>CM058050.1:15506002-16117780 GCA_030157265.1 Latheticus oryzae
TACCAATTTTTTAGATTTAGCATTTAATTTTTGATTGTAGATGATTCTGAAAATAATTTCGGATCGAAGCCGGATTTGACGAAAATGTCTGACGTTCCTGTCCCCGATTGGGTTGTGCTAGGTGAAAGTGTTCTTATAAGACCGTATAATTCTTCAGATGTTGTCGCCTATCGGCCTATTGGCCTCACAGAGTTTGCTTCTGGTACTTGGATTAGAGTAGTAAATAAATCAAATAAATTAAACAAATCTGTGAAGTATTTAAAAAATCTGAAGAATTTGAAGAACATGAGGAGAATCCCAAAAATCTAACGATTCTAGAAAATCTAAAAAATTCAAATAGTTTACGAAATATAAATAATCTGGCAAAAAATCAAGAAAATTGGAAAAATCTGTAAAGTTTTTGAAAAATCTGAAAAATTTGAAGAATCTGAGGAATACCAAAAATCTGGAAAACTTGAAACTAAAAAATTTCAAGAATCTACGAAATCTGAAGAGTCTGAAAAGAATTAAGAAAATTAGAATAATCTCTAAAGTATTTGAAAAATCTGAGGATTCCCAAAAATCAATAAAATCAGGAAAAAATTCCAAAGAATCTGAAACCTCCTCAAAAAACCACAGAATTTGAAGACTTTGGAGAATCCAAAAAATCAAAAAAAAAAAAAAAATTAAAGTGCTGAAAATTTTTGAAAATCTAAAGAATCTAAAATACAAAAAACCGATTAGTCCTAAATACATTATTTTATAAATCTATCCCGTCACATCCACCAGTTCCACTATTCAATTAATAATTAGTTTATCTATTTGAAATGCCTCAAATCTAGAATCAGAATCTCTAGTTAGTAGCCACGACCACAATAGTTTGCTTGAATTTCAACTGTCAGTAGCGAACATGCACATTGTCTACTGCATGTCCGGATTACATCAGATTAACACTTTCTAATTGAATTACCTTAATGGAAACGCCGTTATTAAATTACCTTAGACTTGGTTAAAATAACTAAATCGTTAGAAAATTGAAAGTAAATAATGAAAAGGTTAAATCTGTATTTTGGAAGGACGATCCGATCGATTAAGTAGAAAGGAAAGGGTTCCAACGGATGGTTTATAACTTTGGTGACAAAACAGTGCAACAAGCATCATATATGTGGAAGAGACATTTACGATCAATTCCAGGCTTGAATTATAGAGGTATTGTTAAATTTCAATAGTTTACGTTAGATGGTGTCATACACGAGTGGTGTTCAGTGCGCGTGAAATCTGTTGTATTGTTCTTTGATTAATTGGAAATTGTTGCGTGTCATTAAGTTTTTGGTTAGGTTTTTGATGTGCTATGCTAAAGAATAAACCCAGGAAATAATCTGACTTTTTGTACTAATGGAATATTTCTCGACAAAATCTCATTCATATCAATAAGTTATCTTTAATTCAGCACGAGAAAAACGTTAGAAAACCATTAGATTTTTTCACAAAAATAAAAATGGAGTTTGAGACCCATAAAAATGATTTTGTTAGGAGACGATCTGTTTATTTAGAATGACAAAAATTCATTTTTAATTTACGATGAAAAACCGCGCTCAAATCTTAATAAAAATTCCAATAATTAAGCATTTTTTTTTACAAAAAACCTATGTTTACACTTTTTAACTTATGTTCCATTAACGAGCAAAAACAAACACACAGACTGAAATAAATGAGAATAGATAATTGCGATAGTGTTGGGACAAAAATAGAACAACTTGTTTGTGCTCTTTTGTGGTATTTACAGTTAGTAGCTTGAATAGAACATTAATTGATCAATAAAAAATCAATAAAAATTTCGATACAAAAAAATTACTATTTACAATTATAACATTAATTAACAGAAGTTGTTTTGAAATAACAAGCGAAGTGATAAATTTGTATTAGCGCTTTATCGTTGTAAACTATTTTACAACGTCATTGAAATAGAGCTTTTGTGCTTTAACATGAGTATAAAATGGAATATTTTAAAGTCATGTTTGGATGAGCGAGGAAAACTTTATAGAGAAATTGACCGAATTGTAATCCGTTTCAAAATTATGAAAAAATGAAGATTATTATTGACATAATTTTCAAGATTTCTGAGCTTTTAAACTAAACTAAGAAAATTGACGTTTCAGTTAAATTTCCAAATTTTGGACTAGAATTTTTTCGGAAACACTTTTGAAAACTGCAATTTTTTCAATTGATCAGTCGGGAGTCTCATTGTTAAGGATTTAAATTATTCCGTAAAACAACATTCATTAGATTTATTTTGAAAAGTGATTTAGCGACTTTTTTATTAAACAAAAATTAGTATCAAAAGTAAATTAAATTTATTCAATTAATACTCAAATTTCTAAAAATTAACCGTTGTTTGTCGCCAAGCAATTTCTTTAGATAATTTTCAAGTGTTGTTAAAATTCTAAATAAAATAAAAATAGATTCACATTTTTCAATTCAATTTAGAAAATTTTCCAATTTTGCAATAAATAATCCGCTGACGTGTTTTCCCTGAAAATCCGTCAGATTTCCCATCACACCACCAATTAATTAATCGTGATTTAGATACAGTCCAACCCCCGTCAAAATGAAAACAGTTAAAACATGGTGCAGACAAATAAATTAAGGATAAACGGGGTTCATGTAAACAGACTGGTTGTTCAAATGAAAAGAACATTGCTTGCCTTTTAATATTTGTAAGTGTTTTATTATAAATTAAAAAAATATTGGTTGATTTAACTCAGTTTCCACATTTACATTTATTAATTGTTTTTGGCATTTGTTTACAGGAAAACTTTGTATATTTTACATTTCACCACACTACTTGCGTTTGTTTTAAAATATAATATACAGGAAATTGAACCGAGAGTGTGTGTGGGTGGATGATAAGTTTCAACAACACACATTTATAGAGCGATGAATTGTAAAAAATTTTTGATAAATATTTAAAAAAGAAGACGATATGTGGATGTTTTGAAATTGGCGAAATGGCAACTTACTAGAAAAATAAAAAGTTGGGTTCAGTTTGGCTTTCCTATGAAAATCTATTAATAGAGAATAAATCAACTTCTGATAATGATTATTATTGCAGTATCTACCAGTTAATAAATATTTATGAGAAATTATCAATTCACTCGTGTTACAATTATAATTTGATTGAAATTCCAGAAATGTTTTCAAATTATTCTTTCTTCACTCAGCACAAATTTCAATAACAAAATCGCTGTTCAAATTTTATCAATTTGGCAAAAAAAAACATTTTCAATGATTTCTTAAAATGAACAGTGTGTTCCACGACGGTGGGCGCCTATTCATAACTCAAAAAATACTGAAAATTTGACAGCGAAATTTTTTGAGATGCGGCATTTCCGGTTATACTCTCTTATTTTAGAAGGAAATGGCAGATGCCAAATTAAAAGTAATCAGTAATTATGATTAAACGGCTATCCATTCCAGAATTGTCTTTTGGCATTTTATAACGCAAGTCCAGAGCTGGTAAATTCCGCTAAAAAATTAAACCGATCTCCTACAAGTGTTCAAAAAATACTTGTCTAAATAGCTGTCATGAAAATTTTGTCAAAACTCAAAATTTTTAAACGAAAACCTCCATTTATTTTCTATATTCAGATTTAGCTTTAAAAATGGAAAAATCTGTGAAATATTTGAAAAATCTGAAGAATTTGAAAAATCTGAGGATTCCCAAAAATCTATGGAATCAGAAAAATCTAAAAAATCTGAAGATTCCAAAGAATCTGAAACGTCAAAAAATGACAAAAAACTTACTGTTAAAACTCAAAATTTTCAAACAAAAACCTTTATTTATTTTCTATATTTAAATTCAGCTTCAAAAATGAAGACATTTTTGTATAAAGTTTTGTATATCCAAACCTCATGGTTTTTGAATTATTTAGGAAAATGTCATGCCCGGTTTATTTGGAAAGTTTTTTTGCCTTGTTAGCTTTAAAAAGTTGTCAAAAATGCCAGAGCACATTAATAATCGTATTAGAAATTATCCAAGTTTGCTTTTTATCTCTTGAGAGTGTAACAGATATGTCGACTATGACATTTCACTACGCGAAAAAAGTTTGCCATAAAAAATATGAAACGATAAGGTTTAGGTGTAGGAAACAAGACAAAAATGTCTTTATTTTTGAAGCAGAACAAGAATTTAAAAAAATAAATGGGAGTTCCCATTTGGATATTTTTAGTTTTGATAACATTTTCATATCAGCTTGTAAATAAATTTTTTGAATATCAACAATGTAGAAGATGGGTTAGTTTTTTAAGTAACGTTTACGGTCCAAAGCATTATAAAATTCCAAAAAACTATTTTAAAATGAATTGCCGTTTAGTAGCAATTACTGATTACCTCTTACTTCGCATCGGTCATTATTTCAGTTAAAGTTAAAGGTATCTGTAAAATGGTTGAGTTTAAGAAAAAAAGTGACCTAATATACGACGTAGAATTCAAAAAAATAAAAAAATATAAAGTATAAAGTGTCAGATTTTTGGAAATATTTTAGTAAAATAGAGCATGTCAAAAAATGCATTATCAAATTTTATGGATAGACGCCCACCATCGTGGGGCAGCCTGTATCGCTAAATCTCAATTATTTTAATGCATGTTAAAAATGGTGGATGCGCCAAGATTCTAATAAACTACAAAATTGGACAATTCAAAAACTCCATTTTCGATTTTAACAGAAAACTTGTTGAAGAATTGACTTACGAAATGGAATTTTTCAATTCACTTCTTTGATTTGAAAATACATAAAGAAAATTTTTACAAATTTTCTAGATTTTAATAGCATTTTTGAAATCAGAACAGCCATCTTTTAATCATCTGTTGCCTTTCCGTCCCAAAATAACTTTGTATTGTGCGCTATCTAATTAATAATTAAATGTGTATTACTAGATTTAGATGGAGCTTTGTTGTTGAGTGAATAATAGAAAAGAAGAGAACGCTTGTGTATAGAAACCGTTTGATAGAGCAAACCAGAAAGGTAAACATATACCACGTCAGAAAGCCTTCTTTATTTAATGTAAATAAGCCAAAGAGTGGAAATAATAACAATAGAGCGCGAGAAGCAAAATAATTTAGAATGAAAATTTAAATAAACAGTGGAATTACATTTTCATTTGAAATTTTCTTTCAACTTTCTGATTGCAATTCAAACTAGTAATTAAAAAGAAACGTAGACGAGTGAAACGTTTATCGTGTCATTTTTTTTTTCGTCTCTTAATTTATTGCTGTCCAAATCTTGATAAACGAAATTGATCGGCGGAATAGACGCAAGTGGAGCGAAAACAGAAATCGAAAACAGATACTCTAATTGGAAGATTTGATTGAAAAAGTATAAGTTTTTTTTTAATTGAACAGACCATTCTAAAGTATACAAAGTTTATCACATCCAACTAATATTTATTTTTGGTAGTTGATGATGAAAGTAAGAGACTTTTAACAGAATATTTCCTCGAACTGTCTGGCTTTGCACTAGTCATATTTATCCAACGTCAGATAATTGACTTTAACACAAAATATTCGCCATTGAAGCGTTCTTAATTATCTAAAATAACACAATGCAAGCGTGAATGTCGTTGTAATGGATTCAGTGAAGCATGATGTTTGCATTTCTTATTTTTAATAGTTTTCTTGATTGATTATATCTAATTGAATAAAGAAACATAACATATTTTAAGCGTAAATGTCTTTATAAAATCGTCCTTCAAAAATATTTACTTTATTTCCCTTGATGTTTTTACACGTTATAATAATTTTGAGTCGGCTAAACATTTTCTGTTATTCAAGTAAATCATCACAGATGATGCCCTATTTTTGAGACAAAAGGGTTGAAAAGCAGAAGCTGTGTAAACAGACGTGACCAACAGTGCGCGAAAAGGTCTCTACAGATTTATAATCAGTTTTAGGTACGGATTGTAGATAAATAGTTTGAATTAATAGTCGCGTGATTATTGTTAATAAAAGATTATATTATAAGAGATAGTTTATTCTGAATCGTTTAAATAACATATCTGTGCATGACACAAAAGGTTTATTGTAAATTACTACGACTATTTATTTAAATAATACTTTTATAAGCTTATTTCATAAATTATATTTATGTTTGAATATCATAAAACTTTCAACGAGGTATATCGATTATTCTATCGGCTGGGTCAAAGGTAGAAGCATAAATTTTGGGTTTTAGTTGAATACAGCTTGGAGAAATGAAAAACGATTTTTTAAAGACTTATCAACAATTGGAATTTTTATTAAAATTAACAAAATTTAAAAGTTTGATTGTTTGAAGAAGCAGCGATTTGAAACCTAGCTAGTTTTTATTTTTTAAATAAAAAAATACAAAAAATAAATAAAATTGTCAAATTTTGAAATTTCCAATCCATTTCTACAAGATCTATTAACAAAAAATAAACTTGACTTTGATTAAAATCAATAGACTATGAACTTTTGGCGTCATTGTTAAGCAAATGATAAGCTGTTACTTGTGTTAAATTTATTTTTTGCTAATATTTCTTGGAGAAAGTGACACGTCATAAATTTTTGAGAAGCATTTTCCAAGAACTATTTAAGTAATTAAAAATCCAATATGGTTTTTATAAGAAAAACAAAAAATAGTGTTAACACTTAGAAACAAATGAGAATCGAGAGTTCTTGTTAGCACTTGTCGTAAAAAAGTGTCTTAACAATGTAAAAAGTTAAAAAACATCAGAGAGAGCAGTATCGAGTAAAGTTAAGAAAAATTGACAAATTTCAGTTTTTTTAAAATATTTCAAAATTGAGAAGAACGAGAATGAATTTAAAATGAGATTAATTTTGAGCATTAAATTCTATTCTAATAACTCAGATACCAATGGTAAGCATCGAAATATGGGCACACTGTATGTAAAGCCTATTCAGAATTAAAATCAATTGTCAAAATGTTGGTTTGATTGCATTTCAAATTTGTCAGTAGATTGCCAATTGTGACAACAGTGACACTTCTTCTTCTTTAGTCCTCGCTTTATCCAAACTGACACTTCACCAATTTTACAAACAATTGTTGTATTTTTACATATCTACATTCTTGATTTAATTTTTTCATGTCAAATTATTTTCAACATAAACTCACTTAATTAGGTTACTAGGTTTGGGAATATTGTATATACAGTTGTTCCGTGAATCTACATTTTAGGGTGGTACAGATCTATTTTCCAAGCAAATTTGACATTGACAATTGATTTTAATTGTGAATGGACTTTAAATTAATCAATTGTTAAATATGGTGGATGAGCCAAAATACATGTTTGCATTATTCTAAAAATTGTTTTAAAAATGTTTTACGCAATTTCAAAATAACTGCTCTAATTCAGTCAGAAACTTAGATAAAGACTTAATTTTTTTTCTGAAAAAAAGCAAAAAAATCCAGAATTCAGTGAAACACTATTTTTATATTTATGTCAAAAATTCAACCTCGGTCAGTTCAATTTTGTAGATTTTGTTGTTCTTCATTATACTTAAGTCAATTTGGAAATAATTGATTAAATCAGCAGCCAAATATAACTTCGAAACCAAAAATCGAGTTTAGAAAGTTTGGCATTAGAGGCTTGTAGCTTTGTTGTTTCTAAGCGATTTAAATGAGATGTAGTTATTGATAGTACTTCGAAAAAGCTCTAAAATGAAGCAACAATCATCGCTCTATTTCAACAACAAGCTATGTTTTTCAAAAAAGTAGAAATCAGTATTGTGAATTACTACGACTATTTAATTAAATAATACCTTCATAAGCTTCAAGGAGGTATATCGATTCTTTTATCGGCTGGGTCATAGGTTTCTACCTATTCTAATAAATTTTGAGTTTCAGTTGGATACAGCTTGGAAAACAAACAACGGTTTCCTAGACTTATCAACAATTGAAATTTTTATATAAAAATTAACAAAATTCAAAATTTCGATTATTTCAAAAAGCAGCGATTTGAAACTTAGCTAGTTTTTATTATTTTAATAAAAATAAACAAAATCAAACAAAATTGTCTTCAACTTTCAACAATCTCAATTTAAAAAATTTTCAACTGTACATTTGCTGTTTTTTACTATTTCAAAATAAATCTCACATTAAATTATAAGTAAATTAATCATATAATAAATAGTAACAAATGTTTCCAATATTCTAAAAATTGTTAAAAAATGTTTTATGCAATTTTAAAATAACTTCTCTAATTCAGTCAATAGCTAAGACAATGAATTTTTTTCTAAAGATAAGTATAAAAAGCAAGAATTTAATTGAACATATTTTGAAAATTTTAAGTCAGAGTTTCAATCTAGATCAGCCCAAATTTCAATTCACTTAACTACACTTAAGTCAATTTCACAATAAATTATTTCTCTCAGCATTTGTGTTTTGCCAATGGAGAATTTGCACATGTCACTGAAACAATTGTCTTGTTCGCTGCAAATAGTATAAAATAAGCACTAATAACAAAATTTGAGTTGTACAATTATCCATTTTTGACGTCACATGTAGCCATTTATCGCCTTTGTCAGTTTATCAGCTTGTGCTTGTGCTTTATTTAAAGAAAACTTTGAGTTGAGTAATGTTCTGGTTTGGTGGAGCTAAATTTAGACCAAATGACGAATTGAAAAACGCCTGTTTTGAAGAAATTCTAAAAAATTACTAAAAAAGGCAGTTTACAGAAATTGGAAACTTGCTGGATTCAGTGTGTAGAGTTGCAAAAGTACAATACTGGAGAATAAGGTACCTACATTTTTAGGCTTAATATCTTTCTCTTTCATCGCAAATTTACGCTCTTGTCGAAACAAACCTCGTGCAAGCAGCTAAATTTAAACCATTCAATTCAATTAAATTTTTAGTAATTTTGTACATCATTTTGACTCTGAAAAGACACAGATCCAGTATTCCTAGCGCTCTATCTGACAAGCATTTGACAAGCTGGATGCCAGTTTCAATATTCAAAACTGACGTTTTGCTAAATATGTAAAAATTTATTCAATTAGAAAAGTACATGTCAGATGACTAATGACACTATATAGACTAGTTTTATAACTTTCTGAAAAAATGTGCAAGTTCTTCATTAGTTGAAATCAGCAGCTAAATTCGCCTTCGAAACCAAAAATTTTAAAGTAGATAGTTTGTCATTTAGAGTCGTAGCTTGTTTCTGAAGCAATCCAAATGACATTGAAACCTGACTAAGTATTACCGTTTTTAATATAAAAAGTTGAAAGTAACTAAAAACTGCCAATATATGTAAGAAACTGAGATTAATTAATTGCAGCTCAGTTATTCCTGAAAACATCGATACAAATTTTGTATCTAATTATTCCTCTAGACGTCTTTCATTTTTCTGTATTTTCAGATTTTGCCCGTTGTCAACCATTTAACTGAAATCACTAACTAAATTGATAAAAACAGAGAGTCTGACCTTAAGAAGCAAAGTTGCTTTCAAAAGCAAAACTAATGAGATTTGACAGTTTCATAGAGCTTTGGAAAACTATAAAATCATCACTCTATCTCCAGCAAAAAAATTTCAAACGCTGCAAGTCCAGTTTTATAAATAGATAGAAACTCTTCAAATTAGAAACTTTTATTATACAAATTTTACAGCCACAATAGTTTATTTGAAACAAAAACCCGTCAATTCATATTTTTGTTATAAATAAAATTTTTAGAGTTGGCAAAATATAACTGCCCTAATTTCAAAACAAAATGATTGTAAAATTGTTTCAGATTGGGAATGATTCTGCACCACTTTAAATATAAGTTGTCGTGCGGCTCCGCATAATCCCTTAAGATCGAAGTTTGTGGCATGTCGTTATTTACTCTTAAGCCATTATATCCACTTTACATATTCATTGTGCTTAGGAAAAAAATCTATTGAATTTTCAATACTACTTTCAGTAGATAAATATTGGATTTTTAATGCAGCTTTGATAGCTGTAATACCTTGGAAAAATTTTGTTTGATATAACGATACATCGAAGTGAAATTTTTTATATAAAAAGTGGCTATTACAACGAATATTTATTTTATAAAGCCAGTAAATGTGAGTGTCGTAAAATTTCAAACATAAAACTATATGACAGTATATTATGAGAAGGATTCTATAAAAATTGGGTGATGAACTGATTTTAACTATTTCACATATAACAGTTAAGTGACAATGTTGCTTTTAATCTTTCCCTGTAAATATGATACAAGTTGTAAATTTTTTTTGCCATCTCTATTTCTTTGATAAAATATAAGAAAGAAAATTCTTCAAACATTCATCATACTGATAAATGAAACTACACCAAAATGGGATGTTGAACAATGAAAAATGGATGACGGAGATTAAGTCAATAAATTAAATACTAACACATCGAATTTATGAGATATAATATAAAATATTCTATTTACATTATTATCTTGAAATGAAGCGTTCCGTGCAAACCGACGATCATAAGAAAATTATAATGAGAAATGTGTGCAAAGTAACTCAATGCATTAATTCTACCAAACAATAGAGATAATGATATGATGATAATGATTAATCTTAGATGCAGTCAAGAAATTAGTAGAAATGAAGACAATGGACTGAAAATTCGTCCATTTGAAAAATCATCCCCTGAATAAAACAAATTAAAAAAATGCGTCTTTGTCAAATAGAGGTTAAAGCTTTCACGTGTTTAGAAGAAGTTAGTAGTGTAAGCGGCGAAACGTGCCTCGAGTACCACTATAGGGATTCCTCCAGCTTAAGGTTTTCATGGCTTTTATTTCAGGTCGATGTTCTGACGAAGTTATTTCGTAAATTACATATAGAGAAATTTTATAGAAACTGGAAGATTGAAATTCAAATACCTAAGATCTGGGTTAATCAGAGCAAAATAAATGATCTTTCAACAACTGGAGTATTTGTTAACAAAGAACCCAGAAACAATAAAATACAACGCTTTTCCTCTGCGCAAAAATGTTGTCTGCGTTAGCAGAACTACAACAGTTCATGTTTATCAGTCCCGTTAAAGTAATTATCATTTGACATATATGGATGAGTCCCATTTATAAGCCACTTTTATCAGAAAATATGATTCATACGTTTAAAGTGAATTATAGGAAACCGCACACACATTTGACATTCACCATATTTGAAGTGTTCATTTTTGATAAATACCATAAACAATTCAACATGAAAACTGCATTACAATATATAAAATAACAAAAGAGTAGATGGTATTTCCCCTTCCAACACAATGTTGTAACTTAATCCATTATAAAGTTAAAAAAAAGTTTGTTTGTTCGCTTTTAAAACTCTTCATTTAAAAAAAATTCCTTGCGTAAAATTCAATAGAGTTAAAAGCTTAGTAATTGGAGATTGTTTATGTGATGTACCAAATTTCATTCTAAATTCTGAAAAGTGTAATATTATATAGTTTAAACCAAATATTTTCGTTTTAAAATCTTTAGACATTGAACAGCTGATTAAAAATATCGTTTTGTCAGTTGCTTTTTGTTGGAAAATGCTTCAAAACGATTGTTAGTCGAATCGTATTTTATCGGTCATGTCATATAGCATAGTAAACTAACAAAAGACGCTTAGGTAAATCCTTGTCGCAAACAGAAATTTCAGAACGAATTCAGAAAACGACTTCCTGAAAAGAGAGATTTTTTGAAGAACTCACAAGAGCAAACAGTCCTACACGAAATAATATGTCCATTCATCCACAATCTTGTAGCACGGCTAAACTATTTCAGAATGGTAGATGCGCCCGGACAAATTTACAAAATTTCCTCTGTTGTTCGAATTTACTTCTAATTCTTCCACACAATTGTAAAAACTCATGCAGCGACAACACTCCATCCTTTTAAATGCAAATTAAGTCTCGAGATTTGTGCGAATATGAGATAAAATAATCTTTTGTGTAAGAAGACTTGAAAATTTGACTGAGCATAACTAAGATTTACGAAGTAAATCTCAGAGATTTCTAACAATCACGTTTTACTTTAGATGTATCATTCTACTTTTTTTTAATTAAGCTGTCTCGTATATAATTTTTTGTAAAAAATACATTGACAACTTTATTCAGTTTTCAATAAAACAATGAAAAAGTTTTCTTCACTTTAGTTGTTCTTGAAATACAACCAAATGTAAACGAACTCTTGCGGCGATTTTATTAGAACTTGCAAGTCATTAATAATTCATACTTTAAATTTTATCAGCGTTAACGACTTGACTAACTTTTAATACAAATTGTCAATTTATGGCACTTTTTACGCTTTAAACACAAAATTTTTAATTGGATAACAGGTCGGTTCCCTCTGAATCTGATTATCACTTCCAACTTTTACAGAATAAGATTATTATTTTCTAGAAAATAATGCAGATAACTATTTTAGTATTCAAATCGCATCTGCGAACCATTAAACAGTTCATAAACTTTCTAAGACATGACAGATTGCTGAAGAAAATAAAAAGACAATGAAAACTGTTATTGATGGAAGTCTCCAAGGAACAGTTACATTTAATCTTGATATTATATGTTTATCTTTCCTTTGGTTGGACAAAGCTAATGCTTAAAGCTAAAGGACCTTTAAGAGAAAACCAAATTTTAAGAATGTAGCATCCTAGCCTCGAGCTTTGCAAAGTTAGAACTTAGTGTATATTCTAAAAGCTTTAACTTAGAGTTTTAAACTTTTCCTTTCGAAAAAAACACTTTGGCTAAAAATAAGAAATGTTAAGAGTGAAAAAAGAGATTACAAGAGAGCATAGTTAATTCAATTATGTTTTATTATAACAATCAAATTCAATTTTTGCAATGAAATAAAACTCATAGCAAAATTATAAATTTAAATGTAACAATTACTCACGTGTATAAGTTTTGGAATTTTTATGTGACAAAAATGGTGGATGCGCCGACCAAATTATTTATTTTTTTGTTGTTAAAAAATCATTTGTAGATGAGCCGCCGCTGCATCAAAATTCGTGTAAATAGATCCGCATCATTTATCACTTGTAATTAGTTATACTCAGCAAATATGGCCATTAAATCTAAAAATCGTTTAAAATCCAAACAAAGTGTCCAAAGTTTTGATCAATATGTAGTGACATAAATCTGTATATTTATTGCAGCAAACTATGCAGTAACATAATGAATAAATTCGATTCGAATTTTGTGTACATAGATATAAATTTCATCGGCTTTCTAGCCAGAACTACATCCAAATCGATGTCGAAATAAACTCTAAATCGTTAGATTATTTCTTAACAAAAGTCTCTGCAAAACTTCTTGGCTAGATGAACAAACTGAATTATGCGCGCTCCAAATAATCCTACAAACGTTTCGAATTGCAAACGTTTCCATTCCACTGATTAATTGGTTCGCATTTGTGGGGTTATGTGGTGAGCAGGGTTTTATGACCGGCTGATTGGGAGGCATTAAGCAAGTCATAAGGTCGAAAGCCAGAGAGACTAATGTAGCCTTGTCAGTTTTATTTCGAAAGCATTTCAAATGTCGATTGGATAAATTCTACTTCACTCACATTTTAGAGCTTTCTTAGATGCAATTTGAATAATAATATAAATTCGAAGTTAGTTTTAGAGGCTTTACTAATTAAAATCACTCGTTGAGGCTGAACACGAAACTCCCTACTAATTTAATTTGTTAGACGCGTACTTATTAGACGTAATCAGCTTGAGATGTGCGAAATTGCCTTTTTACACGTGCTGCTACGCGAATTTCAACTATGTCAATACAAACACTCAATGCAAAATTTTTTATGTGTGTATCGCTGCTCTTTGTTCATTGTCACATCCAGGAACTTTGTTATCTTAAACTTTTTTCCCGGAGCAATAGCCGGAGGTGTCATTAGGACACTAATGATGTGACGACAAAAGAACGAAATTGTGTTCCTGTTAGTTTCCGATGACCTCACGAACTCAAAAAGCAAACGAAACGATTGAATTGTAAAGTGTGAAAAATTCGTTTATTTTTTGCTCTCGTCCGAAATAAATTGAATCAGCTTGCATACATCCAGTAAAATTGGAGGATTTAGGTAACAATAAACCTTTGTATAATTAGCGGAGTGTGATGAGATTATCTGCAACAAGCCAAGTGTGACAGTCTTATCAGAATTTTCCTCCTCCAACTATTATACACAAAAAGTGGCCATTAGCCTCGAAAATTTCTCAAAGAAATCGAAATGGAAAATTAATACTATTGATTGGCAAACAGCATTAAACTTCTAACAAAATAGACGAAAAGCACTAATTCATAAAAAATCTATTGTTATAATGAGCTATTCATGCCGCTTCCAGTGACTTTCCTCCAGTTTCTCCAATCAATGTGGCTCTTAAAACACTTAACGTGAGTAGTTTTGTTTCACAAAATCTAAAAAAATTAATTATTGTAACCAAATATTTTAACTGGAGGGTCGTTGATCACGTCCAGAATAGCTCATATAGGTTCGGCATACATACTTAATGCTATTTATTCAAGACGATGTTAAATATTAGCACAATATACGGGTCTGATGCTATCAAATAATCACAAAAAGTTTTTGATTGCTTTGTAGTGAATTATAGAGGCTATAAAGTAGGAAAAAAATTGTTACTACGAATTTCTAGAATGGCAAATCAGCGCCGAAATTCGATATTTTATTTAAAAAATTCGCAGTCATTTATGTAAATTATTTCAGAAGAGCAAGTACCATTCATTTAACTTCAAGTTAATAACAAAATTTGACTGGATTGAACTCTAATCTTAGCGTCAAATTATTCGAAAGTTTTCAAGTCAAGACAGTATCTCATTATCTTTTATTTCAAACAATTTAATAGGTCTTTACTGAGATATGTTAATTCTAAGAGTAATTTTCATTAGTAACTTTAGTAGAAATCGCGCTTTTAATTTATTCATTGTGAAATATTCAATTAGTGAGGTTACTATAAGAGGAAATCGTTAAAACAGATTCTTAACAAAACAAAGTTTTAATAAGTTTTCGACAAAAGCATTATCGTTATTAAAACCAAAAGTTGAAATTGGTTCAAGTTTTTCGATAAATCTAAAATACCGATTTTTAGTAGACACGCACACATAAGAGTAATCAATTTCTTTTCACAAAAATGTGAAAAAACGTTTATTATATTTCATGGAAAAAAAGTGATTTCTTATTTTACACATTGTCAATTTCCTGTAGAATTCACTTTTGATCAGTCGATTTATAAAATTTCAGATTTTTTCCATTATTCGTCAGATTCTTCTAATCTATTTCTTATTATGCTTTTAATCATTTTCCATTTAATAGAAACGTGTTTCGTCAGACAGGCTTGACATAACAGGATTAAGTTCCGATAATGCTGCTCAAGAAATCAGACACATCCATTATAATGGAAAATTCAAAATTCTATCAATACTTCCTATACTTAATTCAAACTTGTTTTTTTATTTACAAAGGATCAAATTTGCAAATTTTCTTTTCACGATTTATGAAATCTGATTATTGGCGTTCGAGGAAAACTTCCTGTTTTTCAGCAAAAAAAGATAAAGTTTCAAGTCTGATCGCTTACACCTACATTTATAATAAATTCATTTTGAAAGTGTTTACTTGGAAAATTTATGTGTTTTTTTAAATTGTCTAGAAAAGCTTGTTTTTAACTCAGCGGACAATAAAAACAATCTGTTCTCTTAAAAGTACAAACAATAAAAGTAAATAAATCGACTGGCTTGTAAATTTTGTTAAAAATGGTGAATGCGCCAAACCAAAATTTTCCAGTTTTAAAAGTTAGTTTTCAATCATCAGACAATAAAAACAGTCTGTTTCTAAAACTCCTAAAATAGTTTTTCCGTCTCATAATGTCAAACGTTAAAAGTGGAAAAACTCTTCATAAAATGATTGCATTTCCGTTTTTCCCGCTTGCACAGCAATTTCTTATGATTTACACAATCGAATTCTGTGCTGAGATTACAGAAGATCCCAGCAGAGCATTCACCATTTTCTAAGCTGTCAACAATTTTCTCATAAAAAAAATTGTTGCAGTCAGCGTAGATTCTTTATTATCTTGGAACCTATATAAGACAGTGACAATTTGTTTGAACGTTCAGAAAACTGTTGCAGACTATGTTGCATAAAATATAAACAGAGCTCGTAAACCGAAAAACAAATTGAGTTACAGCTTTTCCGTAAATTAATTTAATGCAACGTTAATGTGCAAGACTTTGAAACCGCTATAATTCATAATTAGCTTCAATGATGAATTAGTGTAAACTGCCACGAAAAAACCAAATAAAAGAATAATCATTTTTAATATAAGAGACGAGCCAAAACCTGAGCTTTATTAAAATCTCCTTGCTTTGTTCTTGAATTAAAATTTGAAAAGTGTGGCCGGTTTGTTATTTTTAGTAAACCACAACAACAAACGGTGGTAACAGAGCCACAGAGATAGAGAAGTAGCAAGGGATGACTGTAACAGCGCCCTTAGGAGTGTCTGTTTTAACCATGAAACCAGACGTCCTTTGGTAAGCTCTGTACAGTTCCTTCTCCCAACTGACTTTATCTCTTTTCGTTATTACGAGCCGACAGACAGTCCCAATCGTCTTTGACGCTAAATCAACTGGACAACAGCTGTCACTGATAATGTTAAGACCATCATTAAATGATTAATCTTAAGTTTTTAAACGTCCTGTCTATAATTAATTTTTCAACTAAAATAGGTGATTAACTGAGAATCTTGTACTCGGTGTAGAAAGATTTATTCACTTTCATCTTGATTAGAATACAGGGGCAGAAAATTAATCGAAAACTTTCTCAAGTTGGTAATTTTTTTTTTATAATCTAGTTAATTCATTATTGATGAGTTTCTGTTTTTTAAATAAACTTCCATTCAAAGCGTTTTGGAAATGTTTTTACAAAGGTTTGTTTCAAAACCATTGATGTGGAACCTCAAAGAAGCGGAAAGTTTAAAATATGTTGCGTTTTTCTAGTTGCAAACAATTCTTTTTTTGAAAGAGTAAACTCGAAAATTTGTTAATCAATTATAAGCCGAAAATGCACTGTTAATATGTGCATATTTTCCGGCTGGGATAATAAAGTCAGATAATTCACATTCCCTGTTAAAAAAAATTCCACAGCTGCCAATAAATCATTTTCATAAAATTTAATTTTTCGAATAATTCATCATCAACGATTTAATTAGAACACATGTTCTATATCCATTATAATTAAATTATTTGTAAATTTCGAGAGAATGTAATATTTTACGGCAAGTCGATTTGGAATCCGACACAAAGAGTTGTCAACGAGAGGAGTTAATTTTCGTTGATTACTGTTTAGTAAATGTGTGTGTGTGTGTTTATATAACTCCCGCTGTGAAGGAAATTTCCGCGTCAGAAATTGCACATAGATGGAGAAACATTGATTACGCTGAAACAATCAGATTATTTCAATATTGAACTCGTCAAGAAAACGCTTTGTTTTTATCGAATTAAATTTATTCAATTAAAGCGAACCAATTTTCTTAATTAATTTGTTTGAGAGGATTTTCAACAGATAATTAATTTTATTTGAATGCATTTTTTCGAATTATTTTAGCTTGTATTGTATTCAGTGTCCATCCGCCGCCTAAAATGTAAATTACAAAATTTTCATGAAATTGGTTTGGCGTCAAAAGTCCGATTTTACATTTCCATCAATACCAGTTGTATATTTGAGCGTTGTTAACATTAATTTTTGTTCCCAAAGGCATTTGGATTTTACATCCATAAATTTGCATTAGGAATGGAGTTTGCAGCACTTTACTAAACTTATCTCTTTTGATTGATTTGTACATAAAATGCTTCCGTTTCTGTTTCGTCAATAATTGGTTAGATAATACCGAGCACTTTCAAAACAAACCATCACTTTTCAAATTAGACTTCCATGTTCCATGCCTGTCAATCAGTCTACATTCCACAAAGTTTTAATCGAGGAAAAGTCAAATTTCATTTCAATTAAATAAACACTAATCTGTCTAGTTAAACTTTTGAATTTTAAAGCATTTTTGATTAATAACTTTTAGTTATTCTCTAAGGTTTTGTAGTTTCGCTAACAGTCGATTAGTTTTAACAAGAATATAAATAATTGATTTCTGATTCAAAGCATATGTTCTCTCAAAGGACGAGAATTCAACATGCAAAATTGAAAAATCTAAATTTGCTAAAAGCGTTTTTATTTTTGTGTGTTGAGATGTATTACTAAAATCGGTTACTTTTTGCTTCTTGGGAAGTTTTCGTGCAAACTGTCTAGACAAGTTGGTTGCTCGATTTCCAGTCCAAGTTTGTGTGGTTCTAATCTTACTTGACAATGACGCAGTTTGCTTTTCAGTGGAGACTCAACACTACGAAGCTTTTCAAGCAGTCTTTCATTTCATGTAGAGTTAGTGCAAGTTTTGAGTAGTTCCCTCTTTAAATTAGTAATGTTCTTGACGTCTTTATTACTTATGAAACTATGCATATATAAGACAGAAGCCTCAGTATGAATATTATATTTACATGTAAAGCGACTTAACCAGTATGGTATTAAATTGAAATGCTTCCACTGCACATATATGTGCATCTTTAGTTAATTAGAATATCTTCAATAAGAAACATTACAACATGGAATTAAGTTTAAATTCAACAAAAAGTTATAAAGCAGAATAATTACGATTACGAGATAATTCGTCGCATAATCTCTAGCTTTGTTGAAAAATTGTAAATTCAAGCTTATTATGCTCGGCGTAATTGAAGATTAAATTGTATTATATCGTGTCTTGTAATTTGTGTGGAAGTTCGAATCAGCAAGCGTAAAATCCTTATATTTCTTTTCTACGTGATTTTAAATTTCAGATTTTCTGCTATAACTAAATCTTCCATACAAACTTTTTCTTAAACGTGACGATTTTTCTAATGACATTAATAAATTCTAAACTCAGATCTTTAATATTAAAAATCTTCAATCCCTTGACAGATATCAATTGTAAAAACCTATTACTATACTTGAGGTATTTCCATTAAAATTTTAATTCTTTTTTAAAAAATACGATTCTCTCCCGAATATTCATTGACCGTCTTTTTCCTAGTTAACTTAAAGAAAAGATAAAATTCAAGCGTGCTTACTTTAAGGTGATTAGCAATTTTCCAATTTTCATTAAAACGAAGAATGCCGCTTGTTCCAAATTAAATTTGAATTATTAAATGTGAAGCTTAAACCCAGCAAAATAAATTGCCAATAATCGCATAGCAGTCGAGGAGAATAAGAAGATTCCTTAAATAATATGCGTTCCGCTTAGCTGTATGAAACTCAAGAATAAAAAATATATGCTGAAATTATTATATTTTCTTATATTGCAAACCATAATTTTTTGTTTGCATTTTTCTTCAAGACGAGAAAGTCACTAAAAGCCAAAGTTGGATCATTCTAACAACAGATACCATTTGCACGAAGCCACAAACGCGTTTGCAAAATGCAAACAGATTTGCAAATTTGCGCAGGCGATCCATCAGTTGTGGGTTTTTGTTTTCACATCAAAGGAAATGCACACGAATGTATTTGCAGAAACAGCAGTTAGAGCAAGGTTTAGTCATGTTTCTGTCTTCGATT
This sequence comes from Latheticus oryzae, assembly GCA_030157265.1. Taxonomy (NCBI): domain Eukaryota; kingdom Metazoa; phylum Arthropoda; class Insecta; order Coleoptera; family Tenebrionidae; genus Latheticus; species Latheticus oryzae. The sequence goes on from CM058050.1 coordinate 15,525,604, forward strand.
AACAATAATTGATAAAATAACGAAATCTTGTTTAGAAAATATTTAAAAGTTTGTCGAAATAATACTCTTTAGAATGGTAAACTTCCACATTTTCTCGCCCTATGGTTTTGATAATTTTTGTTATAAAAACACCAAGTCTGATTAGACAAACAACAATTGATTTTTCCCCTTTTTCTGACGATTTTCAGCCGAAGATAACGTCCAAAATGCTTAAGTATCAGCCTGCTTTTGTGATAATCTGAACCTGCCAATCAAAATTTTATTGATCAACGTGTTTTAATCGTAATCCAATTATTAAACATTATCAGACCAATTCTTATAAAAAGATGATTGACACTTGCCTCAAATCAATTGAATAGAATTCAAAAAAATTGGTTTACCTTTTCCCTGCTCAGTCCAAAGCAAAATTCCACAACCATAAATTACATTTTCACATGTAACATGTATAAATTTCCGTCCTTGGGGACTAATGTTTGCCATTGAGAACATATGCTTTAATTCAAAAATCAATAATTCAACCGCGTTGACTGAAACTAATCAACTATTTCAACTATAAAACTTCCGATGGTAAAATTTATTTAATTATGGAAATTGTTATTTTGAGAATTTCCAATTTAATGTTGTATTAAACAAAGCGCAATCCACTCTCTGTTTGTATGAAAATCCAGTCTTGGTTATCCATTGTTATCGTCTGTTTGTTAATAGGTTGAAGTGAGTAAAGCCGAAAATGCCTTTATCTGATATTGGTCTTTGCATCCGTTCTCCCTTTGGATCATTAAGAGTCAAAGTGTGAACAAGACCATCAAAAATATTCGGAATATTTCCGACCCCGAATTAATTATGCATTATTCCGATTAAATTGATCATAGTAAAGAGGAGCAAACACTTTGAGGTCCTTCTTGAAAGGTTAATTGCCCACTTGTTGTGATGGTGTACCCTCGTTTTGAACCAATTAAAAATTGCACAACTGTCAGGGAAAAAAGAGGTTAATTAGACACTTGTTGGTGTCAAAAATGACCTAGTAATGTTTCTTAATTATTTTTTTTTGCTTTCTTTATCTTCTGGTAAGACAAATTACGTTCAGCAAATGTCTTGCTAGTATTGAACGACTACAAATAAAGGCTTTGTTATCTTGTAAATTGTTAGCAGTGTTGTTGATTAAAGTACATTCATCGCAACCAGACATCAATGGAAATAGGGGTTTATTTCAATTCTCGCTGTAATTTGTAACTTCTACAGACGTTAATATGTCACCTAGATGTACATTAAACATTGTGGAAAGCTTCTGAAAAGCTTTAAGAGATTTATGCGCCCAATTAGTGAAGAGATTCGCTCCCTCTTAATTGTATTATTATATTTAATAGAGTTGTTTCAAAGAACAGATTGTCAAGACTATATTTCCTATTTTTGTCATTTTATTTTTATGATAAGGTCTAACGTTTCAGCAAGTCGTTAAAACTGTCTTATCTTGAAACAAGACTATCGATTCGCTAACAACTTACCGAAGTACATGTTGCTCCTACCGTTGTCCTCTTGTCGTACTTCTTCGTAAAACGTCAAACTTGGGCTTTCCTTTTCGTTAATGATTACCCATCGTTAGCCTTCGACAGTCTACGACCCAATCAATAACAGACACCAACTTCGCATTTAAAAATTTTTGTTGAAAATTATCGCCACATTCATTTTTGAAATTTATTGTACTTCTAGCCTTCGATTTGATTTAATAAATACAATTTATCGCCAACAAGCTGAAACCCTCCAAGTGAAGTGAATTTTATTTCACCAATTCTTATTTTTCCTCTGTTGACTTTTTAAATTTTACGCAAACACTGACAATAGGAAACACTCAATGTGATATAGATTTTTTTTTTGAAAAACAAAATCATGATGTTTGTAATTTCAATAATGTAATTACACATGCAAAGTTGTACATGTACACGGAAGAGCGTTGGTTAAATTCGTGGAAAAACTCAAGCAAAGTAAAAGTTTTAATCAAATTAATGCGAACTAAACTCTGGGTGTATTCGTGGAATGTCGTCTGAATCAAGTAAAAATTGTGGTTTCACTAATGTTAAGAACAATTCCAGACTTTACTAATTGCGTTAGAAGTGAAGACTAATTTCTCGCTTCAGTCGAGTTTAATTTTGAAATTTTTTCAAAAGAGAAAAAAACACCCAGACTCATTAAACTTTAGCCTTTTTTGTTAGATAAAATGTATTCAAACCTAAACTAAGTTTGATGAAACACCACTAGATTCTTGTGCTGTCAACTAAACCCATCTAACTCTCTACTTTATTATGCTAGGTTAACTTCTCCGTTTAACGCCTTAACACAAGTTTATTTACATTATATACACTTAGACGCACTTTCGCATTTCACTCAATAGATACAGAAACTCTAGGTTTAACATTTTAATCAAAGTCAACTACAATAGTTGGATATTTCAATGTAAAGGAAAATTGGGAACATGACTGCTCATTAACTAGTGATTTATTCAGTTATTAAAAACTGATAATGAACAAGTCCAAACTGTTGTGATTTTGTTAATAGCAGAAACTAATATTACAAAATCTATATGAAACTGTCAATTTAATTCTGTTTGCTTATTTTAACAAAATGAATTGAATGTTGAAATGAAAACTTTGGTGGATTCATATTTAAGGAAAAACAGTGAAAATAAAATCCGCAATCAACCAAGTTAAAACTCAAGAGATTTGTTTAGCTTTTCCAAAATAATTCTTCTTGGAGATTCATAATAATTTGATGGAGAAGTCATTTCAGAAATTGTATAACATTATATAACATTCTACATTTTTGTCTCATTCTATTTAAAAATATTTCTGGACAAAATAAAGCTTTAGAACTGGAAAATTCCAACGTTGGATCTTTTCTGTTTAAATATAAAATTTCACGAATAAAATCTATCTATTTTTTTTAAATTATGTATGAATTGAGTCACAATTTTCTCTTTAGCTGATTTAAATTATTTTGATTGGCAGTGAAACTCTGTAGAGAATAAACATAAATAAGTAAAACGCTTTTAAATATTTTATTGTTCGCGTTTTAAAGTAACTGTAATTTTAATATTTTTAACACTAATTAAAAGCATAATGAAAATTTTTGTTTTAGAAGACAATGGCTTTCAGAAGCGAAGAAAAATCAGCTAAAAATTAAAAAAAAGATCACAGTTCTCTTAACTTTGATTTATGTATAAAATATGTAAAAAAAATGTCCAAACTTAATTTCAAGTTCAAATTTTTTTTTTTTTCTTTTTCTTTTGGTAAAATGTGATTTTTAAAATTTTTTACCGATTTCTGAGAAAAAAATTTCTGATTCATGACTGAATACACATCAAAGTTTTCAACTACAAGTAAAAATTTATCCAAATTTTCAAAAGTATAAGTGATTATTACTACTGAAACAATCTACTTTCTATTGACTCAATATGAGAGCAAGATTTCAAATCAAAGTGTAAAGATTATTGCATAGTTTTGTCTTCTGAATTGTTATAAGTATTATAACATTTATTGTATTGTTAAATTAATTTGATACTCTGTGTTTTATATAAAGTTTTTTGTTGACACTGATTTTGCAGCATTTTTGTAATTATATAATTCCTCATTCAGAACTCAAATCATAGCTTCGGTCGAATATTAAACTTATATTTGCGCTATTTCAACATTTGGACCATTAATCACTAGAAATTTGCTCTTTAAACTTTAAAAGACGCAATCATTGGTTTAAAACAAAAAAATCAGCAAAAATGTTTGATTAGATTTTTGTCGTCGTCCATATCAATATTTCCTATGGTTATTTACTAACTACTGAACTCTTTGAAATTTTGGGATTTTCATGCAAGCCGAAGTTCCCATAATTGAATAAATGTAAATGCCGTAACAAATAGTCGTCTAAGAAGTCCAATCAAAAATATCTAAATTTGCACTTTATTGCACTCAGTGATATAACGAGCTTCATTATATTACTCAAATAAGTTTGAAGGGATTAAAATATGTGACTATCTCGAAAAACGTCGGTAGAATATTTTCTGCAACATATTTTTCGAAAAAGAAAACTTTCAAAAATAAATTAAAAATAAAATCAAATTTAGACATTTTTTTCAAGTGTAGCCCAAATGTGAGGTAAAATCGGACAAAAAAAATCAACTTTTGAAACAAATCTGAAATAAAGCATCAAAGGCATCGGCCTTTAGCTTTTCTTCAAAAAAATTGCCAGATTTTGAGAAAATGTGCTTGAGGAAGACTTCCGAAATTCTATACGTTTAAAAAACATTTTTTTTTATAATCAATCGGAACATGAGTCCGGTAATGGTGAAAGCAGAAAAACAATAAACAGAAGAGAATCAAATCAATTTTCCAATCGACGACTGAATCCTAGTCCAAATTAAAAATTACCAATTCAATAATTCAAAAATTTCAATCTGTCTAACTATAATCTCTAAATTACAATCAAATGTTCAAAATTTAGTTGCATTACTGCCATTAGAACCCATTAGTTTAATACAACAAACATTATAAATTGTAATTAATGTTGTAACTCTAAATATGAGTAGTGACTAATCGGATTAAATCTAGTCAATTTGCTTATTATTTTGTGTATATTTAAATAATATAAAATAGTATTGTTTGAAATTAAATTATGTAAAACATATATGGAGTTTCGGTGTGTGTGAATTCCCTTCAGTAAAATTACACCAACTTATAAGTTCAAAATGAGCAATTTCGTAAACGATCGTAAAGATAAACGTTAGTTAATATAATTTTGCACATCCCATTAATTATATCCCTTAATTAAATCTATCGGCAATTTTTCATTATAATACAACTCACAACCCATCCGCAATATCTGATAAGAATTACATATTTATTATGTTTACACGTATTTGATGATTTCATCTAAAAGCTGAATATAAATGACGTATTTAAAAAAGTATTACTCGTATGCAGAAAAATACTTTTTCACCGACCGACTTCTACAAACATTCATTCAACTTGACACCAAGACATAGTTGATAGATGAAGAGTTTGCCTAACGTAGCAAAAAAGCAACAAAGATTTGAATGATATATATTTGTAAAGAAGAAAAAAATAAATAAGAATTGTGACAAATTACACATTTATTATACATCTTTCTAGTTTAATGAAGCACGTACTTTGGTGTTGTTTCATTGTCTTTTTGACTCAAGCTTTCTCATTTTAAGACGGAAACTACCATTGTGTGGAATGAATAAATTACGAATTTTTTACCAAATAATTATAAGAGCTGCTCGGAAGTTTCAACACTTTGAAAAAGCAATTTAGAAATGCATCGTTCAAGTCATTAAATAAATTCGTTTCTTTATTGCTTTAGTTTTGCTAATTTACATGTTTTAAGCGAAGGCACCCGAGAGGGCAGCTTTTGCACATATCGCTAATTTTACGAATGATCGTGTAATCAGTTGAAGAAAAAAACTCTTGAATTATAATTCAATTGCTTCAAATAAAATCAACATTATGTTTTGTTTCAAGATTAAACTATTTGTTCCTCTAAATAAATGAAACTGATGATTTCCATTCTCTAGATTGATTTAATTCTTTGAATTTTTCGAGATTCTTTGAATTTCTCAGATTCTCTGAATTCTTTTGATTTCTTATATTAAAAATTCACTAAATTCCAAAAATTTATCTAAATTGTTTTGATTATTTCGATTCTCTAGATATTGTTCTTTTCAGATCTAAATTTTCTCTATTTTTCGAACTTCCTCAAACTGAGAATTTTTAGATTTTTTTAAACTCTGAATTTCTTAATTTTAATTTCTTTTATTATCTAGATTCTAGATTTCCTAAATTCTACAAGGAGATTTTGGATTTCCTAAATTCTATACAATGCCTAAATTATTCCAAATTTTGGAATTCTTAGATTTTAGAGTTTTTTTTTGTTCAAATCTAATTTTTTCGATGCTAGAATTCTTAGATTTTCTAGATTCATAAGATTTTTAAAACGACAATTTTTATTTTTTCTGAATTCTTCAGATTTTTTTAATATTTCAGATTATTTGAACTCCCTCGATTATCCAGATTTTTCAGAATCTAGGTAGTTTAGATTCCTAAGAGTTCCCAAATTTCCCACTTTTATTAAAAAAATTTAAACTTTAGATTTCCCACATTCTTTTGATTGTTTAGATCTTATAAATGTTTTCTTAATTTCATTATTTCTTAAATTTCCTAATTCGTATGAATTTTAGATTGTTCAGTTTTTATAGATAGTCTTTATAAAGATCTGAATTTTCCAGATTTCAAACTTAGAACTCTTAGATCCTTCAAAATTCTTCAAATTTTTTAGTTTACTCATTGTATTGATTTTCTAAATTCACTAGGCTCTAGATTTTTCACATTTATTTGAATTACTTGAATTATTTGAATTCCCTTGATCACAAATATTTTTTAGATTCTTCAAATTTCCTATATTTTTCAAAATTTCTAAATTATTTTGGATTTTAGATTTCTCAAATTGTTTTGATTCATGGAAAAAATAATAATTATAAAAAATCTAGCATCCATTTGGTGAAATTTTTCAGCCATTTTGGCAATTGTTAAAAAGAATTGATTGATTTTCTTATAAGTTTCTTATAAGGGAGTTGAGCCTTTTCTAAATAGGGAAAATAATTTATGCAATCAGATTCTAAAAACTCATACGTATCAAAAATCCCCCCTTTCGTGTTCACTACAAATGGCTAGAGGATTGTGTTAGTTGAAAAGACAACTTGTTGATACTTAAAGCAAATGGCAATTTGCCAGAAGATTCCTACTATATTATCTAGAAAATACTCAATAAAATTATTCCGAATATGGAAGTGAACATATAGTTAAATGAAACGTTTAGAATTTTTAAAAAACGAAGAAAAATCCTTTTTATAATTAATTGCTTCCAGACATTTTTACTTCTAAATTCTTTCCATAATTTCATAAGACTTAAATTCCAATGTATACTGTGAAATAAAGAGCAGTGTGGCGAAAAGTTTGAGTTAGGATTAAAAGCTAAATTCTTTTTTGTTCCTATCTCAGAAGGAAATTATTATCCGTCTTTTCATAAACCTTTGTTTTTATGTTTCTACAAAGAGAAAGAATAATATTGTGCGGCAAATACGTGAAGTGGTGCTTTAAGATATATGATGGTATCTTATACATCAAGAAAATGAAGTGGAGGTTTTATTTTCCACATATGAAGGATTTAAAAAGCGCTTTACGCCCGTAGTATAGACAGATTATTAACAAAAAGTAAAAATGACATAATTGACAATTTTAATAAATTATTAATTGCATTACCTGAAGACCCTCCTAAAACAGATTTTGAATATTTAATAATTGGAAATTTTACCCTTTCATCTATTCAGCTCCAATCTTACGAAACTTTTCGAAATGTAAATTTATAATTAACGTTTTGTTTTTGTATTTTCAACTTCAGTAAACTTACTATCTAAATACAATTAATAAATCTTGAATAACTGACCTGGAAAAAATAATCACTGCTTTCTGTACTGTTAAAATTATTCCAAATTCTTTATTTTATTTTCGCATGGTTTACATTCCTTCTAAACAGTTGCATTTTCTCAGAATTGATGTGATAATTTCGGAAAATATTTGAACTGGAAATAAAAAAAAAGTAAACAATCATTTATCCATAAATCTAATTTAAACCTGTCTGGAAATAAACAAGAAAGACTGACAAAAACACACACACGTATCATTCTTTTTCCTATTGAGTTACGTGTTTGATCAAAGAAATTTTTTTTAGTCCATTATAACGAATATAATGTTTGTTTTAAAAAATATGTCGGCATTGTCCAGTTTTTGATGAATGATCAGACTGTGGTTTATTATACTTTAATAGGACTAATGGTTGGATAGCGTCATTATTCAAGACTGGTGACGGCGACGGCAGTGACAGATGTTGCTTTTATTTGAAGCGGTGGCGGCGAGAATTCGGCACTTTAGAGACCTGTTTGATTCATTACAAATGAGAATATTGTTTATAAAAAACATAAAACACTTCAATGAATCTATTTAATCAAGAAAATGACAGTTGTTTTCCAGTTGGCAAATAAACAAACAACATGGTTTACAGTACAAAGGTGCCAATATTTCTCTTTTGGAATCAGAGTGTAGTAAAACAAGCTCTATAAAGCCAAGAACTATTTTCTGAGAAAAACAACGACGAAGCGACTAATTGAATTGGGAAAAAGGGAGCTCAAGATGGACAGCCACACGTGATGTTGAAGAATGATATGGGACGAAGCTTCCAGCAAAACTATCTGTCAAGGAAGAGTGACACGTTACATCTTTCATAAGTTTTCAAGGCGCTTACAAAACGTTACAGTTTCATTTTACAGGATTATACTTGCCTCCTTATTCTTTTTACAGTCTGACAATGGCATTTATTTGCGTTTTTAACGAAATTTATTTTGAACAGTTGATGAGTTAGCAGACATAAAAGTTACAAATAGAGCAGGAAAATGCAGAAAACTCAGTGGGTTTTGCTAATAAGTAAAAACTAAAAACTTTGAAATTTGCAACGGTAGAAAAATATTCGACTTTTAAAATAAAAACTTCTAGATCATAATGTGTTTTGCTTTCTCAGCTAACTCCAATAGCCCAATTAGAAGAGTCAGCTTGTCTATCTAATATATTCTGTTCGTATTATTAAAAAATCAATTCCCTTTGATGTTTGTTAGATAAGCTAACGACTGAAAAGTCGTTTGGAAAGCTCTTGTTTACGACACAACTATGTCTGATGTTAGGAAAAAAAATAAATAACATTGATTTATTTCATAAATGACATAGTACAGATATATAAAATTGTTACTTTGTGTATTAAACAAATAAAGAATCATAATTATATCTAAATAAAATATATAAATATGAAAAACTCCAACATCAGAGCAGATTTAAAAAAAATTTAAATCCACAGTTTGCTCGTGTTTAAATACAAGCAATTTGGATGTTGTACAAACGCAAGTACATGAGCTATAAAAAGCTTTTTCGATGAGGATATATGCTGTATGTGTTAACAAGCTCTTACTATTCAGCGTTTTAAATTATCTAGTAAACCATTGTAAATATTTTATTGAAGTATTTTGAAACTAGGTGTGCAGACTTAAACTGGTGTTGTGTTTAGAAAGGAATATATTTATTCTCGTTTTAATAATTCAAACGCAAAGCAAAAATTATAAAATACAATAAATATTAAACAATTCTCGTACTGAAATTGAACAGAAAAATTGTGCCAAAAGTAAATTTAGGAAATCAAAGCATTTACATAAAAAAAACAAAATTTAAGTGCAAGCTATCATTTGATTATACTTTCAAATGACTGCGTTAAGTGTCCGTAAAACGTACTCTTTTATGTAAAGAGTACATCGATCTGATGTTACTTCTTTTAAATTTCAAGTCAAAAGCAACAAAAACTAAAATTTTCATTAAACATTATTACAACTCATAAAAAAATTCAGGAAATCCTAAAGTTGGATGAAAATAACAAAAATGTTTGTGTAGGTGTTGAGAAATTCCACACTTTTTCATTACAAATATTTCCGCGAGTTTTCATTGAAAAATTTAATATTTATTTTAATAAACGAAACGTTAGATAGATAATTTGCTACTTAATTCAATTCTGTTTATATAAAATAAAATGTCGTTTGCAAATTCTTTAAAATCAGAAACTTGCAACTAAAGAGAAACCTTCGAGAAAGTTTTACTCTTACAAAGAACTACTCATTAATTTTCAGCCAGCTTTCAAAAGTTCGACTAAATTACATTAAATGTAACAGTTTCTTTATGAAGATTTTTTAAGAAAATAAAAGTATAATAAATTTATATAGACTTTTCAAGAACTACTCACAATCACCTGTATTAGAATATAAAAGCAGAATGTTGTAAACAGGAGAAAAATATTTTCTTATTAAACTGCAACTTAGCGACTTGGATTAATTCCCAAAAAGCAAACAGCAACATTTTTAAGAAACTTGAGTTTATTAAAAGCTTGTATTAGTGACTTATTAAAATGAAGTGACGATTGGTGGCAGTTTTCTCAGTGGAAATAAATAAGTCTGTAAGTTTCAACTTGGCCATTATTAATGACCGTCTAAGTCAAGTCTGTGATTTATTCCCAGCTGGGTGAGTTAAGCTTTCCTGAGAAATTGATTGAATTACCGGTTAAGATAAACTACTCCTATCTACTATCAAAAATTGAATAAGTAAAATTTCAAATGTTATAAAATAAACATTGATTGATTTGGAACTAGAAAAGAAAAATGTTTTATTGAAAATCAATACGAGTTGTAAAAGACGATCGAGGTTAGTGAAAATTGTCCGGAAGAGAATAAGATTATTCGGAAAATGTTAAGGTAATAATAGAGTAAGGATTTTCCGTACTAGTGGAACGGAAAAGTATTCAACCTAGATAAATGGTTAGTAAAAAGATTTAGAACTCTCTCATTCGTTAGTCAGGCAATGAAGGAGTTAAAAAACGACCGGAAATTTATCACCAAATCCTATGTTTAGACTACATCAAAGCGGAAATAGATAATTAGACATTGACTAAGTGATGAAATTAAAAGTAATCTAAAACTAATATTGACCGACCTTCGTACACTTTCCAAGTATTATTTTATTACATTAAAGACTGTTGGTTAACAATAATATGTATTTAGGACCCAAGATGCTTGCTAAGCTGGAAGCTCTACTCTCCATCCGACTTGGTAACAAGACTCTGACAGCGTGACCAGCAATAATTGAGCCATTTTTATATTCTGCAGACATTAAAAAAAAAACACAAAATAAAACAAAAACTTCCATTTTTATACTCTTCATTCAATCAACATCTTGTCGAAAAATTATTTCTTGCAGCAAAAGCATCAAGATTCTGACTGGAATATATTATAAAAGTGATTGCAATCTGCTTTTATAGTCATAAGCTGCTTACTGCAACATCTTTATATTCTACATTAATGATAACATCGTCACCCCAAATAGATTTTTATTTTTTCAATAATTTCAATACTTGAAACAGAGTCAAACCAAAAAAACATGAAAAATAGCTGAAATAACTTGGGTGAGAAAACGTTAGTGTTTTTATATTGTCTTGCGCTTTGTTTTCGCAAGCTTAATGTCTCGAACGTTGCTCTATCGTAAATCATGAGGGGATCTTATTTGGCCATTTTCCGCTTCGGAATAAATTTTAGAGAAAAGCTACTCTTTAAAGAGACAGATAAAGATCTAAAAGACATTATTCGATTTTACAGCAAAAATAACATTTTTATTCATTAGAAATGAAGAATTTTGGAGCAATAAATTTTAGGAAAAACGCTCTGTCATTGACTATTTTATGCAAGATTGAAATCCATAAATCTGTCACAATCTGTTTTCTTGATTTGATGAAAAAATAGAATATCTGTTTTGCTTTAAATCGATGGAGCTTATTGCAAATAGAAAACACTCGTGTCTGCACAGAAAATTAAATAAAAAAAGATCCAGCATTTGATCTGTTAAAATACAAAATTATTACATTTTTTGAACAAATCTGTCATGTTTCAGTTTTTTTTCAACACTATTTTCAGTTGTTCCCTCAAATTCAGAATTGTCTCCAATATATTCTTTGCGCCATTCAAATTCTTTACTCAAAACGTTTCGCGCGATTTGATATTGCTTTCAGTTTCATAAAAATCCACCATCAACATGCAACTCTTAAAAAAGGTCGACTAAAGCTGACAGTTAACAGTCGTCATTACAATTTTTTCACCGAAATGAAGCTTTCAAAGATAGGGATATCGAATCTTATAAATTTTAATGTTGGCCAAACGTCGGTCTTCGGCATCTGTCTCGATATGAAATTTATTGAAGGAAATGCGTCGACACACATCTTATTTCATAAAAATAACCACAATTTTTTTTTTTCAGAAAAACTAAATTAAAAATACATTCTTGAAACTTGAAATTACTCCATTTTCTATTATTATTTTAAATTATATAAATTCTGAGAAATTTTGCAATATCTAGAAAAATGAAAATGATAGTTCTGTTTGTATTCCATTTTATATTTAATAAATTTCCATCTAGCATAAAAATTTCCAGAAGCGAGAAACTCCCAGTTTATTTTCCCCAATATCTTTAAAACGCTGAAACATGTATAAAGCATCGATTGCAGCTTGTTTGAAACCCGAAAGTTGTGTTTTCAATTAATTAGAGAGACAAAAGAGAAATGAGCATAATTACAACTTAAAAGCTTTGATCAACCAACTCACACAAAAATATAAAGTTAAATTAGGAAAACCGCGACTCGAATGGCAGCTTTACTCTCGTATATTTTACATGTTAGGTGTAGTTTACAAAATGATTGTGGAATTTTACGAGTGGAGAATGAAGATAGAAGAAGCTTTCACTACATGTTTTTGAGAATACTAGAGGGTGGTAAGGAAAAGTGTAATTTGATCCGCACAGTCTGCTAAGCTAACCGAGATTGGTGTGGCTGACAAGAGGGTTAAAGTGAACGCCAAGCATTTGAGAGTTAGACCATACTCTCTCTCTACTTTCCTTCGAAAAGTTTACCCATTTACTAATGACTTGAAGAATGATTTGATAAAAAACTTATTTGACGGAATATTGAGCCAGGAGATTTATTAGCTTTTAGATTACATAAACTAAAAAATTAATTTCTCAACATTGCACGAGTTATTGATTTATAAATTTTATCTGGAATGAGAGGTTTGGATACGTTTAGCCTAAGGTCAGAGTTGTAACCTACAAAGTTTCAAGTGTTTTCAGAGTTAATTAATCTATAAATGGATGCTGTAGGTTAGATAAAACAAAAATTGAAAAAATTGGATCTTTCAGTCAATAAATCTTCTATTGCTAGTTACATAACCCTTGCAAATTAATTATGGAAATGTTGATTTAATTGCCCAACAGTCCAATTTTTAAATAATTACAGTTTTAAATGAAATTATCAGAAACAAATCTGAGCTGCATTTTTTTCTTTTCTTCTTTTTAATTTCAATTCAACTTTATTGACATTAAATAATGATAAAGTAAACCAAACTCTTTCCGTTTAGAAATATTTAAAGTAAGAATAAATAGACCCGTATTTATGTCTTGAACGGAAAAAAAAAGTAAGAGTGATTTGCTTCTCTTCTTCTGTTTAAATCATCCCACGAACAATAAAATTACGAGGGTGTGCATTCTTGCGTAGGACACACTGTATGATCATCTCTCGAGCTTTTAAAGCAATTAAACAACCATTTCAATTTTTTAAAAGCTCAACTATGAAAATTAGGGTTATACTGAAACGTGGACATGAATGGGACAGAAAATTCACGTAATAAACGTAATTGGTACAAAGTTACATTTTTTCGCTATTGTATGATTTACAACAGCCATTAAAAATTATGATCGCTGAAATATGTCAATAGAATTTTTTGCTTTTGGCAAAAAAGTGAACTTTACAAACTGATTGATGGAATGAAAATTTGCATAAAAAATGTAAATCCAATCTCAAACTTGAGACTAGCCTGAGGCTCAAACAAGAACTAACACACTATAACCCTTCAATTAGAATTCCGAAACATCCCCAATTTATCCACACACCCAATTCTGTGGCGATAGAAGATGGCCACAAATAAACCTCATCGACCCAAAAAATTCTCCAAGCAACTCACGCGAATCATCAATAAATTTCATAAAATTTACTGTGTTGATGAAATACCGTTGAAGGCTTTTCTACATTCAACTCGATCTTTCAACAAATGTCAGAGCTTTCATGGACCAACTGATCATCGAACTGACTTCGTCTTCATCATACACCAGCTTAAAAAAAATTTATAAACTTTGAAATGAATCAATTCAGTCTTCACCATAATTTCATCACAGTGAATAGTTCTTTGGCGACTTAAAACGACAGATTCGGTTTAATTAAAGCTCCGGTGACACAATAGCCATGACAAAATAATTAAACTGCAATTTAAATTAATGAAGGTGTCTTCCCTTTCCTCAAGTTACAACCGTTTAAATTAGAACTGTTTCGGGTCATGACTCTTTAAAAGGAAACTGTCTTCATACGCAAATCCGGCAATGAAACCGCGGTTATAAATTCTAAATTTTGCTTGAAAATAAACCACAAGAATCCTATAAAAAAACGGTTCTTTCCACACTGCTCTTTTAAAAACACAATTCGCGTTTTATTTGACCCACTCAGTATGTTATATACGATAGATTGGAATTCTTAAAGAAAATCAATCTCGAAAAATGAAATATTATAGCTTCGTTTGCATACAATGTAAATTCATTTATATTTCAAAGTCGTTGCAATTTTACACAGCCACTTCTCACTCAAAGATAGAGAGGTAAAGAAAAAAATTGGCGAATTTTTAAACAAGCAATTTGCTCTTATACAAACTCATATATTTTCATAAAATGTAATCACGAGGTTTTGAATTAGTTTTACAATGACATTTGATTACAATGGCAATAAACAAAGAGTATTTCACAGAGGAAATATTCTTATTTTCAAATAAGGAAATTCTATGAATATATTTGGGATTCTCATGGGCATTTGATTAGTTGTTCAATATCGAAGCTACTGTAATAATCTACTGATGAATAATAAATATAAAAATAATTAGATAGTTTCTAGATATTTCCATTTTTACTTTAGTATTTAATTCATACATGGACACGAACAATCATACTCTCATGCTCAAGAAAATATAAATATTTTCACAGACTCATGTTCATGAGCTTGTATAGGAATGACGTGTGTTTGATAATATGGATGCCATATTAGGACAATATACAATGTGATTTCTAACAACTTGGAACAACACTTTCAGTCAATCAATGTTTGTACAAAATGTATAACTCATAAATGTTTTACACCAATTAATGAATCAGATCAAACGATAGAAATGAATCTCACATCAAAAACAATAATAATAAATGTTTTTCAGAATGTGGCAATCTATAGTTTCTTTGTTGTACATCAATGAAGATTGCGATTCATTAAGAATTTGTTATTTCAAAACAACAAAAATGTTTTAGTTGAACTTGTAAGATTCATAACAAGATAATACGATATTTTTAGAAAATATAAAAATTGCTTGAAAGATATACCACTTGTTACATTTAAAAATTTTAATATTTTTGGAAATTATTTCTCCAGTTTAATTTTAATTTCAATATTTGAACTTTTTCATTTGGCTTGCTTTATAAAAAACCCGAAATAATTTTTTAGTTCTAGATTAAGACCTTGAAAATCTCAATCAATAAATTTGCAAAAAAGATTCATTTTTATTTTTCATAATTTAAAGAAAAAATTTGTATGTTTTTATTGGTATTATTTTGGGCGGAGTCAAGCCATATTTAGTATTTTAATATTTATCAATTTCTTTATTAAAATTTGTACTCAAACTTTTCACCAAAAATTATTAAGTTACCAATGAAAAAGTAAATTCTAGACGCAATATTTTTTAACTTTAAAAACTGAGCAATTGATTTTCAATCGAATTTAACAATAAATCAACGAATTTTATTTTACAAATTCAAATTCAGAACTTTGCACCGCTCATACCTTTTTTTATGGAAAGATTTAAATTATTAAATCCTGAAAAGGATTCATAAAAAAAGCTTAGAACGTTAAATATTCCAAAAATAAACTACTTTCTACTAGTTGAGTAAACTTTGAATTTGTAAAAAAAAGAATTATTTAACAAAAATGCCTAAAATGTCAACCTCAAACTACGGTCTTCAAATTTTGCACACATGCATAAAATTGCATTAGAAACAACCTTTTCAAATAAAATTATCTTAAACTCAGCTTATAATGCCATTTCCAGCTATTCCCTGCAAGAAATGTTAAATTTTCCGACAAACGAACGACGCTTAATCACTATTGTTGTTGTCAATTTTTAATCAAATTTGACAAATTATTGCATTAGCTAATAAACCATAAAATCAAAATGATGGTCTGAAACTGAAAACATTGTTTCAGTCATTCAAAAATTTCGATTTTATAACTTTCAAAGATGTATTACAGTTTTTACCTCCTCGAATGAACAAAATCATATAATAAAGAACACACTGTTGCCAAAAATTATTCAAACTTATTGCCTCAGCAATTACCAATTTAATAACTTCAACCAGCAAAACTCATGTATTAAAATTTTCCCAAAATATTTCTTGAATTTTACATTTCATCTTTATGAAATAACGATCCGCAGCATTTCGACATTTATTCAATTCTAAATGTAGTGTTTAGTTGATAATTAACACAAAATAAGACCAAAATTGACGCTGGTGAGTCTGTACAAAGCACTATACAATATTCAGCAAAATGCTGCTTCTGGAAACTCTCTCATTTATCTAATTAGAGTTAAACGAACTATTTAGTTCATAGTACAAATTAAAGCAAAATCGCAATTTTGTTTTATCATCTAAATAAAAAACTTACTTTTAGAATTTTTCTTATACCTAATTAAAAAATTACGGAATCTATGTTCATGACATTTGTCATTGAGAACTCCATTACTAAAGAATATAATCCTTGCTTTTATTAGCACAACATTATTTTAGCCAATAATAATATTGACTCAAAAAAGCAGTATTAAACCGTTCACATAAAACTCTAAACATCAATAAACCGCAACCTTTCACTTTTTTATTTATTTTTAATTTTAAATTCTAATTAAACTGTTCAAAAATTCTATAAAACAAACACAAAAAAATATTCAAACCAAATAATCAAAATTTACATAAACTTAATTTCGTATTATGTAAATTAATTAAGAGCAAAGTTAAAAATAATTAATTACATAGGAATTCTGCTGTATTATTGAAACTTGATACTAAGTCAAACAACAGTTTATAAAACGAAAGTAAATTAATGCCCTAGTTTGAGTTAATGTGAAGTTTCAGCTAACTTTATTCAGTAAAGAGACGAATATTGTCACTGTCCTGTATTTTAACAAACAAAACTTGGAAGAGGAAATTCAGGATAAATAATAATACTTTGGATTAATTACATGCATTGAAACAAAGTTTTAAGAAAACATTTATTCTAAATGGATGAAATTCAACTTGCGTTTTATTCCGTAGGCTTTCTTATGAATTCAAAACAAATAATATTAAATACAAACAAGTTCCATCAAATTTATTCCAAGAAAATTGCTTTTGGAATTTAAACTTTTTTTAGAGCCACAACATTTAATAAAATTTCAACAATATGAATATATTATTAACAGTACAAAATATGACAAAAATTTCATCAAAACTCAATGGCACAATATCGCAAAAACTCACCTCATTATCGACTATGCAAGACCCAAAGTTTGCAAAAGTTTATGGAAATTGAATAAATCACACGTCTAATTTTCAAGTCACATGTTTATACACTATTTCAGTATATTTACAACATAATGAAAAAATCCACATAGCTAGTTTGTAAATTTTATCACTAAAATCTACTTACATCGATTACACAAAAAATTAACGTTTTGATTGAAAAGTCAAAAATTATTAGAAAAAAAAAAGTTCCGGAAGTTTAGTTTATACACACAGTTGCGAGAAAGTTGAGCGCTACAAGCAACAATTTCAAAGCTCGTCTCGCATCCTGAAAACTACTGAAAACAGGCAACCCGCGCGTCTGAAAGATAAGATTCGGAGACGCATGCGTAATACAACGGCCCTGCCCAGCATCCCAAAAGCAACTAGTTCTAACTCAACCGGTGAGAAGCAACAAAAATTTTACAATTATTCTTGTATATAGAAAAAAAAATAGAAAATATGTTATTTATAGTTCGTGTAATGGATAGCTAGAAATCGATAAGCTGGAGTCGAATTAAATCAGCTGGAGATATAGAAAATAATAATAGAATCTGATAGATAATTTTAGCAGAAAAGTATATCGGAAGGGATCAGAGTATTGAAACAAATTTTCCTACCTTCTGCAAATAGAGTTAGGCACAGAGACATTTGTCACACACTTCACATTTAACAACAAAATGCAAAATTCACTATAGGTGTTGTCTTCATGAGAGACAGATTAATACTGACTCATTAATGCATTTATTCCTTGAAAAAATTATGTTTCACAAAAAATATTTCGTAACAATCTTGGTCGCAAAGACCGTCCGCTTATCACAATGTCGTAAAAAATATTTAGAACTGAATAAAATAGATTATTTTTAGTCGTTTAGGATAAAGTGAATAATTTTCTGTAAAATAAACACAATTTACTCCCATGGTACTTGCATTATTTTTTCCCAAAAGAATTGAAAATAACTTGTTGATAGTCTGGCATTCATGAAGAAATATTCAGTTAAAAATTATCTATTTTTGTTCGAAAATCTACCCCAGGTGACACTCGAAAAAAAATTGAATTTGACAAAAAAAATTGAGAAAATTCTATTTGTTTGAAGTTGTAGACTTTTTATTACCAAAAAATTTTTAAAACTATAGAATATTTAAAATTGTTTTAACAATTTTTTGGTGTTGCTCCAATTTCTTTCGAATCTTACTCTCTAATATAATGCAAAAAATCATCGAAATCTAACAATATAAATCTAAAATTTTGATGTCAATCTTCATCTTTATTGATAGATTGCTCAAGAGAGGTCAAATCTCTAAACTCCGATAATGTTTATGATGCAATTTTAATTAAAAGAAGTTCAGCATCGAACAGCTAAATCAAATTAATGTATTCAGTTGTTGTTTAAATTTTATTGAATCCCTTTTCGAACATTTTTCCACTTTAATCACGTAAATAGTTTCATGGTAATAATCCTCAAACTTATGTTCAAACAACTTTCGAAATTTCAACGACTGTTGAAAGCTTCCAACTTTACAATTTTCCTGAACAAACTTTAAGGTAATTAACGCGTCTATCATGCATTTATTTAACCTTCTTAATAAACTAAAACTATGAAAACTTTTCGACAAGTGCACAATCTCATTTTAATTATTTGTAATCACACTATAATTCCACCCCTTTAATAAATTCATTTTATGTTTGTGAACAAAATTAAACACAAAGTTTAGAAAGTGATAAAATCTGACAAAAAGTTTATATGATAGTAAACAAGAATTTTAAGTAAAAAAAAATAAATAAATAGCTTCGAACACTATTAGTTTCTTGTTTTGTTTAGAGATAGTGATTATGAAGCAGTTATCGGTTGGGCTATAAAATATATTGATAAGAGAAAGTTACTTAGTGAAATGACCAAATAAAACGATAGTTTCGACACTAAATTCGTTCAACTTTTGCTAACATAATAGAAAACTCCAATGAACTGAACTGAATGAATAGAAGTTTTCCTGTTTTCGTCTTGTAACAAAATAAAAATAAACAATATTAACAAACTTGAAATGGGTTATTTGCGAAACAATGAATGGAATTTTAAGATTGGGGATTTGAATGTTTCTTGTTTGGTAATACACAGAAATGAGCAGAAAATTAACATTCAGTTATTTTTATAGTCCACAAAAATTAAATAAAATGAAAACCTGGAATTTGAGAGAAGAACACAACACATAGCAAAATAAGGAAGAAAACAAGGGAGAAGCATCCAGAAGAAATATCTAGAAAAAAACACAATTATAAATCTACAATAGTCTGTAAAAACTGCTTGAACCAGAAAAACTTGGAAAAAGCGAATCCCAAATCCTACAGCCAGTAGCTAGTTTTTTCTTCATCATGTTTTGAAAAAATTTTATTACACATGTTCCAATGTTTTATTAACTAGAAATAATGTAATTTTGTTTACACATTTCTGAGGCAAAAAACAAAATTTCCAATAAATTTTTATGACTTTTATGATTTATGAAGCTGAAGTAGTCTGATGTTGTACTTATTGATTAAAAAAATTTTTGTACATTTAACGCAAACCTGAGGCTGCAGAATCAAAACGCATCAATTCCATTTGTCAGCAAAATCTCTTCCAAGAAAAAGCCCGATTTCCCTCGAATTGTTTCAGAAATGTATCCCATTTTTCATCCAAAATATCAAACATATAAATTGAAAATTTGAGCCTGAGGTTATCATTTTTACTGTTATGATTGGCAATGTTTTGAATTTCATAAAGTGAGATATTTTCTGTTGAATTAGCATAAAATTGAAGTCAACAAAACACAATAACTGACAACACAATAAAACATTTTTTCTGATATATTTATGGATTAAATTACATTGTCGAAGAAAAATTTGAAAGTTTTATCACTTGATAGCAAGTCTCTAAACAAAAAAAAAATCAAAATACTTCACCTTTATTGCGTAAATTGTGATTTATGGTCGTTGAGAAAAAGTCCATCGTCGTTCTATACTCTCTTGCTGTGCTGAAAACACGGACAGAGAGTAATGCATCATCTTGCAATTTACCAAAGTTCTAACATTGTACCAACCCGAACAACTTACTGTATTAAAATGAAATTTATCGCGACGAAATTCTGCATTGCCGGAAATTAATGATAATAATACATGGTTGTGTATGCAACAGATACGCACCAAAAGGACATCAAATGTGTTGGATGAAATGTTGAGGAAAATAGGATCACAAATTCGAGAATGAAATACTGAGAAGCAAGTTGAATTTAGTCTTAGACAACATAACATATAAAGGATAATAAATACTGATACTTAACAAGTTCAAGTCTTTTATAGTTTATGTCTTAAGTGACTAAATAGGTCAAAAGACAAGAGTTAATCTACTCATCATTATTTACCTGTAAGTAAATATTAACGATTTACTTAGGTCGGGACGATAATAAAGTCAAATTTAGGCTTCAATGTAATACCTTTTTAAATTTGTAATCAACAATAAAAAAAAGTTTATGCACTAAAATAAATAAAAATTTATGTGTAAAATACAACTTTACGCATTAATCTTATGAGGAGAATAATAAGAACATTTTATGTCAAACTGTATGTTTGTTCATAATCATTTAAGTTTCTCCAAACTTTCTTTCAATAAATTCAAATTTAATTATCGCTTCCGATTCACCTCAACCATTCAGCTTATTATTTTTGAAAAGTTTATTTGAATAAAACCTTTCAAACTTTAGTTAACTTTATATTTAGAATTTATAAAGTAAACGTTAAAATTCAGTAGTTCATTTTAGTGTTTCATTTTTGTCGATTGAATCCATCACAGAATAACTTCTTTCATTGAAGTATTTATTTTAAAACCTCGCTGTCTACACTTGCAAAAAAAATCAAAGACATACTTCAAGTGTTTTTTTAACTTTTCTATTCAAATCGAAGGACTTTAAAGTAAATGGAACTATCATTAAGAAGCCATGAATATATTCTATGAGTTGAATGGAATAATTTTTCGCAATTTATTTAGTGGTTATGTATTTAAAACCTTGAAAATAAGTTATTAAAACTTTGTAAAGTTTGGAAATTAATTAATTTCATCCAACTACTACAGTTTTCAAGTTAAACAAGAGATTAATTATTCTAGGAAGTTTAGGTACATTCAGCACTTAAGTGACTTATTTAATCTTTAAGATATATTCCTAATGGTCAATATTTTAGATTTATTGACTATTTTAGATGACTTTATTAAATTTTACATGGCTGAAAACGATATAAATCTGGGAACATATGCACTTAATGCTTGTGGGAAGTAAACAGATTATTACTAACCGAAAAAATTGTATAAGATTTTATACAGAGAATCAAATCTAACTTTAGTAATTTAAGACGTTTCAATAATTAGGCAATTAAACATACTCCCAGTCTTGAATCGAAACAGCAGTTCAATATGTACTTAATGGAAATTGCATTTCTCAAAATTTCTGACATGGCAGAATAATAAGGGATGTAAGGCGGCGACATATTTGACTTAGAATTGTGTATGAATGTACTTAGGAGAAGGCTATTCAAAATTGTATCGATTTTCTTGAGTAAATTTTAGTTTATTCAATTATTATGTTTAGAAGTTCTGTTAATAGCATTATTACTAAACTAATGATTATCTAGCCAAGAACTGATGGAAGTTTTGGGGCTGAATCTCTAATAATGATAAGAAAGATCACACCCTCTTAAGATTGAGTTCAATAGTTAGATCATAAGCTGCATAGAGTGGTTTAGCTGCCAAATGAGAATGTAGGAAGCAATAAAAAAGAAAATAAATTTGACAAAACTTTAAAACACTAAAATAAATAGAAGAGCTTTTTACATTAAAACACAGCATTTTTAAAAAACAACGACAGCGTTTGCAAAATTTGTCTATGTTGTTCTATGTCATAAGTTATAAATTATTGTACATGTGCGTAAAATAGTCAAGACACATATCTTAAGATTATGTCTCTGTATATTGGTATACTTTTGCTTTCATTGCGATAGTTGTTTATAAAACTATTTATAAAACATTTCTATAAATAGCCAGATAAACTTAAATCAACTTTTCCCAATCAATTGTCTGCAAACTCTAGTCTGTCTGTAACATTTATTTCAATTAAATGCTTTAGGGTTGGCCGTTATTTAAATATACCGAGGGTTCTATAAATAGCATTATTACAAAACTAACGATTATCTATGCTATAGCTATAGAGTTTTGGGACTACATTTCTAGTAATAATAGGAAGTTACGTCGCACCCTCTTAACGTTGACTTGAATGGCTATATTATCAGCTGTATAAAATGATTTGGCTGTCTAAACATGAATGTTAGAAATAATAAAGTTAAAAATATTGTTATTTCTTGATGTTGAAATTAAACGCAACATCTCTTCTGTGTGTTATTTTTTTTTCCTCAATCCGACGAAACTGTAACATAAATTCTAATTTACCTTTTATATTTATAGCCCATAATAATTCTCAAGGACATAATTTATAGCTTTATTCTTGTATTTAAGTAACATTCTGCAAATTTCAATTCGAAACAAAATCTGAGTAGAATTATGTTTTTTATCGAAAGAAGATGAAGTGAAAAGTTCAGATCAGACAAGTGATTCCATTGGGAGATTGTACCAAAACCGTTCGGAAATGGACGTTTGAAGCTAGAAACTTATTCATGCCACGTAGTTTTTGAGGTAATAAAAAAAAATTCACGCAAGAAACAAGGTTCCTATTTGCACTTTCCGTGACTTAAATATGTAGAGTGATAAAGTTTTCGAGAGAAACTTTTCTAAAGTAAGGATGCTCATTGTTGTTTTTTTTTTACTGGTGAAGAGTTAACAGGAATTAGGTGAAGGTTCTCTTGAGAGGAAATCTCACTCTTACAATTGGAACTTTTATTTTTATGCTTTCAGCACAGCTTTTCACATTCACACAAAAAAAATTATACCATTGAGTTGAGTTTTATTTATCCTCATTAAAAATATTTTTAATTGAGTCAAAGAGTTAATAAGTTTTTTTTTATACAAAAGTAAATAATTTGCTTTTGTTCTAAAACTGTATTCCAGCTCGCTTCTTTTGACATTATTTGTCTGACACGCTTGTGTCATTTTTCTCGTTCAAGATCTACTAGCCTCGAGCGAGCTTTTTAGCCAAACTAGCTTAAAGTCAAAACAAAACAGACACAATTTCTAGATTGAAGCACTTATAATGTCATCGATCGTGTCATAAAATCGAAAATATCCAACGTCTGTGTCAACATAAATCTTTCCATTAAATTTTAGCTTTGCTACGAAATAAAAAGCAAACAGTATTTATCTAAAAATTCAAAGATACGTTTTTATTGACATACTAGACACGCTCGTATTATTTTTCCATTTCGTATTCAAAAAAGCGAAATTTCAAATATCGAACGAAAAATTACAAAAATATTGAAAGCGACGCTAATAGCAGTTTATTGTGTTTAGTGTTCTGCGGCTAGAAACCGGATATATGCTGAAGCTATCAATGTCGGAAAAGACAGTATTCCATAGTCAGCTGATCAAGCGTTCAACCTTCACCCTTATTGAATAAATAACTGGCGGCTTAGAGCGTCTCATTTTTATATGAACATGCGAATTGATTACTTACCCTCGGGGTTTTCTGCGTGACAACATGTTCATGCAAGAGGATACATCTGACAAGGTCTTTTCCATCACTAATATTTACTTAATTCCATTAAAAAATCTATTAAGATTTAATAAATAATCTGTGAAAAACCCTAACCACAAGAAGTAAATTTTTCAGTGATTTCATTCCGAATCATGAAATCCTTATTATCCTTTCTTGGTCCGTCGTCTCACTGGTGGGATTTAATATCAGTACATGAAAAAAGCCGAAGCTACAGACTGTGACGTGCAAACCAAGCACCCTAAAAGATAAAACTCTCTTTTATACTTTGACCAAGTTGAAATTTTCACCACAAATCATACAACAAATCTCGAACTGGAAAATAAACTGCTTGCAATTATTTACATTGTTAAACCACAACTAGTAAGAAAATAATTTCCAACTACAAACCCGTTGAAATTGTAGATTTCATTATTGTTTATGAGCAATTCAGTATTGAATTTACGACTGGGTAATGGAATTTCACACAGAATTTTTCGCTCGTTCTTGTGGCTGATTCCAACTGTTTTGTTCTACTTTTTATTGAGATATATAACGTTTTACAAAATAATAAAATGGACACATATTGTGTTACGGTTTTTTGTGTAAAAAGAGGGAAATTATACTATATACCCTTGTCAAGCAAAATAACTGTCTCTTTTCGCTGAGTTAGTCAAGAAGAAAAAGGTTCTCATTTTACGCGACACTTATATTTGCCACAAAGTTGTTTTGCTAAAAGGGATATGTTCACTCTGTTAAGAATAACTCTACTGTTAATGTCAGAATAAAAAAAAAACCTGAAATTAACTATTTCCTCATTGAAACTTTGTAGAGTTGAGCAAGACGTTATACCTGCGAACAAGCAATAAAATCTTCATAATACGCTACTTGCTTTATATTAATAGAAGCAATAACGATTAAAGAGTTCTGCGTAGTTTCGGGTTTATAGTTTTGATAATATTCAACTACATATTTAAATAATTATCAGCGGCGAGATAACAGTGGAACGTGTTTAATAGAAATGGGAAAGAAGAGAAAAGAAATGAAACGATTGTAAGTGAATCAAGGCATCTTTACGCTTCGTTTGTTGCTTCCCGCTCTGATATTTGCTCGCTTATGGCCTATAATAATTATTAATTTATAGCGATATGGATGTCGCTTTTCTGATAAAAACTACAATTTACAATAGTAACTTTTTCGTTGTGATAATTGCGCTTACGACTAAAATCTAATATGATGTTAAAGAAAAAAAAATAATGGCTTGACTTTTGGTAGATGAGGCAAGGGTAATAATCGCCAATCAAACGACAAATTTCGCGTAGGATATAGGAAGAGCAAGCTGTGAAACCGCAAATTAAGGAGAGCTTTGAGCAATTAATCAGTTGGTTGGGCTTAAGTAAACACAACTTGGTTAACAGACTGAAGCATAAAGTGTCAAAAACAAAAACATTAATTAGGGCAGTTTGACTTTGTAAAACTTTTCAAAATGATTACGTTAAATTTAGCACAATTCCTGTCTAATCTATTGATCTAAGAAAGACTTAAAGCCATTCCATCGTAATAAATCGCATTCAGGGTTATAAGGGTCGAAAAATAATAAGTCTTCGTCTGTTGAAAATCATTTCGAACAAAAGACTCCATTACCAAATCAAATATTTCACGCTAGAAGAAGAAGAAAAAAAGAGTTAATGTTTTCCGGTAAGTAAAGAGTGCTTATAGGCTGAAAAGTTTCAAATCTTTTTTAACAAAAATCAAAAGTGGATTTAAATCCACTTTCCACTTCAGCTTTTCTGTTCTATTATTTAACAATTTTTCACCATAAGCTATTCTTGTGATGATTTTTTTAAAGAGATTTTATCTGATTCTGCCACAGAATTTTTAATGAAGACGTTACTAACTGTATTTTTTCATTTATTTATGTTCATAAGAAATCAAAATTAACAATGGTACAGATTTGGGTTTTATTACCGTCATAACTGAGAATTAAATCAGAATTATAGAGTTTATGAGCAATTTAAGCGATTTCGAATGAATTTTACGTCTAAGCTTAGCAAGAGTTTCGCAACAATTTCAAAAGAAAAAGTTAAATTAAAGTCTCAAATTTCCATAACTCGAAAAATTATAAATAAAAATTAAACTTTAGAATAAAAGTCTATTTTCAAAAAAATCAAAAATAAGAGCAAGACAAAAAAATCTCAGCTTCAAATCCGAGCTTTCAGAAACAATCTGAAGTTTAAAGTGCCGTCACATCGTTATTATCTAAGTTATTAAAATTTCCCACATCTTGAAACATTTGAAAAGAGCTTCAATTTGGTGTAATTGCATTGCCTTAACTTTAACACAAGATGAGTTAAAATAACAATTCAACAATTTCAAATTTCCATAAAACTAACATAACAGTTTCAATTTTCAAAAAGCTCATAACTATTTACGAGTTTATTGATGGTCTAAATGCAGGAATTAGTTCCGTTGTTCTTTCTTGCTTGGAATTCAGTGCAGACCAAGCGCATCCCATGCAGTTCAAATTTTCTTAAAGTAGAGTATCCATCCAGATCGAGGAGAAAGCTTTGTTCTGAATGTCGAAGGTGGATCCTTCGTATCCAACAAAAGCTTCAAAAAAGCGAGTCGATTCGTCTGTCTAATTTTTGTTGAATTGAAATGAGCGAGGAGGTTCCAATACCGCCCTAAAGTTGATACGATGGATTAAGTCTTTACAGTTGAAGCTGCCAGGTCAGATACGTAATTTCGAATTGTTTGCAACGCATATAACCGACATTCATTTAATATGTAGAGAGAGTAGGTATATTATCCACCCTCAAAAAAACTGATTGAATATACTGTTTGTTGCCTAATCTGCATTCCACTCGTTGATCCCATTTGTAAAAGGTGTATTTCAAAATTCACGCGCTTTTTTATTTTTATTGAGTGCGTTATCTCTGTATAATAACACAAACATTCACTGAACTTTTGTGTTCACAAAAATATACATTTTCTAGCAATTCGATTCAACTCTTTCACTTGACGCTTTGTCGAGAAGATTTAACTGCTAAAGATAAATTGCTTTTTGGCCTTCAGTTTCAATATTTTTTTCCAAGAAAAGTGTAGTTGACGGAAGACTTCATTAGAAATTTACATCAGATCTTGTTTACATCGATTGCACATGAGATTAGATTGATTTTTTTATTGTCAAGACGAACAAATGTTCTATAGAAAATAGAAAAGTCTTTCAAAGATTCACACTAGAATAGGCT
Source organism: Latheticus oryzae (assembly GCA_030157265.1). Taxonomy (NCBI): domain Eukaryota; kingdom Metazoa; phylum Arthropoda; class Insecta; order Coleoptera; family Tenebrionidae; genus Latheticus; species Latheticus oryzae. The sequence goes on from CM058050.1 coordinate 15,552,878, forward strand.
ATTAATTACAACAAACTGTCAAAGCGACATCGAAAGAAGATAATTAAACTGTCCGAGTCGGCAATTGAGAGATAAAAATTCGCATCTTGATTTAAAAGGAATCAGAGATAGGCAAATAAATTCACTTTTATAACCCCTCCTCGCACGTACAAATAAGTACGTGTGTGCGTATACAAGATTCAAATGATATTTGAGCAAATAATACCAGACCTTTACTTTATGGATTCTGTACACGTTTTATATGGAATTACCTGATAAAGACAAAGTAGTGGTGATAATAACACAAACACACGTGCGATCTAAACGTAAAATATTAGTTCTACTGAAAATACAATCAATGAAAAGCGGCGGATAAGTGGATAATACTTTTATATATTTTCCTCATATCTTATCCATTGAGCCGACAAAAAATCTATATTATTAATATTTGAGATAAATCCCGCCGAAACTTATTAAAATAGTAGTGCAAAGTTTATCTTTCTGCAATTATAATAAAAATAAATTGAAAGAATTTAAGGAAAAAAGATCAAATAAGCTAAAAAGTAGCTGATCGTAGTATATTGTTATAAGCTTAGTCTTGGCAAATTTCTATTCTAGAAAGCCTTTCGGTTTAACATTTGTATAAGTCCCTTAAGGTCCTGTCTGATCAAATCAGTTCCATTTAGGTTCTTTACTTAAAGACCGTCGATGATTATACAGTCCGTCTCAACACCATACAAGTCACTCATACGAGTCGATTACTTGACTTAAACTTTAAACAAGTTTAACGCCCCAACTTTACTAATCAAAGGAAATGTCACTTGAGATATTCCAGCCGAATGTTTCATCTCTCTCATGCACCATAAAACATTTTTTTTTTATTATTCAAAAAAGTTAAATTGGTTTATTTGTAAATTTGTTTTGTGATTGATTAACAATTTCTGTTTTGTAAATATAAGAAATGTGCGGTGAAGTCTCAAGCGACCACAAAAAAAACAGTTTGAAGGAAAAAGTTTTATCTTGTATAAAGCACAACGGGGAATGCTGATATCCACCCTTTCTTGAGTTGGACACTGTCATCACTTTTACAAAGCGTGCTGTAAATTTTTTACGGGAAAGTTAAGAAAGTTCAGAAGAAACGAAAATAATCATTACTTTATAACAAAGTAAAAAAAAAAATTAATTGTAAAATGTTTGAGGAGAGAATTAAAATAAGGAACAATTTTGATAGAATTCAAATTTATAGTTAAACAGTTTGGCTATTCTTTTGAACTGATTTCCGATCGCTATCAAAGAAAGTGGGTTAAATGTTGCAGAAACAAATAACTTCTGAAAGAGTCGGACAATATCCAACGCTATATTTTTGGTGTCTACCACAATAATAAAATTCTTGCCAAAATCAATTCATGATCTAAAGCTAATGACCTATTTTCTTGAAAAAATATTTATTCAGATATTCGTAAATTTCTTATATTCATTGGTTTTTTTACAGTTATTTTGCTAAAACAGAACGTGACATTTTTGATACTAGAAGCTAGAATCGACAAAGATTTATTGAAAGAAAAATAATTGTTTGAAATGTAACGCTGAAACAAAATTATTGGATTTGCTTTTGAATGAATTATTCAGGTTTTGTTAACACAATGACAAAATTAAAAGTTTTTGATTTATTTTTCACTAACAGTGTTTTTCGTTTTTGTGAAACTGTATATAGGATAAATTTCAAACAAATTCTCTGGATGTGTAGATAAAAAACGTACATAAATAAAACGCAAAATATTGTTTTGAGATAAACTATTCTAAATTCAAATTTGAAATATTCTTGATTCTGTTCAAAAAAAATCGCAGCAATTGCTTTGAATTTTTGGAGAATTGCTATAAATCTGATCTTTATCAAATAAGCTTGTAATTTTTCAAAAATTACTAAAAAAGTGTTTGTTTTAGAATAAACATTTTTCACTGTTTAGAAGTTGTGGGATTTTTATATAAAAGTTTTTTGAAAATTATGAAGAACGGACTGTAACATTAGCACCTAAAAAATTTGATAGATTTCATATCTAGTTTGAATTTTTGCTCTTTTTTCATCAAAATAATGACAATGAAAAAATATTTGTAGAATTCCAAATTAAATTAAAAAAAAAAAAACAAGTAAATGAAAACAAAAAATATAATAACTTCTAAACAGATATTTTTTCAGTCCAGTGAACACACATCTGAATAAATGAATAATATTCATAAAAATAAATCCTCTATATAAGAAAAGATACAGTTTATAATTCAAAGACCCTTTTATGCATCCCAATCCCTTTATGAAAATCCCATCCATTTTAAACACATTTAAAAATGCTTATCTTTTCACTGCTTGGATCTTATTAATCCAACTAAAATTATACATCCCGTTTAAATCCAAAGAGTAAATATGTGTTGCCTAATATAAATCAAGCTTAGTTAAATTTTCCTATTAAAATCCGACCATTTCTACTCATATTTATTAATTTTTTTCCCATTGGAGAAATGTTGATTCATCACGTCTAGTTAAATTAATTTCTTATGTCTGGCACATCTGGTGTGTTTTGTGAAGATTAGGTGTGCGAATTAACGTAAAACAGAGAAACACATTATCATGCATCAACCATATGAAATATAGACGAAATATGGTAAGTGGAACACGCAACTGGGAAGCGGTGTTTTAATGAATAGATTATGTTTCAAATTATGGGATCCACAAGCCGCAAGGGTTGGATTAGCTTTCTGGAATGTGTATTGTTTGTTATCATTGACAAGTATCTCCGGGCAATTTACTAACCGGAGAGCTTAATAGCCAGACATAGACAACGGCTAATTTCACCAAAAAAAAGAACTAATATTCACAATTTTATCAAAAATTACTTTTACAAACAGTCCCATTCAAAATACGTTATTTAGTGCATTATTATTAAGCGCATAGTTGAATCGAACATGTAGACATTTCACCTTTCCATTTTGATTAAAATGTTTGTGCAGTTGGAGAGATGCCTTTGCAAGTTTCTGCCTTTGAAAAATCTCAGAACCGTCTCGCATGAATACGTCGTTAGTCTGTGAGATATTCTTCTTTTCCTTTACTCTTAAATTTCCACAGATATTGACACTTCACACGTGCTAGAATGCTACATTACACTTACACATATTTTTCGAGATAAACTGAAGTTATTAAAGTTGCTGCAAATTTACATCACATGGAACAAATTAATGCAACAATGATCAATTTGTGTGCTTTGCACTGTTATTATGGTTTGACACAACTACAATTTCACGTGATGCATTATAATTGAATTATTTCGCAAGAAATAGAGAAAATTTTGAAATAAATTGTAGCAGTGTAGAGTTGTATTTATAAACGACAGAATTAAGAGTACTATGAACTTTCAGCGATGATAACTTTATTAGTATTCTAACAGAAAGCTCGATTTATGCTTTTTCAGGCTTACATCCTATCGATTTTCTATAATAAATAATACTTTATATTGTTGAATATTCCGATAAAAATAGTTTTAAAATAAAGCGCAAAATTTCAACCCATGTACGCAAAGCAAAAACACGGAAGAATGTGAAAAATGTCCAAATGTGCGCAAACAACGTCAATGGATAAATTTAGCTCTGAAATCTCTAAACTTTTACAGCAAAATTTACAACACTTTGATAAAAATTAAAAAAAAGTTATCTAGTCGGAAGCGATTTTTTCAGTAATTAATGTTTTGTTATTTTTAAAATTTGTTAATGTTTCTAGAATGTCAGATTTAATTTTAAAAACGGACTTACGCAATTCTATTAGTTATGAATAACTCTTACAAATATTTGATAATTTAATTTATTAATAATTTCAGAAAGTTTTGGTAATAATGTATGAGCACTGCCGATAACCCACTGTTTGAATTTTCTTCATCTAATGAATATGTATTGCGTTTTCCTACATAACGTCATAATTTGATTAAACTTTGTATGAAACAGTTCATGAATAAAATATTGCGTAAAAACTATTTTTCAAAAATTTGTATTTTTTGGATTAATTTCAAGAAAAACATTGAATCACTTTTGCACCTATTCTATAATCGTCGATACTCAAACGTTAAAAATATTTAATTAGTCATATTTTACGCGCGTTCTAATTTAAATCACTTTGCGTATACCAATTATTACATCTTGTACAAACGTATAGAAAGACCCTCATCAAGAGGGATGAAAGACTGGCATTTCAGACATTCATTGTACAATATCATTTTCCTCCTCATAGCCAATTTATTGACCCAAACTCCAAACTTCTTTAATTATTATTATAACAGCAGATGGCCCGGCGGGTGAAAAGCACGCAAAAAAGCTCACGCTCTTTTCCCTCTATCTCTCCTCTTTTTTTTTTCTGTCCCTGTTTTAATACAAATTTATGAGATTCAGTGCTAAAGTTAAACACATAAATAAATAAAGTATCGTTAACAAAGTAGTGTGTGCGAGATGAAGCGTATAGCGACATCTCACGAGAGTGCTGGCAGGTTACGGAGCTTGGTGATTTTATGTTGGTGGACAACAAGGTTGCCACTTAATACCAACTAACAACATCTCCTACGGCTGAGCTGGAAACAACTACCCCGCGGGCTACTACCCCGACCGGTATTGAATTACACCAACTCAACCGCCCCACCAGCAACACGCTGAAAGTCAGCGTACCTGGAGCTCTAGTAGAGGTTCCAATCGTACACGACAGCAGGAAACTGCAGACCGGTTTCGGGGTAGTTGCCCCTCATCAGTACAGTGCACCTGTGCTATGCACGATTGGAACCGAACGAAGTCTCGCCTATATGCCAGCGAGGGCGCGCTCTGTGTGCGAGATGAAGCGTATAGCGACATCTCACGAGAGTGCTGGCAGGTTACGGAGCTTGGTGATTTTATGTTGGTGGACAACAAGGTTGCCACTTAATACCAACTAACACCATCTCCTACGGCTGAGCTGGAAACAACTACCCCGCGGGCTACTACCCCGACCGGTATTGAATTACACCAACTCAACCGCCCCACCAGCAACACGCTGAAAGTCAGCGTACCTGGAGCTCTAGTAGAGGTTCCAATCGTACACGACAGCAGGAAACTGCAGACCGGTTTCGGGGTAGTTGCCCCTCATCAGTACAGTGCACCTGTGCTATGCACGATTGGAACCGAACGAAGTCTCGCCTATATGCCAGCGAGGGCGCGCTCTGTGTGCGAGATGAAGCGTATAGCGACATCTCACGAGAGTGCTGGCAGGTTACGGAGCTTGGTGATTTTATGTTGGTGGACAACAAGGTTGCCACTTAATACCAACTAACACCATCTCCTACGGCTGAGCTGGAAACAACTACCCCGCGGGCTACTACCCCGACCGGTATTGAATTACACCAACTCAACCGCCCCACCAGCAACACGCTGAAAGTCAGCGTACCTGGAGCTCTAGTAGAGGTTCCAATCGTACACGACAGCAGGAAACTGCAGACCGGTTTCGGGGTAGTTGCCCCTCATCAGTACAGTGCACCTGTGCTATGCACGATTGGAACCGTGAGATGTCGCTATACGCTTCATCTCGCACACAGAGCGCGCCCTCGCTGGCATATAGGCGAGACTTCGTTCGGTTCCAATCGTGCATAGCACAGGTGCACTGTACTGATGAGGGGCAACTACCCCGAAACCGGTCTGCAGTTTCCTGCTGTCGTGTACGATTGGAACCTCTACTAGAACAAAGTAGTGGTAAATGAGTATTGAGAAGCAACAAGAGTTTTCCATTAGCTTACATAGATCCAACTAAAAGCAAAAGATTTTCATCAAAGTGGTAGTTTGAACAGTTAAACGGAATGGAAAAGTGGCAAATGACCCTGAAAAAAAGTGTGTTTCATCAAGTTTTCGTCATTTTCTGTCAGCATTGCCAGCATTTGCTCACTGAATAGTGGCCTTGTTTGAACTGCTAAAAATAAACAAAAGACGAAACTGATAGAAGAAGATTACAAAATTCTACAAAAATTTTAAATATACACGTTTGCGTATGAAAGATAAAAATATAATTACCAAAAAAATGGATTATGAGATTGATTTTATTGAAAAATGAAATTATTATAATTTTTAGATTGAACTTCTTTATGGAAAAAAATCATCTAATATGTCAAACTTTCCACTCGAGCGAAATGAGCTTTCTTCCAAACTCATTACAAAATCTACTGTGTTCTTTATCGGAGTGTCTAAAAAATAATTGGATATTACCGAAATGTAATGGTAAAAGTGTATTATAAGACAATATGTTTCTTCTAATAGAGCACACGTGTGTTATAAATGTTTCATTCGATCTGCTGTAATTTTTCTTGCTAACGTCAACGTTAAACATCAAATAAGACAATATTACCATTATTATATCCCCATAATAAATATTGGGGAATAGCAGTGGAGTGAAACAAGTCTGATGATGAATTATAAAGCCTAAAAACATAAAGCCACATAACTAGCAATTTTTTAAGACATTAGCAGCATTATGATCATAAGAAAGAAATGTGATAATATTAACTTTCCTAACTTGATATACTTTATGTGAATTTGTCCCATGTCGCCTAACTTTGTCTTTAATGGTTTTCATAAAACAGATCATAAAAGATAATTTAATATTACAGAAGTTTATCTCCAGTGTTTGAAAAAAATATTATCTTGAATGAATTTTTTTTATAAAATGGAAACGGATTTAATAAATAGGAAGCAGCAGCAAGTCATAATTAAGTCGACCTTAGCATCCCTAAACTCCATTTTCCTTCAAGGCTCAACTCAGCTTCCTGAAGAAATTGCGTTAGTATATATTTTTTTTAAGAATATAATAAAAACATAGAATATGATTTATTACGACGTAATGAAAAACACATGAGGTTGAGAAGAGAGTGTGGTTGCGAGGTCAAATCAACCCCGTTTGTCATCCCTATCGCTACAGTAATCATCGTCAATATATAACCTTCCTAAAAATTGAGAAACTGCGCTTTAATGCTATGTACATAAGAAAAGCGAATTTATTTTAAAAGCTTTAGAGTAGCGAAAGTATAAAAAAAAAAACTTGAAGCTTTGTGGTAGTTTATCAAAAAGTGACAAGATAATGCCTTTGTTATGCTATTTCATTATTATTTGTTCCTTAAGGAAAAAACTACGAAATGCAATTATTTATTTCATTTTATGATGGATTATAAATATTCAGTTGGCATTATTTTGAGTATGATTGATTTAGGTTTTAGGGACTATTTTTATACAAGTAAATAATTGTTGGCAATTGGTGAGTGTTTATTCAACTACGGAGAAAATGAGTTGACAAAAACTGAGTTTTTGAAGAAATTAAAGAACGCCAACAATCAACATGTAGCTGTTACCATTCAGAGAGCAAGCTTGGTAAAAATAGATTCAAGGCGAGCTGTTAAATTAGGAAATTCGGAATATTAGCGACAAAGAAATGAACACATTCAAATGCCTCACAAAGATTTTTTTCTAAAGAGCTGGCTATTTTTAAGTCAAAATAATTAAGTATTTGTAATAAAAATGACATAAAAGTATGAAACGCAAATTGTGAAGCTTTCACGAAGATGCCCCAGTTGCTCTGCGCTATAGAATTATTGAAGTCTATCAATTATTTCTTCAATAAACTTATTCAGTTATAATTTTCAGACCAAGGGCCCGATTCTTGAAATTCGTTTTCTTATACGAAATCACAACAGCAATTGACCAAAATCGTGCAGTACCCAAGGTTTTGTGTACGAAAATTATCATACGAGTTTCAAAAATTGGGTCTCTGAGCTTACAAAAAACAGAAATTGGACAAAATCAAAAATTTATAGACGACAGATTCAACAAAATCACTAATCACAAACTTTTAATCTGTGAAAATGGAAAATGTTGAACACAACCTGTTGATTGAAACTCTTTTAGAGTTATGCCATTTTTACATTAGTAAATAATATCTCAGGCCAACAAGAAAATTTTAAGAAAACGTCAAAAGGAAGCAACATTACCATCAGCATCAGCTTTTTCGAAAGACCAACTATAAAGAACCGATTAAAAATAAATCTTGAAGACTTGAAATACAGACTTCCAGTATTACTTCCAGTATTTCAGTCTACAAAAGAAAGAGTATTTCCAGAAAAATTGGATCTTAAAATTGTGTTCATAAAAAGGAAAGTTCAGATTTTGAGGTCGTCTATTTGAATATCGTTAATAAATTTTATATATTCTGTAAATTTTCAAAACTATTTATTTGCCTAAAAAACAGCTTACAAGGAGCTTCTATATATATTTTGAACAATTTTACCTTTGTTCAAAACCCACCGTCACGAAAACAAAACACTAAAAATTTTCATGTTTGTGCTTAAAAACAATAAAATTCTTCTTCAAAGTATGTTCACATCAATTTACAATACTGAAACAATAAACGTAAAAGAAAAGTGCCAAAACCTGTCTCATTATCTCAAAAAAAAATTAAAAAATTGTTGTCTCTAATGAATTTTTTCATTTAAATAACAAAATTTTTTTTTAATTTATGTTTTCTGTTAAATTTCATTTGTATTAAATAATGAAACAAGCCTAGTAAAATGTAATTTTAATGTAATTTTTGCAAGTTCTTGTTTTTTATTTTTAACTAGAAAGTAAAGATCTTTATTATATTAGCAGCAGCTGTTGGACAAATTTTTGTCTCGACTCGAGATTTTATATAAAATATTTCTAGCAAATTTTAGCTTTTAAAAACACATAAAACACTCTTAATTCTGTTAATAAATAATTCATTTCTATTAAATTCAATTTATAATTAAATTCTATTTTTAAAAAATAGACTCTAACTACTTCAAATTCTTTCTCAGTAACCCATAAAAACCAAAAAGAATTGTTTATTTTTTCATTGGAATAGTTCAAAAAAAGCTTGTCGAGACAAATATATGCGTTGTGCATTTTTATCCTGAAGTCATCCTGAATCTATTTAGACAAGCTTAGAGTGGAGAGTTGGCAGAGATATCGTAAAGAGTGTCTCGCTACAAAATCACCTGCAGTCCATCTAGTGCTTGCCGGCAATTGCTAACGACTACACCATCAAGTGCACTACCATATAACAAATACCACTTAAAAAAAAAAACAAGCAATTTCACCATACTTTCCATCAGTGAATCGTTCGACATTCAGTGGAATTTAGTGTGAGTTAACAATTTATTATTAACTCTGTTTGTCGAATTCCATTTGTTAGCAAAACATAACTTTAATTACAAAAAGTTTTCTGATCATTGAACAAATGTAATTTTACTGCTCTTAAAATTCTAATAAAAAACAAGTTTTTCTTTGAGCTTGCTATAATTACAATGTTGAAGAATTGAATAGCCCACATAAAAGCACACGAAGCGATTTTATAGCCTTAAAAGCTTTTTGCTTTTAAGAACGTATCAGTTATTGATATGAAATTTCATTATGCTAATAATGTTATATAATTTTCGATTGAAAATTTGCCAAAAATTCCTGTAGAAAAATTCTCACAGCTGCTGTGAAGATTTTTTTGTTTTTGGTTTATTTGAATTTCAGCTTTCTAACTAGACATTTGTTGATAATTCATTACGTTTCAGGATTTACAGAGGCGTCATAAAGGGACCGAGTTAATAGCAAAGGCCCAATCGGGCCTCGGATGAACTCATTTAAAACAACCACTAAATATCCGAAATAGGGTAACGTATGCAAGGCTTTATCAATTACGCTTCAATCTTCTTAACTAAATATTTTTCTAGTAAAGCATCTGCGCTTTTACCATTTGAAAGAAACCAATTTCTGATTGATAAAACACGAATTCAAACAATATCCATTCAAAGTAAATTTACTTTTACTTAAAACACGTATGGCTGTAATTTTTGCTACAGATGTTTACATTATATTTCAGCAAATTTAAATTTCCGCCAACTTTCACATAATATTATAATATTAATAGATAACTTATGAATTATAACTCTACATACAAAGTCAAAATTGTTAAATTCTTTTAAGAAAAAAAAAACCAAATTTCTTTCCACACTAAATCACCTTAATAATGCAAAACTGAAACAAATAGTAGCTGAAATAAATATCGCTGTATCTGAATAAAACCACAATTTATTTTCATGTTTTAAACATGAAGCACAGCTTTTTACATAACTATATACATGTATTCCTCCAAAAAAAAAGTTAGATGCATCACGCTTAAGCTTTAATTTATTTTTTAATTTGACTCAGATTTTTCAAAACAATTTTGTTTAAAATTTTGTATAGAAATTAGTTGTTCAGTTGAATGCACTTCCGTTTAATTAGGTGTAGCTGAAAACCGAGAGCGCCATCTAAAGTGCTCGCACATTTTCAGACTCTTGTGAAAAAAATGTAACGAATAGCGTCAAATGAATTCAGAGAGCGTGAATAGAAGCAAGCCAAGAGTGATGTCCGTTTCTGACCCTTCTGCTATAATTATCTTCGCGTTGGCCTGAAATACGCGTACCGTTCAAGTTTCAGCGTTACGGCTACTTGTCAAGTGGAGCCATCTGCTGGCTGAAAAGGATTAATACCGGCAAAAGGCGCACGACCAGGTGCTAATTGATGCCTCAAGCCATTGCAAAATAGATTAGATTCGTTTTGTTCTTTTTTTGAAAAAAGAACAAACCTCACTAATGCGCACCAATTTGCATCAAAAATAAATTTAACTAATGACGAGATTAATTAAAAGTCTGATGTGTTATTGACGAGGATTCGTTTCTAGATTTTTTTTTTTATATAAGATAAATATGACAGGAAATGCGTTTGCGGATTTTCTTCCGATCTGTCTATTTTCAGTTCTCGTTACCTGACCGAAAATTGCTCTCCTGAAATAGATTTTCGACAAATGCACAAAAGCTGCAAATCCACTGGATTTGGTTCAGTCTATGGATGCGAGAGCGACATTTCTGCTTGATAGTTCAGAACTCAAACAATAAAAAGTAAAAATAAATTGTGCCAAGTCATCATCATCATCGTTTTGTTTTGTAGTTTCCTTCCTTCAGAGCGCAGATTGTGAATTATTATTTAAAGTTTTACAGCCGTTTTCGTATAATTAAATTGGAGCTGTCGTTGATGACATCGTTATTTTTAATCTAATCAAATATCTTTTTACTTTGTAAGCTTATATCCAAAGAATTACGACGTTGACGTCAAGGGTCATATACTTTGCATTATTTTTTTACTGAATTGTCCTTTTTTTCATTTTACATTCAAACATTAGCAAAATAAATGTCGACGGTTTTTCATTCAAAACAACTTCAATTATTTTTATTTTGTAGATTAAATCAATTCTTAAAAAACTGACACTTTTCAAATTAATTTTAACTTAAAGTCATTCCTAACATCTTTGAACAAAAGTTATAATTGAAGAAAAGTTTCAAGTTTCTACTTTACCAAGTGTCTATCAATATCACGAAATTACAATGAGCATTCTTGTATTGTTTAGATGTCTGTTTTACAAAGTTGAGCATTTCCAATTTTCTGCAACAAAGTTACATAATCTGACAAGGAGAGTTGGCACAAATTTTCAAACTGAAATTAATATCAAGTTTTAGAATAGAACTCAAACGAATATCGGAAAAATGTTTTTTCCTTCTATTTTTTTCATAAATTACAGTTTCCATGCGCTTCAAACAAACATTACGCTACTTCTATCAAGACCTCAAGTCGAGCTTAAACCACTCCATTAAATTTTCATTAATTAGACTTCCGTTTAAAACCATTACATTTTGTTTGTAGCCTTTAGCAACATGAGTCGTCCTTAATTCTCGCTTTTTCTCAGTCTTTTCCCCTCTTTCTTTCTTGTGAAAATACCAAATGAAAAAAAAGCGTCAGCTTCACCACAAACTTATCTCTACTCTTCGCTTAATTCGTGCTAATTACTGGCTTTTCTTATGTTAGGAAAAAGGTTTCTTTTTCTTCAAAAACCATTTACTTTTGTGATATATTTTATAACATCTGTTCAACTATCCATTAAGTTGTTAAAAACTATCCGAAAAACTGTAACTAATTCACTGTTTGATTAATTAGATTTGAAGACTGCCTTGTATATTTTAAAATTGGAACATTTCAAGGATACGAATTCAATAACCAAAGAACCTGAGTTAAACAGTCAGAGATATTTTCGTTAGTGTAAATTTGACTCCATGCCAAATTAGTTTCAGAACGACTTTTAATACAAAATCATTTTTTTTATACTTGGAGAGTAATTTAAAGACAAATTCAAGATTTCAGCAACCTATTAAAAGTATTTCAGAATTTTTAAAGGCAGTTTTCAGGCTAAGGCGTTAAGTATATTATTATCTTTCTAATTTATCTGTTCCCAAGACACTCTTAATTATAATCAATTAATCTCGGCATGTAAAATATTTATCTAATCTTTTTTTTTTAGTTTTGGAATATTGGAATATTCATTTTTTTTATATATTTTTCTGTTAGATCGGAAACATTACATTTGTGTTGGCTTTTCTGAGTTTCGAAATCAAATATGACAACTAAAAACTGGAAAAATCTTCGGTGAACAATCTTTTTCTGTTAAGAAGAATGGCGGTCACTTGAGAGAAAAAATTAAATAATTAGATAAATCATTGTTTCTGTTGAAAAAAATATAGAATATCAAAAAAAAAATGTTTATTTTAACAGAGAAGCATTAAATATTAACAAAAATGTCTTAAAAATTCGAGTTTCAATGTTTTACAAAAAATTGAAAAATAACAAAAAGTCACAAAGTTGTAATTCAATTAAAAAAACCTGAAATCATCATTTCAACAAAAAATCGATCAATGTGCATCTCCGTGTGGCGTTTCCACTGTGAGGAACATTTTGTCTAAAAAACAAAACAATGGTAAAAAACCTTAAAAGCATTCTGAGTTGAGTCTCTTTATTGGAGTTCATGACTTCAGATTTTTTTTAGCAATGAACTCGGTAAAATCTTGCCAACGAAATGTACAGCGGACGAAGACCTTTAATAAATTTAATTTTTTGGATTTTTTAAAAAAGTATATGTCGCCAATTTCGGCTTCTGTCTGAAATCCATCGAATCAATCTAAATATAATCATAATATAATAATATTCAACGTCACGGTGTTTTATTTTTCATCCCGAAAATCATAAGACCCACGCGAATATCCCACACAAATAGGTGCCAACACTAAAGAACAAACTCATTAAAACGCATCGGTGTTGACTGTTCAATTCGGGAAACTAGATCATACAGTGTACATCGTACAGCTAAAATAAGCTATAGTCCTTCAATCGCGTATTCTTGCACAGATACTCCGTCAGTGTTCGAAGCGTAAAGACGCGAAAAACTGATTATCTTTACAAAAATTGAAGTGTAATGGTTGTGACTTTGTGATTGTTAATAAGGTAGAGAAAGAGAAATAAATAAGCTGAGCTTAGAAGTGTCAGTTTGTAAAAGTCGAAAGCGCAGCTATAACAAAACCTGTTTTTTTTTCGTGCTTTCATTTCATAACGGAAGCTTTCATATGCTCTCTTTTGCACTGCACAAAATGGACTTGCTGTTTTAATCTGCTTTTGTATTTGTTTTCTAACTTTACTCTTTGAGCTTTTGCATTCCAATAACAAACAATAGAGCCAAAATCCACCAGTTAGTCTGACGCGATTATAATTAATGAGATTTTTCAGCTTAAAACTTACACTAGAAAATTAATTGGAAACCTTTTTTTTAATTTTATTTAAAATCTGCAAGCAATATGGACGTCTAATTTTAAATACTGACGTCACAGCATGGGAGAATAACTATTAGAGAGCGTCGAGACGCTCATCGTGAATTCCAGAGAGTATAGTTTCCATCCAATCAGAAGATACACTCACACACAGTTATTTAAAGTGCGTCTAGTGTCTCTATATTCAGGGATTTAGCAGTTTCATGTACACGATTTTCAGCTCTCAAAGGTGGACCTTTGCCAAAAACTGCGCTCAACTAATGCTGAAACATCGCTTTCAGAATACTGAAAAAACAACTCGATTCATTCACCCTTAGGCAATTCCAATTACTGTTTTACTAGAAACGTGTGAATTTTGAGTCGATGCTTGAACAAAGAAAATTCTGCTAATTTTAGCTTTGCTATTTTCAAAACGAGCAAAATAAAAGTTCAATGAGCTGAATGCGATTAAACGCTTTTGTTTTATTCTTTTGAATCTTATTTTAATTTTTGAATAATTTTGGAATTGCAGACTGAAAAATGGAGCAATTCGAGCAATTATTAACGTGCGCTATATGCTTGGACCGCTATAGGAATCCAAAACTGTTGCCATGTCAGCACAGCTTCTGCATGGAGCCATGCTTGGAAGGCCTCGTTGATTACGTCCGCAGACAGGTCAGTAAAAAATCGATAACAAACTATGAAAATATATTTATGGATGATCTGGAGAATGTTGCGTGAGCAAACACCCACGGTGTTAATATCCGGTTCGGTTTTAGGTGAAGTGTCCGGAATGCCGAGCGGAACACCGCATCCCCTATCAAGGGGTACAAGGATTCCCAACCAACGTCACCCTACAAAGATTCTTGGAACTTCACATCGAAATTACTGGAGAACTTCCCGATCCAACAAGTGGCCAAGTTATGGAAAGATGTAATGTTTGCTCTGAAAAAGCTTATTGCAGCTTTTGTTCCCACTGTGATAAAAAAATCTGTGAAGAATGTAAAGGAGCACATATGGAAATACTCCGACGAGAAATTTCCAGAATAAATAATCAGATAAGACGAGGAATTCATAGATTGCAGGATACTTTATCTTTAGTTGAAAAAAATACGCAAAGTATTCAATCGAATTGTAGTTCGGTCAGTGAAGAGGTCGAGGAGATCTATAGAAGACTGTCTAAAGCTCTCAAAGATAGAACGGAATATTTAAGAGGCGAAATTGATCGATATTTAGGAACAGAAATGCGAACTTTAACTAATCTTAAAGAAAACTTAGAACTGGAAATTTCAAATATTTTAAGTAATTGCGATTTAGCTGATAAACACATGAATGAAAATGTTGATATTTGGGATGATTGCGAACTAATGGATGCCAAAGAGATTTTCCTAAAAACGGTGGAATTTATTCGGAATTTCGAATACGAAAACACCGATTATTCAAGGAGAATTCGGTTAGTTTTAGCGCACGACCCAAATCAACTCGTTTTGCACGTGGCCGGTTTCGGCGATTTAAATTTAGCTAATCAACACTTTAGTCAAGGTTCAGGAATGTTGCAACCTCCAGGTCCTGGTTTAATGAGATCTAAAAGCGATCATAGATTAGCTTCGCAATTTCGGCAAGAGGAAAGAGGATACGATCGCACATATGGTGAAAAAGAAGATGAACCTTTACTGGGGGGCAGAAAATTCGGGGAAAGACCGAAAACTGAAAGATATGGCGACAGATATAGCAGAGGAGGAAATGATTATAGCGATGATTATGACGAAGTCCGTCCAGCTAGATCTAGATATAGCAGCAGATTTCGAAGACATGCTCAAGAGAATGATTCCGATACGGAACAACCTAGAGGTGTGCGATTCACAGAACAACAACAAAAAGTCGAAAGAGAAAGAGTTTTAGATACTGAGGATGTAGCTCGAGGCCCTTTGAGTGGAATTACACGACTTGCGGACTCTCCAAGAGTTATGAAAAAATTACAAGAGAATGAAAGCGGAAAAAAGAAAGAAAAGGAAACGCCGCCACAACCAGCTCCTCAGCCTAAAATCGTGCCAAAACGTCCACCTCCACCCACAAATAGACAAGTCAGCGAAGAAGACGAAATAGCAAAAATTAAAAAACAAAACAAAGGCGCCACAACATCCACTGAAACTGAAACAAGACCAACCGAAGATAGACATTCAAGTCAGAAAAAAACACCGGCTCCCGAGGTGAGTTTAGATGAGCCGTAACTTCTGTTCAAGTACCTGATTAAATCAATTTAGTATAATCTAGAATAAGTGTTGTTTGTTTCCCGTCCAATGTGATTGTGTCCACAATTAAACTCGATTACACACTGGCATGTCTCTACCACAAGTGTTATCCACTCCTTCCTTTATGTGTGAAGCATGAAGATGAATTTAGCAGCAAGATGTTAACACAATGTTTTCTCCAGGCCATCTCCAGTCCTGAAGAATCCGACGAATCTGTCACTTCGTTACAAACTCAAAGAAAAACACAAACCAAAACGACTACACCAGCGCGCAGACCATCAGATGCTGGGCATTTGAAAGCCACACGTTCAGCAAGTTCGGATTCTAATACTTCGACTGAATCTTCTGCTGCTTCTTCAGCTGCTATTCGAGGCACTGGCGCTCCTTTCACTACTGAAGAAGTTAAACAAAAATATCTATCAAGAGGAAGTACTGACACTCCTCAAACTAAAGAAACTCAACCACAAAAACCTTTTCAAAGTCGGTTTCTTCACAAATCGGTTACTCCACCAGCGCCCGTTAGTAAAGACGACGATGAAACTGAAAGCACTTCTGAAGAAGAAACAGATTCAGAAGAAGACTCTGATGATAATACTTCAACTGCCAAGCCTGATAACAAAGAAATGGCAAAGTCTGATATTGGACCATTACTAGCACGTAGTGCTCATGCTAGAGACAACAGTAGTGAGAATGCGCGGAAAACTAGTCGTGAAGAACCTTCATCTTACACGCGGTCAAGATACGTCCCTCCAAAAGAAGAATCACCACCAAGAAGATACGTAAGAAGATCTTCAGCATTACAAGACGAAGAACCAAGATATGGCTATACTAGTAGATTCCTCAACAAAAGCAAAAGTTCAGCTGCTATACCACCAGAAGAAGAAGACCATCGATACTCTTCTTCTTTAGCTGATGATTCAGATAGTAAATATCCAAGCGGTCGGTCTAGATATATGGCTTTGAAAGAACGCAGACAACGATTAGCTAGAAGCAAAAGTAGTCAACAATTCGGAGATGATGAAGATATCGAAGAACAGCTATCGCCAACTTCTTCAAATCCATCAGCGTATTTAGCGTCACGTGGCTATGGCTCTGCAGCATCATCTGGTTATGATCTTGCAAGAAGTCGATCATCACATGCTTTAAAATCACGTGATAATTCGCCTGATAGAACTAATACTACTGAGAAAGATGGCGCTGCTCTAAGTTCATGGGCTAGATATTTGAAGAATAAATATGGAAATAGGAATAGCGGAAAAGACAAAGAGTCAGCAAGTTCAACTACACCTTCTAGTAGTTCAAGCACAGCTCGAAGATTATCTTTGGGGCTTCCATTGAGGTCTTCGACAGAATTAGGGAGCTCTGACGACGATCAAAAAAACATGCAAGGCTCCCCCACTACCCCTCCTACAGCAGCTACGGCGGCAGCCGGTTAGTATCACTAATTTTCCAATTGCACCTCACTGGTTCAGCACAGACATAATCTATTTGTGTTGATATTCCTCCGGTGCTAGAAAAAATTCAAACTTTTTAAAAGAAATCTCTAAAAGTGAGATTTCAGAAAAAGTTTAATACATTTTTAAATTTTTTTAAATTTATTTACATTTTGTTTTTATTGCAGGTATCGCAGTGGCAGTGGCAGGTACCTCCCCTAGGAGTCAGTACTTGCAGAAATGCCAACAGCTGTTCGAAATTGGTAGTCGGGGGAGCGAAGCCGGATGTTTTACGTGGCCTCGCGGCGTAGCCGTCGGTCCCGATAACTCCATAGTGGTCGCTGATTCCTCCAACCATCGAGTTCAAGTTTTTGACGCAAATGGACGATTCCTTAAAGAATTTGGTCAATATGGTAACGGTGAAGGCGAATTTGATTGTCTTGCTGGTGTAGCTGTCAATCGCATCGGCCAATACATAATAGCCGATCGCTACAACCACAGAATACAAGTGTTTGACCCATCTGGAAGATTCCTACGAGCTTTCGGTAGTCAAGGTACTGCCGATGGAAGATTTAATTATCCATGGGGAATTACCACAGATGCACTTGGATTTATCTATGTCTGTGATAAAGAAAACCACAGAGTACAGGTAAATATCACAAAAAAAGAAATATTTTGAAACTGATAATTTTTTTTTTTAGGTTTTTCAATCAGATGGTACATTTGTCGGTAAATTCGGATCCATGGGTAGCAAACAAGGTCAACTCGAACACCCACATTACATCGCTGTATCAAACACAAACAGAGTTGTAGTCTCTGACTCCAACAATCACAGAATCCAAATTTTTGATGTAAATGGTAAAGTTTTGAGTTCTTTCGGATCTGAAGGCTCAGATGATGGTCAATTTAAATTCCCAAGAGGTGTCGCCGTTGATGATCAAGGTTACATTTGTGTTGCTGATTCAGGCAACAATCGAATCCAAATCTTCCATCCTGATGGCACTTTCTTAAGATCATTTGGATGTTGGGGCATTGGTAAAGGAGAGTTTAAAGGATTAGAAGGAGTTGCAATGACGCCAAATGGACATATTCTTGTGTGTGATCGAGAAAACCATAGGATACAAGTGTTTTAAAATTGTACCAAGTTAATAATCTAATACTTTTTTTCATTTAACAGTGTGGTAACAACTTACAATAAAAAAATAAATATTTGCATTTCTCTTAAAATGTTTCCAATTTTTCATCATCCTCACCGACATAAAAGTTGATTCATGCTTGATTTTTTAGATTTGTGATTCCTCATTCCATAAACAAGAAAATTTTGTGATAAAGTTTTAATGCTTGAGACCAACAACGAGCCCTTTTTGACCATAGAACAATTAATTTTTGCTTATTTGCTAAAGACATAGAAACAAATACATTTTTTGCTAATTATTCAAAATTCAAACGTTTCAAATCTTCACAAAGGTGAAAAATGTAGCGACGAAGATGAAAAAAAAATTGGCAAAATTGAAATTTCTCAATCATAGAAAAATATCTATTGCATCAAAAAATTATATTTTGGCGCTAATTGCTTTTTTGACATATAAAATTTAAAAACTACCTATTTTTTATATGTCAATGAAAACGCTCATTTTTTTTTTAACTCTGTGATGGAAGATGTAAGTGACAGCTCGATACTGCCAATCCCAACAACGCAAAACTAAAACTCCCCAAACGTCAACAAATGCACCGACACAGTTCATTATGGCTCTTCATGCTTTTATTGGGACTTGGGAGGTAGGCAGTAATGAAAGTAATACAAAATTATAACCGCAATTATTTTCATTCATTTTCGACTTCATTACTTTCGTACTTTTCTTGAGTCTAGTATTGACAAATTGTTTATACATTTTGTTTTGACACCTGTCATTTATATTTTTATTATAACTTTTTTCTAACAAAATTTTAGATAATTGGTTGCAATTATGTATACGGCACATATAGCGACAATCAGGAATTGGAAGGGTGAGAAAAAAAACTTGAAAAAAATCGTTTATAAAAATGTTTTTCAGTGTTCGATTTCGGTTAGACGAAAATGGGGATGTTATATGGACAATTCGTGAAGACCTTAAATCAATACCCCTTTTCAGTTGTGAAACTTACGAATTATATTGTACAACTATATCCGGTGTTGTTTTAAGATTTGGAGCATATGCAGGCCATGTTTTAGAATTTTGGGTAAAAAAATTCAATCCTTGATTCATTTTACTATTGATTCAATACTACAGTGTGATCAAGCTGAACCAATTGATGAACTCCACATGTCATGTGAAAGTTGGTGTATGCTTCAATGCAAACGCTTTTATGAAGATCCAGATGATGTATATCATAGTATTCCATTTTCTTTATTGCCAGCCCTTGAAGATGGCTATTTCTCGGATGTAACATTGACTTGTTCCAACAAAAAACAAGTCAGTAGATGAGTACATTAATAAATGAACTTCATTTATTTTAAAATTTTACAGTTTAAAGTGCATTCGGCTATTTTAAAACTAAAATGTAGTAACATTGATTGGTCAGATAATTGTCCTTTTAATAATCTCCCAGAAGATGTCCTAGGCACAATTTTACATTATTTATATGCTGAGTGTCTCCCTGATAATTTAACCGAATGCACAGCCCAACAAGTCGTAAATGCCGTATCTCAATATTCATGTTTGAGCAAACTTGTCAGTAAATGTAATATTTATTTGAAAAATATGGCACTAAAACAACGTAAGTTAACAATTCATTAACAAATCATTCTTATTTCATATTTTTTATAATTATTAGAAATAATAGAATTGGTTAATGATATGCACGAAAGCATGAATCAAATAATCGAACATTTTAATATAAGAAACACCCATTTGTCTTCAGAAAATATAACATCAAATCCTGCAAAACTCTGTTTTGTGGTAAAACAATCAATCAGGGATGCAGCAGTTGGTAATTATTAATATAATAATA
The DNA here is from genome assembly GCA_030157265.1 of Latheticus oryzae. NCBI lineage: Eukaryota > Metazoa > Arthropoda > Insecta > Coleoptera > Tenebrionidae > Latheticus > Latheticus oryzae. The sequence continues at coordinate 15,573,245 of CM058050.1, forward strand.
AAAAATAAATTTTTGATGATTATTTTCAGCCGCTGTTAAATTGCTTTTACTCTGTGATTTGTTTACGAAACGTAAAAACGAATTATCTAAAGACGAAAGACATGAAATAATACGTTATGCAAAATCAAGACTTCCGATTTTTTTAATGCAATTGCAAAGAATTTTAGAAGCTTTGAAAAATACTTTTAGTTCGATGTCAACAGCTCAACGTCTTGAAGTTGCTACTTTTCTAGTTCCTGAAGTATGGATGATATCATTATTATTGAATTTTAAATTTTATTCTTTTTAGATTGAAACTATATTAGATACGATTTCTTGTTTGATTATTCAAGTGGAAAAATCTTTACAACAAATAATTCAAGTGCTTTCGCCCAATGACAGCGCTCGGAATAAATCAGGTGTTGGGGATGTTTTAGGACGTTCTTTACGAAATGTTTTACATATACGAGAATTAACAAAACTTGGAAATTTTCATGAACATATAACATTTACGTTAGGTTTGATAATTCAAAAGAGGTAATTTTTTATAGTACAAATAACAAATTTTTGTTGTTACTTTATTTATAGGGAACATTTCACCGATATGTCTTCGGCACAAAAAGTTCGTTCAATAGCTAGAAATTTAGAACAGCTCATTGAAGAGCTTCCGATTTTTCTATTACGATTAGAAGATGTAACGACAGCATTTGATGAAAAATTCGAATGGAAAGAATTCAAATTTTGCTTTAAAGTCGGCACTAGTAAAGTCGTAAGTTGATGATAAATGTAATTTTTCGAGCGGAACTGACTGATTTTTTCTTTTCTGATATATCAGTCGGGGATTTTACAAAAGCTTGTAGCACATAGAGATATGCTTCAAGAAGTGGTATTACATTTGTGTGAACTTGTTCAAAGAGATGCTTTCAATCAATCTTTACAAGCTTTAGGTTTATTAGAGACAACTTCAACGTCGACACATTCAAGTGATTGTCAGAAAATGTCGCCGGGGTCTTGTGATTCCACTCCAAAGCACCATCATGGATATAAAGTAATATATAAAAATTTTATAACTTATACAAAAATACAATTTTATAGTTAAATTTGGTTGGATCTTTATGTATTCCACCATCTTCTAATAATAGTATTTTGTCAAAACTTGCTTTAGATATGTTTAAAACAGCAACTAATACTGATATGGAATTTGAGATTGTTGGAAGTGGTGGGAATAATGATCAAAGTGATAATGAAACGGAAGATGAACAAAGAATTATTAAAGCGCATCGAGTAATTGTAGCTGCACGTTGTGATTGGTTTAGAAGAGCCTTATTATCAGGAATGAGAGAAGCCATTGATAAGTAAGTTTTTTTTTTTATTCAAATATATTTCGAATTAATAAGATGAAGTCTTCATTTTAAAAGATGTTCTATAAGTGGCTTTTATTAAAAAAAAGTATACGGTTTTCTCTGAAAAAAAAAATTCAATAATCCTATGTGATTGTTACCCTGATTCTGAGTGATTGTAAAACTGACTCATCGAAATTAAAAAGGACGTTTTTTTATCTAAATTATTAATTATCGTTGAAACTTCAATCATTGGTTAACCGCCCATCCAATCGCTTTGCTACACTTCTCCTTGAAAAAAGTTAATCCAATAACAAAGGTAATAAGTGTGGCAAAACAAGAAAACATCTTATCTCGTCAAAAAAAAGGTATTTTAATTGGTTGATATACTGTGAAAGGTTGGACTAGTTTATCTAAAGTATTCAACTCTACAATTCGTGTAAAGACTAAACTAAATAAGCTTGGTCTGCCTAAGTTCAATTAGCTGAAAGTATTTTTTATCAAATTAACTGGTATGCAAAAAAAATAATGTTTTACAGTGATCGCGGAAATTAATGATTATTATATCATTCTGTTGGAAATTTTGTGCTTTTTTTTTGAAAAACTTAGTCTGCCAAACTTTATTCAGCCGGAAAAGTCTGTCATATCTATCTTAAGAAGGAGGTCAAAGGTAAAATTTTACACTTATGGCAGAAGTTTTTTTTCTTAAATTTTATTCTTTTTTGATGTTTTTCTACAAAACTTTGTTTTATTCCTCAAATTTTATTCGCTTTAATGACATCTTCAAAAATATTTTGGAATGAAATCCTAGAGCCTGCCGGAATCATCTGCCATTCCAGTTGTATTGTCTAGTATTGTATTACGTGGATCACAAAAAACAAACTGAATTGATGGTGTTGGAGTAAACCTCTAATATTTCAATAAATATGGTCAACAATTTAGGAGGAAATTTACTCAATGCATGAACAAATTTTTGACGATAACATCAAAACAAATGAAATTCAAAGGGAAAAACAATTTTTCGTCATAGGGATGAAATTTTATCACTAACTTCTTCCTTAAGATTGGTATGACAGACATTTGCGGCAGTTATTAAAATGTCATACTTAGATATTTTTAAAGATAAAATAAAATAAAATTTAAGGAAAAAAACGAACTTCCACCATAAGTGTAAAATTTTACTTCTGACCTCTTTTAGATAGGTATCACAGACTTTTCCGGTTGAATAAAATATGGCAGACCAAATTTTTTAAAAAGAGCACAAAATTTTCTACTGATTGATCTAACAATCATTAATTTCCGCGATGACGGTAAAACATTATTTATTTTTTTTTGCATACCAATTAATTTGTTAAAAAAGACTTTCGGTAATTTAAACTAAGACTAAGCTTATTTTGTTCGTATAAGCTTTTACAGTCGATCTATATAGAAATTTTCCAATTCCGCGATGACGGGACATTTAGTATCGCCGGCTCTCGGACTACAGAATTTCGTAATTATCTGCTATCTTGAGTAAATAAACAGAAAGATGTCTCATAAAGATGGGCATCTTAGAAAATGCCATTATCAAAATTAAGATTGTGTTGAAATTGAGAAAAATCTCTATAGACACAAATCGTGACTTCTTTCCAAAGAAGATTTACGATATTTTGTGAAATTAAATAAAAAGACAAAAAAAATGGTTTTTGTAAACAAAAAAGATGAATTCTCTATAGAGACGTGCTTCGTTCCATAACTTTACATAGTGTATTATATTTAAAAGAATTTTAGATGTATACTCTTGAGATTACTTCTCATAAATCTTGTCATTTTGACAAATGAACTTTCACATTGCCTGTTCATTCTTTACACATTTTTTTCTATATCAAATAATTCGAAAATTTGTCGTATTTTTTCTGAACTTGTTTAATTAATTCCTATTCTTGTCACATTTTATCTGTTGAAACTTTCCGTTGCAAACAATTCTCAGAATCGTTACAACAAAAAAAAAATCATCTCTTCTCTCAAGTCTTAACATTTCTCCAAGTTTGAAATGTATTAATAATCCATTCGGTTGATAAATCACCAAAGTTTCTACATTTCTGTTGTATTTTGATCCTGAAAAAATTGAAACAAATTGCTTTAATATTATTTTTAAAAGGTTAAATTTTATTGCATTGTTTTAGTTGTAGAATGTTCTACTAGTTTGCATTATGCAGAAAGTAGGAAAATTGTAATAGTTTCAAACAGTTTCGTATGAAATTCAATTCGAGGAAACAAATAGATATGTCCATTACAGTTAGGTGAATTATGAAACAGTCACATATTCAGGAAATTGATTTAGAATTCTACGTTTCAAATCAAATAATTACAAAGTTTCTATCATCTACTTCTAAAGATAACTAAATTCTTGGAAGTTTCGGAAGCTCTCGACTAGAAGTTTTTTTCGTAAAGTTTGGCATAGTTGATAAGCTTTAGCGTATAATTTTTGCAGGAAAATAATTGTTCATGATACAAGTCCATCCCTGTTTCGTATCTTTTTGGAATATCTTTATAGCGGTCGTCTTAGAGACGATTCTCTATCTATAGAACAGTTGGTTGAGCTTTTGTTATTAAGCGACCGATATGAAGTGGACTCTTTGAAGCAAACCTGTGAATATGCTCTCCAACATAGCATAGATGTAGATTCAGCTTTGTACTTTTTCAACATAGCGGATCAATACAACGCTCGAATTTTAAAAGTAAATTTGAAAGACTATACCAAAAGAGTTTAAACTATTCAAAACGCATTTTAGAACTTCTGTTTAACTTTCATCGCCCAACATCACGAATTAACCGAATGTGAGATATTTTTCGAATTACCGATTGCATTACAAGCTGAGATTTTTGATTGTGTGTGGACTCAACCGCCGCCGGCGAAATCCACAACAATGGAACATTTACTGCCGTCGTCTGTAACACCGACGACGCCTGGTTCAAGCACGTCCGAGCGGCATAGAATTCCCGATTGTCAAAATGCTCATTCGGATGTAAGTTGAGAATGAGTTTTGATTATTCCGATGATTATGTTTTGCAGCTTCAGCAATCAAATAGTAGTTCGATTGAAGATCTTCCGCTGACACAAGATGCAGACAGATTGGATAATTGCATTAGTCGATTAAGGGATATAATAGGTGATACAGCTCCTAGAGAACAATTAGTCCAAGTTGTACTTGCTGCCGATTATGATCTTTGCAGAGCAGTAAATTTTTATTATGCTGAATATCAAGAAGACGAGTAGCGTTTTAATTTATTTTAATCTAAATGCACTTGTTCTATTGTTGTTAACTTTGTAAGATTCGGAAAAAGACTGCACAGTTACGTGATCGTCTCAAATCAAATTTTACAAAAACGCTCTTGATTTGGCGGCGTTGATTAATAATGTGATTATTTAGTTACCAGATTTTTATTTCAAAAAGTATTATATTTAACATTCCTTTAACGCTTATTTTTCGTAGTTTTCTATTATTTGGCTGAATGTACTTTTAACGAGATTATTTTTATCCTCGAATCACTGCTAGTCAATATTTATAGATTGTAGTCTTCTTTTGTAAATAATAGGTTTTATGTAGACAACGAAAATTATTTTTAAATTCGGATTTGTTTAAATGTTTGATTAATTATTTACACAAGAAGATGATTAATTCTCGATTTAGACCTAGATGGAGTCATAATTCTAAATGAATATATACTTATCATTTATTATTGTTGTGCTAATACTTAATTTTCTCAACAAATTTTGATGTTTAGATTTCAAATAAGAAAAGAGGAGTTTAGAACTCACTAAATTATTGATGTTACTGTTTTATGATAATAAATTTCTTTATATCGATACGGGTTTTATTATTATCCTGTCTAGCTGTCTTATCTGTAATGTAAAGTTTACAGTCCTCAGTTTTTTTTTTCGGTAATTTAAAAAATTAAAAAAATTTAAAAAAAAAACAGAAAACAAATCAAAATAAAGTAATGATAGAATGTTTAAACTTGATTTTACAAAAAATTTGTTTGATTTTAGCTTTTTGCAATGCTCCCTTTCGAAAGATTTTGTTTAGATTTCCTGTTAGAAAAGAAAACTGTAGAACTCATGAAATTATTGATGTTACTATTTTATGGCAATTATTCTTTTTATATCGAGTCTGTTTTTATTATTATTTTCCTATCTACGTCACAGAATCATCTAGGATGTATTTAGTTTGTGCGTGCTGATAATAAAGGAGTTTGTTATAAACCTTTTTTCAGATTCTTATCTAGGGGATTGCGTGATTGAATTCAACAAAATTCATATTCACGCGATTAGCGATTTGGTGAGCATTAAATTTTTTTAAACTTATAAAGATGCAACTTTTATAGGTCAAGGGTTCAAATGAAATTTGCACAATTTAATAAACTACTTCAAGAGTAGGAAAACAAGATAAGTGAATTAATTCTGTCTTTCCAAATGTTCGATCAACATCGTTATTTTTCTTCAATAATTCGTAAGCGGTGTTAAATCTCTCCAGTTCACTAAATAGCTGGTGATTTAAAGCCCAACTGCGTATAAATTCAGTAATAAAATCCTCCGTTTATCATCCACAAAGATAAACTGATGTACATCAGCAAATGATAAACAGGTTTCGATTTTATTGTTGATCACCTTCGATATTAATACAATCTAGTTTACATATTCAATGACAGGAAATGTCTTTTTAACGGAAATAATCTTGAATCTGTTACAATTGATAAAAAAATTATAGAAATTAAAGTTTCATGTTTTGTTCGGAGGAAATATGAATTGGATCGTCTAAATAGCGAGGCGGCTGAATGTAATAAATCATTCACAGCAACGCCACAATATGGTATCTTAAGAAGAAATTACTTCATTGTAATGGTTTCGGTTACAGCGATCATTATTTTTTATGATGTATTAAGCTTCAAAAAAATTGGTCAATTTTTTAGACACAGTAATCTACTCTATACTGATTTTCCAATTCGTGCTAACAACGCTCTAATTGTCAAAGCATACATTCAACCAAAGTTCGATAATTCCAATTTATAATAAGTTACCTAACGTGTTAATACTTTCAAAAGAATGATGTAATTTTCCACCATTATTCAAATTTATTTTCTAAAGAAAAATATTACATAATTTGCTCAAAGATCAAAAAGAAATAATCATCACAATTGACAATATCATGAAAACAAACGTGAAATTACTATATTCAATATTAAGTAGAGGCTTGAATTTTAATTGGAATCTGTTTCTGATGGAAACTGTTGAAGATTCTTTTATTAAAAATGTCATTAAAATGCGAATGTTGGAACAAATCAAATGTATTCTCTTACAAGTTATGACAATACATCTTGAAATAATTAACAGTGAAAATTTTGAGATTACAATTTGTTGTTTATTAAAAATTTATAACGATATTGATTGCAAAAAGACATAATTTTGTGAGTTGAGGGAAGTTCCATAATTATTTGCCACAAAAAAAAAGAGAAAGTTGATATCAAGTCTTTGAAGAAATATCGTTTTGTTTGGGTGTTTCAGCTTATTGTTATATTTTTCATCGATCATGGAAAATATATGTTGGTATTTAATGGAACTAAAATGATACATCAACAGTTTTCTAGGAAAATGATTGATTTTTTATAAAACAAATAATAAAATTTAATTAATTTATATAAAATAGGTTCTATTATATTCCATTAAAATACTTTTTCAATAATTAGTTAGTAAAATTTAATTAGGATGAAATAGATTCTGTTCTATTTTTGTTAAATACCAAAGTACCACTTTTCTGAAATAGTTTTCAAAAGTGATTTTCAATGCAAGTTTGTGACATAAAGATAAAAAATGCATCCAGGAGGAAAAGTTTCAAAAAAGTCAGGATACAGAATTGGAAAAAAACTAAAATGTCAAAATTTCCTAAACCATATTTTAAATTCAAAATCAAACCAATCTTCACCCTGCTTTTCAAACATTTATGATGTTTCTTCAACTGTAAATGCATCATGTGGCTTAAAAGGGTGGCAAAATCGAATTTTCAAAAATAAACAATCTGTCATTTATAAACTCTTCACGATTGAAAATCTATCAGATTCAAAAACTAATTTACCCAGGATGTGAAGTAACATTTTTTGGGACCTGCCGCAATTTTATTTTATAAAATGAGAAAATCAAATATCTACAATTTAATAATCCCAAGAAATCTTTAAAATGATGCAATCAGATTTACTCCGACTTCATCAGAGTTTGCAGTGGTAAAAAACAAAACTAGTTTCACTTCTTGGCCTTTTTGTAACTTCTGCTGATTAAAATTATTAATTACTGAAAACAGTAGTCGCGGAAGAACCAATTGAATGTGAAATTTCTTTCCAATGTGCTTAAGATAAAAAAAAAACGATTTTTGCTTTTTGCAGCGTTGCACCCACTTCATCTCGCGCTGCAGCCATATCCCTTCCGCCAGTGACCAGAAGTGGCTCCTTTATGCCTCAAAAGTGTGTGAAAATGTGCTTTTATCCGTCAAGCCGGATTCCGAATGCAATTTTCATTACAATACGTGTGTATTTTCGTGTGCCATTTGACGATCAATAATTTGATGTCGAGTCCTGGGACGTAGAGCGCGCGCACCTACCAATCGTCTTCGAAGCGCCATTACAGTCCCAGAAACCGGCAAACGAAGTCGTTTCGACGCGCCGCGACGCGCACGTAACAGCTGCATGCGGGAAACTCTTCAAAGCTATCGTTAACATAATCGTTATTGCCGTTCAAGCAAGACACGGACCGACAGACACTCGGTGTATGGTGTAAGACACAGTGGCCTCGGATGAAGTCCAACGCGCGATCCGCTGGTAAGTACAACTCTGAAGGAATCCTGACTCCGGGCTCTCCGGAATCGCCAAAATACGATCGATGTGTTTACTCTAAAACTACACAATGAAAAAGGGAAATTGTTGTATTGAAATGTGTCGAAAAAGCTTCAATAATTCAAAAGTTTCTTAGTCTAGAAAAAATCTATAATCCCGAGACATATTTTACCACGTTTTAAGCTCACTTCAAAGCTCCTTAAAAATCTTGCTTCTAAGTGCTTTTATTTAACATTCAGATCACGTCGTGTTTCTGGATTGGTGTTGGATGCTCTGTTGTCTTTGGATTTTTTCTTAAGAGCTTATTCTGTATAAACAACTGAGATGTTGTCTCATTTCTCTTAAGTAATCTAATTTTTGGATTTTGCTGTTAAAATCAAGTTTCTTTTCTAAATATATTGATAAAAAAATCTGAATGATTTAATTAGCTAATCATATGAACTCGTCTGAGTTAAAAGTTACCATCTTTTAGAAATTAATAATTTACGATGACAAAAAGTGAATAATAAAGTTGTCCTTTGTAGTTTAAAAGCTTACATTAGCGTCTACTGTGCTTGAAGTTTTTTCATTGAATTTTTTGAATTAAGCAGCTTTAGAAGCTTACTCCACTACTTCTAATATGAAAAAGAATTTTTATATGTTTATGGAAATTTTGAAATTTAAAATTTATTGCTCGTGGGAGTAAAACATACTTTAGAGTAAAATATTCCAATATCAAAACTGTAACTGTTTGTTTTATATTTAATGAATTGAACTCATTCTTATCAGCAATTTTGCAAATTTCCTCAGGAAATAAAAATAAATTTTCTATTATTTTCTTGTGAATATTCCACATATTATCTCTTATCAATCCAATCAACATTTCTCAAATATCCGCACGCAATTTTCAGAATTGGAATATTATTTGCGTTTTCTATTTTTATCCGAATTTTTTTATTATCGTCATAGAAAACTTATACTCTCGTTACTTTTTTTATTCTTTTGTATTATATGAAGTAGGTCGTCTACTTAAACGTGCCATTTTTTTTCAAACAATTATTCCATTTCTTTTTGATCGTTGAAAAAATTGGGTCAAGTGAAGTATTCTTGATTCTTTGAATAGCAAATTCTCCACAAAAGTAATTTGATGCTCATAGTGATCGAGATACTTCTTCTTTCACAAAAAAAAAGAGTAGGAGTAAGATTAGATGAAATAATTGAGAAACATCTCTCTAGAGAAAATGCCGCGACCTCTAGACCTAAGCTGTAATTTTCTCCTTTTTCTTATTAACTGTTTTCACTTCTTTTTAATTATAATCTTGTAAATATTTAATAATTTCAATCTTGGCTTGTCTAATCAAAATTCATTTTTTTTTAAATTGATATAGAGAAGAGGAATATATCCAAAAGTTTTCAAATCAGTAACTCAACGTGATCGATTGATATCATGTGATGTCTTTGTTCTCTTATACATGTAATAGACAATATCATCCTTCAAAAGAAAAAAGAAAACATCGTTCATCAGTCATCATACCTTTAAGAAAATTTACTTTTTCTTCAATTAGGTCAGTCATCGATTCTTCAAAGCTATTTTTATTAGCGTTGGTTATTGATGAACACTGCTTTGATGTATTCAAATAGCATCAGCAAATGAAAGGAAGTGCGTTCAGTTAATAATCAATGAGCGAAAACAGAACGGGATTTTTAGATAAATAAAAACAGAATTTGTAAATTTTCTAAAATTTCCATCATCAAAGCAAAATAAAAACAGACTGTAATTTCACTTGTCTTCACTAATTCTTGCTCATTTTCCACTGTTATCATACATAATACCTCTCATCAGCTGCGTCTCTTCCATAAAATTCCATTTTTGATGATGTAATAAAAAGATAAAAAGAATAATCTTATCTCACATTCTACGCAATAATGAGTAAGTCAGTAAGCCAAGCCAATCAATAAAATATAAAAACGGGTGTAATAAATTTTATCCCTTTTGTGTTAACTGAAAAAAATTACAAAAGCACCCTTTTGTAAGTTTTATATCCGAGCGTTGTTAATTGCTTGTATACAGTTAAACCTCTAGGTGTGTTGGATTTCCATTCTGAAAAATTTTGCCTCATTCAAATTTATTATCCTAAACGTGACGCGATGTTCTTTCTTTCCAGATGGCCGTTAAAATAAATAAAAAGCGGCAAGGCGTGTTTCACTAAGATAAACTGAGTGTTGACGTAAAGTATATCAAGTAAATAGTGCTATTTGAATCGAACAATATTATCAACGTGATATGAATATAGAAAGAAAAAAAATTCAAGTCATTAAATTAGAAAACTTCGATTATACCCAAATCACAAATATTTTTCGTATTGATTTTGATTTATGAAAAAAATGTATAACTTTGGATTTAAGCCAAATTACAGAAACCTTTGTTTGCCAAACTATGAATTTAATGCAATAAGCTAATTGCTTGAGAGGTAAAGTTGAAAACAGATGTAATTTACTTTCAGATGAGTTACTACTGAATTAGAATTTTTTTAGAGAGGAAATACGGTTTTTTTTTATTTTAAAATATTCAAAAGCTTTCTGTTAGCAAATACTGAGAATTTCAACCAACTCTGAATGAAAAACAGACAAAATAAAAAATTTACAATTTCATATTCCGATCTGAATTTTTTGTAGAAAATAATCATAATAAAAAAAAACTAATTTTGACGCATGAACTAATTTACTAAATTGAATCAACCCTTCAAGCCACATAAAATGCAGCCTAGTAAAAAAGCAGAAAATTAAACTTTTTTCTTTATTTAACTTTAATTCAAAGAGTAAATTGAATCTATTGTATTGAAATTTTTAAAGCAAACACCGTTTTAATTCCACACCTGCACTTTTATAAAGAAATATGTACGGAATTTTCATCAAAACTCTCAACAAAAATTGTGATTTAATTAGAGCGTTATATTGATGTACAACTTATTATCAAGAAGAAAATGCACTCTACATTTTCTTGGCATCTCTCATTGCTTCCAAAATGTTTAATTAAAACGTTCTGGAATGTACTAGCGAACAAGAATAGGACGTTTGGGATTTAACAGACATGGGAAAATTTTCAGGTGTGTTCTGCTTTCACAAAAAGAAATACAAAACGAGAAATTTAATTTTATGAACTTAAGATCTCTAGACGATGTTTAGTCACAATACTGAAAGTTTATTTGAAATTAAATTAAAAATAAATTGTGGCTATGCTGATTCACTACTGCTCCATTTAAAATTTTAATAGACGGATGGCACGCATTAATAAAGATAAATCTCTATGAATATGTAACTACTAACGGGAGCAAGAGTTTATAGAAACTACAACGAATATAATCTGTTTTTAGTGAAAATATTTCTCAAAAATTAATTTAGGTTAAGTGTTGAAAGATTAATTCTAATCTTACTTAAAAGTTAATTGAATTTTTTTGTCACAAAAAAATTCCAATTATTACATGAATTAATTTTTTTTCTTGAAAAAAAATTCAAATTTAATTATAATGTCATAAACCATCTAAATATTTAATGCATTTTGAGAAGACGCAAATCTTTATTTTCGTGAGCCGACGTAAATAACAAACAGGTTGGCGTTTTTTTTGCGAATTTTTTGCGTTCATTACAGACAATGCAATAAAAGATACAATTTGCCTTGAATACAAAAGACAATTCCATTTCATTTTTGTCAGAATTCCAAACACAAACAAAAAATGAAAATTGAATAACATAAGATATTTGAAATTTTCCGAGTAGAATTTAAATTATTCATTTAAGATTACCTAATAAACGTTGAATCTGTTTTATTATACCTTCTCATTAACTTTAATTTCTATCAAAAATAATTTCCGCTGGACATGCATAAAACCGGTGAATTTGTGAATTAATCCTAAATTTAGGTAGTAGCTCTGTTGTGGTGTAACCTCAAAATCCTCTCTTTAAACTAACCATAAATACAAATATTAAAATTCATAAAAGCTTTTCAACCACTCTGACTAATGCAAACAACTTTTAAAGTGACTCAAACAGCCTTTGGTAGCTTTAAAAACTAAATGAAAAATACTGAAAATGACATATCAAGTAATGACTAGATTTTTCATAAAGTGAATAAGATTTCCGATTTGAAGAAAAAAATTGATCAAAAGTTAAACGAAGTCTAAATTCAGTATTCCACGCAATGTGACGCTACGTCGTAATGTTGAAATTTAAAATTGCTTCGTGGAAATCGGTTACAAGTTTCTGGAAACTTCTAGACTAGATTTAATTTATATTATATTTACCGAAAACTTTCTAAAGATTTTTATTAATATCTCGAAGAATCTAAGTCACAATACAAAATACATAAATTAATCAAACATATTTTTATGTTGGAAGTAAACAGCCTGAAGGAACTGAAGTTTTTAACAAAAATTTGTAATTATCGTTTGAAAATAGAACGCAATTGTTTTGCTCAAACTTCAGATACAAAATTTTAATGGTTTAATGAAAAATTATAAAAGAAAATTGAGCTTTAATCCACAAAATAATAAATAATGAAAAATGTTAGTAATTCCAAAGTAAAAAAGTAGTTATTTTTCTGTATTAACCAATCGATTTTAATAATTGTTCACAAAGGATATTTTTATTATTTCTACTAAATCCATAAAAGGACAACATGTTTTGTCTCTCTAAACCTTTTATTAGTTAGTTTTGCATTTAACTAAATTATCCTGTAAATAAGTTAATGGATTTGGGAGCGATATCTTGTTATTCGTATAATTTTGTTATTCAACATAAAAAAAAGTAATTGTGGTCTGCATCGTTACAATAAAACCACTAAACATTTTTATCAATTTGCAACCATATCCGATTACAGAATATTTTATCAGCGAGTTGTCATAAAGATGGTCAATCATCACGCACAGCCCTCGCAAAAAACCATCGTCCTTTATTATTTTTATTCCATCGTTCGGCGTTTGAGATGACGCTGTCAACGCCACACTTTGGATCGTTTTCGTTTTTATTAACTGAATATTGTTGTTGCAGTTGTTCGTTGTATGTGGGGGTGAGTGTCGGCGTGATGGGGCGGGGGCAAAGCTCGCCCATGGAGCTTGGCTAGAGGCGTGCGCCCCTGCCCGGCTGCCCGGCCCCCCCTCTGCCGCCCTCACCACGGCCCACGCATGGAGCCGGACCACCGGGACCACCGATGCCACAGGCCCAGCGCCTTTGACAAAGTAAGTCAGTCAACGAATCGCATTCATCGCTCGGCGCATCCACACAAAAAAAAAGTTAAATTCATCATTCTAGTTTATCAACTCTAACTGCCTGTTTCCTGTAACATCCCAATTAAAAATATTTTCAAAGCGGAAATGATGATCAAACCCGGCGCATCCACCATTTTGCATTCCTGTGAAAATTTCAGTTTTAAATAATATGTTTGATTGAACTTTTGTTATCAGAATATAATTAAACTTGAAACAATGTAGATACATTCACTGTCATAGAGAATTAAAACGGCATCAAAACTGATGAAAAAGCGATACTATCGATGTTAAAGGTTATTAACAATAAAAGAACTATTAATTTACTGTCAAAGAATCTTTCATTCTAACGACTAAGAAATCGATCTCACCTTTATAATTGAAATTTATTCTGTTTGAAAATTGTATTCTTAACGCTAGTTTTTGCTACCTTACATTCTCTTTTCAGTTTCCAATCACTGCTCTCCGAGTAAGAAAAAACTTTCTTGTCGGTTGATCTGTTAATGTATTGGGAAAATTTAGTGAGGTAACTTTTGAACTTCCCGAAATTATTTACCGTTATCCAGGCGCCTCGAGGTCGTCTAAATAATTCTGTTTTCAGTGGTTACAAGTTTGAGGTGAATATCCTTCCCATACAAGTCAAATGAATAATTGTCTTTGAATTGATTTGAACTTTTTAATTTACAAAATATGAAAATGTAAAGGTTAAAGTCATTTGAACAAACTCCATTAAGAATTCTGATCTTATCAAGTCATTTCTCCAGTGTAAGTCATTTCGGTTAAGCACTGACTGTAATAGTGAAGAATATTTTGCAGACTGCGGCGAAATAAAGGAAAGAGACTTTCTGAAAATGTTATTACGATTTTTTAGCTCATTTTTTTTAGAATGTTCGACAATAAGTTAATTGAAATAGATAGGATGACTGCAGTTTTGATCACCAAAATTGTAATCACAATTTGAAATTACTTCAAGAGTACAATAAAAGTTTATAATTAAATGGCTGACCGACCACCGTAATGGTACGCAAGAGTGCCATTTTCTTACAAAGTCTAAATTATTTAATTATAATTGCTGGAAGCAAAAAACCGAAACTTTTACTAATCAATAACTAAACATTTGACTATAATCTAGGTAATTTAACTTTGTAAGACCATATTGAAACTCGGTTTAATTCTTCAATGTAATGAGCTTCCACGCTCTAACTTTCAAGCAAATTCTCTGCATATTAGTTTCTATTACATAAAACACAAAAAATTAAAATTCTTATTCCAGCTATTTACTTAATTAACGCTGTCGTGGCAATTACTCCCCAAAAAAAAATTAATCTCAATAAAATTCCTAAATTCCATTACCCCCATTTCAACTTTATCATCATGACATATTTTTTTCAAAATTGAGATTGACGCTGACATAATTATTTTGCTCTTTCTTGTGGAAACTATGTAATGTGCAAAGTTGTGTCATCTCTCGGTGTTATCTCAGCTGGAAAGTTTTAACACGAAATACTTGAGAATATTCCAAGCAAGCCGAACGGCATAAAGCTAATCTTCCTAATTAAGTTTTTCTTTTCCTTTTTTCTCATTTCAAGATAGCGAGAAATAAACGACATCTCCCGTCGGATTTTGCTTTACAATTTACCACTCAACAGGTCAATAATTCTCTCTTTATAAAGCGACATCTGCACTGTTACTATTAGTGATAGATTGAACGAGCGACATGTTATTAAATCGTCAGTCCATAGTGTGACGACAATCAGGGGCTTCCCAGAACCTGACTGATGCAGGGCGTCGTCGACAACGGCGTTTCCTAGCAGCAGCCACCGCCGTCGCGTAATCATATCGATCCGTTTCCATACTCTTGCTCTTTCCAATCTTCCAACGTTGCCAAGAAAACGGCAATTCCTGCACCGAGCGTTCGTTAAAAGCTAAAAGTATAACATTTTCAAACGATTGGAAAATTATCAAAGCTCCATTTTACAACAGCAATTCCCGCGAAGAGCCAACCACAATGAAACATACCATCAGATTTTAGAGAATCGATGAAAATGCTTTTTTGTAAAATATTGATGATTGTGTGGCTGAAAAGTCAATATTTTCAATCTACACACATGACACTGATATCACGAAATTTATTACAATTTTAATATTTGGTATTAGTAAGAGATTTTTTATGAGGATTTTTGCGCAATAATTCTATTGTTAATATTTACATTATGAGAATTCCAATCAAACAATATTATCTTAGAATACAAAGTATTGGCTTCAACAATAATATTTAACGAATCAATATGGTTATCAAGGCGAGGCGATAACGTGTCAAAGCCTAATAATTTCCATCGCAATCCTTCGATATCAAAAGACTTTCCTTGATCCTTAAAAAATGCGTTTCTTGTCAATTTTTGAAACATTGTGGAAATTCCAATAAAATAAGATATATCCCAATTCATAACATTTCCACAAAAGTCTGTAAATATTTGCATTTGAAAAAAATTCTTGAATGTAAAACATAATTTTCTGACTATAATATATCAGTTTCCTGTCCAATCGAGCTTATCATTCTTGTGTTCCATCTACTTACGTCAGTATATTTATATACATAACCGATAAGCAGCTCGTTTAATGAATATCCGACTTTATTACTACATACTACACTTAATTCCATGATAAGAAAACTTAATATAAATCAAATTAATAGAATTGTTGAGTGGATAGACTTTATTTTTGAATAAAAACTCAAATTAATACACAATTTTTTACTGAAATCAATAGTTTTTTTTTATTTTCAAGGCATCAACATATTAACTAGCCCTGGTTTCATTAAAATCAACATAAAAATAAAAAAGTTATTATCCTGCATTATTAGCAGGCGAATCGTTCTTGTTATTGATTCTTGATATTATTCATTCAACAATCATAAAACTGAAAATATATATGGCGATCCATATTCATTTGAAAATAATTCAGGAAAAAATTTGTTCAGTTTATGAGAGTAATATTTCAGTCAAAATTTCTTGCTGACAGAAATATTTCAGCATATTATGGATCAGCTTACACTAACAGAACCTGCAGCTTAGCTAGCAAAAAATTGGTGGATATTATTTGCTGTATCTTTTAAATTATAAAATATTGTTTTGTTAAGAATTTAAACAGTGATGGCGGAAATGTAATCCTCGCATATCATCATTTAATCCTTTCGTTAGTTACATGATCCTTGGGAGTTGATAAGGAGTTGCTGCATTTAACTGTCATAAGCCAATTACTTATGCATCTGAGAGCTTTCCACTTTAATATTAACAAAAGATTAATGCCAAGGCTGTTTCAAAGACGACAAGCAATTAAAATACGCAAAAGCTTCAAATTTAAACGTATCCAAATGAAGTTGATTTTATTTTATTGAGTTTTTCCGTTGTTCGGAATTTTAGTAGCTCGATCCAATTTAATCTTAACTCCATTGGCTTGTGATGAAATTTTCAAGTTCCCGGTAAAGCAGTTTTTAACTTGCTGACCGGAATTTATTCATTAGTTATTTAATATTCTAGAGGTGCTTGTGGTGAAATATTCGTTGCTTTCTAAAATTGATGATGATGGTTTATTCCATATTTAAATAGAAGTAATTTCAGATTGAACTTTCGGCAATAATTAAAACCATTTTCGAGGAAGCTATCGTTTCCAGTCGATTTAAATTCACTTCTGTTGTAAATTACGATGATGAAGCAGAATCAAGTTTTCGAACTTGTTGAGTTGTGAAAAAATTTTCAACACTTGCAAGAGACGTTACTGTCACATTCGAAAATAAAAGCTCAAGATCGAGTTGTAGGGAATGGGTTTAGTCGAGTAAAATGCAATATGTGCCTGTTTGTCGTTCCACTATTGCTGACTGACTGTTTGACATGAAACGTACACCAATGTTTTTCTTCAGGAAATTTGAAATTAAAACGACTTCTAACTACTAAGAGGTTGATTTAGGATTATTTTTAGTGCGAACTTTTCAAGTTTCATCTTGAATCAATATATCGAATGGAAGTTTTAACTTATTTCTCAGTTCGATAGAAAGTAAAGTTTCGTCCAAGTTTACCATCAAATTTCTTCGCTTTCAAAGTTTTGATTACTCATAAAATACTGTTTTCGTTTTTTTCTCTCTGATTAAACTATTTGCTGAATTGTCACAATATAGCTCTAATTACACAGTCATAAACTCCCTCATGACGAGACTTGAATTACATTCAAGTTTCTAATCCTACTGTCTACTTGAATGAGCTTCTCTTCTACATTTTTACACTAAATTACAGCCCTTGTGACAAATGCAATGAATTTTAATCAAAATGAAATGTTAACGTTTTGATTATTTAAACTGTAATTAAAAAAGTACGTGGGTTTCTTAATATATTAACTTTAGGTATTTTTAAATTCCTTAATTAAATAAATACGTTGCGTAAATAATTAAGCAATAAAGTTAAGCGAGAACAGAATATATGTAACATTTAAACTTTTAGTTGAGCAATTACCCTTTGATGATAAAACTAAATGTCATTTAATACGCTTATTTAAAATCTTTCGTTAAAATCGATTAAAGAGTACGAAAACTGCTGAAATACCCATGTCTAATTGTTCCTAAATTAAATTCCATTCATAGAATTAGAACCAGCGGTTAATTAGATATTGAACTAAATAATTAATATGCCAATATCGTCGCTCAATTGCAAGAGATGTTCGTACCCTTTCAACCAATATAATTAAAGTAATTGCTTGTGTTGCTCATGCTAATTCGGAGACACTCTCTTGTCAAATATATTCAACACATAAAAAAAACGAAATTTTGTGAGCTTTTATCAATGTGGCATGTCGGCTTCCATTCAAAGCAGCTGAGGTTCGGTAGTTTTCCGACTGATTCACTGAATTTTACATAAGATGTAGTTACGTTTCTGCTCACATCTAGCTATTTTGAGCTTTGGTCAATCGTGTGAAAGCCTCGTCGATGGAATTATACAGGATAAAAGCGATTTTAGCTTTAGTTAAGTGTTGTAGAACAAATCTGGGTATTGTACTTTATTAAAAATAAATTCATAAATGAATTTTATTTTTAACAGTTTGTCACTGACCTTAAAAAGATTCAATAGTCTCGAGTTGTCGATAACAAAATAATATTCCGTATGTTAAGTTGAATACAAAAATAACACTGACCCTGTTTGTAATTAAAAAAATAAATAAATAAATAACTTGTCGATCGTAAAGTTGCTAATAAAACTTTATGCCGTTTCTGCTGGTATTTTTTGTAATATAAAAGCGGCATCAAAGGGCAATATCCTCCAAAACATGTCCTTATATAACCCGGAATAGTTCCCTCCCTTTATTGGCATCTGTTTGAAGTTTGACAACGTAATGGGGTGTCGCTACGTTTTATTGGTAACCAATGTGGATCTTGAATTGCACTATAGCTGGCGATAAATTGGAAGATATTTGGGAAGCTGCTTCCCGCTTCGTTTAACAGATTCAGCTTTCGAAACATTTTTGCTCAAACATCAATGACAAAATTTTCCTTTGATTTATAATCCGATTATTCTAGAAAATATGTTAAATTTAAATATTTCGTATTCATAAGCAACGAAACAAACAAAGTCTACTGTAAAAGCGACTATTTAATTTCATTTCACCAACCGACTTACATAATTCTAGTATTTAAACTAAATGTGAGAGCAAAAGCACGGCTTATTATAGTCGTCTAAATGGGCTTGCAGCACGAAAGACGGTCCTTCAGCTCAACAAAACATTAAATTTTTTTTGTGTTTTAAATTATCAAAAAAAAAGTGGTACTCTTCATACTAATGAATCTCCCTCGAGCAACATTTTAATAATTATTCTAAAGACTGTAATTCTCGCGAGAAATCGATTATTCAACGCCATGGGAATCTCCACTTTCAAGCAATTAATCTCTATCATACTTCATTCTTTAATGTAAACTTGTCTTGACTACATACAAGCTCACATTTGATTTTCTTTTAAAAACCTTTTTGGTGTAGGTTATATTGGGAACACCATCAATTTCAATTAAGTCTAAGTGCACATCTTTCCCTTACTGCCGTTTGGGTTAAGACATGGCAATTTTAAGTGTTTGCATACAGTCTTCCGGGATTATCTCCACTATTTAAACATGGACTTTCCCAAAGAGGTAAACTGTGTACGGGTTTCCTTATAACTTATTCATGCTACCAACTTAGTGGTTTTGATTAAGTGCCAAGTTTACTAAAACCGGGCCAGTTTATGGTGTGCCGCAATCCAGTCTATTTTTAGACTCTTTCATAAAAAAAAAATCATTAGTGAAAAAATGTTCTAAACATAATTACAACTTCGAGAGGAAACTATTTAGTCCGAATTTGGATTAGATAATGTTTCTTCGTTCTAGGACGGTCGAATTCTCTCGAGGGATTCAATTCGTCGAAAGCCATTTAGTCAATTAATGCTGTGTGATTTCCGAATGGAATTCTCCAACTAACTATCGTTTCAGCCCAATTTACAGATTACATCTTGGTTTAATTTCGCGGGTCATTGTTCCTTTCACTTGATTCATAAATCAACTACCCTTTTCAACAATTTTGTTGCAAAAGTATTGACTAGGTAAAAAAAAAAGAATCAGTCCAGGATACACGACTACTATTTGAAAAATGAAAACAAATAGTCCAGACACGAGTTCGACATATCATCGTTTAAACATTTACTTTTAACTTAATTCCCTGTCGAATAGCCTTCCATGCGCAACAAAATATTTGTAGAAAGAGTAATTGGAAATTTAGTGAATCACTTTCGAATTTCTATCATTGTCTGAAAAGTAATCTCTTTCAAAAGTTTATTTCAAATGAATTAATTCAATAAATTTAAAGCGAATTGCGCTTGATTCTATGTTTACCTCAATATTCCAAACTTTTAGTAAGAATTCATCTCGTCAAAATTCTTGCAGTTCTGAGAATCCACAGCTGCAAAACCTAAACGCCAATTAACTTCAATCCCTTAAGCCATTCTATTTATAACTACGTGTCAAATATCAAATTTAAATTCTTTTAGTTCAAGTTGAATAATTTTAATTTACTATTTAAATTAAATTTGAAATGTTTGCCAAACGTCCCTTTTCCGGGCAATTTCTTACGTATGTTTTTTTTGGATGTTCTACAGATGGAGGGGTTGGTGAGAGAGATGCAGGACACGGAGCACGGGGGCGTTCCAGTTCGAAGCCAAAAATTATTCCTTACATCCATTCCCGCCGCTTTCATGGGTAAGTCAATTATACATTGGAAACAAAAACAGTTGAATATAAATTGAACAGTAAAATACAGTTTAACCATCTCGTGGTTATTTCAGTAATCTGTTTGTTTGCATCAAAAACGTTTTTAATTAAATTGTAAAACGGTTTCGAAGTATTTCATTACAAATTGAGTTTTTTCACAGGGTATGACTTAATTGAATGGTTGATGGAACGTCTCGGAATCGAAGAATCCGGTAAAACAAAAAAACTAAAAATTATATTTGGGAAAAAATGTTTAAATTTTCAGAGGCTCTCAATCTAGCCAATCAGCTATGTCAGTACGGTTACTTTTTTCCTGTAAGCGATTCAAAAAACCTGGTTGTGAAAGATGACAGCTCATTATATAGATTTCAAGTGAGTAAATACAAAATGTTAATTTTTAAACAGTTTACTATTTTTCCCGTAGTCTCCGTATTATTGGCCTTGGCAGAATCGACCGCCGGATAATGTAGAATACGCCATTTATTTAGCAAAAAGAACTTTAAGGAATAAGCAAAGACATGGACTTGAGGATTACGAGTTAGAAGCGTTAAGTAACTTGAGAAAGAACTTAGCTAACAAATGGGACTTTATAACAATGCAAGCAGAGGAACAGGTCTTGCTTTTAAATCACTGTAATTTTATGTACTGAAAAACTTTCCTTCAATTCAGGTGAAACTAGCAAAAGTTCTAAAAAAAGGCGACAAAATCATTAGCGATTCACAAGAAAGAGCTTACTGGCGCGTTCATAGACCTCCACCGGGAATGGTGTCTTCCTTAGAACAATGTCCGGTTCCGACGCGCAGTTGGAATGGTTGCAGAACAAGAAAACGAACAATAGAAGATTGCAAAAGAGAGGTAGACATTTAAAATTTTTGTGATAAAGATACAGTGATTACTTTCAGGTTGAGTTACTAAAAAATAGTTTGTCAAGAACTCGGATTAAAGTATCGCAAGCGTTAGAATCGATGGTTCAGCATGTTGAGACCTATACTGAATATGACCCTCTAATAACACCAACACAACCTTCAAATCCTTGGGTCAGTGAAGATACTACATTCTGGCAACTAAATAGTCCTATGTGAGTAGTATTAACCTCCTTGATTACTTTTAACAAAGTTAGAATCTGTTGCTCTTAACGAGTCAGAAACTTGTCTTAATACAGATGTTATTGCTTTGTTAAACAAACTTTGACTATACCTGTATTTTGTTTTCGAAATCCACCCTCGTCTTACAAAACAAATATTTAGTTAGAATTCTGGCTGTTTCGCTGCATTGCATTTCTCCCTTCTTCGTTTTAAAGATTTATAAATTTCATTTTTAACTTTTGAACTTTTACGTCATGAATCAATTTCCTACACTTATTCTCTGATATCAAATTATGTCTTTATGGAAGCTCCACTTAGATGGTAGCGCTTTTTCAATTTAATTTGTCTTCAGAATTCAAAAATAGCTTTTAAATTAAATGTAAATCTTGTATTCTTGAATAATCGATTGATTCTTTTTAATGTAGTGTCGAAGTTCCAACGGAAAAACGAGTTAGACGCTGGGCCTTATCTATGGAAGAGCTAGTTTCAGATCCAACAGGTTTACAAGAATTTACTAATTACCTCAGAAAGGAATATAGTCACGAAAACATCAGATTTTGGATGGCGGTTAACGATTTGAGACGATCAGCACAATCGCAAATCCAAAGAAAAGTTAGCGAAATTTTTGAGTGAGTTAAACTTTCATAAAAAAAACAAATGTTGAATTAATTTGTTATAGAGAATTTTTGGCCCCCGGTGCTCCTTGTGAAATTAACATAGATGGAAAAACAATGGAAAAAGTCCATCAAGAAATGAAAACACCCAGCCGGTTTACATTCGATGCAGCACAAGAACATGTATATACATTGTTGCTGAAAAAAGATTGTTACCCTAGATTTATTAGATCAGAATACTATAAAAATCTTCTGGCGACTGGAATCCAACCCTCTCAGAAAAAACGGTAAACAAAATTGATTTATCTATTTTTAAAACATTTCTTCATTTTCTCCAAACTTTAAAAATAATCTTTCAATTTCCACTAAACTAAATCTGAGTAAACAAAAATCAAAGATATTTATAAAACTCCAATCCAAATAAATTCATTTCTCCGTGAAACTTTGCATCAGTTTAATACCAACATGCTTCTACTTTCAAATTTGTTTTGTAGCTTTTTCGGTTTCGGTCAAACGAAAAAGAAAACATCAACGAGCAGTGCACCTAATCAACAACTTCTACAGCAACAACCGTCTCAAGGTGCTACTGTGACATGTGGCGCTTTGTCGAAACGCCGAGGCAGCGACCGAAGTCTTTCAGGTTCAGCTCATGAACTTGCGGTCTCTGGTGTTAAAGACTCAAAGGTGCCACATTCGCATTCGCAAAGCAACTTGAGCGACATTCCATACAGGTAAGGTGCAATGGTACTAATTTAAAAGCAAGCAGTGACCGAGGCTGCACGGCGCATGGCTTTCATGGCGCTCAGTGTACCCACATGTGTTACTGTTAGGGCACACTATGACAAACAACCTAGACACACCCAACGGGCGTTTTGCAAATTCATAAACAAAAAAGTCGATATATTGCGATTGACTTTTCACGGGTGTGCCTCGTAGTGGTGCTATGTCGATTTAGATGTAGTTAGTGGACCTCATGCTTCACTTACAGGGGCGATTTGGCGTGCCTTCCGAAATCCAGTCCAATACCAGCTACGGTTACCAGCCCGTAAGTCCGTTCGACGTATGCTAAAACCAGTATTCAATATTATGGGTGTTTATTATTGGACTATGTTGTGTTGTTAAAATTAATGTCAATGTCAATGGCTTCCCAATCTTGCTGCCTATAGCTTTTCAACAAAGCAAACTTTTTATCCAACTCTTACACTTAATATGTGGACCTTCGACTGTTCTTTTTATTTCCTTCACAATTTTATTCTTCAAAATGTTCAAGCGTAGAGTGGCTTCCTCTCAGATATGTTTCTTCTCAAGACATATTTGAGTCAAATCGATTTCCACTCTGCGCGTTCCCTATGGATAGTTTCTAATGACAGAAGAATTCATATAGTTGCATCTCAAGTGGTAAAGTTATTTTAGGAAAAAAAATAAGTTTGCTAAATCGATGTTGCATGTCGAGTCTTCATGTATTGTTAGATCCGAACCTTCACAGTTAAACATCTATGTGTTGCACCAGTATGATGATGGTATTCACCGATCGTCGTCCTGTACATACAATCATTTCAAATAAAAACGCGTCTTAAACAAATCGTAATTTCAATTTCTGTTCAGAGTGAAGAAACCAAGTATATCAATTGTTGCTGGTGCTTCGACGTCTGAAGAAGTATGTCCTTGGGAAACCGGTACCGAGCCTCGTTCCCGCAAGAATTCGGCTCAACTAGATTCTGGAAGTTCCTCATCGGACATAAGTGTGGCAGTGACGGAAGTATCCGAGCGGGTTCAAAGGGTTTGTACTCTCACACAGCAACACACCGTCGATGGTAGTAGAAAACTATCAACTTCCACAATGGATCCCCCTCGGAGAGCATCCGTTTCCGTGCCAATAACTCATTCAACAACCGTCGGCGAAACCTCCAAACGTAAAGTGTCTTCTTTTGAAGATAACAGCTCCGCCGCTACCAGCACGTCATCATCGGTGTTCGTTATTCCTAGTGACACAGACAATAAATCTGAAGAATGCACTAGTACTAATAAAACTGTTGTGAAGAATCACGGTCTAACTAAGGCTTGTTCAGTGACAGGAGCTAATGCACCTATTATAAGTGTCAGTTCGGTGGCCGACGATTTGCCGCTTGATACCACTTCTACCACCATTCAAGCCACTGAAGATGTTGAACCTTCGTGCAGCCAACAAGAACCATTGGCACCGCTTGCTGAGCCAGACAGCGAATCGCCTGCCAGCGAACTACCTCCATCTGAACCTATCACTGAAGTCGAAGCTGATGCAGAAGCCAAGAGTAACGACGTCTGCCCCTGGGAAGACGAGTAAGTTCGCCAACTTTTCAAGAGCTTTTGCCAAATAATCAAACACTCTTCCTCTTTTCTAATTTGGCAAAAACTCCAACCAGCACTAAGATTGAAATTTCTTTCTTCTTATATTATCACTAAAGATTTGTCGAAATAGACTAAAAAAAATTTTTGAAACCATTTGAGTGCTGTTATGTTTGATGTTGAAAATTGCTTGCTTTTGAGTTTTTGGAATTTTTTTCTATCCAAAAACACATTTGTATGTCCCTTATAATATCCACGAGAATCGTCTTTCCAGCAAACCCGCGCAAGCCAAGACCTGTTCTATCACTGCATCAGCACAACGCACTTTAAATTCATCTTGAGTAGATTAGCGGGTAGGCACTTAGAAATTTTCATGTCGAAATTGTTGAAATAATTTATCTGATTTACAGGGAAGCGTGTAAGGTGGATACGCCCTTCGTCAAAACCTATGCTACTCTAGGCTACCTTTAACAGTCTTCAGAAATCTACTGTTACTTTTAAGAAAAATCCAAAATGACATTTGCTCACATCATTTTTATTTTTATATCATTTAATCGAAACAGCTTACCAAATAATCACAATAGTAAATTTCAAACAAAAAATTGATGAGTTTAATCTCTAGTATTTTTTTAATACGGTTCCGAATTTGGAAACTATTTGCAACATTAATTAATAAAAAGTTTGTGAATGATACAACAGAAAAAATAATCTTTGCAGTATTGATTTCGGGTATAACGGAACGATAACACTGTCTTCATTAGAAATAGACTTTCTTGAGCCCTTAGTCATTATCTGATGTTGACATCTTCACGTTCCGCCATCCCCATTCAAAGTCAGAAACTGAAACTGATTTATCTTTTATGGTACACTTTCAATATACACATGTGGCATTGTCGTATTATAATCATTATTATAATTAATATATCGTAGGTGTTTAAAAAAAAATGGATAAAGTTGATTGACGGTGCAGTTGTCAACTTTAGAAAAATCCACATAAAAAATTGATGTTGATAATCACATCGTAAGTATTTAAGCACAATATTATCTCTTAATGTTGTATCGTTGTATTAGATTAGTACGAAATTTAATTATATGTATTGTAGACTAGATGGATCAGTGTTATTTTCAGTGAAGTTTCTGACTTAAAACTGTCATAAAAATCAGAAATTTATAGTCACAAACATACACAACTGAGAAAAATAATACTAGATTTAAATTCGTCAAAGCTTTTTATTTTTATTCTCAGACAACTACCGAAAATCCATACTGTGAGCAAAATTTTTTCAAATTTTAAAAATAAATGTACCCGGGCCATTTTGATAATAATTTTTGGCCTATATACGTATTTGTTGTTTAAATAACTGTAGGTTGACTGTTATTGCTTGAAAAAAAAGTGTTAAAAAAATCAAATGGCCTCATATTTATTATAGTCAGTGATGTATATAAAACCCAAAGCTTGTGGGTTTCAATTATGGAATACTCAATTAAAGTTAACATTATATTACCAACATGCAATGTTACTTATTGAAGCTATTTTTATGATAAATGTTTTTGTCTCTTTAGAGTATTATTGTGGTAAGCGTCAAAATATATTATGCTGCCGACAGTGAGAAAGTTAGTGATGTATATAGTTTTATAATAATAGCTATCATAAATTGTATTATTGAAAGAATGTTACCACTTAATGTCCTAAAAATATTTTATTTCATAGAATTGTTAATAGGGGCAATGTTATTATAAATTTATTGTAGAATTAATGAAGTAAAAGGAAAATGTGATTTAATCTTAATAGTTTCATTATCCTTCCTAAATCCCTTATTATTATTTACAAGTTACACAAGTCAGCAGAGTTCGTAACCTTTTTGATTACTTCGAGTCAAAGATAAAACTGTTTTAACAACGCTTCATTCAGTATAACGTTTGCCAGCAAAGATGAAACTTGTTGTGACAATTTTTACAACACTTCAACTACTCAGTAAGTCTGAAATTATTTACACAACAAATTATTTATTTAATCAATCACAGACTTTGCTTTTGGGGACGTTGATCTTCAAAATGTTGAAATCCCAAATGTAAACATCGACGATTTTGCTGCTATCAAAGAGAAATGCGATAAAGAAGGAGGTGCTGGCGCTTATGAAAAACTAAAAGTATAAAATAATTTTAATAAATAAATTTTATTAACGCAATCGTAGGAATCTAAAACTGCGCTTCAGACTTGTGCAACGCAATTTGCTAATATTTCTACTGTCAAAGACGAAGTAGAAAAAGCAAAAAAGACAGGTTCAATGGACGAAGTTTTTGGTAAATACTGTGCAAAACGTCCAAAATTAGGCACTTGCGTCCAAAATTTCGCAAATAATCTCCGACCATGTCTAAGCGATGAAGAAAAGAACGCTTTGAATGTAACTTTAGACATTCTCAAGCAACTCGCTGATTTTATTTGCTATAGAGATGGAGACCGAATTGCCAGTAGGACTCAAATAACAAAATCCATTAAATAATTATAAACAATTTTAGTGTTCATTGCCGAAGGTGGAGTTGAGTGTATCAAAAGTCACATTGAAGGCATAAAAAGTTGTGTTAATTCAACATTCAAAATCCAACCCACTGAAGTGAACACAAACTCTCTTCCAAACTTACTAATGGACAAAAAGAAATGCGAGTAAGTTGTTGAGTTTTTCAACTTTGATTCTACGAATTCATTTAGTGATTTAGGACGGCTGCAAAATTGTGTAGTCGAAGAATTAGAAAAATGTCGAGATAGCACACCAGCAAATATAATTGATGCACTTTTCAAATTTATAAAACGATCAGCTTGTGTTAATAAAAATAAACGCAGTTTGAGAATTCGTAAGTTTCTTCATCTGATTCAAGTAAATTACATTTTTCCGTTGCAGACAATCTATTTAAGAGAAGCGCTGCTCTCACTAGAGACTTATACGATACAACGGAAATGAAACAAAATTTTCTTAAATTGTTTAAGGAAAAATGCGCTAAAAATGCTCCCGAAGGAGGATACGAAGCTTTCACAGTAAATACAGATTTTTTTCAGTTTCATAATTTTCTTGATTGATTTAATTTAGTTAACATTTGAAAGCGCATCACACTGCGTTAAAAACAAAACAAGAGATGAACCGCTTTTTATAACACCTGCAATTAATTTCAAAGAAAATATACAAAGATGCACTAAGAAATTGTTAGAAAAAACTGAAGAATGTTTGTCAAATGAAGAAAAATACTACCCAAGATTTTATTATGAAGTTATTGAGAATTTAATTGATTTTCTTTACAAAAATAAAGAAACTTTAAGTGAGTATAAATTAAAATAAAAATGAATTGTTTATTAATTTTAAAAAAAGTGAGTTCATACAGAGTTGAATTGATTAACTGTTTTCAAAATTTCAAAGAGCAAAATGCCAAAGATGAGATTTTTAAATGTTTCCAATTAACGAATCCTCACAGTTTGAAAAAAGAAGACGTTTGTTGGTGAGTTCTATCTTAATAAAAATAAAATTTGTTATTTCTTTTGTAGGAAACTGGCTAGTATAAAATACTGCGTTTCTGAAAAAATTAAAAAACGTTGCATTCGTGATATTACTGTTAATAAATTAACAGATGATTTTTTTATCGCATTAACAGCTCCATGCAATAAAAATGGAAAATAAAATGAATATGCTCCGATGATTTAAAAATGTTTTTATTTTTATTGTAAATAAAAATGAATGTAGATTTCTTATTTTTCCATTCATTCGTGTTAACCTTGTGGTTGATATTAAAATAATCATCTAATACATAACGCATTGTCACAATACACCATCATTCATGCTTGATTTAATTTCCTTCGCTTTATCACATTGACAAAAGTATTTTGAAAACATGAATCGGCTAATAAAGCACGGCTATTTAGATAAGTAGGCAAAAAAGTCATTCCAGAGCAAAGCATTTAGCCATTTACAGAGCTCTACTAAGTGCACGCAAATCGTAATTCTCATTAAACAATACAAAAAACAAAAAATAATAACAAATAATAAATAAAATTTATTACATAGAAATTTATCCTTAACATTGTAAATATTTGAAAAAATATGTAACAAGAGCGTTCTAAGTATTCTTTTAAGAAAAAATAGAATCAAAAAGCCGCTTACTTTTGCTGAAGATAACATAGGTTTGCTAGCCCAAACAACCGCTGTCATTTTATTCTAATAAATAATTCTTCTTTATTAAGCACAATAATCGCTTAAAATGAGGGCGAAGATTTTGGAAAATTGAACAAAAGTAATTTCAGATGCAAATATCAGGCGAAAATTAGAGAAATTCTTTAGGAATAGACAGATTAAAAAAAGTCAAAACAAAATCAGTATCTTTCGAATAGATTGATTCGGATAAAAAAAAGTAATAAGAAATAAGCAACTCTCTAAAGAAATTATGAAAAGACGAAAAAGGCTCTGCTTTGACTCCAAAAATTCACCGGAGCAGTTATATTCCAGTGACGTCACCCAAAACCAAATAAAACATTCTGTGGAGTCAGAAAACCAGAAAACAATCATGAATAATTAAATAAGTTTTATATTAGCTTTTATCCGGCATGCTGATTCGTTTTTTGGTGTTTCGGGAACCTAGGCAAAGCAGTCAATGGTTAGTCGCTTAACCAATTGCTGTATTACCCCTTCCCGTTGCAAAGCATAACTCCAATAACAAAGATTTCAGGTCGAGTAGAGTAACAAAAAAAAGTCTTATCTGTAAAGTCGCAAAAACTAGTTTTATTTTTAATTGGTTGAAATACGGTAAAAGGTTGGGCTTAGTCAAATCCAATGATTATTAAATTCTAGAGTTCATTCCTGAAAATTACAACTATTAACGCATATCTATTGTATTTTAAATGCTAAATAATCATTTGAAATTCATTTTAATTGTTTTGGAAACAACGGTTGATAAAGTACCAGACATGAAATAAATACATTTTTCAGTACTTAATAATTTTGGCTGCCACCATAAACTTGAATCAATCTTGTTCCGACAAAACTATATCTAATTATTATACCTAAACTAACCTTTGATTGAAGGACCATTAATATTCTTACAGAGACAAAAGACCGAGAAGGATTATCTTTGCATTCTCCAGAAAGTTTTGGTGGCTTCATTGTTGGACTGAAACAAAATGAAATTTAACAAATCTCATGTCATTTCAATAATAAATTATCAAATAAATCATACTAAAAGTAAAGAATACCTCAATTTAAGTCTTCTTTTAGATAATTTGAATAAAATCTCACTAATTGCGTTTTATCTAGAAAAAAACCACGGCCAGACTGATTTTAGAATTTTAGCAATGCCTACTAACCGATTCTATAATTATAAAAAAATAATACCAACAAAAATTAATATAAAAACCAAATATCAAATTTAAATTATATGTAAAATTTTAGAAAAAATAATTTCCAAAGCATTTTCACACTTTTGAAATATTTTCGTAGTTTTTTCAGCGCCATCTGTTACATAACAGTTATCATCTTCACAGAGATCTGTATTAGAACTCACCAATCACAAAAGAGAAATGCAAAAAGCTTCAAAATGGCTGCTTGACTACCTGTAAACTTGTGTTTTTACCAGAAATTCGTAAACAATCCATAGATTTTTCGAAAATTTTTCAAAAAAATCATTAATATTGTGTCGAGTTTTAGTGATAATAATTGCTGTGATTTTATTTGTAACAGTTTAATTTATGAATTGGTTTTTAAATACCTGTGTCAATGTACTGGTCGTGAGGTACAGTCCGTGTTAAAAAATCCAGGTAAGAATTTCAAACAATCGAAAATTTTTATCAATTTCTTCAAAATTAATTAACGTTTCTTTGATTATTTGTAATTAGCTGTTGAATTAATAAAAATGCGCTCTTTCAATTTGTTTATATAATGTTGTTAACATTTAAATCAACGAGCTTATTATTCCATGATATAAAAATTTTCTTAAAACTGAAAAAAAAAGCTAATTAAAGATGAGTCACGTTTAATCCAGCCGAAACCCTATTCGGTTTCACCCCCAACATGTGCCAGGGGTAAAACGTGAAACACCTATAGAAAATTTTACGGTCGATACTAGACAAAACCACTCAAAAATAAAAGTGGTGCTCAGCCTTTTTACATATCCTTTGTTTTTATATCACCCTCAACCCAGAAAGGTTTCTTTTTTAGTTCACTAAACTTTTGACTTTACAATCTGCTTCAAAATTTTATTGTTGAATTATAATTTCATATCAACCATAAACTTTAAATTGGATTAGATTTTTGTTTTAATGTTAAGTGAAACCGGTAATTTTTTATGTATGAGGTAACACACTTTCCTTTCAGACAATCACCACTTCGAATCCTGAAAGGATGTGGTCAGATATTTCTTATGTGATTGATAAATCTTTTTATATCTGTTGAATCTTTCAGAGATGTTTGCCCAACCTTAACGTTAACCGAAATCGCCTGATTTGAATATCAATAATGAAGAAATAAAATATTCGTTGTAATTCCTTCACGCTAAATGATTTAGTTCTTTATATAAAAAATCAGGAATAAATTATGATAAAACCGTGAAATTATTCACTACTTTTAACTAATTAGAGATAGTGTTTTACACTCTTTTGGTATGTGTCTGAAAAAACTAAATTCAAGTGTGACTTTAGTTCTGTTGTAACTGTTTCGTGCGGTAGCTCCAGCTGCATGCTCTATAATTAAATCTAGCAGGTGGTAGGTAAAAAGTAAAATAATCCAAGTTTTCTTAGTAAAAAATAATTAACAGTTCCACAATCGTCTAGATATATTTCATGTTAATTGCTGAACGGTTTCAAGAGAAATGTTTCGCAAGAATAACGATAAAGAATTCATAATTGATGGATCCTTAGTTTTCTAATGAATGATTTATGTTACGCGATATTAGATTACATTCCCCAAGTTGAGAATGTCCACAGAACGACAGCTAAATCCATGTGCGGCTTCCTCAACAAATTGCAATCAATAACATAACACGACCAGTCACAAAATCCACCATCAAATTTCGTAGCTAGGTCGAGAGTAAAAAACTGAAAAAAAGTAAAAATAAAGTCGTAATTTTTGCTATACTTTATGGAAATTGCAGAGAATTCTTTGTTTGGAATAATGAGCTGCGCTCGTTCAACTTTACGTTTATTTAACTGCAGAAAAGAAACCCACTATTGAATTTTCGTGATTCTAACGAATAAATTAATGTTTCTAGATTATATTTATCTTCTTGGAAAAGAGCTAAAAGGGTGTAAAATAAACCAACCCCTATATCTGCGCATGATCGTCAATATTATTCAACTTTTAGTTAGGTCATACACATTAACACGAAAACTGTTTGGGAAAGAAGATCGTGATATTGAGACATTATAGTGTTTTAGTGTTTAAAATTTCGGAGTTTATAATCATCTTGGGATCTTAATAAATTAGGTATTCATATATCATATGTTAATTAATAGATATTCATTACAAGAAGCAATCAATTACAGCTATTAATTTCAAAAGAATGTTGGCTTTAGGTATTGGAATTTAATCGGCTTGCATAGCTACTGGTGAAGAATTCACATTGAATTTCGATAAAGCATTTTATTGAATTGTTCATTAATTTTACTTCGGATATTTAAATATTTTGTGTCAACAAACTAACAGAACTGCTTTTTAAACACGTGATCTCTTCTTGTTAACGTCCTTACAGCTTTTGTAGCAGTGTGTACGTATAACAACCTGCTAGGAATGTTTTAATATTATGCTATATCTAGCTCAACACAAAATCGGCTTTATTTACTTCAAACTATAGAACTATAGTTGCATCACACTGTATATTATACCTGTCTTGTATTAACATAACCTTTAATTAAGTGTTACTATTCGTAGTTTTTCTTTTAAAGTATGAGAACAATTTGAAGCGGATGTAAAAAAAATGCAATTTTTTTTCAGGATGAAACCTCCTGAATTGGAATCGTCGAAAATATGAATTATGATGTTAAAAAATGATTATAACATCATCTCTCATGGTTGAGAGACAATTTCTGCGGACTTTTTATCTTTTTCTTTTATTTTATTTTAGTTTTGATAGTATATGTGGCTATTTATTGATAGTCGACGAAAATCAGCAACCTGGTGATATAATATTTAATGCTTCAGTATTTCGACTTGGTTCAGATCGGAAGTATAAAATAAATGTGCAAAGATCAGCGTCGTTCATAGAATCGTTAATCCATGTGGATCCAAATAATGGACAAGTTTCTTTACTTGAAAGTCTGCAATGTAATGGCATATATTATCCAAATTTATTTACAGTTCATGTCGATTCAACATCAAATAGATTAAGAGATATCGATTATTATAGTCTACCTCTGCGAATTCTTATAATTGGAAGTCAATGTACAGAAGCAAAAGATGAAGATTTCGAATATTTACAAGAATCGTCTCGACGTAAACGATCGTTGTACCCAAATCCCTTTCTCAATAAAATTCATCCATCTGTTAAACAACGGATAACTGAAGCTAAACAATGGATTTCCGAAACTTATGCATCATTCGCAATCCCAACAACCGGCAAATGGCAGAAAATCTGCTTAAGACAATCTCAATTCATAAATTCAATTTCAGCTTTCCTTCCAAAAACAATCAGCGAGTTTTGTACCGTTTCTTTCAATTATTTAAGCGATGATCGTTTCAAAATTGAACACAGTCAAGGCGATTTAGTTGCAAGTCGAGACGTCTGCATCATTGAACCGCTTTGGAAGATAACAATTTTATTCACAACGTATTGTCATGACGTGAGAGTGTTAAACACCGAACATCGTCTGA
Organism: Latheticus oryzae; assembly: GCA_030157265.1. NCBI lineage: Eukaryota > Metazoa > Arthropoda > Insecta > Coleoptera > Tenebrionidae > Latheticus > Latheticus oryzae. The sequence goes on from CM058050.1 coordinate 15,606,808, forward strand.
AAATCGTTTATCATCATCAACTTTTCAACGATACGGATATAGCGCGTCGAGTTCGACGTGAATTGAGAAACCAATCTCCATTTTTCGAAAAACCGCTTTATGTAGCAAGCGTTTTGGAAGAATGCGATCCTGGAGTTGTCGTGACAACAGTCAAAGCTCGCGATCCAGAAAACAGCCCGATAAATTATTCCATGACAAGTTTACTTGATTCTCGTACTCAGTCTATGTTCGATATCGATGCGAAAACTGGAACGATAATAACGAAAGTTAAATTAGATCGAGAATTAGTCGATGTGCATTATTTCCGTGTTACAGCGATGGATGATAGTTTTCCGCCACGAAGTGGCACGACAATGCTACAAATCAATGTGTTGGACGCTAACGATCACTCGCCTGTCTTTGAAATGAACGAGTATGATGCGAGTATTAAAGAAAGTGTAAGCGTCGGATCGACTGTCATCACGCTAAAAGCAACAGATCAAGACGTTGGCAAAAATGCCGATGTTGAATATTCAATTCAAAGCATCAATGGAGGAGGAATGTCAAGTGAAGAAGACGATAATCGTGCTTTTAAAATCGATCCGAAAACAGGTGTTCTTACAACACGGTTAATGCTCGATCGGGAAACTACCGAAGTTTATACTTTAATCGTAACCGCGACTGATTTAGCTACTCCACAAACAGCAAGAAGATCATCGACCGCCAGCGTTGTCGTTCATATTTTAGACGACAACGACAATTATCCGCAATTTTCTGAAAGAACTTATACAGTTGCATTAGACGAAGACATTGATTGGACTACAAATCCTGTTATTGCACACATTAAGTAAGTAAATTACGTCATTTGATTTCTCTCCTAAGAAACAAATTTTAGAGCGACGGATGCAGATCAAGGTAATAATGCTGCAATACGTTATGCGATTATAAGCGGCAATACCCAATCGCAGTTCTCTATTGATAGTCTAACAGGCGATGTTTCATTAGTAAAACCGCTAGATTACGAAACTGCGCGTAATTATAGATTGGTGATTAGAGCACAAGACGGCGGTAGCCCAGCTAGATCTAATACTACGCAATTACTAATTAATGTTAAAGATGTCAATGACAATGCACCGAGATTTTATCCCTCGCTGTTTCAAGAAAATATACAAGAAAATGCACCGCCGGGTTATAGCATTGTCAAAGTACAAGCGTATGATGCTGATGAGGGTTCGAATGCTGATATCAAATATACAATAGCTCCAAGAGATTCAATCGGAGCTAGTACGGAAGATTTTCCTTTGACTGTAGACTCGCACACTGGTTGGATTACTACAACAAAAGAATTGGATAGAGAGCAACAGTCGAAATACATGTTTCAGGTATATTCAATAAAACTAGAAAAACAAAAGTTGATTTTTTCGATTTAGGTTATAGCAACTGATCAAGGGAATCCCCCGCAGTCAGCAAGCGCTAGTGTTATAATAACAGTCCAAGACGTGAACGATAATGATCCTGTTTTTGAACCGAAAATTTACGAATCTGTAGTTTCCGAAGACGATCCACCTGGTACACCTGTAGCTACAGTTACAGCAACAGACGCTGATGAAGATGCTCGAATTCATTATGAACTAACAAATGGTAACACTAGAGGTCGTTTTGCTATTACTTCGCAAAATGGACGAGGTGTTATCACAATTGCTCAACCATTGGATTACAAACAAGAAAAACGATATATTTTGACAGTAACAGCGTCGGACTCAGATGGACGTACTGATACAGCCACAGTTTACGTCAATGTGACTGATGCTAACAATTTTGCGCCGGTTTTTGAAAACGCTCCATACACCGCCAGCGTAAAATTTCAATTTAATTTTTATATTTAAATTTCACAGAAAAAGTTACAGGTTTTCGAAGACGTGGTCATCGGAACGACAGTCCTTGTTGTTTCAGCAACGGACAATGACGTCGGATTAAACGCGCAGATAACTTATTCTCTTGGCGAAGACGGTGATCATCCGGCGGAGTTTACCATAAATCCACAAACTGGCGCCATAATCACAACCAAAACTCTGGATAGAGAAACAACAAGTGGGTATTTGCTTACAGTGACTGCCAAAGATGGGGGAAATCCCCCGCTATCTGACACAACAGACGTCGAAATATCCGTAACTGATGTTAATGACAATTATCCAGTATTCAAACAACCGGCATATACTGGAAGCGTTTTAGAAGACGCTTTAGTCGGTAAGTTTTTCAACACTTTATAAATTTATATCTTATCAAGTTTTATAAAGGAACGTCCGTGGTTCAAGTCTCAGCGACAGACGCTGACGTAGGTTTAAATGGCAAAATCTCGTATTCTCTAAGCGAAAAGGACAAAGAAGACGGCTCTTTTGTGATAGATGCAACTAGTGGTGTAATTCGAACGAACAAAGGCTTAGATCGAGAATCAGTCGCTGTTTATGAGTTAGAAGCTTATGCTATAGATCGAGGATCACCGACTTTGAGCAGTTCAGTTCCGGTTACAATTCGTATTGATGATATAAACGACTCACCACCAGCTTTTGATTCCGATAAAATCGTTCTTTATATTGCGGAAAATAGTCCAATTGGATCGACAGTTGGCGAAATTTACGCTAAAGATCCAGACGAAGGCGTAAATGCAATTGTGCAATATTCAATAATCGGCGGTGAAGACAGTCAGAGTTTTTCTTTAGTCACAAGACCCGGTTCTGAAAAAGCCGATTTACTTACAATGACAGAACTAGATTACGAAAGTCCAAAAAAGAAGTACGATTTGATAATACGCGCCGCAAGTCCTCCATTACGTAGCGATGCTCATGTAGAAATAATCGTAACAGATGTGAATGATAACGCACCGATTTTGCACGATTTTCTTATAATGTTTAATAATTATCGAGATTTTTTTCCAACTGGACCGATAGGAAGAATTCCGGCGTTTGACGCTGATGTTTCAGATAAATTACGTTATAGGATTCTATCGGGAAACAACGCTAATCTAATTGCACTCAACGAGAGCACAGGTCAAATTCAATTGTCGCCGCAACTAAATACGAATGTGCCGAAAATGGCATCGATGGAAGTGTCAGTTTCCGATGGTGTTAATGAAGTAAAAGCGATAATGCAATTGTCAGTAAGATTAATCACTGAAGAGATGTTGTTTAATTCAATTACAGTTCGGTTGAATCAAATGACTAAAGAAGCATTTTTATCGCCACTTTTCGGGTTCTTTATGGACGGATTAGCAGCCATTATTCCATGTCCAAAAGAAAACATTTTCATATTTAGTATTCAAGACGACACTGATGTTGATGCGAAAATCTTAAATGTTAGTTTTTCGGTACGACGACCTGATGTACCGAAAGAAGTCTACTACACCCCACAATTTCTTCAAGAGAAAGTTTATCTTAATCGAGCTATTCTTGCGAGACTATCAACAGTACAAATACTTCCATTCGATGATAATCTTTGTGTGAGAGAACCATGTCTTAATTTCGAGGAATGTCTCACTGTTTTAAAATTCGGAAACGCTTCGGATTTCGTCAGTAGCGATACTGTATTATTCCGGCCTATTTATCCAGTAACAACGTTTGCTTGTCAATGTCCGAAAGGATTCACCGGTTCAAGGGAACATTATTTATGTGATACTGAAGTAAATTTGTGCTATTCATCGCCTTGTCAAAATAATGGAACGTGTAAAATCCGAGAAGGTGGGTACACCTGTGTCTGTGCTCAGGGTTATTCAGGAACAAATTGCGAAATTAAACTTTCGAATGATTATTGCAATCCGACAATGTGTAAATCAGGAAGTACTTGCAATCCAAAAAATGGGAAATCGTTTATTTGTGAAGAGTGCTCGCTTGATGCAGGATCGGAGCATTATACATCGCTTTGCGAATTGAAAACTCGAAGTTTTTCAAAAAATTCGTTTTTAACGTTCCCAAGCTTGAAGCAACGACATCGGCTGCACATAAAATTAAGGTACTGTTTGGCATACATTCCCGTCAATAGTCTCTGTTCTATAACAGTTTTTAGGATTTTCTCTTATTTCCAACATATTTTATCTTTCCCAAGTTTTTAGAAATTTTCATTTTTTCAATTTCAGATTTGCGACGCAATCTCGCAATGGTCTTCTTTTATACAACGGTAGATACAATGAACTCCACGATTTTATTTCCTTGGAGATTATCAACGATCAAATACAGTTTTCTTTTTCTCTTGGTAGTAATATAACAAAAGTTTCGGCTTCAATACCCGGAGGAGTTTCGGATGGAAATTGGCATTCAGTTACTTTATCTTACTACAATAAAGTACGATAAAACTTTTTATTGAAAAAAATATTAATTGGGGTTATTTCAGACTGCAACTGTATCAATCGACAATTGTGATACTGCGTTAGCTCTGAAGCATGGCAAAGAATTGGGAGGGAAATGGGCTTGTGCTGGTTTTGTAGAATATTATTTGGAGCCTAAATGTGCTTTAGTTACCGAAACATGTCATCGATTTTTAGATCTAACTGGGCCTTTACAATTAGGTGGTTTACCCGCACTATCTGTAAATTTCCAAACGAAAAATCGATACTTTGAAGGGTGCATTTCAGATTTAGAAATTGATCACAAATTTGTTGATTTGAATGAGTAAGTTGTATTAAAATTATCAAATTAATTTTAAGATGTATAATTTTAGTTTTGTCACCGACAATGGTACTACTCCCGGCTGTCCCGAAAAGCGCCCATTTTGCACTCCCAACCCTTGTAAAAATAGTGGCGTTTGTAAAGAAAGTTGGGCAATGTTCAGATGCATTTGCCCAGCAGGATATGGAGGAAAAGATTGTAGTGAATTAATAAGTCAACCTTGGCATTTTGCCGGCGATGGGACACTCTCTTTCAATCCACTTTTAAGACCAATTCAATTGCCTTGGTTGAATGCTTTATCTGTACGAACATTACAGAAAGATACATTTTTAATGTCGATTCAAGTCGGACAAAATAGTTCGGCTGTTGTTTCACTCCAAAATGGTTTTCTTTTATATTCATACAATGGCGAAGCATTTTCACTTTCAAGTAAAGATTTATCAAATGGTGAATGGCATCATATTGAAATTACATGGCTTGGGACTGAAATTAAACTATCGATTGATTACGGAGAGTACGTTTCTTTAGTACAATATGCAGAAAAAATTCAAGGATTGTATGTTGGGAAAATATTAATTGGTGGTCCTGATAATTCCTATAGCAGTCTAAACGCTGGATTTAATTATTTAGAAGGATGTATTCAAGATGTTAGAATTGGTACTCAACAAACAACGCTAAATCGTCCCACTGTTAAAGAAAACGTTGAAGATGGCTGTCCGTCTTTAACAGAATGCCAAAACGACTGTCCATCAAATTCGAAATGCGTAAGCAAATGGGGCAAATCTTCTTGTGAGTGTTACGAAGGCCATGTCGGACCTTTATGTGTCCCAGTTTGTGACGTCAGTCCGTGCGAGCCCGGCAGTACTTGCGTAGAAACCCAAACTGACACAAAAGGCTACAGTTGCTATTGCAACTCCACTGAATATTCCGGCGAATATTGCGAAAATAAAGTTGCACAACCATGCCCATCCAGTTGGTGGGGGTATCCAGTCTGTGGTCCATGTCATTGCGATGTCGACGCTGGATATAACCCAGACTGTGACAAAACTAATGGTCTATGCCATTGCCGCGAAAATCACTACCAACCTAAAGGCACAACCAAATGCATACCATGTGATTGTTACAATATCGGATCATATAGTACCCAATGTGACCATGAAACTGGACAATGTCGCTGTCGTGACGGAGTCATCGGACAAAAATGCGACTCTTGTCCGAATTCGTACGCAGAAATTACATTACAAGGTTGTCAAGTAATCTACGACGGTTGTCCAAGAAGTTCCGCTGAAAAAATTTGGTGGCCTAGAACTGTCTTCGGAGCTGAAGCTATTGAAAATTGTCCGAAAGGATCGCATGGTAAAGCATCAAGATTATGCGATGATGATTTAGGCGGATGGCAAGAACCTGATTTGTTTAATTGTACTTCAGATAAATTTGTGGAATTGCGTGAAGAGTTGAGTAATATAGAAAGAGGCGATTTATTACTGAATACGTTTGTTGCTATTAAATTAGCGTCAGATTTATACAAAGCAACGAATATAACACCAATGCTTTATGGTGCTGATGTTCTTATTGTTTTTGATTTAGTAAAAGAACTCTTAAGTTACGAAACAAAAATGCATGGGTTGAATCTAACCCATAGTCAGGATAAAGACTATATTCAGAATATAGTCCACGCGGTGGGTGCAGTTTTAGATGAGAAATACTCTAACCATTGGAGTAAAATCAAACAATTAACAGGCGAAGGAGTCGAAAATTTAATCACTTACATTGAAAATTACATCAATATTTTGTCTGTAAGTCAACATGATACTTACACAAACCCATTTGAAGTCGTATCACCGAATATGGTACTTGGTTTGGATATTGTAACACCAGAATCTTTATATGGCTATGAGCCAGAAATAATCCCAGCTTTTCCAAAAGATATGAGTTTTACTACTGAAAGAGTGGTACTACCAGACACATCTCAATTTTTACAAGACGCTGCGCAAAAATCGTACGGTCCTTTGGTTGCATTCCCAAAATACAACAATTATTTATTAGATAAGAGTAAATTTGACCAAAACACTCGAATTTTAATCCCTCTTAAACTCCTTGGTATTAAACCTTTAGAACAAGGCGAATTAATAACTAAACACTCTCTTCCTGAAGTTGGAGCTGTTGTAAGCTACGCTCAATATAAACAAGCAAACTCATTGATGCCACAAAATTACGATGATTCTGTTGTAAGAAGATGGGGAGTTGATATAACTATTGGATCTCCATTGATTTCTGTTGGGGTTTTAGTACCAGAATATGTCGACGCTGTTGTTAAAACAACAACAGAGAGGAATATAATTTTTGAAGATGTTAAACTACCGGAGATGAATGTTAATACAATGGATATTTTTCCAAAGAAGCCGTTTGTTGAACCAGAAGTTAAAGTCCACGAGAATGATCCTTCATATTTGAGGATTAAAAGAGATAATAATTTAACAAAGAAGTTGTTGTATAGGAGTTTATCGGGAATATCGTTGAAGATTCCAGTGCGGCTGCAAATTTGGTTGGATAGCAATAAAACGTTATTTAATGAACGATCAAATCCACAGTGTGTGCATTGGTCGACTATTCGAGGGTTTGGAGAGTGGTCACGGGTTGGCTGTCGGACTGAAATCGGCGAAAATTGGTTTGATTCATATGATAAAACATTGATAGTAAACTGCACTTGCAATCATTTGACCACTTTTGCGGTTCTTGTGGATGTTGTGGATTTAGAGGTAAGTCAAGCGATTGCCTAAATTAAAAAATGTAAAGCATTCTTTTTTTTTGCATGCCTATAACCACCAATTATTTTCAGTACATCCCCGAGCCATCACTTCTTGAAGACATTTCAAGCTACAGTTGCTTCTCCATTTCTTTGCCGCTGCTCTTGGCAACTTACCTCATTCTAGCATTAATAAGAGGTTTACAGACCAATTCAAACACAATTAGAAAAAATCTAGTTTTATGCGTTTTCCTCGCCGAATTGTTATATTTTATCGCGCTGAAAGCGCGCCGACCAATGGTTTCCAGCGATGTGAGTTATCTTTTACTAGATTAAATTTCCATATAATTTGATTATTTTAGCTTCCATGTAAATTAGTAGCAATCGGTTTGCATTATTTATGGCTAGCTTCTTTCTTCTGGATGCTGGTTGATGCTTTGCATTTGTATCGAATGTTAACTGAAATGCGAGATATAAATCATGGACCCATGCGTTTTTATTACAGCATGGGTTATGTCATACCAGCGGTGGTAGTAAGTTTAGCTGTTGGAGTGCGCGCGCATCAGTACGGCAATTATTATTTGTAAGTTGATTCAAATGATAAAATTATATTTTTGATTATTATGATTTTAGCTGTTGGGTTTCTCTATACGAAAGCGTCATCTGGAGTCTAGTAGGACCTATATGTCTACTAGTATTAATAAATCTTTTCATTTTGATACTAGCCATCCGCGCTGCATTTACTCTTCAAGATCATGTCTTAGGTTTTGGAAATTTACGTACTTTATTATGGGTTTCTGTCGTTGCTTTACCATTGTTGGGAGCAACGTGGATTCTTGCTGTTTTAGCAGCGTCTGAAAGACATCCGTTATTAACTCCAGCTTTATCAGCAGCTGTTTTAATCCATGCAGCGTTCTCTTTAGCTGGTTACTGTTTTGCTAATAATCGAGTTAGACAAAATTTAATCCGTTCGATTATGAGATGTATGGGCAAAAAAGTACCATTACTCGAAACGACATCAGTTATAGGAGTACCGAGTACTAGTAGTCAGAATGTAACAGGACAATCGGTAATTTTCAGTTTTTCAAAAATTGTTGATTTATTGAAATGAATTACAGAGATCTGCTTTGGCTTATCATTCGACTATTGATCCAACGCGACGTAATATTGGTATTTCTACCTCTAGTACGACTTCTAGATCTACAACTAAGACTAGTTCTAGTCCTTACAGGTAAGAGTTTCAATTGGAGTAATTGAGATTGTTGTTTTTGTTTTAACAGAAGTGATACTCATCTAAGACACACTTCAACTAGCACTTCGAATTATAATTCAACAAGTGATGTGCCGTCGTATATGCGTGGATTTGAGCATGAAACTGGTCTTCATCGGCATCGAGAATTACCAGAAGAGAATGAAAGACGAGAACGAAGAGGAGATAGCGATTCTGATTCGGATGGTTCCGAAGGTCGTAGTTTGGATTTAGCATCTAGTCATTCAAGTGATGATGATGAATCAAGTACGAGAAGACATAGAACTAGAGCTACATCTAATGGTCGGCAAGGATATTTACCGAATATTACCGAACATGTTGTATCGCGATGTGGAACACCACCATCTTTGAATGTTGTTACTAATTCGCAACTTTTCCCAGCTGTACAACCCACTTATGGTTCGAGGTGGTCGAGTCAACTGCCAGAGGCTTATTTACCAAATCCTAATGGTAAGAAAATTTTTAATCTTTTTTTTTATTGATATGTTTTAATAGTTCCAGAAATTGGACGATGGTCGGCTGAAACTGGCTCTGATAATGAGTTTTGTCATAAAACAAACTCACCAAATCCTTTACCCAATCCAGATGTTACTCCAGAAACATGTCTGCCAACTTTACAGTCTGAACAATATATGGTCCGGACTCACTATGACAATCATTACAATCCAAATAGTCAAAGTTTTAAAAGCGAATATTTATCGAAAATGATGCATCATGATAATATGAATTTTCAAGAGTATGCGGAAAGAGGCTCGGATATTGATGATAAGCATCATATGAATGATAAATATTTATTCCCATACACTGGTAAGTAAAACATAAATATTTTTTTTTATCGCTACTAACAAATTTTTAAAAATTTCCATGCTAGACAGTACTTCTGGAGGTTTGTATATCATTATCCAATCTTATAAAGCGAAATTTTCTAGAAAACTGTGTGGTTTATTTTTTATACAACTAAATGTGTTTTTGTTTTTCATAGCGGAGGAAGACCACGTCACTGCCCATAACAATTATATGCATCCATCAAGCCGTATGATGTCGCCAGTTACTAACGATATCAACAACCCAGGGATCGAATATCACGGCTCCCATATGGGTTCTCGTATAGGCTCGGTTCTAGGGTCGATTCATGGTTCAGTTTGTGGTAGTGTTAGAGGTTCGCCTTCACCTCTAATGCCACCAGTTTCTATGCTCCATTCAAGCCATCCGCCAGAACCGCCTCAGTAAGTTTTATAGTAAAAATTTAAAAAAAATCTAACTGGGTTACTTCTTTACTAACAAATTACTAGTTGGTGTTGGGAATATGGAATTAACAAATAAATATAAATTGGTAAGGTTGGATTAATAATCTTGGGTGTTTTTTATATATTTTTTTTTTTTAGGAAAGAAGAAAAAAACGAAGAAACGTCGGTTTAATGGATTATAGTTTTTGTACAAATCGATATTATTTATTGTTGTTTTTGGTTACGTTTTGTATAGGTTCATTCCATTGAAAGACTGTAAGTATATAACTATAACAATCTAATGACATTCCGAATTTATTTAGTAAAAATAGAATAAAAACTGTACTTGAAATTATAGGTAATAACTGTATCTTATACAAATTGCCATAATTTTATTAAAATTAGATTTATTTAGTGTTTATTGTAGGTTTAATTAGCCATCAGAGACGAAGACTAAAATATTTTTTAAGCCATAAATTTATTTGATTTGCTTAAAAAAAAAAGAAATTAAAAATATTTTTGTGCAAATTTTGTATGAAACCGGTGCCTAAAAAAGCTTTTTATATGATAAAAAATTTTCATTTTGTATAAATGGTGTATCGATATTTTGTAAGATCTCAGTATTTATTTAGAGTAGGTATTTTGTATCGTCACTTTCTATAAACGTACTTAAAGAAAACTAGATGTAATTTTTTAAATTGTTTGACTGTGCAATTTCTACATTCCTTTTTATATTTTTTGTACTCGAATTTGTGATTTTTTTTTAATTAAATTGTATTTCGAAGTGGTGTTTTACTAGGAATTCCTCGAATTTTATTTTTGATTCAATGGTACCAACTATTGAAAGGGAAATTCTGTGGTGTGTAATCTACCAGATTTAGATATGCAACACACTATACACAAAAAGTTTTTTTTTAATAATTTTTTGTCTAAATAATAAAAATCCGTCAATGATAATGTTAACATAATTTAACGTTTTTAAAACGGAGTATTTAATTTTATTGATTATTTGTAATTGGTTTTATCGCCAGCTGTTGAGAGCCGCTGTTCGCCGCAGTGTCAATTACGTCAAATTGTGGTAGGTAACCTTCAACTTCTTGTGAAATAATTTAATCCTTTCAAAATGGGTTTATTTACATCGAAATCATCGTGCAGTGCGAACGATAATGTGTATTCCAAATGTATTCGAAAATTCTTTATCAAATTTTAAAGAATGTTTCAAATTTTTTTTCAACAATGACTAACCACTCAAACAGTGATACAAATTCGAATAATATATCGACCTATGTTTTTAAACCCTTCAAATATGAAGAAATTAAACCACATTCAAAGAGTAAAGTGCCTTACCCTAGAAGTGGTCATCGAATAGGGGCTGATTCTGCCAATTTCTACTCATTTGGTGGATACAACCCCTTGATTGATGAAAGTGAAAACGATGAGATTTGGGTGCACTCATATCCACTTTTTCAAGAAATGTGGAGATTCAATTTTGCTAAAAAAGAATGGAGTCGATATCCTAATAGTCATACGTTGCCGTTGGAACTTGCTTCTAATGCTTTAATCCTTCATAAAAATGTCCTCATGGTAAGATTTTTTTTTATTTTATGAATTTGTAAAGAATCATGTTAAGGTATTTGGTGGGACTGGATCGCCATTTGGCTTTAGATGCAGCAACCAATTGTTTGTTTGCCGCGTTAATGACAATGAAGGCCTTATGGACGAAGTCTACACTTCTGGACAAATGCCTTTGCCTGCCTATGGCCAGGCATTAATTTATCACAATGATTACCTCTACACAATTGGAGGGACTACAGGTGTTGACTACACATGTGATATCCACAGGTAATCATTTTTATTTATTAAACAAATAAATAAATAAATGAAATAAAAGCGTCAGATTATTATGCAATTGATGTTTCTATTAAAGCCAAGGTTAATAAGATTGAACAGACATTCACTTCAAGGTCTAAATTTAAGAGAAAGTATTGGTCAGTATGTCTGCATATATCCCAAATACAAACTTACTCAATTTAGTTTATTGAAATTGGATAAAGTTTTGAAATCTTTCATTACATTTTCCAATTTGAATATAATTAACTAATTTATAATATGTACTTTTGACAAATATTGCATTACAGAAGTGTCTTAAGTACGTCATAAAAACAATTCAAATAATAAACATGCACATCAGTGCATAACTAAAACAATAAATCATAATTTAAATGTTTTGCTAACCTTTGCACAATATTTTGCGCCGTGATAGACTTCAATATTATGTAACACCGTTCCATGGGATGAAATTGTTAAAGGGAAAGTGCATAACAGTATTGCAAAATATTCTACCTTCTCGATTCTTTCGTATTTAAATAATTCGGTAAAGGTATATTATGTTGTTTTGTGGTTGTGAAAGTTTAAGGTCGAGTTCATTACAAATATTATGAAATTTTTTGTTAAAAAGATTATTATCAAAGTAAAAAAGTAGTGTTGAAGATGGCACTGACCTGAATGTTTTAATTCATTGTTAATTTGAATGAAATTTAGAATGATCAGTAAGAGGCAGTTGAAACAGTTTAAGTTGTTGGGAAATATGGACAATGGCGTAATGGCTATTTATTAATGAACCAGATTTGGACGTGGTTGTTGTGAGAATGTGAAGAAAAATGGACTGTTTCAGATTTCTAAGTTGAGTAAATCGAGATAATGTTGCCATCAGTTTTTAATGAAATACTCATGAAAAACGTTTTTCCAGAAACGCTCTTCAAGGAAAGAAGAGACAAATTCTAGAGCTCATTTCACATCGATTAAACTTAAAATGTTTCGTTTGGGGGCTAGAATTTTTTCAAGTTGAAAAGTTCAATCCAATTTTTGAGATTTCAGATGGGAGCACTATTTTAAGTAAAAAAGTTGAAATTTATTAAATGTCGTAAAAATGGGAACATTTCTAAATACAAAATAATGGACCTGTACAGCGATCTTTTCAAATTGTCTTGGATAAATCTGGATTAAAAATAAAAGTATCCATATTTTTTATTTTTATCAAAATCTTCTAATTTGTGAAAAAAAAATCTCAAAAGTCGCTGAAATCAATGAGATTTTTGAACAACAGATTTTCCCGCCAACGGTGACGTAAATAAACCACACCAATAAGTTTTTTTGGTTACCGAACGTAGAAATCTGATTGATTTGGATTTGTTACGTCAGAAACGGCGGCAAAACCGCTCGTTTGAATTTGTTGTGTTGAACTGTCAATTTTTTATTTTATTTATTTTTTATTATTTCAAAATATTGGGCTTATTCCACGGAACAAATTTCATTTACACGCACAAAATCATGTGCGCCTATAACCCTCTTTCAAGAGGGTGGCTAATGATTACGAAATAAATCTATTTACGTTATTTGATTGTTATCAGTCTAAGAAATAAATGTGCAGAATTACATCTCCCAATTGGAATCTATGTTGGAGTTATTTGGAAAGCTCTAGTTCCATAACCAAGCATTTTTTGATAGGGTGATTTACGTTTAATGAATCTCTTTTCTTTGAAATACGTTTCTGGACACCTGTATAACTTTTGATTTGTTTTCCACATTAATAGAACTTTAAAAAATCTTTAAAATGATGCAGAAATCATCGCTCTGTTTCAATTAAAAGCTAAAATAATAGAAAAAATATTTTCAAAAAATAACAAAAAGTATCGAAATTCAAATTCAAGGACGATTTTTGCAATTTTTTATCAATTACCACATTCTCAAGTTTTTTTCGAATGGATACAAATCAGCAAAAGTCAAGTCTATTAAAACATCCATTATTTTAGCATTTATTGAAGTTAAAAATATGAATATTTGCATAATGATTTATTCCTATAAAATATTTCTATGATTTTGTCGCTTCCTATTCAGCGGGAAGTGGCTGTCAATTTACGCATTCTATTCTGTACATTAATCTTGACTATTTTACACCAGGTTCCGTTTTCCTCTGTAATAAATTAACTAATAATTGTAATGAGTAGTTTTGCTGTTTATTTTCTGTCATCAAATGAGCAAATTTTCTTAGAAGTTGCCGATAATTAAATAGCAATCGTAAAAAAAATGATTTGTTAAATAAATCCAAAAGCTTCACATTTAAAAAAAAAATAAACTCTCGTTAATTTTGATTATAGAAATACCCAGGCAAGAAGAATTCAAATTTTTTTTTTTTTTCAAATCATAATTTACCATGCAAGTTGTTTCACAATTATTAATTAGTCAAAAAAATTATCATCAATCCGAGACATTCCTGATAGAAATTGATAGGATTAGATACGTCTGGGCTTAGGTGTGTTTTGTGAGAAAAATATCTTCCAGGTCTATCCAAATACTAGAATTTTTGAGGCTGATTTAGTTTGATAAGAAAAGAACTCAATCCAATCATCCACAATTATTGAAAATTTGAGGAAAGTCAACAATTTTTTTCTAAGCATGTCTTATCTGAAAAAATTAATTGCCAGTTGTTTTTGATTTAAAATTTGTCTCACATTTTTTGTCTGGATATATCAGACAACCAAAACGTAATCCTTTGCTTCTACTTTTAATTCCATGTAAGAAAAATTGATTTCTGTTTTAATTACTTTTGATATGAATGAAGGCGAAAGTGCTTTTTTTAAATCATAAATGTGACCGCTTGAATTTTCATGTTTAACAAAAAGAGAAAATATAAATTCTATAAACTAAGATTTTTTCAGTTTACAGTCCATATCCAGTCAACTTTCCTTTTGTAATAAAATTTTCTTAACGTTTATTACATAACATGCTTTTAATTAAAATAAATGCAAAAACCTAGTTCGGATAGGTCACGCTTTTATTTGCTCTTGCAATAATTACATCGAGTACAAAGTAGAGATAGTCTTATCAAATGTATTTTCTTCTTTCTATTTGCAATAACAATAAAACTTTGAAGAAAAGTCAAGGATTTGTTTATTTGTTTTGTTATTAGATTGAATCTGAAAACTCTAGTCTGGGAAGCTGTCTACGTCTGTCGTGGAATCAACGAGTACGAACCTACAGGCCGATACAGACACGAAGTCGGTTTCGATAATAAAAACATATACGTACTAGGAGGCGGCACAGCTCTTTTAGCTTTTGATTTCATCAACATCCCTGTTTTTAATCTAGAAAAACGGATATGGTATCCGCAGAAAACAATAGGAGATGAAAAAAGAGGTAAAAATTTATTTATTTAAAAAAAAAAAATGAATAAATCCTATATTTAGGTATTCCCCGACCTCGTCGCTGCCACGGCGCCGTCCAAATAACCACAACAGCAGGCCATCAAGTCTTTATAGCCGGAGGTCATGATGGCGAGAACGTTTTCGACGATCTCTGGCGATTAGATTTACAAAACTTTCAATGGACTTATTTCGATAAATGTCGTTTGCCGTTTCCGATTTATTTTCATGCAGCTGCAGCTACACCCGAAGGGCGTTTGTATATTTTTGGTGGTATTTATAGTAATAATGATAATGATGTTAGACGAAGTAATTGCATGTATTCAACATGGCTGTGTATACCTAAACTTAGTGAGATGTGTTGGGAGGCCGTTTTACACTATAGTCCACATATAGTTGATTGTAAAAGTGAAGATTTGATTAATATAGGATTGCCAAGACATTATGTGCAGAGGTTGGGGAATAACAATCCACCGACTAAAAGAGAACAATAATCGGATGTAATTAAATATCTAATCTTGAAATTGAGATTGTATTTATTTTTATTCGCTTTATTGATTGAATAAAGTGTTTAATAACATTTAAGCTGTTTTTAATAAATCAACGCAACAGAAAGATGTTGCCAATAAGTTGCGTTTTTTATCGCGGAACTCCAGCAATTGTTCTTGATTCGGGACGTATGTACATTTTGGCAGGCATTAGCTCGCCTTTCTCGGGAGAGTTTGGCGGCTCTGAAACTAAAAAAAAAGTTGACAATATTTTAAAAAATATATAAAAAATTTATATTTTTGTTTTGTTTTATCGATCATTTTGATCTGTTGATTGCGATATGACACTGCGGCTGATCCTTAGATTGAGTCCTTATGGGGCAATCTACTTACTATTTATCCATTACCAACGGGGGTTGCTCCTTTAGAAAAAAATCAACCCATTACGCCTCTGTATTATTCTTCTAATTTTTTTTACTATAATTAAACACATTTATTTAGATGGGCCATTGATTATTACAACAAAATCACCACTAAAACCCAATCTATTTATTATTGTACCAAAAAACCCACCGATTTTTTTGTTACAGTTATTGATAATATACGAACGACCCATCACAATCATTTACAAGACGTCCGTCTTATTAAATTAAAAACCGACAATCAGCAATATTGCCCAGGCGGTGTTATAGTCCTAAGACCTCGCAATCTAAATTTTCAAATAGAAACTTTCAAAAATCTTCTCAAAGCCCACAATTTAAACTTTGATGGAACTTCTACTTTAAAACAAACCATCCCAGAAATACCCCTAGCTCTCGTTTTACAACAAGAATTAACGTTCCAGCAATTGATCGAAGAATATTTCGATTTAATGTCAATACTTCGCCGCTACACTTTTAATATTTTAGCACAAATTACTGACAGCGAGCTCGAAAAGGAAAAATGTTTGGAATTTACAACAGCCGAAGGACTTATTGGAATAGACCAAAGAGGAACATAGTTGAAGTTTTGCAATATTTTTTAAACGCTAGTGAAAATTCAATTAGAGATATTTGAGACTTTATCGCCGATTAAACCCAGAGAGATTTCGATCAGACTGAAGAAAGGGAGTCTTCAATTTCCGTCAGATTCAAGAGATAGGCAACCAGTTATGCGTTTGGAGTTTAAAACACCAAAATATGTCGAAAAAAGCAAGTTTTTAGTGCTATATTCTAGCTTAAGAGCTAGAATACAATTTTTTTCGAAATCGTCAAACCAAAATTCATCTTTGTGTAATTTAAAAAAAAAAATTGTAGTTGGATTAATCCGCCGACTAAAAGAGAACAATAATTGGATGTAATTAAATATTATAATAAATAATAAATATGTCCAAATTGAGATTGTATTTATTTTTATTCGCTTTATTGATTGAATAAAGTATTGAATAACAA
Organism: Latheticus oryzae; assembly: GCA_030157265.1. Taxonomy (NCBI): domain Eukaryota; kingdom Metazoa; phylum Arthropoda; class Insecta; order Coleoptera; family Tenebrionidae; genus Latheticus; species Latheticus oryzae. Next base: position 15,623,806 of record CM058050.1, read on the forward strand.
TTATAAGCTGTTTTTTATAATTTACCGCAACAAAAAGGAGTTGGGAATAAGTTGCGTTTTTTTAGCGCGCGGAGCTCAAGCCATTGTTCTTGGTTTGGGACGTACATTTCGGCAGGCATTAACTCGCCTTTCTCGGGAGAACTTTGCGGTTCTGAAACTAAAGCGAATTGACAAAATTCTGAAAATGTATAAAAATGTATACTTTTTTTTGTTTTGTCGACCATTTTGATTTGCTCGCCGGGACACCTCAATAATAGTCTCCCAACGCCTTCACATCTCCTCAGCACCTCATTTTTGACCATTTTTTTCTTGATTGTTTGATTCATAACCGAAGAATTCGCAAGCCATGTCTCAACATACGCAAAATCACAAAGTAACTGACACGCTCCATATTGCGAAAATTTAATTTTATTCATATAAATATGATCCAACCACGATTCGCACATTATTTGTAAAATCATATTACAAATAATATGATCATCAGTTGCTATCAGAATCGGAGTAAGAATTCGATCTAAAATATCAACTTAACAGATGAATACAAAAATTGATTTTATACCTAAGTATTTGTCCACATAAGAGCTTGGATTTTCGGGCATTTTCTGTGAATTTTTCCGCCAGTAAGGATTCGCTGGGAATATCATTTGTAAATTAGCTAAACTTATAGTTCTGCAAATGCTTGCTAAATTAGTGACACATTCGTTTGGAGTTGCCTAAAATAATAAAATTAAAACTAAAATGAAAGTTGAGAATAGTACTTTAAGTTTGTTGATGTTTTCTTGCACTTCTGACACTAATTTAGCTCTCATTAAAGTACAAACTTGGACGTGTTCACCTAAACCTCCTTTTTCGAGTTCAAGAGAATGATCAGCAAACCGCAGCAAATTCAATTGGCTGAGACAGCTAGCAATGTCGTGGTGCGTTATCATAAAAAATGCGTCCACGTTCCAATTATTCGCGATTTTTTTGGTCTCACTAGCAGCCCACAATCTCGTAGTATGAATAGAGTGGTCTAAAGATTTTTTTGTTTATTATAAGTATTTTTTTAAATCTTAGTACCTAATCTATGCAACACCGGGATTTGCTCGACCAACGGCAGCTCCTCTAAAGGCGCTCCAACAATCCACTCCGGCGTAACTTCACACTGATTACACAAAGTAACCAAATCTTGTAAAACCCCACAAAACAACTTCCCAGTTTCCGGATTATATCCACTTTTAGACGCGACTAAAGCTAATCGAAAATGTTGGTCCCACGAAGTCAAAGTAACATGAACTCCTAAAGCATCGGCTAAACTTGTTAAAGCCGAAAGTACCACAACTGGTACTTTAGCTGTTGGTATAAATTGTATAATCCATTCCCTTAAATGCTGACTACTATGTGGCTCTCGTCCAGATAATGGACTCGAACCCCACCACAATATAATATGTTCTAAAAAATTCCCAACTTCGCCCCAAAGAATCTGTTCGTAATAATCCAAAACTTTATCTTTAGCTTTCGAACTAATTTTTATATTTCCAGTAGTTTTCGATTTTTTAATTCCGTCAGTACCCAACATCGCTGGTGATACTCTTAAAATTGTATTTAATAAATCAAGAACATTTTTAGTTTCGTAAGAAATCAATTCTTCAATACTTGAAAATGTTTCATTGTTGGTACTAAAATCACAAACTCTGGTTTTTGTTGATTGTTCTAAAGAATCAGGCGGGGACATATGTTTAGTTAACGCTCGATAAATTTCAAAACTTGAATTATCAGAACTGGTATCATCGTCGTTTGTTTCGTATAATTTATAAGTTTCGAGTAAACAGTCGATAAGTTTGTGGCAGCAAATTTCTGCACGATTCGAAGAGATTATTTGAAGAAGACGTGTTACTGAGATTTTCCGAAGAGGAAAGAATAAATACGGACAGGTGTTGTGGCAAATTGTACTGAGATTTTTCGACAGATTGTATTTGCTGTCCATTAAAAGCAGATTGTTGTAAGCTGTTGATATCCTAAAACTAATCTATCAGTTTTCCAAATTTTTTTTTTTTTTTAATTTAAGTACCGCAATGTTAGAGTTAAGAGGATTTCGCCATAGTATATGAATAAATACGCGATTTCATTGACTAATTCATGGATAAAATAGCAAATTTGTAGTTTGATTTTCCATAAGATGTCTTTCCATAATTTGATTTTTTCAGTAACTATAGGCGAAAGACTTTCAAAGTTAAGCTTTTGCAAAACTGTGTTGAAATTGTTGACCATCACATCCATGGTCAAGCTCACGTCTTCTAACTCCTAAAAAACTGTTAATAACAATTCTAGAACCTTTATAAAATATTACCTGAATATTCAGCTCGTTCTGCATACAGCTATGATGCATTTTCATAGAATATTTTTTCTTGAAACATTCTAAAACTGTTTCAATTCGTATCAATAAAACCAATGAAGTTTTTCTTAAATTTTTACATTCTTGAAAAATTTCCGACCCTTTAGTATCAATGGGTAACCATTTCGTGACTGTTTGTATATTTCTCGACATTAGAGAATTTGGATATTTTCATAGTTTTAATGTGTTAAAGAAAAATCAATACTAATTCACACAATCGGTGCCACTTTGGGCATTACACCATTATTTTTAATTTCATAATTTTATTGATAAATTCATTTTGGTATAAATTAAACTAAATATTTATTTTAAATTAATTTTTTACATTTTGCCGCACTCAAAACTAGACACAAAATAATGAGCTAAACAACACAAAATAAACATTTGCAAGCTGATGTTTAGCTGTTTCCATAACTACACATTACAAACAAATAAAATTGCTGAGTATTGACCTTAATCAAGCCGAATTTATCAAATGAGAAGTGATTTATGATATTTTTGGACTAATATCATTCCACACGCAAAATCTGATATTAATGATCAATAAACAAAACAGATTATACATAAAACAATAATATGTATTTTTTTATAAATAATACAACAAATCATCAAAAATTAATTATATTAAATAACTTATTAATAAATAATTATATTTTAAATCTCCCGCGTTTTGTTTGACGTTTTTTAATTGTCTACCAATATCAGGCCGCTGATTTCCCAATGTCAAACGCACGTTTTTGAGGTTATTTAGGTTAAAATGATTTACTCCTAAAATCTTCAAAGACCTTTGTACCATCCAGTATTTTACTTTTCATCTAGAATTATGTTTACAAATGCGAAATTAGTAATATTATATGGTTCTCAAACAGGCAATGCTCAAGACTTAGCAGAAAGAATTTGGCGAGAGTCAAAACGTTATTATTTCAAAAGTTGCGTAAAATCTATGGACGATTATAACATTTTAGATTTAATTAGTGAAAAGTGTGTGATATTTTTATGTTCGACGACTGGTCAAGGTGAAGAACCAGACAATATGAAACAATTTTGGAAATTTTTATTGAGGAAGAATTTACCGAGCGACTCTCTAGCCAATTTAAAGTAAAATAATTAATGAGAAATGTGTATTCTATAAAAGTTATTTTTAGATTTGCTGTGTTTGGGTTGGGGGATTCAAGTTATAGTAAATTTAATTTTGCAGCGAAAAGGTTACATAAGAGATTGCTGCAGTTAGGAGCGGAGTCTTTAATTCCGTTAGGATTAGGCGATGATCAGCATGATTTGGGGTATGACGCTGCGGCTGATCCTTGGATTGAGTCCTTATGGGGTAATCTACTTACTATTTATCCATTACCAACAGGGGTTGCACCTTTAGAAAAAAATCAACCCATTACGCCTCGGTATTATTTTTCTAATTTTTTTACTATAATTAAATACGTTTTTTTAGATGGGCTATTGATTATTCCAACAAAATCACCACTAAAACCCAATCTATTTATTATTCTACCAAAAAACCCACCGACTTTTTTGTTACAGTTATCGATAATATTCGAACGACCCATCCCAATCATTTCCAAGACGTCCGTCTTATTAAATTAAAAACCGACAATCAGCAATATTGCCCAGGCGATGTTATAGTCCTAAGACCTCGCAATCTAAATTTTCAAATAGAAACTTTCAAAAATCTTCTCAAAGCCCACAATTTAAACTTTGATGGAACTTTTACTTTAAAACAAACCGACCCAGAAATACCCCTAGCTCCCGTTTTACAACAAGAATTAACGTTCCAGCAATTGATCGAAGAATATTTCGATTTAATGTCAATACCTCGCCGCTACACATTTAATATTTTAGCACAAATTACTGACAGCGAGCTCGAAAAGCAAAAATGTTTGGAATTTACAACAGCCGAAGGACAGGATGATTTGTATACTTATTGTAATAGACCAAAGAGGAATATAGTTGAAGTTTTGCAAGATTTTCCAAACGCTAGTAAAAATTTAACTAGAGATATCTTATTTGAAATTTTACCTCCGATTAAACCCAGAGAGTTTTCGATTGCTAGTAGTTGTAAAATGCATGTGAATGAAATTCATATTCTTGTGGCTGTTGTGAAGTATAAGACGAAGTTGGTTAAGGATCGGTTTGGATTGTGTTCAAATTATTTGGCGGAGTTGAAAAAGGGGGATAGGATTTTAGCCAGACTGAAGAAAGGGAGTCTTCAATTTCCAACAGATTCCGTAAGAATTTCATAATTTGAGATAGGCAACCAGTTATGCGTTTAAAAATTTAAAATTTAAAAGGACCAAATTATGTCGGAAAAAAGTTTTTAGTGCTGTTTTCTGGCTTAAGAGCAGTTGTTTATTGTTGAATTTTTTTCCAAAATTTTTAAACTGAAATCCATTTTTGGGTGTAATTTTTAAATAATTTGGTAGTGTGGTTAGAAGCAAGAATAATTCAAAAAATCATATAAATTTGCATTTGTAGTGTTTCAAAACACTCCATTATTGCATTTGCTTTTGAATGTACACAAAAGTGAGTAAATTTTTGTGTTTTGTTTCCTGCAGTAATAGTAAATTCCGTAGGAATGTATTACTGGTTGTCTACCTTATTATAGAAAACTAACAAAGTTTTAGGATGTTCCAGTGATAATGGTAGGTCCTGGTACTGGAATAGCCCCATTCAGAAATTTCATTTTCGAAAGAGTAGTAAATGGTGTTGCTACTTCTTCTAACACTTTGCTCTGTTTTGGGTGCCGCAACCAAACCAAAGACTTCCATTGTAGCCACGAATTATTACAATTACAAAAAGACGGAAAATTAAACCTAATTGTTGCATTTTCAAGAGACCAAGACCATAAAATGTATTTTTTTTTTGTATTTTATCTTGAATAGTTAATTTTGATTTATCATATTCCAGTTACGTCCAACACAAAATCCTGGATCACGGCGCCGAAATCTGGAAAATCCTCCAACAAAAATGTTACATTTTCGTTGCAGGCAACGCTAAATTAATGCCGCAAGAAGTCCGAAATTCTTTTATAAAAATATGTGAAAAGCACGGCGAGATGACTAAATCTGAAGCTGAGAAATTTATACAAATTATGGAAAAAGAAAATAGATACCAAACCGAATGTTGGTCATAGTTATAAATTGTTAAATTTTAACTCTGTTGAATAAAATTGTTAAATTTTTTATTGTACCGTGAACAGTACTGATAACCTTGACAGAAGTGATGCGTTTATTATGCAAACTGTAATGTATATATAACATAAAAGAAAACATTATGTAATAATTGATGCGTAATTTCCCGAGTTGATTTAAATCCGAACAGTTCATTTACATAAAAAAGAGCAATGGGCAATTTCTATTAACATGTTTGTATATTTGTGTCATTGCTATAACAATCGTGTAATTAAGTTTTATCTAAAGTGTTTTATTAAAGCGGGAAGTGAGAAACATTTTCAGTTTTCTAGGTAAGAATAATTAATTTTTTATTCAATTATGTAAGCGGAGGGATTCCAGAAAAACATAAGCACTATAGAAATGGGATTTTGTTTCAACGGTTTATTGACTGAGGTTAAATTAAAAAAAAAAAATTACTTTAATCTATCTACTGTGTGGCACTTTATCAACTGTTGTCTTCAGATAAATTTTCAATAGGTTTTATTTTACTAAAATTCATAGCACTCAAATAAGTGACATTCAGTGCTAGTTTTATCATTTTAATACAGTTTTACCTAAAATACAATGAAAAGGAGTGAAACACTATTCTTGCATTCAAAAGATTGTCTGATTACCATTAAAAAATCGATCCACTCTTATTGATAAAATCTATATATTTCAAGTTGATTTCAATAAAAAACGAAAATAACAAAATATTTTTCAGGCTTACGATGACACTTATACTATAAAGCAGAGTGTAGTTTAGTTGAACTAAGGAGAATCGTCGTCTCACATTGTGTCGCTAAATTCTTCAGGATACTCTTGATGTGACTCTTGGAACACAATAGTATTATACACATTAAAAAGAAAAGCAAATAATTCAGTTTAAAGTTTGGAAGGAAAAAAAATAACATTGAACATTATTTTTATTTTTGCCTTATGAAAAATTAGCTTTAGTAATAATACAATTTTTGATGATTTAAAGGATTGACAAAATTATTTCATAATTTCATTCCAACAAAATATATTTTATCTTCTTCCTCAAGAACAAAACAAATTTTACAGTAATCTGATAAATGTCGAAACGATGGATTTAACGACTGAACAAACTGTGTCTTTTTTATATTTCTAAATTGAGCAAGAGTCTCTTCAAAAAAGACCGAATATGCAGAGTATTTGTATTTTTTGCCCCTGACAAAATTTGAATGCAACCAACTATACACTAACCATTCATGACTTTTGCAAAAAATAAACTGGAATGCAATTTTTCAGAAAGTTAGAAAGTAGAATTATTGAAATCAGAACCCTTGTTACAAATGTATCTAAATAAAAATTGAATTTGTATCAACTTTACCGTCCTGATTAAAAATTTTGAACATGGTTACTTTTTGCCAAAAAACTTACTTTATGAATAAAAAAATGAATCAAAGTTAGGGACTTTTGAATAGTTGGTATGTCATTCAAATTTGAATATCCAAGAAAACGTCAAAATCATAAATCCAATATGACATCTGACACTACTTCATAATCTCAAATTTTGCATTTTATTCACTTTGGAACCTTCCCTAAGAGCGTGTTTTAAGACAAAACCTTGGCTACTGGGACCAAGACAAAACTTGTGAATAAATAATTAATAACCTCAAATTGCAATGGTTTTCTTCCAGCAACCATTTTGAATATTGTGCAGATCCAGGTTTTGGACTACTCTATTCTTATTTTTTATTATCAACAGACAAAAGTTTACTTCCATTGTGTTTTAACTCATATTAATTTTTGTTGACATAAAAACGCATATCATTGCTATTCGTTTCTAATTGGTGAATCGTTTTTATCCAGCGATAAGCCGACGTCGCTGACGATTGCAACTTTATCTTCCATTGGACAGAAACAATTAGTTTTTTGTTCTTTGAATAATGAATTTTATTGGTGTCTACTTATGATTGGTGATTTGTTATCTAAACCTCAAAGAACTATTGGCCGAGACTAAATAGCTCTTCATATTTAGTTATTAAATATTATTTTTTGAATTTATCACTTATTTATAGTAATAGAGTCATGTCAAAAAAGAATCACGCACTAGATTTTAAGGTTTTTGTAAATGTTGTATTTTTAGGTTGGATCAAAAAGTAATGACTATTAGAAAGTTTTGTTCAAATAAGTTTCCAGCAATGGCACTAATCTGAGTGACATTTGTCAAATAACTGACCAAAATTTATAAATTACGAAATACAGTCAAAACCCGTTCAAAGACAGCAGTCAATAAGATATCAATCAGAAATTCAAAATAATTTTCCTAAACCTAACTTTTGTTCATGACGTGGTTCAAAAAATTCTGTTTTCCACTAGAAACTTGAATCAATCTGTATTAGTCAGAAAATTCCGTCGTATAAGAACGACTTTTACCAACTTTCGATAAGAAAATCTCATTTCTAGTGTGTGATTCTTTTTTGACATGACTTTGAATGATGTTTCACCTTCCTAGACTCTTTTCCGTAAAAAATTAATTAATAAACTTTGGTCAATAATTTGACAAATGTCAGTCAGATGAGTGCCATTGCTGCAAACTTATCTGAACAAAATTTTTTAATAGTCAATATTTTTTGAAGCCAACTTAAAAGTAAAAAATTTCCTAAATCCCTAAAATCTAGTGCGTGATTTCTTTTTTGACATGACTTTACAAGATAAAATGCGCACTAGATTTTTGAAATTTAGAGAATTTCGCATTTTTATGTTGAATAGGAACAGTAATAACTAAAACCAACAGAAAATACCTTGTGATATACCTAAAATTTGTCAAAATTAGGAAAGTATCTAATTGGCAACGCTTGATTATCAATATTCTAAATATAAAATTGGATTGGAAAAATTTTCGTCGACTAAAAAATCCTATTTTGTACTTTTTTACCAATTTTTGAAAAAATGCCATTTTTAGTGCTTTTATTTTCATAAACGTGTAAATGGAATAAAGGGTAAACGTTTGCTAAGTTGGTGCTCCCTTTGATTTTCTAGTGAAAAATATTTACATCACATTTTAAAGAATTTGAGGTTAAGTTGATAACGTAAATGCAGATGACAGCTATCATATGAGAATTTCAAGAAACGTCAAGTTAGTTATAAAAAAGTTAATATAACCCACTGAACAAATTAAATTGTTTATTTAACCTAAAACTTTAATAGTTTTAGGTTGAGTAGTTTATTTCTGCGCGGAATATATTTAAATTCAATGGAATATACTTCATGGTTGCTGGAAACTTTACCAAATAACCCAATGAAACTTTCTGTTAATTTTATAGAATTTAGAGTGCTAAATTTCCTTCAAAATGCAAAATTTGCCGCTGTCCAACGCTGCAACTTATTTCTACCATGATTATAATACTGGGTGTTAAAAAAAATGCGTTTAGGACTACTTATATGCCCTTCTCCCATTTCTCTCCATTCTCAAACTTGCATTCGAAGCGAGAAAGGCTGCTAAAAGAGAAAGACCGCTGAAGAGGTGGGGTGTATTGGTAATGGCTGTCTAACGGTTCCGTAGATACAGTGTGTACGTTGAAGTAGAGTGTGTATATAGATTAAATTAGCGAATGCGAAAAGCACGTGTTTAAAATGTATTGTATCGAATTCAAATGCTGATAGTGAGAAAAATTCCAAGAGATTTTTCGTTTGACAAGAATGTAAGTTGTTTTTATTCGAATTCTAACCTTGTCGGTTGCCGTCAATAATAAAAGTGGGCGGGATGGATAAGGGGTGAACTGCAACCAAGAAAATGGGATGAAGGGGGATTGTTATAGTTCCCGCCAAAAATATTATAAATTTATAACATAACTACTTAACTGAAAATAAAAATTTATTCTTATTATTATTAATTATTTCTGGAAACATATAAAACTTAAATATGTTTATTATAATTTGAATAAATCATAGTTATCAGAATTACAATAATTAATTTGAAGATTCGAAGAATCAAAACAAGTTTGGACTTTCAATCATTTTATCTATTTTTAACATTTCTCTCAATAAAACTGTGAGATGTAAATGAATTCAAAGGTTCAATTGTTAATGATTTGTTTACGTTTGGAATTGTTTACTGTTAATGATTTAATGGAAATACGGAAAATCGGGATTTTGAAGTTAATAACATGCTTTTGTTTTGTGTTAGAAAAAAAAAATATTTATACCTGTTGGAAAATTATATTGTAATTAACGATGTGTCTAATTGAAATAAATCGATGGGCGTAGCCTGTTCTGAGGACAGTGACTCTAGAAACAATTTATTCTTTTTCTAACAAGAAACTAATGACCTCGAAATGACATTTATTATCAAAACGATAACACAATTAAATTTTTGTTTGGTTTACAAATGTCAGGGTGTAGCTTTCTTTGCCAACAATTAAATCAATGATTTATGCTTTTTGAATAAAAATTGGGATAAATGTTTGCTAAGTTGGTACTTCATTTCAATAAGTTGGTGATTCCTTTGATTCTACCTTGCAATCAACAGTGACTGAGTCTGTTGGCGGCACTGAAAATTTGAATGAAGTTGGTGTCACTGCAAGGCGAGATAAATGTCGGAAAAAAATAAGTTGCCCACTAAAAACTGGAATAAATGTTTGCTAAGTTGGTACTTCATTTCTCTAAGTTGGTGCTCCCTTTAACTCTAGTCATTTTGTCATTTTAGAGAAATTGAGGTTAAGAGATAAGGCAAATAGCATAAGCTAGTTAAAAAAAAATTGCCAACTTATGCTAATAAAACCCACTGAGCAAATTCAATTGTGTGTTCAACCTAAAAACGATAAATTCCCCAGATTTAAAATTTTTAGTGGCCAGTTTATTTTTTTCCCATATACAGTTTACGTTTTTGTATGAAATATCTTCCGATAGAATTGGGAATCTCGATTCTTATTTTTGTTGTGTCTTCATAAATTTTGTAATTGGTATTTATCCAATTTTAAAATGCTTAATTCTCTTAACATAACCTAAAATTTTTTGACACTGACGTTTCGAAATTGTGTCAGTTGTGATTATCCTGTGTACCAGTTGCAAGAAAAAAAACATCCATTATCTTCAATTGTTTCATTGCCAACAGACTCAGTCATTCTTACTCGCTCTGTAGTAATAAATGTTTATACTCCATTCGTTATTAATGTGCATAAGAGACGGCCACACTGCTGACATTCAAACACATTGATGCTAATTATTTTAAATTTTAAGGTTAGGAATATAAAGCGTCGTTCACGTCTAGTAACTGATTTTAGTGACAAAATTGAAGCCGCATTTAGAGTTTCTCATTCTCAGCTTTCGCGATGCACATTAATAACAAATGGAGTATACACCACGTCATTTTATTAAATTCAAGTTAATTTCATAGCGCAAATGTATATATGGGAAAAAATAAAATGCCCACTAATGTTGTTACTTGTGGTTACTAAGTTGGTACTTCATTTCTCTAAGTTGGTGCTCCCTTTGAATCTAGTGAGAAATGTTTACTCAGTGTCATTTTAGAGAAATTGAGGTTGATAACGCAAATAGCACAAATGTGGATGACAGCTATCAGACAAAGACGTTAAAAAACGTCAAACTAGTAAAAAAAAAATACCAACTCATAATAATATAACCCACTGAACAAATTCACTTGTTTATCCAACCTAAAAACGATAAAATTCCTAGATTTCACATTTTTAGAGAGCAGTTTATTTTTGCACGGAATATATTTCAAAAAAAAAAAACGTACACTAGAAATGGGATTTTTTTTTTGTAAGTTGGTAAAGGCCGTATTTACAAAAGGGAATCTTCCAATTAATACAGATTTCTGTCTAATAATCTATCAACTACTGTATTTGAATGGATTTCAAATAATGTTTAACCCTCCTAGACTGTATTATATAAAAAACTAATTAATAAATTTTTGGCAGTTATTTGACAAATGTCATTCAGATGATTGCCATTGCCGTAAACTTAAATTTTCTAACAGTCAACATTTTTTGATTTAACTTAAAAATACAAAATTTCCCAAAACCCTAGAATTAAAGCGTGATTCTTTTTGGATATCACTTTAACCAGAAATTTTCTTATAGGTTGGTAGACCGCTTTTAGTCACGTTTATATAATGACACTACACAATTCATTTCACGTATGAGTATAAGAAAAGTTATGTTTTTACTATAGTCATGAAAGAAATGGACTGCGATGTGGAACAGGATGTTGCTATTCTCCATTCGTTATTAATGTGCATCAAGAAGGCTAAGAAACTCCAAATGCGGCTTTAATTTTGTCACCAAAACCAGTTATTAAACATGAACAACGCTTTATAATCCTAATCTCAAAATTTAAAGTACTCTAACATCAATCTGTCTAAAGTCTGCAATTTCCAACTTCAATTGAATTTGCTACTATCTGCAAAGAAAATACTTAGGATGATTTATGGATCAATGTCAGCGGTGTGGCCACCTTAAAATTCGACTTCCATGGCCGCCTCTTATGCACATTAATAACGAATGGAGTATATATTTTGCGAAGAAATAAACTGCTTACCACAGATTTAGCGTTTTTAGGTTTAATAAACAATTGAATTTGTTCAGTGAGTTACATTATTATATGTTGGTGAAAAAATAAACTGTCCACTAAAAATTGGGATAAATGTTTGCTAAGTTGGTACTCCCTTCGATTCTAGTGAGAAATGTCCACATCATGTCATTTTAGAGAAATTGAGGTTGATAACGCAAATAGCACAAATGTAGATGGCAGCTGTCAGACAAAGACGTCAAAAAACATCAATCTAGTTAAACAAAAAATTGCCAACTTTTGGTAATAAAACCCACTGAGCAAATTCACTTGTTTATCCAACCTAAGAAAACGATAAATCTCCTAGATTTCAAATCTTTTGCGGGCAGTTTGTGCGGAATATAAGTTGTCAGCAATGACACTTTTTTAATTAACTTTTATCAAATAATTAACCAAAATTTGTGATGTGTTTGGAATCGATTCACTTATTTCTTCAAAAGTAACCTCAATCGATTTGAATTAAAGTAGATTTTATTTCTCTCCGTGCACTCTAGTGTGAATTCACATGCCAAATGGGGACATCCTTGGAGTAGCTTAGAAAATTTTTTTTTGTCCTTTGATGAACCACGAGTTCATCATTTCTGTCATAAATTCAGTTAAAATGAACAAAAAAACTTAAACTTAGAGAGGCTATATGACCGATTAAGTTTCTTATTGTGAGATCCATCCGATAATTACTCATTATCTGATTTTTATCCAAGTCACTGACAGATAATAAAAATCTAAATATTTTGAAGTATGGATTTTATAGTCGCTGACTGTTTGACAGATTTATTTATGAAAGTACTTCGCAAACATTATCTGTTTATTTAAGAATTAAAAAAAAATTCCTAAAAGCGCTTCCCGCTTTGAAAGATATTAAACTCCCGATTCTGCCGCATCTCTTTAAACTTAGCATTATAGACCTGTTGAAATTTTAATTAAAATTGATATGAAGAGAGAACACGGTCGGTTGCTTCAATAACTTAATCGTTCCCTAATCTAAACCCGTCCCTAAAGTAGAATCAGCAGTGTGCAACAACGACTTCCTCTCTTGCATATAGCCATCAAGTTATGTCACTTTGTTAACGCTTTTCCCCCCTTTTATCAAAACCGGAAATTACACTTTCATCTACCGATCAATTTTTTTCTTTTTCAAGTGATTGCCTTTATTGAATTCCGCTTGATCTCTGGCTTTAATAAATGTCATCTCGATTGTAATTAGTTTAAAAGTGATGAAGCATCATCTGTTCTAATTTAAGTTGGAAGTTAAGTAATTTTGTTGACTTGACATGAGTTGACTTTTTAGTATTTTTCGCTTAAAAAAAAACACATCTGCAGCTAGTCATGCTTCTATTTTAAGATAAAACGTTGCTTTAAGGTTAGAGCGAAAGCACGTGCAATAACTTATTAATTTTATTCAACAGGATTTACTGATATTGGTGGTAGGAAGAGGAAGGATTGTGGAAAAAACGTGAGATGAGTTATAGTAGAGGAGATTTTTCTTATGGAGATAAAAATGGTGGGCTACAGCATGGTAAGAATTCATTTATTCTTATTTATCAAAAAATCAACATTTTTCAATTGAACTTATTCTATAATTTGGTCTAGTGTAGTGTTTTGTTGTTGAGTCGCTAATTTATTTTTTACAGTAATATACTGAATTTTGAATTTGGGGATTTTCGTCTGTCAAGTTGTTAGTTCCATCTACTTAAGTTGGCATGATGACATTTTTAAATTGCTTGAATTATTTTGAAAACACAATTGATATATGAATTCAATAAATAATATTGATCTCTGTTTTTTAAATCTAACCTCACTTCACAAGTTGTCAATTTTGGCAGATAATTTTTTTCTAAAATAAACGACCTTGATTTAAGTGCGACTTACACTGACACAATTCAAGGGAAAAAGTCAATTCATTGATTTTTATAAATAAATCAAAATTATCAACTTTTTGATAAATGATTCTAAAAAACCGCGTTAATGTACTTTTTTGGCAAATATTGACACTGTTTATCGTACAGCATTATAACAGCTTTGTTTACCTATGATGGGATTTACAAGTGGCAATTACATTTTTAATAATACTAAAATATATTCCTGAAAATAAACAGCATTATCAATTTTATGTCCCTCATCCAGTTTTAAAATTATCGAACATCATCTTGCAAACTGAATATCCTCGTATTTCCTTCCGTCCATTAAACAAATCTATTTCGAGATCATCAATATATTTAAACGAAAGACATATCTATATCGATTGAACTTGGAATTTAATCCGTGCACATTTCGTCGTAATATTCTTGTAATTTATTAAAACTGTTGATTAAAATTGAGTGTTTTATTAACGGTTGTAGGCGATGAAAGCAGCGAAAGGGCAAAGACGCAACAACCTGTTAAACTACAACCATCTTGGGAAGAAAACAATTTGCCTGAAGACGAATTAAATTTCAAGAATTTAACAATGGATGATGCAAGTTTACAATTGAACACACCACCTGATAAATATAATTTGGTGTATTTGACGTTTTTAATACATGGAATTGGGGTTTTAATAAGTTGGAATATGTTCATCACTGCCGATAAGGTAATAATCGTTATTTTATTATTATTATTAATATTGTTTTGTAGTATTTCACAGAACATAAGCTTTCTAAGGAATATACTGGCGAAATATCGCCTTATGTAACGAATTTTATGCAATATCTTACATTCGCGGCCCAAGTTCCTAATGTGTTTTTCAATTGGCTTAATATTTTTATACATATCGGGTAAGAATTTTTTCTATGAAGTATACATAGGCAACCAGTTATACACATAACTGTATATACTGTACAGTAGAGTTTTTTTTACATTCTCATAAAATTCTTTTTAGTGGTAATTTAACCACCAGAATAGTTTGGAGCATTAGTATCGTAGTCGTTGTTTTCATAGTTACAGTTATTCTTGCAATGATTGATACAAGTTCATGGCCGGAAGTCTTTTTTTGGATTACCATCGTTTGTGTGGTTGTCATGAACAGTAAGTACCATTTGGGTGTCTCAGCAGTTGGTAAAGTCTATTGTTGACCATTAAAATGTGGTGTCCCAAACATTAAGTTTGAAATCTAATCTATTAAAAAAAAAAAGACATTATTCAGAGGTCAATAATGGACTCATTAATCCTAGAAACACGTAAATACCTTTTCTATAATGTTATATTTCAGTGGCTAATGGCATATACCAGAATACCATTTTTGGCATGGCTGCCAAATTACCAGGAAAATACACCGGAGCTGTGGTTTTAGGCTCTAATATAAGTGGGACTTTTACAGCAGTGGTCTCACTTTTGTCCAGTACTATGACTTCGAATAAAAAAATGGCCGCTATTTATTACTTCATTACTGCACTTTTCGTCTTACTTATTTGTTTTGACACATATTTCGCGTTACCATTAAACGTAATATAACTTAGCAATTAAAAAAAAAAAATACATTGTAAAATTTTAGAGATTTTATCGCCATCATGAATTAAAAGAAAAAAAAGAAATAGAGCAAAGAAAACAATTGAATCAAGGACGCACACAAAGAGTACCATATTTATACGTTTTGAAAAAATCATTTCCGCAGTTGTATAACGTCTTCTTTATTTTTTTTGTAACTCTGTCGATTTTTCCATCGATGCAATCAAGTAATTTATCAGTTTCACCTACTAAATGTAGTTAATTTTTTTAATTTTAGATATAAGACGTAGCGATCCGAATTTTTTTATCAATGATGATTACTACTCAGGAATTACATGTTTTTTGACTTTTAATGTTTTTGCTATGGTTGGTAGTTATTTAACTTGTTTATTCTGTTGGGTGAGTATAAAATTTTTTTTGTTTATTAATCTAATTATTATTTTAACAGCCTAGTCCGAAATATTTATGGATTTTTGTCACTTTACGAGTGTTATATATTCCCTTTTTCTTCTTTTGTAATTATCAAGTGAATGAAATTGATAGACACATCCCTGTATATATTAATAACGACTGGGTGTATTGGGTAGCTGCTGTTACCATGGGACTGACTAGTGGATATTTTAGCTCGTTGGCCATGATGTACGCACCAAGGTATGAAAAAAGAATCTATTTTTGCTGTTTTTTTGGCGCAGTCGGTAGTTCTTGTAAAGTGAAATTAATTTTTTAGAGCTGTAGAGGAAAGATATGCGTCTAGCGCTGGCATGTTCGCGTCTGCTTTTTTGATAACTGGGATTTTCGCTGGTATTCTGTCGAGTTTCCTATGGCCTTGGATTATCATCCATGTTAAATACTAGCAAAAGTGTTTGGTATATGATACGGAAACGGAATTATCTATACAAATTTAGGTAGGAGTTTCTGTCATATGCCATTAGATATCAAAATCAAATAGTTCTTCCATTTACGAAGAATATTGTTATGTTACATTAGTTTTGTGTAGTGTTATTATAACAAAGACATTATTGAAGTGTGTTCTAAACAAAAAAATTTGTTAGAAAATTTAAGTACCGTTTTGCATTTTACATAAAAACATCTCGCAAGACTGACCTCTATTTCGTATTAGATTTAGAATATTTAACATTTTATGTTTGGGTTTTTTTACTTTCAAATAAAATTGATTTCGTGTTTATTTTTTGGTTTTCTTTACATATCTATATAATGGAATACAATCATAATCATTAATGATAAAGACATTTATTCATACAATCTTATCGCCTTAAATAAGTGACGTAACGTTAGGTAATGGCCACTATAGACAAATATAAGATATTACTAGTTCTGTAAAATTTACAGAGAATTGAGAAGTGTATTCAAAAATTCATTTTTATGCGTCTACTCCTATTTTACATATTTTGCCATTAAATTGGTGAAAACCAAAGTGACATTGCCGAGTGGACGCATAGAGATGATTTTCACTATATGTTCAATGGATTTTTTGAAAAAAAAAAAAACTGCCAAATTCATGAATTGCTTTAAATCAGTTGTTATTTGAATACGTCCATTTTTCATAAATAAGAAGAGTAACTCTCGATTAGTTAGTACAAATTTTGCTCTTCTTGTTTTTGGAATTATCCAAAAGTTTCTATATGTCCACTTGGAAATTTTACTAGTGACAAAATTGACACTAATAAGGCTAACCTGGACATATAGAAATCCACTGTATGTTTCCCTTTCAGCTCATATTATACAGGGTCTCACTGACCAAACCTCTCTTCTCTCTCACACACCCTTTGTTTCTTTGATATAATGATAGTTAAGAAACTTTTCAGATTGTTGAGCAGTTTCATTATATTTTTATAAATATTTTATATAAAAGTCTAATCACTGACGTGGACCAAATAGAATTTTTTTTCTATTTGGACGAGTGAAACGTCAAATGCACGATTATTTATCATATAATCGTGCAAGAGCTAAACTGCACACTAAACGTGAAAAAGATCAAAGCGCAGTTTATTTCTTGCATGAATATACCAAGAAGCTTAGAATTTCTATTAGTCTCCTATAACTAGAAGCGATATATAAAAGTTATTAGTGTGTAGTGGAATGGTCAATAATAAAGGGATTTATGAATTAAATATATTTTTTATTTCGAAAATAATAACGATAAACTCAATGAATACAATTAGATAAATATTAATTATAATAAATTTTCAGCTTAACGAATTAATTATTGAATTTAAAAAGAAAAAATATCACATTTACATGACATAAACCTTTTCCACTTTTTTAAATGGGAAAATTTCTTTTGTTTTCGGACAAATTATCTGACCATTATTTTCTTTAGCCATTTGTTCTAAAGCCTAAAATTTTCATATTAATCAAATAAATCAATAAAAAATATACTCACTTGTTCTCCATAAATATAACCATTTGGTAACATCATTGGCAAATTATTTTCGTTCAAAGGCAATCCGCTAATATAGCAATAAAGACGAGATTGTGAGCAATGAGCAAAAGGCAAAGACTCAGCAAGTTGATTCAAACATGGCTGACAAACTGGACATGAAGGATTGCGATTTTCGCTGCTTTCCGAATAGCACTGAGTACTAAGCATTAAGGAAAAAATTACGTAATAACAAACAACGTTAAAAGTTCATCATAAAACCAATTGTCGCATATGTTACTTTTATGTTAAAAACAAATGAAAAATTCATCAGACATAAATGATGACCAATTTCTAATAAACTTTTCATTTGATTGAATAAAGTTAAATGAAAATTTGAACTGAAAGGATATGGTGTTTTCAGTGCTGAAAGCCCAGCTTGCAGAGCGACTGTAAATACAGATTGCGAAGCCAATTGGAAAAGTCTGTAATTCTCTTGTCTAAACTGTTCAATAAGAGTATCCCATCTGGTTTCGTCAAAAAGCGCTTTATACGGATTTATTTCTGTATTAACTGGAAAAGCTAGAAGCGCCATAACTTGCTGAATCGTCGCTAAATGTTCATCTTCAAAACTCGGAAAATGTTTCCTTGCGTATTTTATAGCTTCCATCCTATGATCTGTTCGAATCAGTTCAACAAATTCTTGAATCCTCAAATTAAATTCCATATTCGATTTAAGTTTTCGCAATTTCGATTTATTGTCATGGCACCAAAGTAGACATTTTTGTATTTCATGATTCGAAAGTGATTTTTCGACTTCACGTGATGTTAAAAAAATTTCAATATTTGTTAAATCTTTAATATCGCTTTTTTCAGCAAGTGTTATAGCTGCGTTGTAATACCCATTTCTGAGAAAATATTCAACCATCATTCGATCTAAACGTTTGCGTTTCCATTGATTTACAGCTCCTTGAGAAATGGTCCCAGATGATGTTAAAGTTTCACGTTCTTTTAAATGTTCTAACCGACGTTTACAAACATTCGATGCAGCTAATTCTTCAGAAATACTTTCTTCAGCTTTGCGTTTAAGTACTTGGAGTTTTTCAACCATACCTCCAAGTAATGATGTTATGTCTTTCGCTTTTACATTACCTGAAGAAATGCTTTCTTCGATTTCGCGAGCTGCTTGCTGAACGTGCGAGACTTCGCGGTCGAGTGTCTTTTGAGCTGTTCGGAATTTCTTGTTAAGGATCTCGTAAGGAACCTGTGAATATAATAAATGGAAAAACCATGACTAATGCTCTTATCAGAAATGCACGTAAATGGACATTCGGGAAGGTAAAATTACATAGCATTCATAATAGCTTAATTTATTAATATTTCATTATAAATTATGCAAATTTCAATGAAATTTGGTCAATATAGGTTACCTTTAACGTGGGATGCTCCAAAGACTTCAGATCTGCCATTTTGGGCTGTTAAAAACATAATAGTATGTCAACTTGACAATCTGATATAACCTCAATGACAGCTGATATTTGACAGATAATTAATCACACTCAAATGACAATTTCTAGAACGTTTATAACCGAAAGTCCAGTTAAAAAATATATAAAAACAATAATAGTTTATATTTACAATTAAATATTAAAGTTTATATATATGAAATCTTAAATAAAGGTATAAAATTTAAACTTGGCGCTGTTTTCAAGTGACAGGTGTCAACTATTAAAGGTTAAAAAAAAATTGACATTTCCTTATTTTGAACAATTTCAAATTATGCTCAAAAAAAAGCAATTCCATTAAGGTAACATCTTTTATGATTGTCACAAAACTAACGTATAATTTTGTAGATGAAGTCTCACGTTCTGCTATTCATTGGTTTTTGTGTAACTGCAATTCGATCAGAATGGATAGATCCTCATAGTATGGATTCAAATCATAAGAAAAACTTGCCAAATCGATCGCCAGCTATCCATAATCACCATCAATTAACAATTAAAAATGATTGTGATGCAGATATTCATTTAAAACGCATTGTTAGACTCATTTTGAACAATGCTTATTTGGACAACGAAATTGGATATCACACAGGATACATAAATATAAAACTAAGTGCGAGTGAGCATCAACTTCTTATAAATTTTTCACAAGGGATTGCTATTAAAGATGGAAATATTTTCAACGAAATTAGTTCGATTTTTGAAAGTGCATTTGCAAAACCAGCGGAAGATAGATATCCTGAGTTGATTTTATCAATTCAGGATAAATTGTTTAATTTGGTTTTTAATCCAACGTCTACAGCTTTAGTTTGTGCTTGTTTCACATTACTTTTGACGTATAGATTGTTAAGAGCACAATTTACATGGAAGTCGATTGTGAAATATTTTTTATTTATTGCTTATATTATTGATTTTATTGTAACGTACTTGAATATAGTCCAAGTAAGCTATTAATTCTACAAAAAGTAAGAAAATTGATCAATTTTTTGTTTAAGGAAGAAGAAATTGAAAGCATGGTCAATTTGAAAAAATTGGGAGCGGCTCCGCCTGAATGTGATCCGCGAAAAATGACCTGGTGGGGCTATTTTCAAACACAATTCGGTAAGCATTTCTTTATTAACAACAAATTTAAAAAAAATATAGTAAAATTTCTGTCAAGTCTGACAGATGAAAAAAGTAAGGTTAGAGTCTGAATTTTTTTATTTTTTCAATAACGATTCATAATCAGGAAACATGATAAAATTGTTTGAAATATTACCTAACATGGCTATATGGTTTTGCCCATTTTGGCCTTGTGTAATCGTAGCTAAAATTTCTTGAGCTTCGTACGTATTTTCCGAACTAAGTTCATATTTAACTCTTCCAACTTGTACTTCCAGTTTTCCCGACTTCCTAATTATTAATTTCCCTATTTGTCCTTCCAACATATCACTTAAGGGATAATCAAAAAGTTTTTTAACATTTGGATCGTCACTTAATCCTTTCCCAGCAAACGAATCGGGTAATTTAACTATAGCTATAGCTGGATTTTCTTCAGAGTAATCACTATTGAATGGTTCTGGTAAAAAATCATCTGTGTCTTCTTTTTTTATTTCTTTTGTTACTTTTGAAGAATTACTTAATGTAAGTGGTTCAAAAGACATTTTTTCATCATCGCTGTCCATATCACAGTTTGTTAATTCGTTTAAAACAGCGTCCTCAGCCTTTTTATTAATGGTCCATGAATTTCGATTAATTGTTGGTAATATCATACTTGAAGTACTACTATGACTATTGTTAGATTCACGAAATGTTACTTTAGTTCCTAAATGCGAACCAAGTTTTTGAGTTTCACCAACACCTTGTGAAAATACACTTGTCGATTGTAAGTATTTCTGATCATTGTTTCGTTTATCATGTTTGTTGAAATTTCTATCTTTACGTTTTTGATCAGATTTCTTCAAAAATTCTTTAGATTTGTCTTTGTTTCTGACAACATTGAGGTTAGGAGTGTATTGTTTTTTCGGTTTGGCAAGACCCAAACTTAAGTCGCGGGGTAGCTTCAAAGACTGCAAACGACCGCTCTTCTTCTCTTCCATCAGCCTTTTTATTTATTTAAATGTTTTTAAAATAGAAAAAGAATATTTACAATTAGTTCGACGTCGTTCAAGTTTTGACAGAAATAGTTTGACATTCGAAGCAAAAAATAGTTATCAGATTTTTATAGTCATTTAGTCACAAAATCGAAATTTTTTTCGTCAAAAATAATTAACTTTTTATTTATGTTGTTTTTTTCTTATTTGAGTAATCGGGTGAATGAAAACTCGCGCTTGCGCATGTTCCATAGGACAGGGCGCTAAATTCAAATTTTTTTCAGCGTCAACTTTCGGGGAAAACCCTTGTACAGCGTACTATAGAGCAACATATCAGAAATACTTTCATATAATCGCACCTTCGAAAATTTTAGTGAAACAAATCAAAACGCTGATTGTTGAGCCATTTGGTGATTTTGGCGAAGCGCTTGGTAAATTTGGAAGAAATTTGTTCAGTAAGACTCTAATTTTTATGTTTCAAATAGTTAATAAATTTGTTTTAGCTGCTCTACCATGGGGCTTGAATATTATAATTTTTCCAATAATGTTAATAGCTGTTTTATTCTTTACATTTATAGTTTTTCTTTTTATAACTAAGTCAAGCTTTAAAGTTAGTTTGTTCCATTTATTTACAATTGAGTTGGGTAATTCGAATAATCAAACGTTGCCTATACAGAGTGATCGGAATAATCAACGACAGATTGAGTCTTCAAGGTCTAGAAGACGCAGAATAAGAGAGGTAGGATTAGACAAAAATCATAGAGCTTTAGTTGAAGAAATTTCAAATGACGATTCTTCAAGTCATGACAAAAAATTGGTTCAAAGAGCGGAGGATAAAAAGGATCCAAGTGATACTCTTATGGTGGAAGTAGAAGAAAAACAAACAAAATAGTCTTAAGTTTACAAATTTTTAACACTTTTTTTACTAATGTATTAATTGTATGGCTGTGTAATGGAGCGAATCTTTTAATTTTGTAAATAAAAAAGATAAAAAAAATGTTATCTGTAGTTGTTCCTTTTGGCTCCGCCAGGTGTCCCAAGGTTAGCCAATCAATACAAATTTTTAGTTTAAGAATGACGTCATAATTTTAGTCAAATTTATAGCAAAATAACCAAAACAGAGTTTCATTTTTGAAAAACGATCAATCTGAAGTGATTCCAAGAACCTCATCAACGAAATGGCACAACTAATTCCCAAAATCAGTAACAAACAGTTTACAATATAACCTCTTACATTTTCGTATTTTAAAGCAAGTTTTTCCAAAAATGCCTGAACAAAGCAATGATTATCGCGTTGTGGTTTTTGGTGCCGGTGGTGTAGGCAAAAGTTCATTGGTTTTACGGTTTGTTAAAGGCACATTTCGAGAAAGTTATATCCCAACCATTGAAGATACTTATAGACAAGTAAGATTCAGTAGATTGTTGCATTTTTAGTTTTATTTTATTTTTATTTCAGTTTTTGTTGCTTGGTTTTGTTGCTTATTATTTCTTTGGTAAGTTTGCGTTAGCTGTTTGTTATTTTTTTCAATTCTATTAACTATTTTTTTATTTTTTATTTTTTTAGGTAATAAGCTGCAACAAGAACATATGTACTCTGCAAATAACAGACACTACCGGCTCACATCAATTTCCGGCTATGCAAAGACTGTCTATAAGTAAAGGGCATGCTTTTATCTTGGTGTATTCAGTTTGCAGTCGCCAGAGCTTGGAAGAGCTGCGCCCAATTTGGGAAGTAATAAGAGAACTAAAGGGCCCTGATATAAGCCAAATCCCTATAATGCTAGTCGGGAATAAATGTGACGAAAGCGCCGAACTCCGCGAAGTGAGTACATCCGAAGGCCAAGCCCAAGCTTCCGAATGGGGTATAAGTTTTATGGAAACATCCGCCAAAACAAACCACAATGTAAAACAACTTTTCCAAGAATTACTCAACTTGGAAAAATCCAGAAACGTAAGCCTTCAAGTCGGAGGTAAAGCAAACAGCCGAGTCGCTAAAGACAAATGTGATCTGATGTAAAAAAAAATCAGAGCTTGTAAATTGCATTGATAATAATTTCTGATATCTTCGGGAATTATTTAGTCTTGTTAACCTGACCAAGCTTTAATGGCCGAGCAAGTGGATGCTGTTCCGTGTAAACCCTTGTTGACTGTTAACCGATAAAATCTCTGTGGACAATATTAGCTACTCTACATGTCCTGTACATACAAAACTAACACTTGCTCGGCTCGTATTTGTTAAAAACCGACTGCGTACTAAATTCATTCAAATTTTACGTTCATCCATTGTTTGATGTTTGCAAAGAAAAAAATTGCACTGTTAAATTTTATCGCAGTCGGAGCCATCATCTTGTTACCAAAGAAAAAAACACGAAATGCTATTATTTGTATGTGCAATTCTATTACATTATACACATGTCACAGTAGCATATCAAAAAATAGAATGCTGAGAGTATGCATTTGAGTAGGTTTAGTTACAACTATGCTGTGAGTTTAAAAAAATTAGTTATGCATACTCATTATTGCTATCAAAGCATTTCATTTGTGATTAATTTTAACCGCGCGGACCAGTTAATTGTTTAATGGCACGTAGTTATGAATTGCTTTGATGGGTTTTTCAATTTTAAACATTTTTAGACTGGGTGCTAAGATTTAAGATACAGAGTTGTTCGTGTTATTAATATTTGTTATTCACGCTTTATAGTGTTCACTATATGAACTGCAATTGTGATCGATTTATAAACGTATTTATGCAACGAATATAAAAAAACTAAATAACAAATAGTGTAGCAAAATAATAATAATAATAATAATAATAATGTACTCAAAGATACTTTTGACTTTTGCTCGGTAGAAGCCATTTTACTACATTTATTGCGTAAAATTGGAAAAATCGCTTTTATTAGCATTGCATTTAAAAGTCATTTTTTAATAGAATAAAAAATGATTTTTATTATTAGTTAGAGAGTAAAAATTGTTATTATATAGTGAACTTGAAGAAAAAATTTGTATACTTAATTGTAGATAATTTTGAAATAATTTTACTCAATATTTATCCAACAATATGAGTAAAAATCTTCAGCTCAAATTTTGTTATATTTTCTTTGTGGATTAATAAAATCAAGACTGACATTACTTGGTAGAATAAATGCTAGAAATTCCTATGGAATATTCAGTACGATAGATTTTAGTATCACTAAAGAAATAAATTTTTTATCATTCAGTCCTAACATTGATTCCATCATGTCAGGTCAGTCTAATAGACAATTTAGCTATCAACTATTCTAGATATTTAGTCGAATTTTTGACTGACCGATGCGCTTGTAAAAGATTAAATGGAAACCTGCTTCTTTAATTTCAATTTTTGCCGACTTACAATAAACGCTAAAAGTCTTTTAAATGTCCGTTTTTTTTGGGCTATTAAATGAAACTGAAATTCTGTTTTTCCATTTCGTTCTCAGCAGTTTTGTGTCTTCATTCAGAATCCAAATCGAGGATTCCCTAAAGCTCCACACACGTTCGGAAATTTTAAAAACTTCAAAGTTGTAGAAGGAATTTCCATTTTAAGGTGAATATTTCTTATAGACCCATTACAAAATTTGGCTACGCCCAATACGATTATTGTAATAAAAAAAAGCCAATTTTGGACCAAGCTCGCATCGCTCAGCAAACAAATCGACTTTACATTGTTTGTCTTTCAATGTTCTTCTCTCTACATGTTAATCCCCACCTATTAACTAATTTCACTGTTATAAAAACATCTAATTGTTTTTAAAAATCTACATTTCTCATTTTACGTTTGTAAACAATTTTATTGGATAATAAATCTATTACTAAATCTTTTACTTCGTTTTTCTGACAAACTTTTGTGCGTCAAAGAATCAAAAGGTCTAGACAAAATATAAATGAAATGGTCATAATGACCTATGGACTTTGTCTCTATTGATAACAACTTTAGTTCCGTCAATCTCTTAGTGTTATACTTAATTTTACAAAATGAATCCAAAGAATATGTCAATTTTTGTTAAAACTCTTTTTTTTGTCATGAATCAAAGTAATTTCCAAAATCAAGATGATTCTTACAATTATTATTTTTTAGAAATTGGAAAAAGTAAGTTATTTTGAATATGAAACCAAATGTAAAATTAATCTATTCTAGCTAATAACGCTTCTAAATGTTACGGTAGTTATGGGTGCTTTCAGTTAACACCTCCATGGACTTCAGAGCATCGGCCAGTGTCTCTATTTCCGGAAGAACTAAACAAGGTAAATTATTTTTATTATTGAAATAATAACCAAATTTTGTATAGATCGAACCAAGATATCCTTACTTCACCAAAACAAATCCACAAAAACCAAAACTGATCGATTTGAACGATTATGATGTTATTGGTTCTTCGGATATAAACCCTCTCCATCCGGTGTTTGTCATAGCTCATGGTTACATGGAAGGTGGTGGAGTTTCTTGGGTAATTCTCACCCAATTTTTAAGCCTTTTAAAAATTGCAGATAGATTTTAGAATTGGCTAACGAACTTCTAACTCTTGGAGACGCTTCTGTTATTGTTGTTGATTGGCAAGGCGGATCCGGACCTCCATATACTCAAGCAGTCGCTAATATCCGTCTAGTTGGTGTTATAACATCTCATCTTTTATATGAATTATCCAAACATAAAAAAAATTTAAAATTAGACGACGTCCATTGTATCGGCCATTCTTTAGGTGCCCACATGTGCGGATACATAGGTTACACTCTACAAAAAGATTTCAATTTGACTTTGGGGAGAATCACGGGGCTTGATCCTGCCGAGCCTCATTTTGCTAAAGCCAAACGCCCGGTTCGTCTAGACAGAAGCGCTGCTCAATACGTTGATATAGTTCATACCGACGCGAGTCAATTCATTAGAGGAGGTTTAGGCATGACTGAGAATATAGGCCACGTTGATTACTATCCTAACGGCGGAACTAACCAACCAGGATGTGGGAAAAGTGTCGTTCAGTATATTTCCGACGCAAATGGAAGTTTCTTCCTTGGTGTCAGACGATACCTTGGGTGTAATCATCTAAGAAGTCATGAGTTTTTCGCTGAAAGTATCAATCCGAGAGGTTGCTCTTTTGCAACAGTGCAATGTTCTAGCTATGAGGTACACATTACAAATTTTACTGATGTAAGTCGAAAGCTATATTTTAGGACTTTTTGGCGGGTAAATGTTTCGACTGCGGCCGCCGGAACGAAAAGTGCATTCCATTTGGTTATCACGGACGTAAACATTATGATGATTTGATAAAGAAAAGAATTATATCACCAAATACGAATTTAATTCAATATTTGATAACAGGGGATAGGCAACCTTTTTGTCGTAAGTTGAAAAAAAAAACAGTACTCTTCAAATTTTATTGTGAATTTTAGGAGCGCACTACAGAATAACAGTGAAAATCTCGAAATCTGATGAAAGTATACAACATGGTGGTGAAATTGGTCAATTATTTTTTACAATGCATTCTACATCAGACGGAAAAGGGCCTAAATCTAACCCTGTTGCTTTAAACGACGGAGGATACCACGAACCAGGCAAAATCTATACAGCAGTCGTACCAACTAATCAGATTCCAAAACTAAAAGCAGTTGAAGTTGAGTGGAAATACAAAAGTAGTGTTTTTAATCCGTTAACTTGGAGGATTCTAGCAGTGCCGAAAATTTACATCGATAAAATAACAGTCGATTCTCTTGAATTAAAACAAAGGTAGTTTTTTTAAAACATTGATTATAATTTAACAATTTTATTGTAGTGTAACTGTCTGTCCTAAAGATGGAAAACCTCTTCAGAATTCACAACCAAATTTCATGATTTCATCATATTGTTAATTGATATGTTGCCGTCCTAATAGCATTGTAAATATCCATTATTTATTAAATACACAAATTATTCAGTAACAGTGATAGCAAGTTGTTTAGTTTTTTGATTGTCAAACTTATCCATTGTTTTGATTTCGTTAATAGCAATCAATGCCAAGATCAATCCACCTCCCAGAAGTCCACTTACGAATAAACCAGACCATATTGGTACTGTTGTAAAATCAACACAATCATAAACATCTCCAAATAATCCATTTCTTGAATCTGGTTGTGCTTGCATATCAAAAATAAGCAATTCGGTTGTTTTATCAACATCAGAAAACACAGTAGTACCAGTACAA
Organism: Latheticus oryzae; assembly: GCA_030157265.1. Classification (NCBI taxonomy): domain Eukaryota; kingdom Metazoa; phylum Arthropoda; class Insecta; order Coleoptera; family Tenebrionidae; genus Latheticus; species Latheticus oryzae. Next base: position 15,651,470 of record CM058050.1, read on the forward strand.
TGGTAAGAGAATCGTGCTGGAACACTAAATGTTTCCGAAATGAAGAGATTAACAGATGAGTTACTTAGAGTACTTTTAACTTTAACAGTCGACAATGACCAATAGGTACTCTGCCATGTGAAAGAAAACTGAAGAATGTATTTCTCTTCACCTACTGGAACAGTCGCATCCAGTCTGATTGAAGCATTTTTGCTTTGTTTATCGATTGTTACTAAAATGCCTTCACCGAGTTCGATTGAAGAATTAAAAGTACGAAGTACTAACGGTTGGGAAGAGTACAACAAGCTGTAAACATCTTGCGTGGATTTGCCTCGATACAAAACTGGCCCTTTTGCTACTGAAACTAAATTTCCTTCAGTGGTAGTCAACTCATTTACTTCTCTTTTATGCCGACTGACGCTTGGAATAACAACAACTGATAAGGTATTAGCACTTTTTGATAAATCCTCGCGTTGTTTGGCATCCAAAAGAACTAAATCTTCTTTACTGTTAATTTCTAGCAACATACCAAATTAATAAATTGAATCTTGAAAAAAAAAATCACAAACCTGTAGCATTTTCAGTATTTACTTCACCATTTGGATTATACGCTGTGTAATAACCATCCAAAAATGTTTCAAATTCTGGTAACAAAACTGAAGTGCTTTTATAAATTGTTAATTCGGGATTGTTTAGTTTTTCAATCAAATCATCTAAAGTCTCATCAGTGAATACATTCAATGGCGAGACTGATAGTTTTGTAGTGCTCCACAGCAAAACTGCAGCTTTGGTATTGTAAATAGAGACAAAACCAAGAAAAAGCACAATATTTAACATTTTACAGACTTTGGTTTAAGGGACAAGCGAACATATGATTTTAGAAATCGATAGGTGCGCACTCATACGTGCGTTCGCACAGTTGGAAAAGCATTTCATTGATAAAGTTTCAATAAAAAGCGAAAAAAATTTTAGCGAAAATACAAAAAAATATCATCAAAAATTTTCGTAGAATTGGCTTGTAATTTGAGGATTTTTGAAGCTGTTAGTAAAAACATTCGGAAATAGATGTCACTGTATATTTTCGTCGTGTCTTTCAAAGCAAAATTCAAAATAAACCTCAGGATTTGACTTATAAAAAACTTTAAAAAATTCTGCGTCTTGTAAAAGAGCTACCTCAAAGGCAAAAAAAGTCTAGAGCTAAAGAATGATAAATGATGTTTTTATCGATCACACTGTATATAAAAAAAAACAAATGGTGAATTTTTTCTACGTAATTCGACCAATCAAAAAGAGGAACTTTTTTGTGGTTTAGAGAAAAGACTTTTTTCCTCTAATTCACTTAGAATCTCCGCCAATTAAATCGCAGTGAAAATTCAAAATACAAAAGATGCTCATTGAAACAGAAATACAATTAATTTTTCCACACTTTCTTATGGAAATATTCCAGTTATTTATATTCCATAAAACAATAGCGTTTGCTATTTACATAAAAACATTAAAAGCATTAAATTACCTTATCAACATGAAGTATCAAAAAAGATAAGTAATAAACTTATAAAAAACTCCAATTTATTTCATTTTGTGTAGTAAAAATGTCTTGTCCGCTTCCAACCAAACCCCAAAACGACTTAAACGAAGAAGCTATCAAAAATTTTCGTGAATATCTCCAAATACCGTCTGTTCATCCAAATGTAAATTATAACGAGTGTATAAAATTTTTGGAAAAACAAGCCAAATCGTTAAATCTTCCATTTCAAGTACATTATGTAGTACCAAAGAAACCAATTGTGATTATAACCTGGACTGGAACAATTCCTGCTTTACCATCAATTTTACTCAATAGTCATATGGACGTAGTGCCTGTTTTTGAAGACAAATGGACACACAAACCCTTCAGCGGTGATATAGACAAACACAATAACATCTATGGAAGAGGCAGCCAAGATATGAAGAGTATAGGAATTCAATATCTTGAAGCTGTTAGAAGATTGAAAAAAACAGGAATTAGACTTAAACGCACAATCCATATTTCTTTCGTGCCTGGTAGATTACTCATCTAAAAAAATTAAAATTTACTGATTATTTTCAGACGAGGAAATTGGTGGTCACGACGGCATGGAAAAATTCGTTCGAACTAAAGAATTTGAAAATTTAAACGTAGGAGTAGCTTTAGACGAAAGCGTCGCTAGTCCGACTGAAGAATTTAATGTCTTTTATGGAGAACGCTGTCTTTGGCGTATTATTAAAACAATGCTAAAAAATTATTTTTAAATGTTTTTTTTTTCAGAATTCCATATCCACTGTCCTGGGAATCCTGGCCACGGATCTTTACTTTTAGACAACACAGCCGGTGAAAAAGTCACTTATATCTTACAAAAAATTTACGAATTTCGGAACAAACAAAAAGAACTATTGAAAGAAAACCCATCATGGATTGTATCGCAAGTTACAACAATAAATTTAACCCAAATTAAAGTACCAAAAACACTGTACCAACCCATTTTTTTATTATTATTTTACAGGGTGGTGTCCAAACAAACGTTGTACCACCAGAATTCATTTTATCTTTTGATTGCCGCATTCCTCCTGATACTAATATTCAAAAATGGGAAGCAATGCTCAATCAATGGTGCAAAGATGCAGGTTCGGATGTTTGGATTGAATATGAAAACAAGCAACCACCAATGCCTTGTACTAAACTCGACAATTCTAATATCTATTGGACTGCGTTTAAAGAAGCAATTGATAAATTGTAAACTGATTTAAAAAAAAATTGAAATGTAAATTCGTTGTTTCAGGGGTTTGAAAATTAAACCGCAAATTTGCGCAGGTGCTACTGATGGACGTTATGTAAGAAGTGTTGGGAAAGCAGCGATTGGATTTCAACCGATGAATAATACTCCAGTTTTATTACACGATCATGATGAGTATCTTAATGTTGATGTTTTTTTGAAAGGCATTGATATTTATTATCATATTTTGATAACAATGGGCAACAAAACTGAAAAATAAAAAATTGTAATAATACGTTTATGTTATTTGGTTTTGTGTGAATAAACAATAATGGCAAAGATTAGTTTTTTATTGTGATTGAGATATGGGTTAGCGTCTGATGTATAGTAGTCCAACGGAAACATTGTGATTATGGTTTTTTCTATAAAATTTCTTTTGGTAAAATATCGATGATGAATCAAGCACTCTGTACAGGGTGGTTCATTTTCGATGGTTTTTATAGGTTTCTCATATATCCGACCATCACACAAAAAACGAATGATAAATTCTCGTACTAGTTTTTTGAGACAAAATCAATGCTTCAATTAGTTTTGCGCGATTGTCTTTTGTTCTGAAGTTACAGCACTTTATGAGATTTCGATAGAATGCTGTAACTTTTTTGTTTTTAAACTTATTCAAAATATAAAAATTACTACTGATACTAATTTTTACACAAAAGAGAATGACGTAACTGGGAATTTCTTCTTTCTTCTTCAAGATATAAACTAAAGTTACATTTTTTTGAATGGAAAGTATAGTTGACAATTATTTCGAAAAATTTGTTTTTTTTTACGGAAATATATATAGTTTAGATATGTTGTCTTGAAAAATATTGAAGAAGTTTTTGTTGAAAAATTGAAAAAAAATCAGAGTCGCTTCTGGGAGGGGAAAGAGTCTAAACTATTTTAAGAAATGGACTCAAAACAGCATCTTTTTAGATAGAATAACATGGGAGATTATAAATTAAAAAAAAATCTATTTTTAAAAATCCAATATTGATCTATATTTCTTCAAAATTTTCATTGCTTTATATCTTGAAAACTCAATGTTTCTAGTATTCTTTAGACGAAACAAGATATCTTGACTTTGATATTTTTACCTCTGAAGGATACCATGATTGTTTATACAGTTTTCCAACAAAAAGCTAAAAACTGTTGAAAATATAAAGAAAAAGCATCTAAACTATATATTTTCGTAAATAGAAAAAAATAACAATATTTCTGAAATCAACTATTCATTGGAAAAAATGTACCTTTGGTTTATATCTCGAAAAATAAAATTTAATTAGAACATTCTATTCTATGCAAAAATATTGATTAATAACATTTTTCAGATTTTGAATAAATTCAAAACTAATCTTCCTATACATGAAGTGCTGAAATCGGAAGAAGAATTCAAAAATGTAACTATACACTGGATGTTCTACTAATATATAGTTTATACTAATGTATAGTTTATTCAATGTCAGTTAGATTTGTGTTCAAGACATAAAGCCATCTCCTCTTTGAGTGCTTCAATTAAACAATAAAACATTCATCAGACAAAAAAATTGAAAACTGTCTGCATCTGTGTATTCTTTTTATCTAAAAGATAATTCAAAGTAGTTGAAGGACAAACTTTAAATATCGCGATAGCAATAAAAGCTTTTAGTTTTAACTAAAATTACACAATTAATCTTTTAATTTTAGTATCAAAAAGAGCAAAATGTCTAATTTTGATCAAGAAGCTTTAAAAAATTTCCGCACGTATTTACAGATTCCTTCTGTCCAACCAAACGTTAATTATGGTATGTTTTATTAATTTTTATTTAACAAATTTTAATAATAGCGATTTAGACGCTTGCGTTAGTTTTTTAACAGTTCAAGCAAAATGCTTAAACTTACCAATAAAAATCCACGAAATTGTTAAAAATAAACCGATTGTTATAATAACATGGGAAGGAAAAGAACCAAAATTTCCATCGATTTTTCTATATAATCATATGGACGTAGTTCCTGTTTTTGAAAATAAATGGACTCAAAAACCATTTGATGCTGAAATAGTCGACAATAAAATCTACGCAAGAGGAGCTCAAGATATGAAATGTCTTGGTATAACACAATTTGAAGTTATCCGAAGATTGAAATATCAAAAAATTCAATTGAAACGAACAATTCATCTATGTTTTATGCCTGGTAAGCGCAATTTTGTCTTTTCATTAATTCAATGAAATAATCGCAGATGAAGAAATTGGCGGCGATGATGGAATGGCAAAATTTGTTTCAACTGAAGAGTTTAAAAATCTAAACATTGGGTTTGCATTTGATGAAGGAATGGCAAATTCAACTGAAGAATTTTTGATTTTTAATGGAGAAAAATGCGTGTGGCGTAGGCAACCAATTATACACATCATCAAAAAAGTAATCTAATTTTTTCTAGAATTAAATATCCACTGTCCTGGCAATCCTGGACATGGATCTTTACTTTTAGATAATACAGCAGGTGAAAAACTAACTTATATCTTAAAAAAATTTGATAAATTCCGAGACGAACAAAAACAAAAATTGCAAGACAATTTTGAATGGACGATTGGTGATGTCACTTCAATAAATTTAACAAAAATTGAAGTATCAATTTTAATCGAAAATTGCTTATTATTAATTAAATTTTGTATTTATAGGGAGGTGTACAAACTAACGTAATTCCTCCAGAATTTATTGCAACTTTCGATTGTCGCCTACCTCCAAAAGGCGTAGATTTAGTTAAATGGGAAGAAATGTTAAATCAATGGTGCGAAGAAGCAGGTTCAGACGTTTGGATTGAATATCAGTCAAAAGATCCACAAGTCACTCCAACAAAAGTTGACAATTCTAATATTTATTGGACTGCTTTTAAACAAGCAACTGATAAACTGTAAGTCCAAAATTATAAAACTCAAACTTATTGAAAAATTCCAGTGGCTTAAAAGTAAGAACTATAATTTGTCCAGCATGTACGGATGGTCGTTTTTTACGACAGAAAGGAATCCCAGTTCTTGGATTTTCTCCAATCAATTTTACTCCAGTTTTAGCACACGATCATGATGAGTTTTTACCAGTCGATGTGTTTCTTAAAGGCATTGAAATTTATAAAAATATTTTAATTTCTGTAGCAAATGTATAATAAATTAAGTCTGGAACAAAATCCTATTGTCAACACTTTGTTTATTTAATTTATCTTATTTAAAAACCGCGAATTGTTGATAAGATCACCTCCAACCTTGAAGGGTGGGGGAGAGCTGTGTTTAAAACGGTGTTGTGCCAACATCAGCCTGCAAATTTTACCGTGAACTTGCAATATTATTTGAAAAAATTCAAAAATATGACTTCGTTATCACCAATTGATACCCAAGCTCTTAATAACTTTCGAGAATATTTACGAATACCATCGGTACAGCCCAACATTAACTATGGTAAGCAAAAGTTATTATCCATCAAACTACAAACAAAATTTTTTAATTCTAAATATTGAAATTATATTTTAAAAAGGATCAAGGATAAAATCCTTGAAATTAAAACCTAACCTCAATTTAATCTTTTTCAGATCCTTGTGTGGCTTTTTTACAAAAACAAGCCAAAAGTTTAGACTTGCCGATAAAAATTTATCATGTTGTGCCTAAAAAACCCATTGTTATTATAACATGGACTGGAAGCGACCCATCTTTACCAACTATTTTATTAAATAGTCATATGGACGTAGTCCCTGTTTTTGAGGATCAATGGACCCATAAACCATTCGATGCTGACATTGACCAACAAAACAACATTTTCGCTAGAGGCACTCAAGACATGAAATCTGTTGGGATTCAGTATCTTGAAGCTGTTAGAAGATTGAAACAACAAGGAGTTGTTCTCAAAAGAACAATCCACATTTCTTTCGTCCCAGGTGGAAAAAGTACCATAATTATTTGAGCTAATTTTTGCGTTTCAGATGAAGAAATTGGCGGCGTTGATGGCATGCAAAAGTTTGTCCCTACGAAAGATTTTAAAAATTTAAACGTTGGGTTGGCTTTAGATGAAGGAATGGCCAGTCGTAGTGAAGAGTTCGTTCTATTTAACGGCGAGCGTTGCATTTGGCGTTAGTTTTAAAATTTCAAATAACAAAAAGTTAATGAAATTTTTACAGATTTGCATATACACTGTCCTGGCAATCCTGGCCATGGTTCTTTACTTCTAGACAACACAGCAGGCGAAAAAGTCGCTTATTTACTAAACAAATTCTTCACTTTCAGATCGCAAGAAAAACAAAAACTGAAAGACAATCCAAAACTAACAATTGGTGATGTAACAACAATCAATTTGACACAAATGAAAGTAAGTATAAAAAAATTTATCACTGAAATGGTAAACAAATTTTATGTTATTGCGAATCAGATGTAAATCTCAGGTAAATTTTCATCTGATTGTTCAGTTTAAGTTTTGAAATAATATTGTTTTTTTAATAGGGCGGAGTTCAGACAAACGTTGTCCCTCCGGAATTAATAATTTCTATTGATTGTCGCATCCCTCCCGAATCCGTCGATATAAAAAAATGGGAAGAAACTATTAATCAATGGTGCAAAGAGGCAGGTTCTGGTATTTGGATTGAATATGAACAAAAACAACCCCAAATCCCGCCTACAAAACTCGATAGTACGAACCCATACTGGGTTGCTTTTAAAGCAGCGTCTGACAAATTGTATGTCCGTTGTAATTTTATCAACAATTAAATAACAAATTTTCAGGGGGCTAAAGCTCAAACAGCAGATATTCCCAGGAGGTACCGACAGTCGCTACATTCGTGATTTAGGAATCCCAGCTATAGGTTTCTCGCCAATAAACAACACTCCTGTTTTATTACACGATCATGACGAATATTTAGGAGTTAGCACATTTTTAAAAGGAATTGAAATTTATACCAAAATTATTCCTGCTGTTGCCAATGTTGAAGATAAAACGGGTTAAACATTAAATACTTTAAATATTGTTGATACGTGCAATAAATCAGTTAAAAAGTAAAATTACTATGTTACTTACCCCAATTACTGGAAAATTTCAAAAGTTTAAATTTTTTTCACTGACACGTGCATACGTCAATTTTGACAGACCCATAATGAAATCCACGTCTATTATTGGCTGTCGCCAAGGACACGCTTGTTTGTCAGCTGATAATTTTTTCAAACTATGGCGGGAAAATTCCGATTTAAATTTAAAAACGAATAAAAAAATACAACAATTGTTTTGTATTATTTATACTTATTTAGAATATTTTTAATACTAAATAAATAACAGTTTTTTCGTCATAATACTCGTGCGTTTGTGGTTTAAATAAATATAATCTTGTTAAATTACATCTGATTAAACATTTCCTTGAAACTTGAACCCCAGTAAATAACTCACTTAAATAGAATTATGTTTGTTCCATTTATAAAGACGCGTCGCGACGATTCTACTTCGGAATTTTACTCGTAAGATGTCTTCATTGTCAGCTGTTCAGAAAGACGCGTTGGACACGCAAGCTGTCAACAATTTTCGGGAATATCTTCGGATTGCGTCAGTACATCCAAATGTTAATTATGGTAAGTTGTTGTTAAATTGTTGGATTTTGTTGGTAGAAATTTTTAGTTTAATTTGTTAATAAAGGGGATGCTGAAATGTTGGGAAATTTTAACAGGTCATGACGTGATTCTCTGCATGGCTTGGCTTCGGTTTTTGGGTGTGGAATGTCGAATTATCGGAAAAAGATTACTGTTGTAGCTGTTGTTATTCAAATTAAAGACTATTAGAAAAAAAAATGAGCGTTTTGTGTAGATTTAATTGTGGGTTAACGATTATAAATTAGAAGTTAGTTCCGGGTTTGAAATATTATGATAAGTCATAAAATAGATTATTATGACACTGTTTAATTAATATCATCTTTAGATGGATGCGTGGCCTTCTTGCAGAAGCAAGCAGAAAGCCTCAACTTGCCCATTAATATCTACTATATGGTTCCAAAAAAGGCCATCGTGATTATAACCTGGCAAGGGACAGAACCCACTTGGCCATCTATTCTCCTCAACAGTCACATGGATGTAGTCCCAGTGTTTGAAGACAAATGGTCTCATGCCCCATTCGCTGCTGATTTAGACAATGACAAAATTTATGCAAGAGGTACCCAAGACATGAAGAGTGTTGGTATCCAATATCTAGAAGCTATCAGACAATTGAAACTTCAAAACGTTGTTTTTAAAAGAACAATCCATTTGTCCTTCATGCCTGGTACATTACTTATTTTTATATTTATTTTTATATTTGAAATTTTGTATTTAGATGAGGAAATTGGCGGCGCTGATGGGATGAGACAATTCGTTCATACTAAAGATTTTCAGATACTGAATGTAGGATTTGCGTTGGATGAAGGCATGGCAAGTCCTAATAACGATTTTGTGTTGTTTTATGGCGAGAGGTGTATTTGGTGTAAGATTAGTTGGATGCTATGAAAAATAATACAGAAATGTGATTATTAGATTTGCATATCCATTGTCCTGGAACTCCTGGACATGGGTCGCTTCTAATGGATAATACAGCAGGAGAGAAAGTTGGATATATTTTGAATAAATTTTTTGCGTTTAGAAGATTAGAAAAACAGAAGTTAGACGATAATCCTGAATGGACTATTGGAGACGTAATAACAGTTAATGTAACGCAGTTAAAAGTAAGTTAAATTGAAATATATAAAATAATATATAAAACTTCATGGCTTAAACTAGAAAAAAAAACAAATATTAGTGTCATAACATTTTCCCAGTGCATTGAAATGTTGTAAAAAGTTGCAAAAATTTGATATTTTTTATTCAAAAAGGAAGCTTTGTTGGACATTTCATCACCAAGTTACTTTTCCAGACGTTACCAATGGCATTCAACAAAGATACATTTCTGGAATTTGCTCGACTGTCACTTTCTGTCGCGGCCAAAAAAGCTTCTTTCTTGACATACAAAAATCTGTTTCATCAAAGAATGAAAATTTTGCTACGAACGAATATAAATTTTTTGAATTATTCCCACAATTTTTTAAATAAAACTCCATGTTATTTTTCTATGAATTATTCCATTTTTCGGTTTTCCGTCTTTCTAAAAAACATTTTTTTATAAATATATAACTAAAATTCGAAATGCAGAAAATTTGTACAATAATGGACATTACCTGATTACCGAAAATGGCCTTTATTCTAATTTAAGTTTTAATTAATTTTTAGAGCACAGATGTAGACGTAAGGTATTATCAACACCTCCAGCAAATTCAGTTTTATTTAAATTGATTTTTTTAAGGGTGGAGTCCAAAACAACGTCGTTCCTCCCGAATTCATAATAGCTGTCGATTGTCGAATTCCACCAGAAACTGTAGATGTAAAAAAATGGGAAGAGACTATTAACCAATGGTGCAAAGAAGCTGGATCTGATGTTTGGATTGAGTACCAACAAAAACTACCCCAAGTACCTCCAACTAAACTAAACGATTCAAACCCATACTGGTTGGCGTTTAAACAAGCAATTGACGAATTGTAAGTTAAAAGTTGATGTTTTACAAATTTTATAATGATTTTTAGAGGGATTAATGTAAAACCCCAGATTTTTCCCGGAGGAACTGACAGCCGATATATTCGAAATGTGAGAATCCCAGCTCCTATTAATAATACTCCAATTTTGCTACATGATCATGATGAGTTTTTGTCAGTGGATACTTTTTTAAAAGGTATTGACATTTATAGCAAAATTTTAACCCATATGGGCAATATTGATGAAATAACTGGGTAAAAATAAAAATTATAATATAAAAAATAATTTAAGAATTTTTGTTAAATTTTAATTAATTAAAAATATATTATAATTGATTTTTATGTAATTAATACGCAGATAATGGAAATGTAAGCATCCACGTTGCTTTTATCCGTGATTTATTAATTTTTAAGCGACCATCCCTGTACAATGGACTGTTCCAAACAATCGATTTTTGCCTATCTCGTGAATAACCCAAATGTATTAAAATTTCCAAAAACAATAATTATTTTTATGTAAATCAGTAATAATTTTCATATTTTCATGTGAATCTTATGGAAATTGTTAATTTTCAATCGAATTTTTCATTTGGAAACAAATGGCTAGGCTGCCATGACAGTCCCTTTAAACAGCATTCCCGGCAAATCTCCGATTTAGCCGACGAAATTTCTATTAATATTTCTGTTGATTCTGCAAAAATGTAGGCAAAACGCACATCAAAATGTCGGTAATGAAATGGGCAAGGTTTTAGTATGGCTCATAAATCGGCTTAAATTTCGATAGACGAAAAAACTTAGGTTAAATTAAATGTCAAGAACCCATTACCATGTGTATCGTTATTCGATTGTGTAGTCAGCGTTCCGGCGATTTTCGTCAGCCAATGAGAGTAGCGCGGGAAACACTCGTGACTTGCGCCAACCAATCATTAGCGCGCGATTTGAATTCCCTCTTTATTCTTTGTGGATGACGACAAGTTTTGTATACATTCGTTGGGTGTAAAGTGCTGTCAGTGTTGAAAATCTTTTATCTATGATTTAAAGAAAAATACAATCAGACACAACGAATTGATTAGAAATTAGGCATCAGTAAGTATTTTTTATATTTTAAGTTTAATTTTTTATCACTTTTCTGTTACAAAATTAGAATAAAAGCTGATTTTCGATAGTAGGCGCGTAATGGACTCGTCCAACGTTTTGGATCCCGCTCTTTTGTGTAAACGTGTTATTATCTAATCCAGATAAACAATTAGCCATTAATTATTACCAATTGATATCGACAATCAACATTTACGGCTATTTTATGAACATTACATTATCATTTATTAATAAAATTCCTTTTGTAAAAAAATCAAGTACGTGTTACACCCACATTAATCCGCGGTTTATTGCGTCTTAATTTTCTTCATCTAAATTTTGTTTTTTCATGAAAGAAGTGGAGAATTTTCAACATATTTTGTAAAAATATTAAATTTGTATCATTTATTTTTATATCAACAAGGCGGGAAGACGATGTTAACACTTCAAGGTCATGTGGAAAACAGTTTTGATAATCAACAGCGGGAAGCAATGTACTGAGTGAATACAGAAACTGCTTTATTTTTATCTTAATTTGCATTATTTAACGATGCTTTTTATGTTATGGTTTTCGGTAAAAAAATTGTTTATTTCGGATAACAGGTGATATATGGATTGTTGGTCTTTTTATCGGAGTCACTTTTACCTGTATTTTCAATTATACGTCTCCCTATTGTATAAATGGGGTAATAAAAGAATTACGTAAGCAAGTCTGGGGTGCGACCAGACATTGTCTAAGAAACCGGTATTTTCCTAATACTTTCGTAATTATTCAAGCAAGAATTTATTATTAGAGTCTTCTGCATGCTTTGAAAATTGGCAATGATTAAGCGCTCTCACCCTCCTGTTTTTCGCCCCTTCAGGGTAGAGGGATGGCCATCTGCCTGGATAGAGTACAGTCAGGCAATAAAAACATGATGTTTTTATAAATTATTTTTTTCTTGTTAATTCTAGCGGAATAGACATGTCTGCCGTCATGGATATGTATTTGAGCGCCTCAGATTCAATGTCATTTCAAGACATCTTGGACATCGATATAAAATCAGAGATAGAATCTTTAGTAGGTGGTCATAATGATTTTTCTGGTTTAAATTTCTCCGAACTGCCTCCATTAGAACTCGATGATGTATCAGACATTAAATGGTTTTCATCAAATTCGAATTCAAGTTTGAATTTAGATTTTAATGGTGAGGAGCGAACCACAATGGTGAATCCGAATGCAGTAATGCCGGCAATATCTCTTGCCCAAAATATTCGATCTCCATCACCGACATTAAAAGAAAGTCATTTAACATTCTCCCCATCTACTATAAAAATATCAACTATGAAACAAGAAGCGAATCAAGTGAAAAAAGATTTATTGAAAAGGTTAGCTGATGAAGATCGCGAAGAAAAACATCCAGTTTTGAAAACTGTCAGTAAAGTAACACCGATTATATCGAAACAATCGACGAGATCCGTGACGAAAACAACACCAACATTACTGACTTTTAGAAATACAATTAATAAACAAAACTTGTCAAAAACAGTAGCTCAGGTTAATACAATCCGAACTGTTTCATCAACGACAAATCGCAAATTAAACAACAATCGTTTTAACGAAGACGGCGAAAGAGTATATCCAAAACCAGCATACAGCTACAGTTGTTTAATCGCTATGGCTTTAAAAAATAGCAAATCTGGTAGCTTGCCTGTATCAGAAATTTATAATTTTATGTGCAGACATTTTCCCTATTTTATAACGGCACCTAATCGATGGAAAAATTCAGTTAGACATAATTTATCGTTAAATAAATGTTTCGAAAAAATTGAAAAACCGGCTTTGAATGGCGCACAAAGAAAAGGATGTTTATGGGCTATGAATCCAGCGAAAATTAGTAAAATGGATGAAGAATTGCAAAAATGGTCTAGAAAGGATCCATCGGCTATAAAAAAAGCTATGATTAATCCGGAAAATTTAGAACCTTTGGAAAGAGGCGAATTGAAGTTTGCGTGTAGTTATGATGAGGGAGATAATTTTGGGGATTCTTGTGGCAGCGCCGAAAGCGAAGAAGGATCGGATTATGAACAGGAAGGAAGTCCGGATTTTGTGCATGAAACTACTATTAAAACTGAAACTGAAGAAGGCAGCGATGTTGAAGTCGGGAGTGATTTAGATATCGAGGTAAAGTTTTTATTATTTTTTATGTTTTTGGTTATTGTTTGTTTTTTAAAGGTATCAGATGGAATTTACGAAGACACTGAAGAAGACCAAGAGATGTTAAGAGTAGAAATGGCGTTAGCTCAAAAAGAACTAATGGAATATGAAAAAACAATTAATAATAAGAGACGGAGGACATACATCATTCAGAATTAATTTAGTATTAGTATTATGTACTTTTTTATGTTTGTGTCCATCTGATCACACATCTCCATGAGTAAATAATGAAGCTGTGTAAGAATTGGTGATAATTGTAAATAATTGTAAGTTTTTCCTGCCCTATGTATATCTTAGGATTATTTGATTCATTGTTTTATACTCAAAGACTGCCCTTTCTATCAATTTTGGTTAAATAGATAATTTTTTTTTATAATTATGAAACAATGAATTGAAAGTTTATTTGATTTTTTTGTAAAAACTTTGCCAAAACAGTATTTGGAAGTAGATGTGGACTGATGGCAGTAAAATTAAGTTCCTGGAGTGAATGCCATTTGCATCCAAGCTAGAAACTTCAATAAAAAAAAATTGGAAAAAATGTGCCTTTGCTCCAAACTCAACTTCTGGGTCTTTGTATTTCCTCCTAGTGGGACCAGTTCCAATTTTAATTGCTGTTTCATATTCTCTCTAACTTAATGTTCATTGTGATAGTTTCGTCCTTTAATTTGGAGTATTATCGTAGAGTGAATTAACAAATTTAATAATAATTTTGTTAAACTCAAATCTTAAAGGTTTTATGATTTTTTTCATAACCCTCTAAGACTTGAGTTGTATTATAGCTAATAATCAATCTGCATATTTGAGCTACAGGTCTCGTATTTAGGTAGGGTTTTTATGTTTAAGATCAAAGGAGTATAGACTTTTTCTTTTTAATGTCACGCTATGTTTAAGTTGTTTGTCGAAAAGTTGTACTATATTTTTCCTTTTATTTTAAGTTGTTATAATACGATGTACAAACTTTTAATAATTTTAATAAAAATCCTTGTAAAAATAAAATTGTGGATTTATAATCGGTGTTTTTCTTCCCAACAGCGCTTATTTTTACAAGTGATAAGGCAGGATAATCAGTAATTATATTATAAAACGCCCTGTATAGAAAACCGTTTCAATAAAAACAACTTATAAATGAAAACTTTAATTTAACAAAAATAGAAAATATGGCAATTTTTAACTAAATATTTACATCTATAACACTTTGCCGCGTTTTCGGAGCTTTTCGTAAGCTTCCCAAAATATTTAAAAGTTCGGACACAGCTTTTGATCCTTCTCGATCTTTCTTATTCTCATTTTTCACTTTGCGTAAAGTGAATTTACCTGATTTAATGTCATTAATAATATTGTCGTTAACGCCAGGAGTTGTTGCTTTTTTACAATCAGGAATTGATTCTTTGAGATCTATTGCATCAGTCAATTCAGCTATGTTAGCTTTTGATCGGCGTTTTACTCGTAAGGGGACAACTGGCGGTTCGGTGCTTAGAAGTGGCGGCGGTGGAGGCGGTGGAGGTGCTGGCGGTTTTTTAAGAGCATCTTCAGCTTTTTCCGCACGCTCTAAAGCTTCCTGAAGCTCGTTTTCAACTAATTTCAGTCGTTCTTCCAAGATTTCTACTTGGGAATTTTTTTCCGCACTTTCGAGCTTTTCCTAAACAAATTAAAAATAAATCGCGGTTTTGAGTGAAATAAAGTGTTTACTTGTAATGTGGTTATTTCTTCTTCGTGTTTGTTTCTTTCATCTTCTAGAGTTCGTTTCAATTGTTCTACGTCTTGTAAAAGGACCATTAAATCACCGTTTTCGAAATTTAAGCCTTGCATAAGTAAAGTGCTTTGATGGGCTAGGACGTTTCTCTCTTTTTTATAATCGTCAGCTTCTCTCCTGGAAATGTAAATAATGCAAGGTGTTGTCCATGCAAAGAAAAAATTGGATAATGATAAATGTTTGCTTAGTTAGTTTTTGTTTATATTTGTTAAATGTTTCACTTCGTATCTCAAAAAATGAATAACTGATGAACAAAATTCATTCATAAGTTTTCCAAATATTTAAATTACAAATTTCACAATTTTTGCATAATTAGATTGGAAATTCCATAATTTTTTTTTGCAACTCAATCCTTTGCTTTTTTTGACATGAAGCAAATCTTAACCTCTTTTAAAAATTTTCAAATTTGACATTTTGAAAAAAATATTCCACGCGCTTAACAATTCAACATTACTATTGTTATGAAAAAAACTGAGCGAGAACAAATCATTTTCAAACTCAATTCTTGTCTATGATCACTTATCAAAACCATTCTTACAGAACAAAGCAAAAACTTAGTCAACATTTCATAACTTTTAAATTAGTTGGTAATGTAGATATCTGTAACTTTGTAAAATTCACAAATTTGAAAGAATCCAATCTAGAAAGAAATTAGAAAACATTTTGCTGCGAAAAATTTCCAGATGTGTGTAAACTCATTAAATAATTTTAAAATTAAATATTAGTTCGGTATTGCTATCTAGCAAAGTAAATTTGCATTTTACCTCAATATAACAACACTATTTCTTTGGTTTTCCTCAATTTCCTTCAAGTTCTTCAACTCCTTCTTCATCATCTCCGAAACTCTAATAATCTGCTCATAATCAACCTTCAATTGATGGAAATTATGCTCCAACTGTTTATTCTTTTCTTTTTCTAATTCCAACTCTTCCATTAATTTACTATTCTGTTCGGATGTAATAAACTCAATATGTTTCAACGTATCAACTTCAGTCTGCAATTCGGCTACTTCTCCACTCAATTGTTTGATAGTTTTTTGTAAATTTTGAATATCCGCATCCCCCGACTCTCCTGCATCTACTCCTTCATCAACAGTGTCAGCGTCCATAAGCAGCATTGTTTTCCGTTTCAATTCTTTATTTTCTTTATACCAGTTCGAAGCGTCTTGCAACGCTCTACAATTATTATTATTATTTTTACACCCAAGTGACTAATTGATTTATAATCTACTTACTTAGACATAGCTGTAGTTTCCGTGTCATATTTATTTTTTAACAATTCGTATTCTTTATAAACATTAGTGGATACTTCCGACAGTTTTGAATACTTTTCATTTTTTTCAAATAATTCCGTTTCTAATTGTTCGTATTTTTCTTGAAGATTTTGATGTTTTATTTTGATTTTTTCCAACTCGCGTTCCACTGAAACAGTTTTAATTATATCCGGAAATTATAATTTTTAATTATCCATTGATTGGAGCAACAACCTCTTTTAGAATTTCATTCATAAAACAAACCTGTTTATTTTAGTAATTATCTTTCATAGTAATCAACATATGTTTATTATAGAATCCCCGAAATAGCAATTAAAAAAAAAAAAACTGTAATTAACCCAATTCAGTCCTTTACTTTCATTATTCTCCAAATATGGATTAGTTTTTGTGTCAAGGTATTAAACTTACATTTTTGTTTTTCGCTGAAAATAGTTTTACGTTTCTGTTCGACATCTTCGTATTTTTGCTTCCATTTTTGTCCATCTGAATTAT
Organism: Latheticus oryzae; assembly: GCA_030157265.1. Lineage (NCBI taxonomy): Eukaryota > Metazoa > Arthropoda > Insecta > Coleoptera > Tenebrionidae > Latheticus > Latheticus oryzae. Next base: position 15,668,544 of record CM058050.1, read on the forward strand.
TTACAGGAATTCTGGAAGAAACAGGTGGTAGTGACGATGAATTGGAATTAGTCCGATTTAAATTCGCTCGTCGTAAAGGTATAGAACTAACACTACATCTCCCATTATTCATTTTTTACAAAGTCCTGAAACAATTAATATGCAGAACACGTACACAAATTAACATTTTATAGAATTATTGTTTAAACCGGAATTGCGTCGGTTTTTGCGCGAAAATGGCACGCTCGGTTTATGCTAATTGGCACGTGAGTAGTTTTTCATTGAATTTTATTTTTGAGGATTAAAATCTGAAGAATTCTAACGGGAATCCAACAAAAGAATTTACTGTTGTTTGCAGGTGGATTATCTTGGATTTAATGGTAAAAGTGAGTTGTTTTAAAACGAGGTTAAAATTTAATTGTGATATAAAAAGAAAGTGACAGGAAAATTTTTAAAACGATTTTATTTAATCTAATCTAAATTAATTCAGGAGTATTCGTCATTTGGATTTTCAAATTGATAAATAATATTTTTCAAAGAAAAAAATAGTAAAAAAGAATTTTATCAATGCATAAACCGATAGTGATTTATAAAAATTCCTTTGTTTTTAAAAGTCTAAGCGCAAAAATTATTTATGTGTTACTTACAGTGATTTCTGCATGTAAACAAAAGACAAAAAGGTGTGTATATGGTGAAAGTAGCATAAGTTGTCCTTTTACCGGCGCGTTCGGATTTTACTGCAAGTAGCTAAACTACACCGTTCACAGTTACAAACTAACAACAAAATCTAAAGATAACTTTTCCGTTTTGTATACATAGGAGGGAGTGATTCACATATCGTAAAGATAAGTTAATACGCATGTCTTACTTATATTTTTTTTATAATATAAAGAATGATGGTCATTTGTATGCGCTTGAATAAATGTGTAATTTTTCACGGCTATGGTTCATAATGTTAAGTGGATGAGATAGACAATAAATAATGTTAAACGAAGAGATACAAAAGTCTTCAAAATGCAAGACATTTGTTTGATAGTTTTTTTATTAAGTAAATTAGCACACGCGTGGGATTTAACATGATAGGCTGGAATGTGTGGGTTGAATTATGATAAATTATGTAATTTATCTTTAAAGGGATTGAGAGTTGAGATTGTTGAGAGAAGAAGAAATTATTGAACTGTTACTGTAAATGCGCATTATTCGATTAAAAATAGTAATTATGAATTGAATAAAAAAATGACAATAGATGTGAGGTCATCTCTTGATGAGGATAAACTCTGGGTAATAGTAATTTAACAAATTGAGGCGTAGCTTCAAAATTGGATATTAGGCAACCCACTATTCGTCGACAATGTTTTGGAGTCAGCATAAATGGAATGTCGAAAACATTTGTAAAACGCAACTTTGAAACCGAAGCTTTGTAGACGGAAAAACTTTGAAAAATCATAGCATCAAAAGTCAAGATCAGAAAAAAAAATTTCTTTGGTCACTAGTTACACTAAATTATTTCTCTTGGCGTCTTTTATTGATCTAAAATACTTAGTTCGACCTGCGATAAGCCATTTGGTCGCAATCGGCAGCCAAACTCAACTTTGAAACCGAAACTTCGAAAATAGAAAAGCCGAAATTTGAAAATTCGTAGCTCCATTATTTCTGCAGATAATCAAATGATATTTGGCACGCTGATAGAGCATTAGAAAGTCTACGAAATGAGCCTGAGCCCAATGATCTACCCCTATTAAAAGCTGAGATATTGACTGAAAATTATTCAGAAAAGTGAAAATCGACAAATTTCGATATTTCAACTATCTCAAAAAACACCAAATCGGTCTCTGATCTATCTTATTTGTACTTTTTTTACATGAAGACATCAAAATTGAACAGAAAATGCCAAAATCTAAGAAAAAAAATTTCCAAAATTTTGCGTCAAAATTTTAATACCTTTGGTCAGGGTGATTTTTGCCTTTTTTAATCGTAGCTTTATTATTTCTTCAAATATTAAGCTAAAAGTTGCACTAAATTATACCTTCCGCTGTCTTTTATTTTTCTAGTATTTTTGGTTTGATCTGCCGTAAGCCGTTTGGTCGCAATCGGCCGCCAAACCCAACTCTGAAACCGAAAGTTCCAAATAAGAGAACCTAAAATTTGAAAATTCGTAGCTCCATTATTTCTGCAGATAATCAAATGATATTTGGCACGCTGATAGAGCATTAGAAAGTCTACGAAATGAGCCTGAGCCCAATGATCTACCCCTATTAAAAGCTGAGATATTGACTGAAAATTATTCAGAAAAGTGAAAATCGACAAATTTCGATATTTCAACTATCTCAAAAAACACCAAATCGGTCTCTGATCTATCTTATTTGTACTTTTTTTACATGAAGACATCAAAATTGAACAGAAAATGCCAAAATCTAAGAAAAAAAATTTCCAAAATTTTTTGTGAAAATTTTAATACCTTTGGTCAGGGTGATTTTTGCCTTTTTTAATCGTAGCTTTATTATTTCTTCAAATATTAAGCTAAAAGTTGCACTAAATTATACCTTCCACCGTCTTTTATTTTTCTAGTATTTTTGGTTTGACCTGCCGTAAGCCGTTTGGTCGCAATCGGCCGCCAAACCCAACTCTGAAACCGAAAGTTCCAAATAAGAGAACCTAAAATTTGAAAATTCGTAGCTCTATTATTTCTGCAGATAATCAAATGACATTTGGCACGCTGATAGAGCATTAGAAAGTCTACGAAATGAGCCTGAGCCCAATGATCTACCCCTATTAAAAGCTGAGATATTGACTGAAAATTATTCAGAAAAGTGAAAATCGACAAATTTCGATATTTCAACTATCTCAAAAAACACCAAATCGGTCTCTGATCTATCTTATTTGTACTTTTTTTACATGAAGACATCAAAATTGAACAGAAAATGCCAAAATCTAAGAAAAAAAATTTCCAAAATTTTGCGTCAAAATTTTAATACCTTTGGTCAGGGTGATTTTTGCCTTTTTTAATCGTAGCTTTATTATTTCTTCAAATATTAAGCTAAAAGTTGCACTAAATTATACCTTCCGCTGTCTTTTATTTTTCTAGTATTTTTGGTTTGACCTGCCGTAAGCCGTTTGGTCGCAATCGGCCGCCAAACCCAACTCTGAAACCGAAAGTTCCAAATAAGAGAACCTAAAATTTGAAAATTCGTAGCTCCATTATTTCTGCAGATAATCAAATGACATTTGGCACGCTGATAGAGCATTAGAAGGTCTACGAAATGAGCCTGAGGCCAATGATCTACCTTTGTTAGAAGCTGAGATATTGACTGAAAATTATTCAGAAAAGTGAAAATCGACAAATTTCGAAATTTCAATTTTTCAATTTCAACTTATTCGTACTTTTTCTATATGAAGACATCAAGATTGAATGAAAAATTTACAAAATCTACAAAATGAGCCCAAGGTCAATTATCTATCTCTAGTAGAAGCTAAGATATCTCAAAAAACACCAAGCCGGCATTCAATTTAACTTATTTATATTTTTTGATATTAAATTTGTATCATTGATTTAAATTCTTTCCCAATAAAGGAAGTTCAAAAATGTACAAAAAATGTTGAAATTCTTCATTCCGACTCAAAAAAAATCTTCCATTACATTATTTTAAATTTAAGTTGGTACCCGCGTCTCGTCGATTTCAGAATATCTGGATAAACTTCAGAACTTACCAGCATTGATTTTCGTAATAAAATGTACCTAAATAAGTCATTACATAAAACGCAAATTTTCATTACATCATTGTTTCAATTTCTGCAGAAAGTAACTTCCGTGTCAGTCAAAACGCATGCAGAAATCCACAGATAAATATCTATTATGTCCAAGTTTGAATTGCACTTGTAATGTGTTTGTATATAATGGTTAAATTAGATGTGCATGAATGCGTAATACAAATTGACTAGGTATTAGCATAATGAAGTGGGAAAAAGCAAACTTTTCACATTACAATGCAAAAAACTAATCAATATTTTCACTTCTTGTAAAACTCTTCTTTGAAAAGAATTGTTCTTTTGTTTATTTTACCTTGAGGAGACCTCGCTTTTACGCGAATATTCAAGATATCTTATCAGAATTAACACTTTAAGTACAAATATGTAGAAAGTAATTTCGACCTCACATCATCAACTTTTACCCTTATTGCATAATTCCGATTTCAGTCTTACACAAATTGATGTTTCTAAATGGGTTTAATGATAGTTGTCAAGTGAGGAAGTCAAGAGGAACATTTTTAATAGAAGGAAACAAAAATATAATTGCAAATAAACTAGAAAAAAATATATAAAAGAGTGCAATTGCATATAGGGCATAACAATATAGTCCAAGGTTAATTGCGTAATGCAATACATATGAATGTGTCAATCATGTATGCACCATACAGGGAACCACTTAGTAGTAGTACTTCGACTATTCGGTTGTAGGTACTACGATAAAAACGATGGTCAATTTGCATTCGACAGCTTTGGGTGATTGTTCATTTAATTTTGTGCGTCTTTAATGAGTGAAGTTCGATTTTTGTTATGACGTTACGGATTATTTTTTTCTTTATTTTTATCGATGCAATTATTGGTGAGTTTCAAGGTTCATGCACTTAAAAGGAAATAATTTTACGATTCATTTTTCATTTTCGAAATTATAAATATCAACTGAGTCATAAAATAGTATCAGCTGCATTCACTTAGATTTTTTTTTTCAAATAAGTAATCAAATTTTAGTTTTCTTATATTTTTAATTGCATTTTTACGAAATAAATAATCGCATAGAAATAATAGGAATTTTTTGTATAAGAGACTCAATTGCAGGATATCGTGAAATTGTTCCTTAACCAGATTTTGCCCTCGATCCTGGTTTGCAAGAAATCGAGGCTCAAATTTGTAAAAATATGGTTTAATATGCGAAAAAAAAATCACAAAGTAATTATTTGAAAAAAATCAAGCGAAAGCTTTTACCAAAGTAAGAAAACTCTGCATTAAATTTTAGTTAAAATATACAGGGTGGAGCGTTTGCATAACACGCAAGTGTTTAGGAGATTTCAATGCAAGATCATTGACTTGATTATACAGAAAGTTTATGACAGTGAAAATTTTTAAGAACAAAAAGCCGTTGAGCTTTAATTTTTACATTACATTTTACATTTTTACATTAACATTGAAATTATTTTTTTTAGAAAAAAAGTTGCTCTCATCGAATGACACAATAAGTGAATAATGAAGTTTTTTGCACATTGACAAGCCTTGGCATATAAGCTTCTCTTTGCGCTTTTTCCTATTTCCATGTCTTTAATAGCATTGAATCGCTATGTGCCAATATTTAATAATATAATAGATTTAAATTGCAACCATAATTCTTCGTCACGTCAATGTTTCATTTATGACTAATACATACCCATTATCATACAAGTCTAATAATAAGATAAGAGTGTAAAATAAAACTAAAACATTTCATGGACACAAATAAAATATACAATGCACTCAAAACCTATTTTAAAAAAAATTACTAAAAGTGATAACCCACAAACTTAAACCTCAACAATAAAAAATGAAATTTTTCAAAAAACCGCACTCACTTTCAAGCCAGACAATAGCAAGCTTATTAAAATGCAGATCGTCTTTTAAAATTACCATCAGCACGAATCTTCTTAAAAAACATTTGTCCAAAAAAGTGCTTCGTCCTTCTGAATCTCAATTAAAATTTCAGACGCACAAGTAACAAACTGCCGAAAACAAGACATCCATTTCGAGAAAGTATTAGGTTTACGTCCGCCAAACACCAATCGTTTACTTCTGTATCGAGAAGTTAAAAACACGTCCATTACTACACAATGCATAGAAAAGTGTCTTCTTAATAATGACTGTAAAAGTTTTGTTTTGCATTTCAACACAAGCACTTGCTATTGGTTTAAGAATTCAATCGAAGGAGTACAAGAATTAGACAATGTCCTTGATATTGAAAGTGCTTGGTTTATAAAAACTTGTTTGAAAGTTGATAACTGTGAGAAATTGTGGGTGTTTGAGCGTGTTCCTGGAGCTGTTCTAGTCGGAAATAATACCAAAATACTGCCACGGACGTATACTCGCACTGAATGCCAACAGAACTGCCTAAATGAGAGAAAATTTAATTGTAAAGCTGCCAAATTCCAAATTAAAGAAGTAGAAAATGGGGAAGTGAAAGGATTTTGTATTTTAAGCGATGCTGATAGACATATGTTTCCAAGCTCATTCCGAGCCTCGGCTTTTGATGAAGAATATTTCGAGAATCAGTGCTCAAACTTCAGTTACAATATTCAAAATGAATTTTGCTCGTACGACGAGTACGAAAATGCAACATTAAAACACGTGGATTTATATTATCCAAACCAAACCAAAGACAACTGCCAGGAGTTATGTGAAGCTAACGCTAATTTCAGCTGTCGAGGCTTCAGTCTCGTTTTAAATCAAATAAACCTGGATTGTTACCTTCACAGCGAAGATAGTAAACTTTACGGACCTAAACTACTGACTGAAAATTTTTCAGGAGTTTATTTTGAAAAAGCTCCTTGTCTTAACAGTACGTTGGTTATTCATTTTTTCAGTTGGTAATAATTGTTTGTAGTTTCGATTTCTTGTACTGAAACTTATATGACTGTGAGGTATATGCCAAAGACTACATTTATGGGACGGATGTATATGGAAGGATATTCTGAACAACCGGAGTGTTTCGTCAGAGGGAGTGGAAATAATGTTGCAATATTGAAGCTTGCTTTATTGTCGGGACAATGTGGTATTATCAAAGCCACAGCGCCGGACAACAGGTAGGAAATTGGGTTTTTTAAGTTAAACAAAATCTAGACTGAATTTTCAGGATTTTGATGGCTGGAACTATGATTCTACAGTTCAACTCTTTGGTGCAAACGCAAGGAGACAGAGTCATCAAAGTCGGGTGTATTTTTGGCAACGACAGTAAAGTTTTAGCAGGGACTGGGATTACAATAACGACGTATTATTCTCCCAAAAAAGCATTTTTTATATTAATTGATCAATTGTAGAGGTCCTAACCACGCCAGTCCTTTAATCAACACAACAGGCACAGCTCTACCTCCAAACGTAGAAATGCGAGTTGTTGATTTTTACACTCAACAAGAAGTCAGCAGCACTCAAATTGGTCAAGAGTTGCAATTAATAATCGAATTGAAACCAGCAGATGGTAGTTATATTTTTTATTAAATATTTATGCAACCAACATTACATATCACCTTTCCCAAAAAATAAAATTTTACAATTGCATAATTTAGGTTCTTTGGACATCTGGGCCGGACACCTTGTCGCAATGACCGAACTTAGTGACGAATCTATTCTACTTTTAGACGATAGAGGATGTCCAACTAACACTAACATCTTCCCAGCATTAACGAGAGTTGCAACTAACGATTCAATTAAATTGGTCGCTACTTTTGAAGCTTTCAAATTTTCGTCGTCTCCGATTGTTCGATTCAGTGTGATTGTGCAATTTTGTCCGCAGTTGTGCCTTCCTGTATGTATTGAGTGTTTTAAAATTAATTTAATATAAATTTTTAGGTCAATTGTGGAACTGAGAGACAGAAAAGATCTATTGAAAAAATCGACACGACGAAAATAATCAACGTTAGTCGGAATGAGTTTGAGAAAGACAAGATGCGAATGCCTCTGGAGTTTATAATGATAGTCAGAACCTCAGCTGCAAATTCTGATAGATTGGTTCTGAGTGATGGCAAGATTTTAGTCGCTGGTTATGGTAATTTTATCTACTAATTTTTCTGTTGAATTAATTGGAAGTTTTAGATTATATCGCAAATGAAGTTTGCTTGGATTATTCCCTTTTCTTAGGTTTAATTATAACTTGGGTTTTAATTCAAGTTATTTTCGTAGTTTGTTGTTTGGTATTAGTCAGACGATATAAGAAATATTACGAACAAGAAAGTACAAATCAATCTTTAGAACAACTCAATAAAAATTTCGGAATTGGGTTTAGTAATCTGGAAAATAGACGAGTGCATTGGGCTGATAATGGAGACTTCACTTAATTCATAGAATTGTTGAAATATTTACAGCTATTTATTTTATACAAAAAATAAAAATCAAGTATCGCCTTTTCTTATTTCTTTAGCCAAATCTATTTGTTGTTGAAGAATGTATAAATTCTCTTGTTTGCGTCTTTGCCGCCTTTCCATATCGAGTAAAACCCCTTGGTGTAACTGTTGCCTGAAAGATTTTTTTCATTTTGACACTTTGAGGTTAGGTTCTTACCTGTCAAGGTATTGTTTATAATGAACGTAAGCTATTATTCCAACAGAAAAAACGCAAGCTGATCCTAACACTAATTTAGCTTGCAAAGACATTTATTATTTAAAAAAAAAATTAATAAATTCAAATATCTGCGTGCAGTATGTTCATCTGTTTTAACATTTGAACTACCACCTTACTACCTACTGTCAAAGTGACAAATTTTTAGAACTACATAAATAACATCAGTTTTGTATTTATGAATTTATCAAATTGGAGAATGTAATGGAACACCATGTAAATCCTTTATGTTGTTGTGAGTATTTTGATAAAGACAACGAACGTAACCACATTTTAGCTTGTTGCTGCAATTGTGTCGATTTAGATGAAGGCTTTGATAGGTGATGATAATTTCGATTGAAAACTGATAATTAACGTAAAATTGTAGATTGATAACTGGGAGAGGTTTCCCTGAACATAATCAGTCAGGTTTAATGGCGACAGTCCAAGATCGATTGAGAATTCCATGGCGTGGTGGTGCCAAACAAGTGTCTTTTGATGCTATCCTCCCGGTGATTATCTTACCATTGATGTTACTTATAGCATCAGAAAGTTTATGGTGGACAGTATTTTCATTCACTGCAGTCGCGGTGATTTTAGTTTCACTTTTCAAATTTTTCATTCGTACTATTCCAAAGACCAAATTCTTTTTTGTTTGGACTGTTACTTCGATTATTATTTTATATGTGATTTTTGAGTTTATTGTTATTCCATTGTTGGAAATTCTTCTTGAAGAAAATATTGTTTTGAGCATTTTGTTCGCTTTGTTTTTGTTGTTTCTCTATTTGATGAAGTTGAGGAATAATTCGTTGGAGAAAATTGGAGAGAATGAGGCTGAAGGGGGCTTTGTAGGCTCTCATAAAAGATGTACTATTTGTCAAGTACTTGTGCCTGAGAAAGATCATCACTGCGTTTGGTATGTCCAATTATACATTTATCTAGTAAATTAATTTTCATATTCCAGGTTTGATTGTTGCATTGGTCAGCACAATCAATGCTTATTTATTTTAACACTTCTTTTTGCTATTGCTTCATTATTGTACAGTTCAAATCTAACTCTAACTTCAGTTTGCCATCCAATCGTATTCTATAAAACTATTTTATTACCAGACGATTGTTCCGATGTTTATGAACAATTTGAGTACGTAAAAAACTTCATTTAATTTTGTTTTTATCTATTATTTTTTTCAGATTAAGTTTGTCTTTTGTGGCAGCTTTATACAGCTTGTTTCTTGCATTAATATTAATTATTCTCTTTCTACACCAGATACTTTTAGTATCACTTGGAATGACGAGTAAAGAATGGAAGAAATTATCGTTCTGTGGCAAATGTTTCCTTGGATTATGCTCAAAAAGACCACATAGTTTAGGTTTTATCAGAAATTGGTACAGAATAATGTGCTGGAAAAAAATGCATTTTAAAACTTCATATTCACATTAAAAACCTAAATTAAACATATCGACTATAAATAAAATATTTCAGCATATAATTAATTTTTTTTTTCATTATTTTTCAGGAATTGCAGTATTGTTGGTTGCGTACTTTTATTTGAAAATCGCCGGTTGCCTATATTTAGGTGTTAAACATTTTGAGGTTAGAAATTAAAAAAGTCGGCGATTAATTTTTGCAGTTTCTTATAAAAACGATTTATTTTGAGTGAAATTAGTGATGGCTTGGTGGAACAAACTATCTTCTTGGTTAGTGACAGAAGCCGGACGGAAATTCTCCTTCTATGCGTCAGGCACCGCAATCTCGGGGCTCATGCTCGCCCATACATTGCCCCAAACAATTTTCCTCGACAAATACATGGAAATTTTCCATTTGTATAAGCAAGGCTTTAGTGTGAAACTAACAGATCAACTACAACAAAGATTTCAGAAAGCGTTAGAACTTCTAGAAGTTGATGAACAAGACAGACACTTATACAAACCATTTGCGGCTTATGGATTCGATGTTTTTAGTCTTGGATCTTCATATAGCAAATACGGCGTACAAGTCGGTCTTCCAGCAAATTTTTTTTACGATAATGAAGAATCAGTTGATAAACAGTCAATTAAAATTCGAGACGAATCGATAGTTTGGGATTTAGATGAAGGAAAATTGTTGTTGAATTCGTTGGTTTTATCAGAAAAAGCACAAATTTATGCTATGGCAAGAGAAATTAAGTTTAGAGATAGTCCGAAATTTTTTATTGATACGATAACTGCTGTTTTATCATCCGCTGGAATGTATGGACTTTGCAATACCATTAATGAGAAACAAAATCTTTATGTCCGACCTAGGATTCTAAGAGTTATACTTTATTGTATAGTTGGTGCGTTTGCTTTTGGGAGTTACGCATTTTGTAAAGATTTCTCGCAAGTTTATTATGAAAATAAAATCGATATGCAGTTGAAGGAAAAAAATGCGATTTTTGCTGAAGGAGGAAAAGAGTTTTACACGAAATTAGTTCAAAGGAATATTGCTTTAAGAAAACTTTTAGGAAAAGAAGGAGAAAGAACTTATACTGTGTTAGGAAATGAGAATTATTTATTTAGATATAAACACATACCTGCTGTACAAAGAAAACTGTTTTTTGAACAAACCTTGTAATAGATTTTATTTTTAGAAAATAAAAAAATTAAAAAAAGGATTTGTTTGGTAATTTAAAAAAAATAGGGTTTTTTGTATTTAGTTGTGCACAATGCTTGTCAAAATGAGCGGCAAAAACTGGATTATGTAGGTTATGTTTACTTGTCAATCATAACATTTACTTTCAATTTATGAAATTTTTTATGTATATCTTTTTACAATGGAAACTAGCATCAAGAGTCGTTTTTCAATGAATACTTCTTTGAAAAACGCAAGAATTTTTGATGACGTACGTATTTTTCTTCAGTATGAAAGTATTTAATCTTTCTTTGTTAGGACTCATGGGATGAACCTTCGACAAAATCCATCAAAAAAGAACCCGAAATGTGTTATACAAATTCAAGTGAAATTATAATCAAAAGTGAAATTAAACAAGAACTATTTGATGAAAATACAAATTTTCCTATAACAACGGAAAGTTTCGAAAATATCCATTTAAAAAAAGAAGTTTTGGATGATCTTGGATCGCCGATGAAGACTGAACCAATCGAAAATTCTGACTCTAATTCTAGAAAAAGTTTTAAAAGTGCCAAAATGAATCTACGGAAAAGGGATTCTCCATACAAAAGTGCTATGGAAAGGATAGCACCGTCTTCTAGTAAAATACCTCCGTGTCCTCGTGCTCCTAGTTGTCCTAGTTTTCATGATGATGATAGTAAAAAAGACAAAAAAAAGTGAGTATTAATCAATATAACTACTTCATAATTTCAACGTTTTCTAGGAGAAGAGTCAATAAAAACGCTCTTGAAACCGACCCTGCTGTTTTAAGCAGAAGACAGAAACAAATCGATTATGGAAAAAACACAATCGGTTACGATGAATATTGTAAACGTGTACCAAAGTATGTTTACATAATTTTAACTATTTTATACTCAAAAAAAATTTCAGACATCAGCGAAGAGCAGACGACCCTCATACACCAAATAAGTACTTGAAATATTCCCGACGGGGCTGGGATGGCTTGATTAAGCAATGGCGATTAAAATTACATAAATACGACCCTGAATAAAGTATTAAATTCTTGTAATCCAGGATAATTTTAAATATTTTGACAATTTTCAATAAAGCAATTTTAGTTTTTTTATTTTTTTATTTTTCTAATAGTTGGCAATTTAACTAGATGATTTGATTTGAAAATCGCAAATTTTAATTGCGCCTTAAAAATTAGTCTGTTTAAAAGAATGGAAAGTTCCAGTAGTAGTGACTTAATATTTCAAATTAGAAGAAATAATTCGAATAGAAGTAGCGAAGACGTTGAGGTTGAAAATGAAAATCAAGTTGATTTCAAATTTTTGTCGGTTATCTGGAAAAGTGGGAAACTGGGGGCTGCTTTTTATAACTGTGCCGAAAAAACAGTAAGTTAAGTGAAAGATTACATTTTACAAACAGAATCTTTTCAGTTGTACGTTTATGAAGAAATTTCTGACCCAAGTCCACAATTTTTCTTAACCTCGTCTGTTTATAGAGAAGTAATGCCTAAATTCCTCATAACTATTGGAAAATCGAGCGATGATTTCGTTAAACATCTCATTGACGTTGTTTTGGCAATAAACGACACAAGTGCAACTACTGATACTGTTAGAAATTTACCATCGAACATGTTCCTCCTAACTTCCAAAGAATACTGTACGTTCATTCATTCTACTTCTACTATAATAATTTTATTTAGCTTTTGAGATATGTCGTTCTGTTCTCTCCGACCTCAATCTAATAAACACAGAGAAAATGCCCGAATTAGAAAGAGAACTTTTCATGAATTCGCTTCTTAATTTCGATAATAAAACATCAGTTTATGCAGCTGGAGCTCTTATTAAATATTTAGATAAGAATTGGGCACACTTTTTACAAGATAAAGATGACGTTCAGATTTTATACGTTTCACAAATCACTCAAAATGGACATCTTTTGATGGATTTAACAACTCTCAATGCTTTGCAAGTTTTTCATCAATGTTCACACGATGCTAGTTTTAAGCGAGGATTACAGTCGAGCAATCGTGAAGGATTGAGTATTTATAAACTTTTCTCTTCGAGTTGCAAATCGAAGTTGGGGCAAATGAGCCTCCGGTGAAAATTTAAAAATTATTGAAAAATTGAAAACATTTTTTATGTTGTAGAAATTTGTTGATAAAACCGCTGAATGATAAAAACGAACTGACGAAACGTTTAGATTTTGTTAATTTTGTTTTGCATCCAAGTCATCAGGAGTATGTGGAAGCTCTGCAGGATAATATCAAGAATCTGTCGGATGTTACTGTAATGCTTTTTTATTAAATTGCAAACTCAAAAGGGTTGTATTTTTCAGATGGTGCTTTCAAGAATTAAAAATTCGCGAGCGACTTGTCGAGATTGGCGCAGCTTATATAAAGTAATCATCGTTATTATTATAATTTGGCCAATTTTAAATTAATTTTCTAGTCAATATACCACACAGTGTTCCTGAGAGAATTAACATCACCGTATCAAGATACTTGCGCTTTATTGAACGAATTTTATGATTCCGTCACAATGGAACTAATCGGATTAGAAAATTCAATAAATAATGCTATAGACTTCACAGATAATAAATCATTAACACGACCTATTATAAAATTAGGACTTGATGAAAGTCTGGATGCAAGTAATATTGTTAAATATATATTTTTTTATATTGAAAAAACTGTTTAGAAAAATTACAACGACAAAATATAGCTCAACACGTGACCGCAGCTGCTGAATTAGCCGCCCAACAACTTCCTGATTATTTACACGAATGTGCAATTGTTTATTTACCAGAAATGGGTCATTTAATTTCAGTCAAGGAATGGGAGCCTAATTGCGACCCCGAAAGTCTGAAAGATCTCGGATTCCATTTTATGGTAAATAAAGACCATTAGATGAGAAATTTAAATTATACGCTGATGATTTTTTTCAGTTCACATTACGTGGAATGATTCATTACAAAAACCCTCTATGTTTAGGTATAAACTTATTATGTTATAATCTGTTGTAATGCAATATTATTCCCTAGAGTTAGACGAAAGTTTGGGGGATATAAATGGCGAAATAATAGCCCATGAAAATAGAATTTTACAGCGTCTGTCATCGTTTATTCTCAAATATAATCGAGACATAAGAGAACCTCTCCGGATTCTATCCTTAATTGATGCGTAATTTAATTCAACACCAACTTTTTCCATTAATATTTTTTTATAGTCTGATAGCTGTAGCTAAAGTTTCCGCTCAAAATAATTACATCCGCCCTAGCTTGAATACAAACAATACGCACGAAATTTACGATTGTCGGCATCCCTTATTAGAACTAGTCTCAAATTTTGAATCAAACGATTTTTTCTCTGGGAAAAAACACAGCCATATTAAAGTAATAACAGGTCCGAATGGGAGCGGAAAAAGTGTCTATTTGAAAGAAGTAGCTTTGGTTATTTATTTGGCACATATTGGTTCGTATGTTCCGGCTAAAGCTGCAAATATTGCCATGATGCATAGCATGCATTCAAGAATACAAGCAACGGAATCGGCTTCGGTTCGATTATCCGCGTTTATGATCGACGCGATCCAAGTATTATAATTTTTATAAAAAAAATTAAAAATTCAAAATTTTTTTGCAGGCGACTCAAGCTCTACATAGTACAAATGCAAATTCTTTAATATTGTTGGACGAATTTGGTCGAGGAACTACAATGGATGAAGGTTTCGCTTTATTACTTGGATTTTTGCAATATTTTTATAAAAAAGGAAAAAACTGTCCACATATTCTTGTCTCAACTCATCATCAAAATATTTCGGAATATTTACCGTCTGATGCATTAGTTGATCATTTACAAATGGCACATACTGAAAATAATGGGATTGTCTCTTTACTGTATAAAGTGATTCCTGGGATTTCCAACAGTTTTGCGTTCAATATTGCCGCGCAGATTGGGATTGATGGAGAGATTATACAGCGAGCTAGAGAATTATTCGAGGATAATAAAAATGCAACTTGTACAAACAGAAAGTTAACGAAAGATGAATCGTTGAAACAATTTCTAGAAAATGTAGAAATCCCCGACTTAGATGATTAGTGTTTTTGCTGTTTTTAAGTTGGTATTTGTTGTTATCCAAAAGTCAAGCATCAAAGTGTTAATATTTTTTGTTAAATTGAAATACTTGTAAAAAAACTTCAAAAATGGCTTTGGCTATGCAACGAAAGGCAAACGTGCGTATTTGAAATATTTAAGGCGTATACAAATTATAATTTAAATGTGATTTATAGGTTAGGTTGCCTCCAGAAATCAACAGAATTTTGTACATACGAAATCTTCCGTATAAGATAACAGCTGAAGAAATGTACGATATTTTTGGGAAATATGGGGCTATAAGACAGATCCGTGTTGGTAATACTCCGGAAACACGAGGCACAGCGTTTGTCGTTTATGAAGATATTTTTGATGCTAAGAATGCTTGTGATCATTTATCGGGATTTAATGTTTGTAATAGATATTTAGTTGTGTTGTATTATCAGGCTAGTAAAGCATTCAAGAAGACGGATATTGAGAAAAAGCAAGAAGAGATTGATAAGATGAAGTCTAAGTATGGCATTAACACGTAAATTTATATTTATATTATAGGCTTAAGTTTGAAGTAATGATTTGTGTTTTTATTATTATAAGAATTGAGAATTTTGAAATAAATAAAAGAGTGAATAGGAATGGTTTTTTACTTGAGTGATACATAAAGTGGTAGATATTGAAGTAAATTGTTAGGTAGTTATGCAGCACATAATACATGTATTTAAAGTGGGAAGGGAAGTGTTAGCCACGTAAAAAGTGCACCACGCAGTGTTTAAGAATTTGAAAATTGTAAACTGGGTTTTGATCTATCATTCGATGGTACTATAAAAATTATATAGGTTATTATAAAAATATTTAACCTTTAAGTTTAATTCAAAACGATAATATGGATGGGGCCATGTAGACCAGTAACGCGCGCGGCGCTGTTTCGGTCGATAATTCAGTTTGCCTTTTTACTTGTCTGTTGCGTTGACCGTTGACAGTTGACAGTTAACACCGCAGCAGCAACTAACAATTTTCAGTGCATTACACGTTATTCTACGGTGCAAAAAACTGACAGTATAAATAAATACTCCAGGATCACAGGATAATAAGCATGTTGATTATGACAGTGCAATTAATAAATTAAATAATAACACCATTAGAATAAATAAATTAGAAAAACATATTTTCTGTTTCTTGGAATCTCTCCTCTAATAGGTAGGAACTATTCTGTAATTGGAGAGCAAGAATTGCTTTCATTTTCTTATCTTTTATTTTGAAGATTTATTTTTATTCAAAGCTAAAAAAAAGTTTATTCGTATTTTAAGGGCTTGTGATATTTTATGTGTATTCATTGATCTTTTAAGATTTTTATTATATTCAAATGTTTTTGTTATCGAGATACTCGTATGTGATACTCAGTAAAAATGTTGCTTTCTTTTAGTGGTCTTTTTCGTTTCCATAATTTTTTTCTTTTCACTAATGGAAACTTTTTTTTAGATGAATAACAGAAAATTAACCTCAACACCTCAACCAATAGATGAACTACCATCCAAAAAAATAAGACTTGACGATAATATATTGAATAATATGGTAAGTCCAGAAAATGTTCTTTTTAATGAATCTTAGATTCATGTAGTAATACTGCGTTGTTCTTCCATAGAATGATATTGAGGCTCAAGAGGCACCCGATTGTCAGGAAAATGTCCTAAACAGTTCAGGTGAAAATCACACTTTGTCGCCTTCAAAAATATGTGATAATTGCTCTGAAGAAGCGACCGCTCGTAATGAAAAGGTAAGTTACAATTAATAAAAACTTAACCATGTTATTCTCCTTATTTTTTACAGCGATTTGTCGACTTGGGCAGCTCAGAGTATGATGCGTTAAACGGATGCATAGACTTCATAGATAAGAGTTTGTTCGCTTGGTACTTTTATCATGATCCTGATTCGAGACTGTTAGTTACTGCTCCATCACGGTTTGGTAAAATGTCAATCCTGAAGATGCTCGAGAAATTTTTTGGAATTCCCATTACCAGCTCTGGGGTTAGGCTCACAAATGTAATACAAAAAGATGGAATATTTGTTGAGGATTTAAGCAACATGTCAAAATATTTCGAAATATTTAAGACAAAAAAGATTTTTGAAATGTGCCATTGTTCACCTTCTGTAAGCAATTGCGATAAATGTAAACAATGGTTTTATGAACACTGTGGACAGCACCCTGTCATTTCAATAGATTTCGGGAACATTGACACTTCATCTAAAAAAGATGTTATAATAAGTCTGAAAAGAGAAATTATAAAAGCATATATGCAGCACGGATATTTGGTAACAAAAGTCAGGGGGAAAACAGTATGGTCAAGCACACAGGACGAATTAATGGGTGGTCGTCATGTCAGTATTTTTTTGAAGTACTACGATGATCTTGAGCATGATAAGTTTTGGTTTAACCCAAACACAACTGAAGCAGATAAGAAAGACTTTGTGGTAAATGGCCTGCCATTTTTGGCCGAATGTTTAAGTTTGCATTTCAAAACTGAAGAAACTGGAAAAGGCGTTATTTTATTTATTGACGAGTTTGATGCCTTTGTTTGTCAAATGATCTTTCAAAGCGGAACGAAAGAAGAAATTGAAAAAAACATTAATGGCATTTCCTCGTTTATTCATCTTTGGACTCGCAGAATTCTGAAACAGTGTCGTTTTGTACAAAAGGCACTGCTCATGGCCTGTTGTGCAATGGGAGGTATATTATCACTTGGAGCAAATAATACTCAAATTCGATTTTTCCTGGACTCCCATTCTTTTTCTGAATCATTTGGATTTACAAAAGACGAAGTGGAATTTTTAGTGGATGTCTATTTAGAAAGAAACAGTATTGAAACAAAAGAAAAAATGCTAAAGAATATTGATGAGTGGTACAATGGATATTCAATTATAAAAACCGGAAAGAAGATTTTTAGCTCTTTTTCTATTCTCAATTACTTACGATCTTTGAGTCTACGCTCTTACTGGAAGGATAAGATGGGTTCGAATCGTCTAGATGGTCTACTTGCCGAGACCCCATTTCATCACAAGATTTTCCGTCTATTAAATTGTACTGAAAGAACCACGTCAATCAAAATTGTTGAGAATATACAGCCTGAACATATTATAAAATTGAATGAACTAATTATAAAACGTGGAAATGTGAGTGAAGAATTAGTTGATTTGTACTTCCAATTTTTAACAGATTGTGGTTTTTTTAATGTAATCAAAAGAGAAAATCTTTCTATTGACATAGAAGTCCCTAACTTCGAAATTTATTGTCGGCTTAGACAAAAGGTGCTTTCTGGCCTTCTCAAAAAGGAGACCGGGAAGTTTGATAGTTCCAAAATCTCTGCATTCATTGCAAGCTTAAAATCTCTGGCAGAAATCAGTGTGTCACCGAGAGATAACAGCGAATATTTACGCGTTGAAGTTGCTAAGTGCATCGCAAAATTGTATACCAATACAAAGATCCCCAGGAACCATTTTGAAATACAAGCTGATTTATATTTTCTTATAAAGGATTGGATTGATGAGTGCTGTTATGCTGAGCTTAAAGTTGACAGCGGTAATTCACCCAGAATTGATATATTTTTCAAGATAAACGATAACACATCGGTAGTAATGGAAATTAAACACTTCATCAGTGCAAAAAGTGTGGATGAGGCTCTTGAACAGATATTGGATAAAAAATATTACCAAGTCTGTTCAAATTGTAATATCACTACTGAAAATACAATTCTTCTGGGTGTATTTTTAGCTAGTGATGGAAAGGTCTCTGTTGGTTGCTTGGTAAACATTAATGAAGAAAACAGTTCGGAAGTTATCATGAAGGGAAGAGTATGCGTGGATAGCGAAGGAAACACCCTGTTCCCACCAAATGAAGAGACAGGTTGATACAAACAGTAATTTACAGATTATATTTTATATACTTTTTTATTGTCCCAACCAAGATCTTTCTAGGTATCTTGGTCTTGATGCGTAATTCAATTCAACACCAACTTTTTCCATTAATATTTTTTTATAGTCTGATAGCTGTAGCTAAAGTTTCCGCTCAAAATAATTACATCCGCCCTAGCTTGAATACAAACAATACGCACGAAATTTACGATTGTCGGCATCCCTTATTAGAACTAGTCTCAAATTTTGAATCAAACGATTTTTTCTCTGGGAAAAAACACAGCCATATTAAAGTAATAACAGGTCCGAATGGGAGCGGAAAAAGTGTCTATTTGAAAGAAGTAGCTTTGGTTATTTATTTGGCACATATTGGTTCGTATGTTCCGGCTAAAGCTGCAAATATTGCCATGATGCATAGCATGCATTCAAGAATACAAGCAACGGAATCGGCTTCGGTTCGATTATCCGCGTTTATGATCGACGCGATCCAAGTATTATAATTTTTATAAAAAAAATTAAAAATTCAAAATTTTTTTGCAGGCGACGCAAGCTCTACATAGCACAAATGCGAATTCTTTAATATTGTTGGACGAATTTGGTCGAGGAACTACAATGGATGAAGGTTTCGCTTTATTACTTGGATTTTTGCAATATTTTTATAAAAAAGGAAAAAACTGTCCACATATTCTTGTCTCAACTCATCATCAAAATATTTCGGAATATTTACCGTCTGATGCATTAGTTGATCATTTACAAATGGCACATACTGAAAATAATGGGATTGTCTCTTTACTGTATAAAGTGATTCCTGGGATTTCCAACAGTTTTGCGTTCAATATTGCCTATATTGGGCTATAAGACAGATCCGTGTTGGTAATACTCCGGAAACACGAGGCACAGTGTTTGTCGTTTATGAAGATATTTTTGATGCTAAGAATGCTTGTGATCATTTATCGGGATTTAATGTTTGTAATAGATATTTAGTTGTGTTGTATTATCAGGCTAGTAAAGCATTCAAGAAGACGGATATTGAGAAAAAGCAAGAAGAGATTGATAAAATGAAGTCTAAGTATGGCATTTATATTTATATTATAGGCTTAAGTTTGAAGTAATGATTTGTGTTTTTATTATTATAAGAATTGAGAATTTTGAAATAAAAAAAAGAGTGAATAGGAATGGTTTTTTACTTGGGTGATACATAAAGTGGTAGATATTGAAGTAAATTGTTAGGTAGTTATGCAGCACATAATACATGTATTTAAAGTGGGAAGGGAAGTGTTAGCTAAAGTCACGTAAAAAGTGCACCACGCAGTGTTTAAGAATTTGAAAATTGTACAGTTCAAAAGATCTGAAGTTTCTAAAATGTTGTGTGAACACGTGAGCACTGCCTCAAACATGCTTTATGCTTTTTGTTTCTCTTCGCATCATTCATTTGTGAAGCATATAACTGCAATAATTACATTAAATTGTTGTGAAAATGAGATTTTCAGAAATGAATAATGATTGAATCTAATGTTAGAGTTTATGTTATATTTCTGATCAAAAACTGTATAGGGTTCAGGAATTTTATCTAAAACATTCAGAGGGTATCACTGGATTACCCTCAGAAATACATGACAGATGGCAGAAGCATTTAATTTATTTTGTTATTTTTGTTTAAAAATTAGCTCTTGAAACTATTTCGATTTCGATTAAATGCCAAAAAATAAACCTCGATTGCTTATTTGTTCCAAAATCTACTATTTTGTTTTTATAAAATTCCATTCGGAAATATATTTGTTTTATTCCAAACTTGCCATAGAACACATTATACACTAAAACTAATCAAGTTTCTTGCTTCTTGAAAAAAATTGTTTTTGATGTTTATTTATTGCAAGACTAAAGCAGCTTCTTTTCTACTGGGTTACTCAATAAAATGCTGCGTTATGCAACCAGATTTACTCGAAAGATCGGCATCAATTGTGTTAGTTCGTGTAAAATCGTATAAAGGCGTTGCGTTAGTTTTGTTGATTATTGGTGTTCGTGCGCGAGGATGTCTGTTCTCCGTGTGTAATACTAAAATAAATATTTTCGGTGAATAATATATTGTTACACTGCAGTTTTCGCATAAGCTAACAGAAAACTATCCTGGTAAGTCCATTTAAATTAATTTCAATTATTCCCTATTCCTCAAACATCAATAAATCATTTTCATCACTCACACCGGTGATTTTCAAAGCCTCGACCAAGCCAAAATTGTAAAAAAAATCAAAATATATTCTCAAAAATCTGTCTAATCTATACAAACCAAAAATTATTTATTTATTTATTTATTTTTTAATTTGTATTTATTGAAGAATAAAAATATTTTTGTTAGAGTTATTAATATTTTAAAGAAAATACATAAATGCAAGGAAGTGAACGAATTAACATTCGATTAAGGACTTCAGATTGTTCCACACCGGAAACGAAGAAGAAGGATGTGTGTGTGCATGCTTTATCCTTGTTTACGACGAATCAAAAATGAAATGGTACAGCAGCTGGTCGCTTTGACCACCTGCTTTTCAAAAAATCTTGAAAGGTTGATCACATGGGTGGAACAGCTGCACATTTGACAACTCTTACCTGCATCTATTTCACCCAAAAATATTTTCTAATTTGCGCGTTCAAGCCTCCAGATTTAATTTATTTATAAATGCATTTTTTTTCCAAATGAGAATAGTCGCGGAACTGGTTTGGAATGAAGCAATTTTTATTTTCTGAATGTAATAGACAAAATGATTCAGGAGGTGAATATGTGCTTTGAAGAGATGACACATGTTCTCGCGAACCACTGTTCTCTCAAACACAATTTTTCGTTTAGATAATTAATAATTATATTGTTTTGACTGTAAACATATTCACTTAAATGTATATTGCATGTCGTGCGGTTGATTATTTTTTTTTCTATTTTAACGATAATAATAAAATAAAATTTATGGAGCTGACAATTATCTTCATATTTGTATAAGGTGTAAAAATTACTTCTACACGTTAACAGAATTGTTACATCGATTCTTTGAATATTTAATCATTAACGATTATATGTAAGGACGATCATAGTGTCTCAATTGCTAAGTGAAATTTTGTCAATTAACTCGAAAGCTTTGCTATTTCATTAACCTAATTAAATTAATCCATAATTATTTAAAAGTGAAATTGGAAATACAATTATTTTCGCACATTTTTCCAAATTAGCGTCAGCTAAATAATTTTAAGTTTAATTTAAATAATTAGTTTATGTTTTTCGAGATATCCCGTAGGAGTCGTGGACTTTTTATTATATCTGGACAGAGTTGTACAAGGCGAAAATCGGCTGCATTTTTCTGCGTTTTTTCTAAATATTTTAGATAGACAAAGAATAAGTATTTCAGTAATTTCTGAACACGCAATCAAATTTGGTTGTTGATGTTAATGTTTTTGGCTAATTCTGTTGTTTGCTTCAATTTTTATATTTTTCTCTTTTCTAACTATTCGCGGCTTCGCCGCTCATCATATCTTTTATGACTTCTTTCGATAATACTCGCGGCTTCGCCGCTCGTCTCAAATTTTTTATTTCAGCGTCTAATTTTGTTACTTTCTATAGATTTGAACGAATATAATCAAGCAAAAATTTCCAATTATGCAAGAACTAAACTGCTCATTTCAAATGGGGATTCTTCTTTTTGAAAATTGGCAAAGAATTATAATAGACGGCAAAAGATTTATCAGTTTTTAATATGACTGAAAACAATATTGTCTAGTCCGACTCTGTATTTGAGTATAAAATATTGATCGTTGTAAGTCGTAAACCGTCAGTTTGAGCCAAATAAAAACTGAGAAAAAATCGTCAAGTATAGCATCCGACTTGTTGACCCATATGCGTGCATAAGTTCCCCTTGTGCTATTCTTACTCCCTTAGGGACACCCCGCCCCCTCTTTCATCCGACAGCCATTTTAATACACCTTTTGTACTATAAATATCCACGTCATCATCCTCATATAAATCCAAAGAATTTTAAATGCAAATAAAGACTACATGATATTATAAATCTGAATAAACATATTCAGATTGTAAAGATAATAAATAAAAGAATTCGGTCGATGGCTTTACGCTTTAGAATCAAGAAATTAACTTATCGATATCAGTTGAAAGTGCATGTTCTAAATAAAATATGAAGCAAATTCTTAGCGTGGGTAGAATATAATTGACTAATATAGCTCAAATTTGTTCCAGATCATCGTCACGCCGTGTTCTCGTGCGAGTGGTGTCATGTTTAGTGGTGCTATATTTTTGACTTTGTTCGTCCTCGGTGTCATCGCCGAGGATGAAACTTCAGGGCCTGTTTTTGTCCGCGAACCACCAAATCGCATCGACTTTTCCAATACAACAGGAGCTGTGGTTGAATGTAGTGCTCGGGGTAATCCCACACCCGATATTATTTGGGTTAGATCGGATGGAACCGCTGTCGGAGATGTCCCCGGATTACGACAAGTTTTAGCTAATGGAAATCTTGTTTTTCCACCTTTTCGAGCGGAAGACTATAGACAAGAAGTTCATGCACAAGTTTATGTTTGTCTAGCCAAAAACAGTGTCGGATCAGTGCATTCGAGAGATGTCAACGTACGCGCAGGTTGGTGATATAAGTTGCTACAAAGACATAAAAAAACAAACGTTGGTCAATAATAGAAAAATGAATGCGAGGAATTTACCTTTTTTGAATTGTAAATTTGAAGTGGAAGAATTTAAAAGATGGGAAAAAGCGGCTGATAAAATACTACGAAGAATATTATCTATTGTTACTATTAGGTCATTCATTTATAAATAACAAAGAATCAGCAAAAGATTTATCAGAAGACAGTAACATTATTGATATGAACTTCTGTATACAGCGACTTTATCAAACTACGATTAAATGTTTTAATTCAGTTATACAGAGTGATGTCTCACAAGATACTGATTTTTGTATCTACTGCATGTATTTAAAATATTTTTAACTGTACCAAGTGTCCTATTAATACTAGGACTGTATTCAATTTTTTTATTTTAGATAGAAACTTAAACATTTTTTCTCGTTTTTATATTTATCAGATCAAATACTATATTGTCATATTTTAATTTTGATATTTGGCGGCGGAGTTGCCGAGTTCTTTAATTTTTTTTTCGAAAACCAATATAAACTAGGTTTTGATCTATCATTCGATGGTACTATAATAGAATTTTGCGCTCCAGGGTCGGTGCTATAAATTTTTAAACTTTCCAGTTTTTGAACAACCATAACTCTATTTTTTAAATTGGAACGCCCTATATTTTTTCACTTATTTGTGTCCTACAACTATTGAACAAAAGAACATCAATAGTAGAATAAAAATGAGTGAAAAAATATAGCCCAAGATTTAGTTTACCAAATTACAAAATTTCAATGTTCTGAGGCTTTTTGATATAAAATTTCAAAATTTTCGAAATATCAAAATATGAAAATATAACATTTGCCATGACAAATATAAAAATAATGAATTATATTAATGTTGAGTACGGTCCTGGAATGCCAAACTCTCTGTATAGCTGAAAATATAAAAATATAATCAAAAGTTTGATAATAAAACCATCATCTTCTCAGACCGCACCAATGACTCACCATATACAGATGTCCCTGAATAGCATATTATTAAAAAATTGGCAGCAAAGTATTTTCGAGCTGCTCTATCTTTCTAAAATATTCTTAGAGATGTAGCACTTCCACTTCAACTTTCTTATTTGATAGAACACCCTATATTTTCCAAAATTTTTTCTCTAAACTCAACCATATCAAAGATCTCTGCAGTTTGTTTTGAAAATGGCGGATGCAAAGTTAAAGATAATCAATAATTATGCCTAAACGGCTATCTATTCCAAAATTCTTTTTTGACATTTTATAACGCAAGTTCTGAGATAGTAAACTCCGCGAAAAAATTAAACCGATCTTCTCTTCAAAAAATACATTTGAAAACTGACATGAAAATGTTGTCAAAACTCAAAATTTTCAATTGGAAACTTCTATTTATTTTTTATATTTAGGTTTTAGAGATTTGTATACACAAACCTCATGGCTTTTTATTTATTGAGGGGAAACTATTTTCAAAAGCATTTTACAATGCAGAAAAAAGTTTTAATAAATAAGAAACAATAAGGTTTAAGTAAAGGAAAACTTATACAAAAATGTCTTCATTATCAAAGCTGAACACAAATGTGAAAAAAAAAAAAGAGGTTTCCATTCAAAAATTTCGAATTTTGACACCATCTTTATGTCAATTATATATTTTATGAGCATTCTGTACAAGATCGGTTTAATTTTTTAATGAGGTTTACTATCCATGGTGTTGCATTATAAAATGTCAAATGACTAGATTTTTTAATATATTTTAGGCAAATAGAGCAAGTTAAAAAAATACGTTTTTTGAGTTATGAATAGACGTCCACAGTCGCGCTATGGATTAATTTTTGCATTTTTGCTAAGAATTTTGCTTGGTGTAGAAAATTTTGTTAATTTAATTCAAAGATATAAATTTTTTAAACTTTTGATTTTGATTATTCAATTATTCTATTTATTTAACTGAACCACAAAATTATCAGCGGTTACGACCTCCAAACAAATTAAACTAATCATTGCAACAACGTAAACTCTATTTAAAAACTCTTTATTGCTTAAAAATAATTAAAATTCATTATTGACCAACGCTTTTGCACCAGTTTTCAGGTTTGCAGCGCTTCTAGTTCATCATTAATTATAGACTTGGTAGCTTTCTAGCATATTCCTCCAGAGGACGGACCATCATCGTTTTAAATTTTAATAGTTTATTATAATATTTAATATTTTTCACAGTGGTAGCGCAGTTCTACGACACTGATGTTAATAAGGAGTATGCGATTCGAGGCAATGCAGCAATTCTTAAGTGTCAAATCCCTTCGTTTGTAGCCGATTTTGTTAATGTAGTTTCTTGGCACACCGATCAAAATGAGAATTTTTATCCGGGTGAACCGGATGGTAAATGCTTTATTCTTATAGTCTGATCTCCTTACAGTTGTCCAGCAGTTCTATCAGACGGAAGTTAATAATGAGTACGTCATCCGTGGAAATGCTGCTGTTCTTAAATGTTCAATTCCATCATTTGTCGCGGATTTTGTTTATGTTGTATCATGGCACGATACTGAAGGCCATAGTTATAGCATGGATCAAACTAGTTACGGTACAGTGATTAAATATTATTATAATTTCCTGCTCCTTTTTCCACGGATGGTGAATTCAGTCGTTGGGAGGAATTTCAGTAGTTCAGTACGCCCTTATGTTTTTTTTTTTTTCAGTTGTAAATCAGTACTACGAAGCTGAAGTGGTTTCGGAATACGTAATACGCGGTAATACGGCTGTTTTAAAATGCAATATTCCATCGTTTGTTGCTGATTTTGTTCGAGTTGAAGCTTGGGTTGGATCCGACGGTTCGGAATACAACCATACTAATAATTATGGTACAATAGGAATTTTTTTAATCGTCATTCAAACCCATTTTCCTTTTATTAATCAAATCCTGATGCTTTCCAGTGGTGAATCAATTTTACAAAGCTGAAATTCTCACCGAATATGTAATACGTGGGAATACAGCTGTTTTGAAATGTAGTATACCATCTTTCGTTGCCGATTTTGTATTTGTCGAATCTTGGATCGACGATAATGGAATTGTTATGAAACCATCGAATGATTATGGTAATTTCTCATGGGTTTTATTTTACTTTATAGTTGTCGCTCAGTACTATGTAACCGAGGCCGAAAATGAATATGTTATTAGAGGTAACGCGGCTGTTATGAAATGCAAGATCCCTAGTTTTGTGGCCGATTTTGTACAGATCGATGCGTGGATTGCTGATGATGGCCAAGTGCATAAGTACAACGACGACTCCAACTACGGTATATACGATTTTTATCCTTAAATCATCCTTCCTTTTGTCCTTTTTATTGATCTTTTTACCAAACTTGTTTTTGTGCTTTATCCAATCTGCCAGGAATACATCTTCTTTTCTAATCTCTGAATAATTTGGTTAACCACTGGATTGTCTTGAATTAGTCTAACTGATTTGAAATCCGATCTTCGAGTCTCTGAACCCACTTATAAAATATGTATGCCATATGTTTGGTAGCCTTGACGCCGGAGTCGTAACCCGAAACCACTGTTAAGATCATTTCTGAATAATCTAGATGTTAATTCCTTGGTTTTTGATAGTTGTAGCCCAATCGTATGAAGTCGAAGCCGACAATGAATACGTGATTCGTGGCAATTCGGCAGTGATGAAATGCGAGGTGCCATCGTTCGTTTCAGATTTCGTCGTTGTTGAAAACTGGCAGGACTCCAAAGGCAACTCGTATTTGCCAGGAGACGACTATGGTAAACGTTGAGAAAACGTTGAGGAAATTCCTGTTTCCGTTTCCCTTCTTCATATCCAAAATAACACAATTGTGTATTTGTCTTTACAGTCGTGAAGCAATTCTATCAGAGTCGAGTGATCGATGAGTTTGTTCTTAAAGGAAATACGGGCATTCTTAAATGTTTGGTACCTAGTTTTGTGACAGATTTTGTACAAGTCGAAGCTTGGGTAGCCGACGATGGAGTTGTTTATGAATATGATCCTAAATTATCGAAAGTGCAGGGTAAATTATTTAAATTTGTATTGAAATAACTCCCTTTCTCCTTTCTATTAAGCTTCCTTCTTGTTGTTCCAGTGATTAATCAATATTACGAAGCTCAAGTTTACGATGTGTTTGTTATCAAAGGGAATACGGCTGTTTTTAAGTGTCAAATTCCATCGTTTGTTTCTGATCACGTGGATGTTATTTCCTGGCAGGACACAGCTAACAACAAATTCCTCCCACCTGGTGATGATTACGGTACTAAAAAATTTTACGTGAAATTCCACCTGTTGATCCTTTATCCATTTCCTCTCTAATGCCTACAACATTTATTCGATTAAACAAAATCTGGTCAAATTTATTCCGAATCGTCGATCAAAACTCTCAATCGATATTAAAACAATGAAAATTTTTTTTCTTTGTTTGGTAAAACGTCCTGAATGTCTTCAACCACGACATTTCAATACAAAGAACTTCCTCCCTTACAACATAAATTTTGTATTTATTTTCTTTGCGTGTTTGATTATAATTACAATCTGTCATTAATTATTAAATGTTTAAAGCGTAGTTCGATTCAATTTTTTCCAGTTGTTTCTCAAAATTACAACGCTAATGTTATGGACGAGAGTGTCCTTAAAGGGAATACAGCTATCTTCAAGTGTCACATTCCAAGTTTTGTCAGCGACTACGTTTATGTTGTTTCGTGGCTGCAGGACGATAATCATGAAATTGCCACCAAGGACGAGCAATATGGTGCGTTGAACGATGATCTAAATTATAAATAAAAATCTGGTGGATTTAGTCGTCGATAAATCTTTCTTTTGTTAGTGTCATGGGCTACTGGAATTCCATCTCTTAATCCTTATCCTTCCCTTCTTAACCCTTCATTTCACCTACTTCCCTTAGTTAGAATTTAATTAACTAGAGGGTGGCTTTTAATTAACGCACGAAATAGAGCAGATTCAATTGGAATTATAACAGTTTGTAAATAATCAAAAGCTGCCGTCTTGAAATACATATTTCAAGGAAGTAGTTCTGGAAACTACAAGATCAAAGACCGCTTATTTTTAGAAATAATAGAAGTTTTAGTTTCTTGAAATATGTACAATTTTGTAGATCAAATGACCTTAGTTTTTGCGATAAAATTAAGGTCAGCGAAGTACAACTAAATACTTATACAATTTTTTTTAATAGACAGCAAATATCTGGTTTTGCCATCTGGAGAATTGCACATCAGAGATGTTGGACCTGAAGATGGCTATAAATCTTATCAATGTCGTACGAAACATCGGTTGACTGGCGAAACAAGACTTAGCGCGACTAAGGGTAGATTGGTCATCACGGGTAAGTGATTTTTATTGTTGAAAATTCTAAAATGAAGATGTCACAAATTGAACATATCGACCATTGACCTTTAATAATAATTGATTGGTTTCAGTTTCAGATTTGTGAAAAATTTAAACCAGCTCTTTCACTCAATGACGTAATGTTTTAATTATTCGCGAGTAATTGGTGTCTGAACTATAAACCATATGGCTATATGGAGTTGGTTTAAATTGTTATGAAATTTGTGGCATTCTTCATAAATAATAAAAAGTCACAAATATGCTTTTGTTTAAGGAAATGTTGTTTATAATTCATTGAACAATTCACGTTACGTATGTTTGCATTGACTTTTTATTATTCAACCAGCATTTCATTGATCACTTGACGGTTCTCACGATGGTTGTTTAGATCCAAATGTATACAAAAATTACAACAAACGACCTTCTTGCTATCTATAATATATGGAATATGTAAATCTGTCAGGATACCGTTTTTTGAAGTTGTTTGTTGTGAATACAACTGATGAAACATTGTTTTACTTTAAAGAAAAAAGCAGCTTTCGGTAGTGTTTAAATTCCTCACATAATGAATTTCCTGTTTGAGTAGTTGTGTAAATATGTAGTCGAGAAAGTGTTTATGACTCTAATTAAAAAAAATTATATTGTTTAATTACTTCAATTGTGATAATTTTGTTTGTAAAGCTTCAGTTTATCTTTTATTTCAATTTTTAAAGCAAGTGATCATTGAACTACTTTAATAAAAATTGCTGTTTGCTGTTTTTTTGAATTTGTTATCGATTTAAAGACCCACCTTGTGCGTATATCATAAATAACAAAATTAATTCAGTAAAAGCAGCAAGCAAATGGTTTCATGTTGAAAACTGCTGAAGTATTATTAGCAGTTTTGAGCATTATGATTATTCTGTGATATTTCATTGTTAGAAAAATGAAAAATCACAGATAATATTGTCATTAACTTTGATGAAGAATCGTGTATTGTTCATCATTGTTTGATTTGATGAAATTTACCTGAATGTTGGGATAGGGTACCCTTGCTTCACAAACGGGCACTTTCAAAATTTTTTGAAAAATTAAGAACAGTACCTGTCCTTTGATCCTTAATCCTTCTTTTAACCAAGCGACTTTCTGAGGTTCTCACAGGTTAGTACTATTCGTTTTATTGTTTTGGGTACCCTGGCCCCTGATCCAGATTTAATAATTTTGTAACTTTAAGGTAAGTCAAACTTTTCGATTGGTTTATTTTAGAACCAGTTGGAAGCGTTCTTCCAAAATTTCCATTGGAAACTAGAAAGGAGTACATTTATTCGCGAAATAATAGTCTTAGTTTGTTGTGTCCGGCCCAAGGCTATCCTGTTCCTCTTACAAGGTATATTAAAATTCTTATTCCAACATCAGGTAGCATCTTTTATTTTATAATTTTGATTATTCTATTAGAACCAATCGGAACCGTCTTGCCCAAGTTTCCCACAACTGATATTTCTAGAACTTTTAAAGGGAATTTCAAGGAAAGTCTAACCCTTCTTTGTCCTGCTCAAGCATTCCCCGTACCTAAATACAGGTAATGTTCTAAATTCCACGTGCCCAGACAATTTGCTTACTTCTAGGAGATTATTTTTTTTGTTAGAACCCATTGGAAGCGTTTTACCAAAGTTTCCAGCAACTGATAATTTGCGAGGTTTTGTCTCGAGTAGCAACTCTTCAGTTACTTTGCTTTGCCCAGCTCAAGCGTTTCCTGTCCCTTTGTACAGGTAATTTAATATATTTTTTTTTTTTCATTATGGTAGAACCTGTGGGAAGCGTCAGACCCAACATTCCTAAATATCCGACTGTCGATAAATACATTAGTGGCAACACTTTTGCGATACTTTGCCCAGCACAAGCTTTCCCACCACCACTTTTCAGGTAATTTAGAAGCAATGGTACCAATTTTTTTAAAATTTTCAGAGCCTGTTGGAACTGTAAGTCCTAAACTAACATCTGGTGATCAATCTCGAACTGTTTCTGATAAGATAAAATCGAATGTTACTCTATTGTGCCCGTTTCAAGCTTCTCCTCTCCCAAAATTCAGGTAATTTTCACTTCTTAATTGTTTTTTTTTTTGGGTAGAACCAGTTGGTAGCGTCGCGCCTCGATTAACTTCCGGTACATCACGAATCCAAACTCTTGAAGCTTTTATGAATGGTAGTTCGACATTGCTTTGCCCTGCTCAATCATTCCCTGTTCCAAACTACAGGTACTGATAATGTAATTTCATTAAATTTCTCCCATTTGTGAGGTCATCAGCTTTTCGATCAATTTTTTTTAGAACCTGTTGGTAGTGTAAAACCGAAATTTCCGACAATGGATAAAAGTCACGCATTTGAAAGTCTGCATGGAAATAGCGTGACATTATTATGTCCAGCGCAAGCATATCCTGTCCCGTCTATAAGGTATTAATTGAATTCTTTTGTTTTTCTGTCACATACAGAACCAATTAGTAGTACATTACCGAAAGTTTCTTCGCATTCGAAATTCGATGTTATAACATATAAAGAAAATGCGTCATTGGCGGTTCTTTGTCCGGCTCAAGGGTATCCTGTTCCATTATTTAGGTTAGTAATTTTTTTTATAGAACCTGTGGGGACACGAGCTCCAAAATTCTTATCTAATGTCAAATTGACTTCGTTTGAGGATTTTCAAGGAAGTGATATTGCTTTGCTTTGTCAAGCACAGGGTTATCCGTCTCCTACATTCAGGTAATTGATTTTTTTTTATTGTTAGAACCGATTGGTTTACGAGCTCCGAGTTTACTTTCCGATGTGAAAGGGATTACCATCCAGAAAATATCAGGGCATAGTCTTACGTTATTGTGTCAAGCACAGGGTTTTCCTACACCAACATTCAGGTAATTAGTTTTTACTTGACTAATGTTAGATTGGTACAGAGCCTGTGGGAAGTCGAGCACCGAAATTATTAGCCGACTCTAAGTTGAAATATGTTGAACGAAATATCATATCAGAAATTCCTTTGTTTTGTCAAGCGCAAGGATTCCCCGTCCCATCATTTAGGTGATTTTTATTTATAATTTTGTAATTCTTAGAACCTATTGGAACCAAACCTCCCACTTTTTCAAACGATGTTAAAATGTTGGGTTACCGACGAGAACTTGGTCATAGTTTCGCTCTTTTATGCCCAGCTCAAGCTTATCCATTCCCATCATTCAGGTATTTTTTTTATTTAACTAATTTTTTTTATTCAGAACCTGTAGGTCTAAAAGCTCCTACTTTTTCATCATTGTCCAAAATTTTTTCCTATGAAGTGCATGAAGGCAAAGGCTTTGTGCTTCTTTGTCCAGCGCAAGCTCTTCCAGTTCCAATGTTCAGGTATTGATTTTTGCTTTTTTTTGGTAGAACCAATCGGCTTTAAAGCACCTGCTTTCTCGAACGATGCTACAAGCATCTCCTATACACGCACAGTTAATCAAAGTTTTGGATTATTGTGTCAAGCACAAGCATACCCTATACCAATCTTCAGGTAAGTCATAGAAATTTTTCTAATTGGTTTTTTATGTTTGTAATAGAACCAGTAGCTTCAAAACCTCCCACATTTTCCTCGGATTCTAAAAGTTTTACTTTTGAAAGACGACAAAATCAGAGCTTTGCGCTTCTTTGTCCAGCTCAAGCTCAACCTATTCCATTGTTCAGGTACGCTTAATATGAAGTCTAAAATTTTGGATTTTGTGTAGAACCAATTGGATCTAAAGCTCCGTCGTTTTCAAACGATGCTGTTAGCTCAACTTATGTTAGATCCGTTGGGCAAGGTTTTGGTCTATTGTGCCAAGCGCAAGGATATCCTGCACCATTATTCAGGTACTAATTTATAATATTTTGTTAGAACCACAAACCAGTGTTGCACCTGCAGCCAAAGACAAATCGATATCTGGACTTAAAAACTTATCGCCTTTGGGACAAACTGTACCTCTTCTGTGTGCAGTCCAAGGTTTTCCTGCTCCTTTATACAGGTAAAAACCGCAAGGGTACTCATCCTCCCATTACCAATTTTCTTGTTTAATTTTAATATCCACTGTAGAACCTACCGGAAAGATAGCCCCCAAAGTTCCTGGTGAAAAATACGAAGGTGGAAAAATTTTAATCAGTTCTCAAAACAAAACTGTTTTTCTTAGATGCGATGTAGTGGGTTACCCCGTTCCTTTATACAGGTAAATCAAAATTTTGGGAACTTATTTGGTTTTGTTTTATCCACAGAACCTACCAATAATATTGCTCCTAAAGCAGTAGATAAGAAAATTGGTTTTACTTTAATGGTTAACAATATTAATGATACGGTTTTTCTGATGTGTCCAGTTGTCGCCTTCCCTGTACCTTTATTTAGGTATTTTTAATTTTTTAAGCATGGTTAATGTAAAGCATGATTTTTTTATACAGTGGTAGATTTGTATTACAGAACCTACCAATAATGTCCCTCCTAAAAAGGATTTCGGACGGTTTGAAGGTCATCAGATCGATGTCCAAAACTCAGAAATCGCATGGTTAACATGCCAAGTCACGGGTTATCCTGTCCCTAGATATATGTAAGTTTTGGGTACTATTTTGTGTGTTCTTAGAACCAACAGGAAAAATTGCTCCGAAAGTCCCTGGCAAAAAATACGAAGGTGGTGTGTTATTCAACCACCCGCAAAATCAAACTGCCTTTCTTACTTGTGACATAGTGGGGTACCCTGTCCCTCTATACAGGTAATTTTATTTTTCAAAACCAACAAATAATATAGCGCCTAAAGCTCTTGATAAGAAATTTGGTTTCACTCTGGTTTCTGATTCAGTAAACGAAACGATCTTTCTGATGTGTCCTGTTGTCGCTTTTCCTGTGCCTTTATTTAGGTACTTATTTTAATAATTTGATTTTTTTCATAGAACCTACAAACAACGTTCCTCCTAAGAAAGTAGGAGCTGAGTTTGGAGGTTGGCGCGTTTTGACTGTCTCAAATAATAGTACTGCGTGGTTAACTTGCCAAGTTAGTGGTTATCCAGTACCACGATTTATGTAAGTTATCAAAATTTTGGAAGTGCTCGTTTCAAGCTATTAAAGCTTGGTGTTCATTGCCATAATCTTCCAGAACCTACAAATAATGTTCCTCCCAAAAAGGATTTTGATCGGTTTGAAGGTCATCAAATTGTTTTTGTTGCAAATATGAGTACTGCTTGGTTAACTTGTCAAGTAACTGGTTACCCCGTCCCTAGATATATGTAAGTGGTTTTTGGTTGCAATTTGAATATTAAGTCCGTCATTTTTTGGTTTGTTTCTTTTATAGAACCAACAAATAATGTATCACCAAAAAAAGACGGCGAAAAATTTGAAGGTTGGAAAGTACTTTTAGTTAAACAAAACCAGACAGCTTGGTTAACTTGTCAAGTTACTGGTTATCCAGTTCCTAGATACATGTAAGTTTTAATCATAAAAAATCAACTGTTTAGAAGGTAAGTACAATGCATGAACCAGCATAGGGATTCTGCCTTGTTTAGTATAATTTGCTTTTTTTTTATCTTCTGTCACAATTAGCTCGTTCCACTTTGTTGTATATCACCAGAATCCTAATTGCTGGTTCTTTTCAGAACCTACTAATAATTTACCACCGAAACTCGTCGGTGAGAAAACTCCGTGGAAGATAACATCTTTTCCTGAAACTAGCGACGGTGTTATTTTGTGTCCAGTTGTTGGCTTTCCATATCCAATATTTAAGTAAGTTTGATGTCTAATCTAGTTTAGAAAATTTCCGATTTTTGTGTAATTAAAAAAACGGAATTTTCTCTAGAACCGACGAACAACATACCTCCAAAATCATCCGGTCGCAAAATTGATGGTAGCATAGTTATCGACGCTCCATTTAATCAAGATGTTTTAATAGTTTTTGAAGTTTCTGGTTTTCCTATTCCCAAATTCAGGTACTGAATTCTCTCTCACATCTCGTTTTATTTTTCTTATAGAACCGACTGGTCTCACGGCTCCAAAAATTTCGGGAGACGGTTTAAATAAGAAACTTGATCATAGTAATCGCGATATTGCTCTTCTATGCGATGCTCAATCATTTCCTGCACCGTTAAAAAGGTACTTCTTAGAGTGGGGGGGATGATCATTCTAACAATCAGGTATTGATTCTTCTATTGATTTTTCAGAACCGACAGGATTTGTTAGACCCCAATTAACCTCTCGTATTATTGATATCAGGCTATCAAAATTAAACGAAACGGCTGTGGCTTTCTGCCCTGCTCAATCTTTTCCCGTTCCATTATTTAGGTAAAAGCCATCCTCACCAATTAGCTGCTTATGGGTTATACCAAACATTCTAAAAAACATTTTTCTGTTGTTATTAAATTGCTTCTCTATTGTTCCAGGTGGTATAAATTCGTCGAAGGTACTACTCGCAAACAAGCTGTTACTTTAAACGACAGAATCAAACAAGTCGCTGGAACACTCATCATTCGCGAAGCTCGTGTCGAAGATTCCGGAAAGTATCTTTGCGTTGTGAATAACTCTGTCGGTGGTGAAAGTGTAGAAACCGTATTAACCGTCACAGCTCCATTGAAAGCCAAAATCGAGCCTGAAGTTCAGACTATTGATTTTGGAAGACCTGCAGTTTTCACTTGCAATTTTGAAGGTAGGATTTCATAAACCTATAAACTTAAGTTATAACTAAATTTTCAGGAAATCCAATCAAAACTATAAGTTGGTTGAAAGATGGCCATCCGATTGATCATTCCGACGCTGTTTTCCGCATTGAATCAGTTCGAAAAGAAGACAAAGGAATGTATCAATGTTTCATTCGAAATGATCAAGAAAGTGCCGAAGCTATCGCCGAGTTGAAACTTGGAGGACGATTTGAACCGCCACAAATCCGACATGCTTTTAGTGAAGAAACAGTCCAACCTGGAAATTCAGTCTTTTTGAAATGTATTGCTTCGGGAAATCCAACACCGGAAATTACTTGGGATTTATACGGAAGACGGTTATCAAATAATGAAAGAAATCAAATTGGACAGTATGTTACTGTTAATGGAGATGTTGTTTCACATTTGAATATCAGCGGGATTCATACGAACGATGGAGGATTGTATCGATGTGTGGCTAGCAGTAAAGTTGGATCAGCGGATCATTCGGCAAGGATTAATGTTTATGGATTACCTTTTGTGAGATCGATGGAAAAGCAAGCTATAGTTGCTGGTGGTACTCTTATTGTTCATTGCCCATTTGCTGGACATCCTGTTGAGACAGTCGTATGGGAAAGAGGTTTGTTTTTTATAATTCAAATTCTCAAGTTGCTAAATTTTTGACTTTAGATGGCAGACTTCTTCCGATTAACAGAAAACAGAAAGTCTTCCCTAACGGTACTCTTATCATAGAAAACGTGGAACGAGCATCAGATCAAGCTACTTATGATTGCGTCGCTAAGAATTCACAAGGATATAGCGCCAGAAGTTCGTTAGAAGTCCAAGTCATGGGTGAGTACTAATTTTGATTTTTATTGTACTCACTGCCACTATCAAAATTATGAGATTTTTGTTGAAAGTGACAGTGATAATGATGATATTTTATTAGTCGTCAAGACCTGGATCGAGCGTCGCCGGAAAAGTATTTCTTTTGAATGTTATTAAAGTTGTTGTATTTCTTTCAGAGCGTAGAGTTCCAGCTTAAGGTAAGATTGTGAGTGTAAAGTCATGCTAAATCACTATTTTATAACAAAACATTATTTTTTTGTAAACATTTCACAGAAGAGGCCCATGTGTTATTTTGTCCCATTGTGATTTTTTTACAGTGGCACCTATCATAAGTCCTTTTCAGTTCGATGGTCCATTAAATGCCGGCGATACAGCCGTTTTAACATGTTACGTTCCTAAAGGCGATCGTCCCCTTAAAATCAAATGGTTTTTTAATGGCAGACACATAACCCATCACACTCGAGGAATTTCGATTTCTTCATTTGGTAGTCAAGCTAGTATTCTTAACATAAATTCAGTGGAATCTCATCATAAAGGAGAATATGCTTGTGTTGTTACAAATGCAGCTGGAAAATCGAAATATGTTGCTTATTTAGATGTTAATGGTACTTTATATTCTGCTTTCTTTTTGTTTTCTTCTATTTTTGTTTAATTCACCCAAAACCAAAAAATATTCTTTAGTGTCTCCTCAGATTTTTCCGTTTACTTTTGGAGATGAATCTATCAATTCTGGAGAAACGGTTTCGGTTCAATGTACAATTATGAAAGGTGATTCACCTTTGAATATTACTTGGAGTCTTAATGATAATCCAATTGGAGACAACGAAGAAATTACTATAATGAAGATGAAAAGATTCAGTACTCTTAACATTGATTCAGTGCAAGCTATTCACACTGGGAAGTATACTTGCACAGCGACTA
Organism: Latheticus oryzae; assembly: GCA_030157265.1. Lineage (NCBI taxonomy): Eukaryota > Metazoa > Arthropoda > Insecta > Coleoptera > Tenebrionidae > Latheticus > Latheticus oryzae. The sequence goes on from CM058050.1 coordinate 15,705,857, forward strand.
ATCTCGCTGGCTCTAATAGCCATTCAGCATATTTAACAGTTAACGGTATCATTTTTTAATTTTTATTTATTTTAATGCACTTTCATCCTTATCAAAACCAATACAATTTTCTAGTTGCTCCCCAAATCTTACCTTTTGATTTTGGAGAAGACGCAGTCAATGAAGGTGAAACAGTTTCAATCCAATGTACAGTTTCGAAAGGTGATAACCCTTTAAATATCATTTGGACTTTAAACAATCAAAGTATTGATGAATCTCGAGGCATTATTGTGAGTCATCTGAAACGCGTTAGCGTTTTAACAATTGATTCCGTACAAGCTGAACATGCAGGACGATTCTCTTGCTTTGCATCTAATCCAGCAGGAAATGCGATTTATTCTGCTTATTTATACATTAATGGTTTGTGTTTTTTTTATTATTATGTCTTTAGTCCCGCCACAAATTATCCCTTTTGATTTTGGAGAGGAATCAGTGAATCAAGGAGATGGTGTTTCTGTTCAATGCACTGTTTCAAAGGGAGATTACCCTCTTAACATCACTTGGACTTTAAACAACAAATCAGTTGATAAAAACGACGGTGTTGTAATAAATCGAGTGTCGAAACGTGTCAGTACTTTGAGTATTGACAACGTCCAGAGGAACCACGTTGGGAACTACACCTGTATAGCTAGCAATCGCGCTGGAAGTACTAATTTTGTAACATCATTATACATCAACGGTACTTCTTCAGATTTCTAACAATTTTCACTATTAGTTTTTGATTTTAATCTTTTTTCCATTTAGTACCACCTCAAATCGTTCCTTTTGATTTCGGTCAAGAAGCTACAAATTCCGGTGATATGGCTACAGTCAATTGTGCTGTATCTAAAGGAGATTTACCATTAAATATTACTTGGACTTTCAATAATAAACCTATAGCAACCATCGATGGAATAACAGTCGGTCAAATGAGCAAAAGACTTAGTACTTTAAGTATAGACTCAGTTGAAGCTATACACGCTGGAGAGTATATGTGTACTGCCCAAAATAAAGCGGGGACGATCATCCATTCAGCTGTCTTAAATGTTAACGGTATTTACATAATTTTAACATTTTTCTGTCTTTTCTTCATCTTTATTAGTTTCTCCCCAAATCCATCCGTTTGAATTCAGTGACGAATCAGTCAATTCTGGCGAAATGGCTCTTGTTACTTGTGCTGTAATTAAAGGAGATTTGCCTATTGATATAAAATGGAAACTTAATGGACGCCCTGTTGAAAATCTCGAAGGGATAAGTGTAATGCAAACGAAGAAACGAGTCAGTCAATTGAGTATAGACGATGTTCAAGCGATACATTCTGGAGAATATACTTGTATAGCTGCGAATAAAGCAGGGAATGCCAGTTACTCGTCCTATTTAAGAGTTAATGGTGATTTTAATATTTTTTTTATTGCAAAAGTCCCGGTGTCACTGTATTACTTTTGTCCTATCCTTTGCCAGTGTCGCCTCAAATCCATCCTTTCGATTTCGGCAATGAAGCTATCAATTCTGATGACGCTATTATAGCTACTTGTGCAGTCACTAAAGGTGATTTTCCTATTAATATTTATTGGACTTTCAACAATCAACCACTTAGCAATTTCGATAGTATTACTGTTATGAATAATAAACGAGCCAGTCAGATTACGATAGAATCAGTTCAAGATTATCACGCTGGAGAGTATAAATGTATAGCGAAAAATCAAGCAGGAAGTGATGAATATTCAACGCGGCTTAATGTTAATGGTACTTTGTTTTAAATTGTTTTTTTTTTTTTTCTTTTTGTTGATTATATCTCCTGGTACTTTTTCAGTACCTCCTCAAATTAATCCTTTCGATTTCGGTCAAGAAACTGTTAATTCAGGCGATATGGTTATGGCTATTTGTTTAGTGGGAAGAGGCGATTTGCCGATTGATATTAAATGGACTTTAAATAATCAAACTATTGAACGATTTGAAGGGATAAATGTTGTTATCACTAATTCAAGAGCTAGTCAATTGACTGTTGAATCGACTCAAGGTATTCATCGAGGAGAATATAAATGTGTTGCTAAAAATAAAGCAGGAATTGAAGAATATTCTGCATTTTTAAATGTTAACGGTATTCAAATGAATTGTTTTGTTTGGTTTAGTTAGATTTTTCCCTTTCCTATAAACCTTGATACTTCTGAACATTAGTTTATATTTTATAGTGCCTCCTCAAATCAGTCACTTTGATTTTGGTGAAGAAACGATTAATTCTGGCGATATTGTTATGGCCACGTGCTTTGTTACAAAAGGTGACTTGCCAATTATTATCACTTGGACTTTGAATAATATAAAAGTTGACAATTTCGATGGGATTTCGATTGTGAACACTAATAAACGGGCCAGTCAAATCACAATTGAATCAGTTCAAGCTCATCATCGAGGAGAGTATAAATGTTCGGCGGAAAATAAAGCAGGAGTCGCTGAATCTTCAGCATTTTTAAATATTAATGGTATTTTTTCAAATTAATTTACGATTTTTGTTCACTCCCATCCTGTCCTTATCAATAGCCACTAATTTGAAGCACTGGGTTTTCTTGTCTAGTTCTTCCACAAATTATACCTTTCGATTTTGGGGAGGAAACTGTTAATTCTGGAGATATGACTACTACTCAATGTGCAGTGACTAAAGGTGATTTTCCTATCACTATTAACTGGACTTTGAACAACCAGTCGGTTAGCAATATTCCTGGAATAAGCGTTTCGCAAAATAATAAAAGGATAAGTAGTTTGACTATCGAATCAGTAGAAGCAGTCCATGCTGGAGTCTTCACTTGCACTGCTACCAACAAAGCCGGGTCTAAAAGTTACTCATCCACGTTAAATGTTAACGGTATTTATGAAAATTTTCAAATATTTTTTACATATTTTTAGTTTTCCAAAATTTTTATTTATTTTCTAGTCCCACCCCAAATCCATCCTTTCGATTTTGGCGATGAAGCCATCAATTCTGGCGATCTTATCACTGCTACATGTGCTGTTAGCAAAGGAGATTTTCCTATAAATATTCATTGGACACTTAATGGTCAACCATTAGATAAATTCAATGGAATAACAGTCGTCAGTACCAATAAACGCGTCAGTCAACTCACCATCGAATCCGTCCAAGCAACCCACATGGGCGAATACAAATGTATCGCTGAAAACACAGCTGGGATTGCTTTTTCCTCAGCGTACTTAAATGTTAACGGTATTTAGTACAATTTTGTAATTAAATTTTTGCTTCCTTATACCACCTCAAATTTTACCTTTTGAGTTTATGAATCTCCTGGTATTTCTGTCTTTTGGTTTGTCTAGTCCTTCCTCAAATTATGCCTTTTGATTCTGGCGAAGAACCGTTTAATTCCGGCGTTATGACAACAGTCCAAGGTGCTGTAATTAAAGGAGACTTTCCTATTAAAATTAATTGGACGTTTAACAACCAGTTTCTTAGTTATGTTCCTGGAATAATTATCTCCCAAATTAACAAAAGGATAAGTAGTTTGCCTATTGAATCAGTGGAAGCAGTCCATACTGGAGTCTTCACTTGCACTGCTACCAACAAAGCAGGGTTCAAAAGTTACTTATTCATGTTAAATGTTAACGGTTTTTATTTTAAAATTTCTTCCACATACTTTCCAAAATTTTTGTCTGTTTTCCAGTCCCACCCCAAATCAATCCTTTCGATTTCGGTGATGAAGCCATCAACTCTGGCGATCTTGTCACCACTGTATGCGCTGTTAGTAAAGGTGATTTTCCTATTACCATCCATTGGGCACTTAACGATGTACCATTAGATAAATTTGATGGAGTAACAGTCGTCAGTACCAACAAACGCGTCAGCCAACTCACCATCGAATCCGTCCAAGCAATCCACATGGGCGAATACAAATGTATCGCTGAAAACACAGCTGGAATTGTCTTTTCTTCAGCGTACCTAAATGTTAACGGTATTTAGTACAATTTTGTAATTAATTTTTTTCTTCCCTAGTACCACCTCAAATTTTACCTTTCGATTTTCGCATTGATGGTTTTCTGGTGATTTAACTTCTGCTTCTTGTTTGGCCAAAAAAATGTCAATTTTGCTGCTTAGGAGAGTACTAATGTTTGGTGGAAAATAAAACTGGAGCTTCTGGTATTTCTGTATTTTGTTTTGAATGATTTTTTCCCAATATTTGACTTCATCTATTCAACCTTGTTAGTGTTTAATTTATGTGTTTTTGTCTAGTCCTTCCTCAAATCATGCCTTTTGATTTTGGTGAAGAACCTGTTAATTCTGGCGATATGACAACTGTTCAATGCGCTGTAATCAAAGGAGACTTTCCGATTAAAATTAGTTGGAGTTTCAACAACCACTCTCTTAATGATATTCCTGGAGTAACAATTTCCCAAATAAACAAAAGGATAAGTAGTTTGACTATTGAATCTGTGGAAGCAGTCCATGCTGGAGTCTTCACTTGCACTGCTGCCAACAAAGCTGGGTTGAAAAGCTACTCATCCACGTTAAATGTCAACGGTATTTGCATAATTTTTCTATTTTTTCTATACTTATATTTGTAGCTAGATTTACAAAAATTTTGGGTACTTTCCAGTCCCACCCCAAATCCATCCTTTCGATTTCGGCGACGAAGCCATCAATTCTGGCGACCTTGTCACCGCAGTTTGCGCTGTTAGTAAAGGCGATTTTCTTTTAATCATCCGTTGGACGCTTAACAATGTACCATTAGATAAATTCAATGGAGTAACATCGAATCCGTCCAAGCATATTTAAATGTTAACTGTATTTACTACACATTGGTAATTTTTTTCTCTCCTAGTACCACCTCAAATTTTACCATTCGATTTTGGCGACGATCAGTTCAATTCTGGCGATATGACGTCCGCTTCTTGTTCCGTTAGTAAAGGCGATTTACCATTGACAATCTTTTGGGTTTTGAATGGTAAAACTGTGGATAGTGGCAATGGGATTATCATTAGTTCAGTTAATAAAAGATTGAGTACTTTGAGTATAGAATCGGTACAAGCGGAGCATGCAGGAGAGTATAGTTGTGTTGCTACAAATGCAGCAGGAGAAGGAAGACAATCAGCAGTATTGCATGTTAATGGTTACTACCTTTTATAATTATTTCTGTTTCATTTTATTCCTTTATATTTTTTACCCAAAACAATCTTAACATGGGCCTCGTTTCTTCTGTGGAAATTTATTTAAAAGTTTACAGTTGCGCCTCAAATTCTTCCGTTTGATTTTGGCGAAGAATCGGTTAATTCAGGAGATGTAGCTTCGCTTCAATGTACAGTCTTCAAAGGCGATTTACCTATTCAAATTTCATGGTTGCATAACAATAAAACAGTTGGTGGTAATGATGGAATTATTATTTCAAAAGTCAGTAGGAAAGTTAGCTCTTTGACTATAGACTCAGTCCAGGAACAACACTCAGGATTTTATACATGTTTGGCCGAAAATAAAGCAGGAAGAACAAGCTATTCTACAGTTTTGAATGTTAATGGTACTTAAGACTATTTTCTTTTGAACAGTTGCACCCCAAATTTTACCTTTCGATTTTGGCGAAGATGCTGTTAATTCAGGAGATGTTGCTTCTCTTCAATGTACTGTGTTCAAAGGCGATTTGCCAATTAATATCACATGGCTTCATAACAACATTTCCATTAGTAACAACGAAGGAATTTTGATTACTAAAGCTGGGAAAAAAGTTAGTACTGTTACAATTGATTCAGTACAAGCTGAACATATTGGTACTTATACTTGCGTCGCTGAAAATAAAGCTGGAGTGAATAGTTATTCTGCTTATTTACGCGTTAATGATAAACGCATTAGTTAGAACTATTTTTTTGTCTTTTCTGTAAATTCATATTTTATTCCCTCCTTATAGTTGCTCCACAAATTCTCCATTTTGATTTTGGAGGAGAACCTGTAAACTCTGGAGATCTTGCGTCTTTGACTTGTTCTGTTTTCAAAGGAGACTTACCAGTAAAAATTACTTGGTACCATAATGGTAAAACTGTCAATAACATCGATGGTATTCTTGTAACTAACGCAGGAAAGAAAGTCAGTACTATTAGTATTGATTCAGTACAAGCTGAACATGCAGGAAACTACACCTGCGTTGCTGAAAATCGAGCAGGAAAGTTTTCATATTCTGCTGAGTTATTGGTGAATGGTACTTTAAAATATTTGCTTTATTTCTATTTCTAGTTTTCATTTCCAACATTTTTGATCATTTTTCCAGTAATTCCCCAAATTTTACCGTTTAGTTTCGGCGAGGAAACAATGAATACAGGCGATTCTACTTCTTTGACTTGCACCATTACCAAAGGCGATCTTCCTATTACAATAACATGGTCCCATAACAATCAAACATTGGTCAACGATGGAAATATTGCTATCCTAAAAATGAACAAAAAAATTAGTACTTTGAGTTTTGATTCAGTACAAGCAGACCACATCGGTACTTACACTTGTATTGCGAAAAACGCAGCTGGATCGAGCAGCTACTCTACTTTTTTAAATGTTAATGGTACTTACATTTCTACTATTGTTACTTTTGATTTTTCAATCCTTAATCATCTCCTCCTCCAGTTGCTCCACAGATTTTACATTTCGATTTTGGCGAAGAACCGATAAATACCGGTGACTCTACATCTTTGACTTGTTCCATCAATAAAGGAGATCTTCCAATTGAAATTTTCTGGACTCGTAATAACGAAACTGTAAGGAACGACAACTTTATATCTGTGATTCGTGTTAATAAGAAAATTAGTACTTTGAGTATAGAATCCGTCCAAGCGGAACATATAGGAGAGTATAGATGTGTGGCTAAGAATAAAGCTGGAACGACGAGTTACTCAACGTTTTTGAATGTTAACGGTACAGATTTTTTTATTTTTGTTGCTTGAATTACAGTACCACCTCAAATCCTTCCTTTTGATTTTGGCGAAGATCCTATCAATTCTGGCGATGTGGTGTCTTTAACTTGTTCAGTGAATAAAGGGGACTTACCTTTGGAAATTTCTTGGGATTTTAATAATAAAACGATTGATAATAACTTGGGTGTTGATGTTAGTTTGGTTAAGAAGAGATTGAGTACTTTGAGTATTGACTCCGTCCAGGATTATCATGTTGGAGTGTATAAATGCATTGCGAAGAATGCTGCTGGAGTTAGTTTGCATACAGCTAGGTTGAATGTGAATGGTACTAATCCTGTTTTAAATTTTTCTTTAGTTGTATTTTTTCTTGACTTTTTCCTTTTTTTTTTTGATAGTGCTGCCCCATATTACACCTTTTGAATTTGAAGACAAACTTAATACTGATGATAGCGTCCAATTGAATTGCCATGTAAGCAAAGGAGACATTCCTTTGAATATCTCATGGACTTTGAACAACAAACCAATAAGTCAATCTTCAGGAATTACAACAATATCAATCGGTACTAGAACGAATTTATTGAATATTAATTCAGTCGATCGAGACCATGCTGGAGAATATACTTGCACAGCGGCAAATAAAGGCGGTTCTGCGTCTCATAGTGCCACTTTATTTATCAATGGTACTTTTATAACATTTTTTTTTTACTTTTTCACAGTTCTTCCCCATATCCTACCATTCGAATTTGAAGGAGAAGCAAATACTGGCGATAGTACTCAGCTTACTTGTTACGTCAGTAAAGGGGATACACCTTTGAATATCAGTTGGTTTTTGAATTCCAAAGAAATTCCTTTAGGATTTGGGATTACAACTACAGTCATTGGAAGTCGTACTAATTTGTTGACTATAAATTCAGTGCAAGCGGAACATTCTGGTGTTTATACTTGTAAAGCAGTGAACAAAGCGGGCGAAGCTAGTCATAGTGCTGAACTTTTAATCAATGGTAGTTTTTTGTTTATTGTTTTCACTTTTTCCAGTACCACCCCAAATTGTCCATTTTGATTTTGGTGATGAAACTGTCAATTCCGGCGATATGGTTTCGGTTCTTTGTACTGTTCATAGAGGAGATTTTCCTTTAGAAATTTCTTGGTTTTTGAACAATATTTCTGTTAGTACTATCAATGGTATCAACACTCTTCGTACTAATAAACGAATAAGCCAACTAAGCATTGATTCAGTCCAAGCAGAACATGCAGGAGAATATTTATGTTTTGCTAAAAATCCAGCTGGTGCTACGACATATTCAGCAATTTTAAACATCAATGGTACTTTAATATTTATTTTTGATTTATTCTAGTCCCTCCCCAAATCATTCCTTTTGATTTTACTGACGATCCTGTGAATTCCGAAGACATGTCTTCGCTAACTTGCACAGTCAACAAAGGAGATTTCCCAATTGATATAGCATGGACTTTGAATAATCGTTCCGTCGAAACAGTACCAGGAATTTCAATTATGCGTACTAATAAAAGAATTAGTCAATTAAGTATAGATTCCGTTCAAGCCGAACATGCAGGAGAATTTACTTGTCATGCTGAAAACTCAGCTGGAATTGCTAGTTATTCAGCTGTTTTACACGTAAACGGTACTTATTGTTTTTTTTTTCGTTTTATAGTACCACCTCAAATTACTCCCTTCGATTTTTCCGAAAATCCAGTCAATTCAGGAGATATGGCATCGCTTTTTTGTACAGTGAATAAAGGAGATTTTCCGATTGAAATTTTGTGGATTTTGAATAATAAGTCGATTGAGTCTTTTCAAGGAATTTCTGTTATGCGTACCAATAAAAGAATTAGTCAGTTAAGCATTGATTCTGTGCAAGACGAGCATGCTGGAGAATATAAATGTATTGCTAGGAATAAAGCAGGGGAGACACATCAAGCAGCGGTTTTGCACGTAAATGGTACTTTTGATTTTTTTGATTTTTTCTTTAGTTCTACCCCACATTACACCTTTTAATTTTGATGGAGAAGCGAATCGAGGGGACAGCGTTCAAGTTCAGTGTTACGTCAGTAAAGGAGACTTGCCTGTTACTATATCCTGGCTTTTGAATGAAAAACCAGTTGAAGGAATTTCAGGAATTGGAGTTGTTTCTTTTGGCAAAAAAACTTCAGTTCTAAGCATCGACTCAGTCGATGAAAACAATGCAGGAAACTACACTTGTTTAGCGTCAAATAGAGCAGGAGTTGCTACATTCACAGCAAAGCTAATCGTAAAGGGTACTTACCCTTGTTAATTTTTCCTATCTTGAATTTTTTCCAATTTTTTTCTCTATCCCAGTTTTGCCGAAAATTCAACCATTTAATTTCGGAGACGAGGCTGCATTTATCGGAGACTCAGCGACGGTTCAATGCAGCTTATCTTCTGGTGATCTCCCAGTGACTTTTTCGTGGATGTTGAATGGACAATCAGTTAGTCAAATTCAAGGAATATCGGTTGCTAGTTTTGGGAAGAAAACTTCAGTTTTGAGTATAGATTCGCTTTTGGAACTCCATGCAGGCAATGTGACTTGTATAGCTTCGAACAAAGCAGGAATTTCAGCATACACTACTCAACTCAATATCAAGGGTACTTACTAATTTAAGTTTTTCTATTCAGTTATGCCAAGAATCACTCCTTTTTACTTTGAAGACAATCCTATACATTCTGGTCAGTACGTCCAAGTTAGTTGTCTTGTTTCCGAGGGTGATTTGCCTATAACAATTGAATGGATGTTAAATGGCAGAAATTTGGACACGTTCCCGGAAATATCAACATCGAATATGGGCAAACGCAGTTCAATTTTAGCTATTGAATCTGTTTCGTATATCCATGCTGGAAATTATACATGTTTAGCGAAAAATCGAGCAGGGAGTGCTAAATTTGTAACGGAGTTACTTGTTAATGGTTCTTTGATTTTTAGTTTCTTTTTGCTTAGTTTAGTTTTCCTTACAGTCCCTCCACAAATCACTCATTTTGATTTTGGTAACGATCCTATCAATTCTGGGGATACAGTTTCGGTGTTTTGTATTGTGAATAAAGGAGATTTCCCGATTAATATCACATGGACTTTGAATAATAAACCCGTGAGCGTAATTGACGATATCACAATGATAAGAACCAGCAATCGCATTGTCCAACTGAATATCGACTCAGTTCAAGCCAAGCATTCAGGAAAATATGTTTGTACAGCAAGGAATGCTGCAGGAATTGCCGAACATTCAACTTATCTTCATATCAATGGTACTAATTTATTATCCTTTCCTAGTTTTACCAAAACTTCTTCCTTTTTCGTTTGGTGATGAACCTTCTTATATGGAGGAATCCACGACTGTACAATGCAGCGTTTCTACTGGTGATTTACCTGTTAAATTCTACTGGACTTTGAATGGAAAACCTTTGACTAATGTTCAAGGTGTGAATATTGCGTCTTTTGGTAAAAAAACTTCTGTTGTTAGTATTGAATCAGTCGATGAATATCATGCTGGAAATTATACTTGTTTGGCTGAAAATAAAGCAGGAAATAGTAGCCACTCTTCTGTGTTGATTGTTAAGGGTAATTGATATTTTCCATGTTTCTTTCGTTTTTTTTTATTAGTTTCACCCCGAATCATCCCGTTTTATTTCGAAGAAAATCCTCTTCATTCTGGCCAGTATGCTCAAATCAACTGTTTAGTAGCCGAAGGAGATTTACCACTAGAAATAGAATGGACTTTGAATGGTTTAAAAATTGATAATTTTGCTGAAATATCAATCTCAAAAATTGGGAAAAGAAGTTCAGTTTTGACCATCGAATTGGTGTCATATAACAGTGCTGGAAATTACAGTTGTCATGCGAAAAACAAAGCAGGAAAAGCGGAATACACCACTCAGTTATTAGTTAATGGTTAATCTTTCTTTTTAATTTTTCTGTTTTTCTGTTCCTAAAACCATGTTTCTTAATTTCAGTTTTACCTCGTATTGCCCCGTTTAGTTTCGGTGATTCGCCTGTGCATTCCGGCCAAACTGTTCAAGTGACTTGTTTAGTATCAGAGGGCGATCTTCCTTTAAATTTAACTTGGACTTTTCAAGGAGGTTTCAAAGAGTTGGATAGTGGTGTTGTTACAACAAATATTGGCAAAAAGGCGAGTTCACTTCTTATAGATTCTGTGTCAGAAGTTCAAAGCGGAAATTACACATGCACTGCTCGGAATCGTGCTGGATCTAGTGATTTTACAGCATCTTTAGATGTTTATGGTACAATTTTTCAATTTGAAAAAAATCTTCCATTTGTGGCTAATACTTGTTTGCACCATCTCGAGATGATGCGATCTCAGCTGCACCCTTTCTACCTTTTACTCCTACACGCTTCCTTCAGCTGAGATCTAGGGATTATCCCGTTTTCCATTTCCTTGCACTTTTTCTTCTTCTTCTTTGAGTTTACTCTTTTGCATGCTTTTTTTTTAGTTGTCCTTTCACTTTATAAATATTATTTTTTTTTTTTTAATAACTAATATCAAAATTAACCGAGAAAACATCAAAGCCAATATTTTGCATTATTGAAGTTTTCTCAGTATCGAACAAAAAGTGTAAAATTTTTTAAACGCTTTTTGTTCAGTTAGACTTTTGGCAGCAAAATTTTTAATGCATGCTCTATTGATTCTTTTGGCTATCAAAATTTTGAAGGACTTTAGTTTGCATGCTTTTTCATTCAAACTAAGGAAGTTTATTCAAGTCTAATCAAGTTTCCGTTTTTAGTACCACCAAGATGGATACTAGAGCCGACTGATAAAGCATTTGCTCAAGGCTCTGATGCCGCCGTTGAATGTAAAGCCGATGGTTTCCCCAAGCCTGTAGTGACGTGGAAAAGGGCAACTGGTTAGTTTTTTCAACCATCTATGATATTTTTTCTAACATTTTTATTATTAGGGGTATCACCTGGCGATTACAAAGATTTCAAACCTAATAATCCCGATATTAAAGTAGAAGACGGTACTCTTACAATCAATAATATCCAAAAAACAAATGAAGGTTATTATTTATGTGAAGCTGTTAATGGAATTGGTTCTGGTTTATCAGCAGTCATACAAATCAGCGTCCAAGGTACAATATTTCCATTCATAATTGATTAATTCATAAAAAAAAATTGTAGCTCCTCCTCAATTTGACATTAAATTGCGCAACCAAACGTCCCGAAGAGGCGATCCTGCAGTGTTACAATGTGAAGCAAAAGGCGAAAAACCCATTGGCATTTTATGGAATATCAACAATAAGCGTTTAGAACCAAAAGGAGATAATCGTTATACAATTCGCGAAGAAATATTAGCCAATGGTGTTCTTTCCGGACTTAGTATTAAACGCACAGAACGTTCCGATTCTGCTCTTTTCACTTGCGTCGCTACAAATGCTTTTGGGAGTGATGATACAAGTATTAATATGATTGTCCAAGAAGTACCAGAAGTACCATATGGGTTGAAAGTTTTGGATAAATCGGGACGAACTGTACAATTATCTTGGGTAGCACCATACGATGGCAATTCACCAATAACTCGATACGTTATTGAATATAAACAAAGTAAAGTCAGTTGGGAAGGAAACACCGAACGCGTTTTAGTTCCCGGAGATCAGACAGAAGCTGGAGTTTTTACTCTTCGACCAGCAACAACTTACCATATACGTATAGTCGCTGAAAATGAAATCGGTTCAAGCGAACCATCCGATACTGTGACTATTATAACAGCAGAAGAAGTACCTGGAGGTCCTCCGACCAATATTCGTGTTGAAACTGATGATCAACATTCACTTGTCGTTTATTGGAAACCACCAGTTAGAGACGAATGGAATGGGGATATTCAAGGATACTATGTTGGTTATCGATTGGCAAATTCCGAAAAACCGTATTTCTTCGAAACTGTTGAGTTTAGCCGCGAAGAAGGAAAGGAACATCATTTGAAAATTTCGAATTTGAAAACATACACTCAATATTCTGTTGTTGTGCAAGCTTTTAATAAAGTAGGAGCTGGACCATTGTCCGATCCGCTTAAAGCATACACAGCTGAAGGTGTGCCAGAACAACCTCCAGATAAAGCTACTTGCACTACACTTACTGCTCAAACAATCAGAGTTTCTTGGGTTTCTCCACCTTTAACTGCAGCTAATGGAATTATTAAAGGTTATAAAGTTATCTATGGACCTTCAGACACATGGTTTGGTAAATAATCAAAATTTTTAATTTTCACAATTTTACTAGATTTACAATTTTAGATGAAAACACCAAAGACACGAAAATTACAGCAGCTAGCGAAACTATCCTCCATGGTCTTAAAAAATACACAAATTATAGTATGGAAGTCTTAGCTTATACTTCTGGAGGCGATGGAGTTCGCACAACACCTATTCATTGCCAAACCGAACAAGATGGTACTGTTTATCCATTAAAATTAGCAATAAATCATTTTTTGCGATTTCAGTACCGGAAGCTCCAGTTTCAGTCAAAGCTTTAGTCATGTCATCAGATTCGATTTTAGTTAGTTGGAAACCTCCAGTTGAACCTAATGGAATTGTTGAATATTACACTGTTTATTATAAACCAGCAGCAACAGAAGATGGAGCTACTGAAGAAAAACCAAAATCACAAAAAATAACACCAAGTTTACGTAATCACAATCTAAGCTATCAAGCGAAAAATCTTGATAGTAATAAAAAGTATGAATTTTGGGTAACTGCGGCGACAACAATGGGCGAAGGACAATCGTCGAAAAAAGTTACAGTATCGCCAAGCACAAGCAGTAAGTTTTATAAACTTTAATAAAACAAATGTCAAATTTTTGTTTAGTTCCAGCACGAATTGCCTCTTTCGATGATACTTTCACTACAACATACAAAGAAGATGTTACTTTACCATGTTTAGCAGTCGGAATGCCTCCTCCAGTTATCACATGGAAAATCAAAGGAATTCAGTTTACATCGAATGATAAAATTCGCCAACAACCAGATGGGTCGCTTTTTATTCGAGATGTCAGCAGAAGCAACGCTGGGGAATACTCTTGTCATGTTGAAAATGATTTTGGACAGGATACTGTTACGCATCAGTTAATAGTAAACGCGCCACCGCATGCTCCTCAAGTTTCTTTGACTTCGACTACTACCAATTCGTTGACGCTTAAATTGAAACCTCATGAGTCTGATGTCGAGCCGATTCATGGTTACACTATTCATTATAAACCAGAGTTTGGGGACTGGGAAACGCTTCAAGTTGGACCAACTGTCGAAAAATATACACTAGAGAAGTTGCTTTGTGGGACGAGATATCAAGTTTATGTGAAAGCTTACAACAGGTAAAAAATGATTTTTTTTCGGTTTAGAGGATCAAATGGTAAATTACTGAGGTAGTTTTTTCATTACTATAAGTCTCTGTTTTAAGTATACAAGTTTCATTTTTTATTTTTTTAGTATTGGAACCGGCGATCCTTCGGACACGCTCAACCCAAGAACGCGCGGCGAGAAACCGATAATTCCAAGTGCGGAGAAATTCATCGAAGTATCGTCGAATAGTATAACGTTGCATTTGAATGCATGGTCGGATGGTGGTTGTCCCATGCTATATTTTGTAATCGAACATAAAAAGAAGTGAGAATTGGATTAAAATTTTTTTGGTTTGGATAAAACTTGTGTTTTTTAGGACAAGTACGGAATGGATTCAGGTTTCAAATAATGTAAAGTTAGGTCAAAATTTCGTTCTTTTGGATTTGGATCCAGCTTGTTGGTATCATTTGCGTGTGACTGCTCATAATAATGCCGGATTCAATGTTGCCGAATATGAATTTGCGACACTCACCGTAACTGGAGGTAACTTTTTGGTGTTTTTTTCAAAACGCGCCGACTTTATGGAAGTTGTAACGTAAAACGAAAATTTTTAGTAGTTTTTTTATAGAAAGTTTTAATAGAAAATCCTTAAGTTGGTGCTTGTTTTTTGTTTTTTCTTTTATTTTGTGTTTTTTTTTGCTTCCAGTAATAATTGTTCGCAATAGTACCTGAATGTATAGTACGAAAATCTGTTTTCGTTTCAGGTACTATTGCCCCGGCCCGTGAAATTCCCAAAGAGGACACAATTCAAATAATCCTGGAGAACCTAAACCTAGTAGTCCCCGTAGTGGCGGCAGTTTTGGTCATAATTGTTGCCATTATTGTGATTTGTGTATTACGAGGCAAAGGAAATTATCATAAAGGTATAGTTGTTGTTTTTTCTTTATTCTAGGTACAATCGCACCAATTAGTGAATCACCTGGTGTTAAGATGCTCTTTCCTTGGATACCCGACTGGGTCGACTTGAATATTGCTGTGCCAGTAGCTGCTACAGTAGTTGTTGTCGTTGTCGGAATTGTTGTCATTTGCGTGGCTCTATCTCGTAGAGCCAACGGTCCTTTACAAACTCGACTACGAAGCGATTGTATGTCACTTTTAATCATAAAATCGTTGAGACACAAAACGCATGTTTTTTTCAACACATTAATATTTTGTCTTTTGCACATTTATCCGTTTTGCAGATGATGTAGTTTACAACCAATCAGTCAACGCTTCATCGACTTTGGATAAGCGACGACCTGACTTAAGAGATGAACTAGGTTATATAGCTCCACCAAACCGCAAACTGCCACCTGTACCCGGATCTAATTACAACACTTGTGATAGAATCAAGAGAGGTACCGTTTTAAGTAAGAATCAGCCATTGCTTCTTATCTGCATGATAATACTTTTAGTTTATGTTATTTTTTCATTGCTAAACGCCAATATCAAATTTTACTAACATATTATTATCAATGTGCGTGCTATTATTTATTATTATTTCATGTTTATTTATGTTATATTTGTTGTCCAATGAGAGCGTGTATTCATTTCCTGCAAAAGGTACCAAATGCTTGATTACTTTCAATGTGCAATAGGAGCTCATTATCGTTCTCATTCCACCTGGGATCCACGACGTCATTTATATGAAGAACTTAGAAGTAGAAGGGGTTCAAACGAAACTGTTCATGCTCATAGAGGTAAAAGTCCATCATATATCCGAGTGGTTTGTAAGCTTATTGCTTCTAACACTTAATCTATTTAGAGTTGTCGTCTGTCTGCGAATGCAAATACTAACATTTCTTAGATTATATTATTAATAGCTTGAATCTTCGTTGTCTTCAGAAATGTAAGTTATCGTCTGCTTGCGCTAACTCATCTTGTACTGTAGCTAAAAATTTTGATTAATATCATTTCTGATTGATTTAATTTCTATTTAAAGGCATGGACGATGAAATTTGCCCTTATGCTACTTTCCATCTATTGGGCTTCCGAGAAGAAATGGATCCAAGTAAAGCAATGCAATTCCAAACGTTCCCTCATCCACACTCAGGTACCATGGGACCATCAGGGATGAATACACCCCATCAAATTCACTCACGCTCAGGATCACAATCAATGCCTAGGCAAAATAGACGTTATGATAGAGTCGGTTCCCAAGGTAATTTTTTTTTTTTTTTTTTTTTTTAAGAAAGTGTAATATTTAATTATCTGTTATTATAGGTAATGGAAGCATTTATTCCCCCGGTCCGGAATACGACGATCCAGCGAATTGCGCGCCGGAAGACGAACAATACGGTTCTCAGTATGGAGGTTATGGTGCTCCGTATGACCAATATGGAAGTCGAAGTTCGATTGGCCGCCGATCTCTTGGTTCTTTGAGACTGCAGCCGACTAGCAACAGTCCTGAACCACCACCACCGCCACCACGTAACCACGACCCATCGTTTAATGATTCGAAAGATAGTAATGAAATTTCTGAAGCTGAGTGCGATCGAGATCAATTAATCAACAGTCGTACTTATGGTGGTAAGTAATTTAGCGCTTAATTAACATAATGCTTTTCGGCCTAGTACTTTTCTAATTAAAATTGGCTTAACTTTACTATAAAAATTGATAAATTTTATTTATATTTGATTACAGAAAATGACCAGGGTAAGTGAGTTGTTTGACCGTTAATCTATTAGATCAGGTTCTTCAACTCATGGATCATTCTCATTGATCATTTCTTTATTTCGCATGTTGGAAATTAATCAGTGTGTTAACAGCATGAATTTTTTGAAAATTCTTTTTATGTTTGCCATTGCATAATTTTAATTTTATTTGAGTTTTTATTTAAGCTAGAGATTCAGTGACGTCTTGTGGTCGTGTAGTAAGTGTGGTTTGTTTTCAGTAATGAGAGGTAGTGCAAAGGATGGCATGTCTCACGAGGAAATGCGCAAACTGATTGAAAGGTCAGTACACACAATATACCTCTTTTCCCATTAAAACATAAAAATAAATCGGAAAATTTGTACTGGAGTGAAAGGAATTTTTCGCATTAGTCCAAAATTATAGTGCAAAAAATTTTAAAGAGGTGTTCAAGACTAATAATCAGATTGATAGTCATTGGTTCAAATAAACCAATCTACAATAATTCAACCAATAAAAATGTGAATTCTTTTTTATCGCTTAGCGATAAGACTTTTTGTTTTACTTGGAATCGTTGTTATTGGATTGAGATTTCTAGTGCAGCGACTGGTTGAGCGCTTAACCAATCACTGACGTTTGGAATAAAATCCGTTAATTAAAAATAATATTCACTATTATGAGTGTTTCTGTAATGATTTAGTTTATTTTAATGAAATTATTAAGCTATCGATTCAATTTAAATAAAAGGTGATTTCATTATAATTAAGAACTAATTTCGGATGAAATTCACGATAGGAGACAGATTATTATAATTTTAGGTATTTATTAATGTTGCTAAAAACGCACTTAAAATCCACTAGAATAGAGACGATATTAGTAAGACATTTGAGTCATATAACGAAAAACATTTTGAGTCCAGAGGACATACAGTGTCACCATTAAAGTCGGCTTTATATGGGAATTTTTTTTAGTATAAGATTTAGTTAAAATTTGGTTTTTGCTTCAAATTATATGAAAAATGACAATAACAAACATGATTAAGCGGCGTTTGTTTGTCAGCAAATTTAACATTTCTTGCAGTGAATGGCTGGAACTGCCATTTCTAGGATGAATTTGAAAAAAACTCATTTGAAAAAGTTGTTTTTAATGAAGTATATGCATGTGTGCACCTAGCGTGAAGTTGAAATTTTAGGTATTTTTGTTAAATAATTCTTTTTTTACAAATTCACAGTTTACTCAACTAGTATAAGTTTATTTATTTTTGGAATATTCAACGTTTTAAGTCTTTTTCATAATAAATATTCTTTTCTAGATTTAACAATTTTGAAAATTTGAATCTCGTCATAAGAAAAATTGATGAGTGGTGCAAAGTTCGAATGATTTTAACATTCTATCAAAAATAGTTTTTTGTATTAAAAGTATGTTGAATAATGAAAAAACGGTTAAGACAGCTTTAATCCAACATTATCTTAGTTTTAAGACCATATTTGAAAAAAAAATTGGGATTGGTAAATATTCAGAAAAGGTCTGAAAACTGAGACCTATTAAAATTAGTGTCATTTTTGACAGTCTTCCTATAATCTTACATCAATTTGATGTTGGAAAATGTCTTGCATTTGGGTATAATTGAAAAAACGTTAAAGTTATGATAACTTTACACCGCTCATGTCAATTTTTTTTTGTGACTAAAATCGAAATTTTGAAAAAAGTTAAGTAAAAAAGAAGTATTTATTTTTGAAGTTATTTATAACAATGGATCTTTCAAAAATAAACCAATTTATATCAATTTGTTAAATTTTGATACAGTTAGAAAAGAATTATTTACCCAAAATGTCAAGTTTACGCTAGATTTTTCAAATTTTGCACACGTCCAAAAAATTACATTACAAACAACTTTTTTAAATAAAATTTTACGAAATTCCGTCTAGAAATGCCATTTTCAGTCATTCACTGCAAAAAATGTTAAATTTGCTGACAAGCGAACACCGTTTAAAAATTTTCCCATATGGAGCCGACTTTAATGGTCACACTGTATAAGAGGATGTCACATAAAAAGTGTAAAAATAGTAAATATATAAATTCTTATCTTATCACCCACTTTTGTGTAATTCATATGTGTAAATGGATCACTTTTTCTTTTTTTGGCACCCAATAGAAATTTCCACACACGCCTCTAGACAAGGCACTGACCAATTAAAGAATTAGTTTAAAATTAATCAATAATTTGGAAAACTTTTATGCTGTGTCTTAGTTAATTAAATTAAAGTATATAAAGTGTAAAAATTGGAAATACAAGAGAGTTTTTTTTAAGAGTACTGTTCTGAGTCAGAGACAGTTTAGTTCAGTCTAGTTCTGTTCCAAGTTTAGCTTGTTTCAAGATTTCAATTCAGTCATAGTTACTGTAAATCTTAGTCGTTAGCTATTTTGTGTTAAGTGGAATATAGTAAGTCTTCATTCCATTCATTATAATCAAGATCCAAAGTATTCAAAAGATAAATATTTTTCAAGGCCCCAACTGAACCCACAGCCTAAGAAACTAATGTCGCAGGATTGGCGCCAAATTTCCGATTATTTCTGAAGTCTTGGTTTTGTTTGTAACGCCTCTTAAAGCTGTGTGTAATTTTGGAACAATTCTTGCGGTTCGTCACTCCAGTACATCGGTCCCATCGTCTGCATTTAAATGTGGCACTCATATTTTTGCAATGACTCTGTGACAATAATATTTGTTAATTTCATGAATTCCTCTCAAATAGGAAACTGTAAGTGTGTACTGCATAATGTGGAAAACTAGCTTTTTTTTTAAATGTGTTTTGTTTTTGCACTGTTTTCTTATGTTTTCTATATGTGCACATTAATAATACTAATTTTGTGTTTTTGTTTTAATTTAAAATAGTGAATTTTCTTAAATGTTGGTTGTTGATGTTATCAGTTTTGTGTGAGTATTTGGTTTTTTCTTTTTTTTTAGAAACGAAACAGGGCAAGCCAACGGGGGACTCACAGCCTACGATACTGTGGCAGTGTAATTTATAAAAAGACGATTGAATATATTAACGATCAAATCTCGTAATTTAATTTTGATGATTTGCATTTAATTGAATGAGATTTGATCATTAAATATTGTCTAATGGTATTTGTACAAAATATTCACACCAACCTTGGAGACTGAAACTTTTTTCTTTTGAATTTCCATGACTTTTATAGGAATAGCACAAAATTGGCTTTTTGGACATTTTCGTGAATATTTAGTGTGGATACCTATAATCTCCTAATTGTAATATTTTTTTTACCAAATATTTATTTTAGTTGCTTTATTCAGGAGTTTGCATTTTGCTCCTAAAACGAATACGTACACATTTTGCCAAGATTTTCATAAAAAAATCTGATTTTAATTTGGTTTGCTCGTTTGTACAGTGGCTCAATGTGTCATGTGATATTTTGAGGTTTGTGAATACTTTTTTTTTTATTTAATGATATTTGGTCAATTGATTTACAGTCTACAGTGGTGCCAAAAAAATCGTTAAAAACTTATTTCAAAGTTCTACTGTAGACCAATTTTGAGTAGCTTAGCATTGTTTCTTATTTCGCTTCTTTGAGTTGTTTTGTTTAGTGTTTTTGGATATAGTTTTAGTGTAAAAGTTGGCGATATGGTTTCGTTATTTTTATTGTGCTCTACAAGTGTTGAAGGTTGTGCATCGCCAGCTTGTAATTAAAAAACGCTACTACATGTAAAGAAATAGCTTTTCCTCCTTGAATTTTTTCATTGCTGACAATTCATTTTTTCAACAGTTGTCATCTTAATTTCTCCCAATTGACCATCGAACAATTAGAAATGAATTGTCAGCAATTTGAATCTTTTGTAAGAAATTTTAGCTAAATTAGGGACAAAATCTAATTGTTTTTAGCCGCTAGGTTTATGAAAATATATCAGTGTCTCTATCTTAATGCATGTTCGTCAAATATATAATTAAACGTAGATGTATAAAACATACAGTTTTCAAAATATTTAATTACTCGAAAAATTATATAAAGCGATTTAAACATAATTTTATTCACTTAATACTCAGCTTCGATTGTAGTGTTTAAAAATATCAGTAGTATAGATGTTTATCCAGAATTATGGCATTTTAGACAGAGATTTCTTTCAGAATTATGCTGAATGTATTTTACCGAAAACTGCAATATTGGATTTGGTTTAATTTTTTTCATTTGTCAAATTTTCAAGTTCCTAATCTAGCAATTCAATCTTGGTAAAATATACGCAGAGATTACAGTAATTTGTCATTTTATTAATACTAGTCAATATTGTTTCGTCGCTTGAACCGATTTCTATGTAATGTCTTGTGTGGAGAAAAAAAATGACAAATTTCTTTTCTTTTTTTTTAATTTGTGATAATGGTTTGAAATGCCATTATAAATGTATTCTTAAGTGTGCTATATATCCAGTTAATAATTGTAGTGTAATACTCTCTTAATACTTATAATAATTATTATTCAGACTTTTTGCAATATTTTTGAATACTTCTACTAATTGTGTGTTTTTGTATAGATGAGTTCCATTTATGTCTTTGGTAAAACGGACAGAGTAATCCTGTTGTAACTACAAATTTAAACTAAATTTGTAATTCAACAGAATCACTCTGTATATTATGTAATTATAATAATTTGACAGTTTTGCCATTATATGTAAATTTAAGTGCTTGTATACCAAAGTACATTTTTTGGTTAAATATACAATATAAAAAAATTCCTAGTGGAGTTTATTTCTTGCGCAGCTCCATGGTCCTTTACAATAAGACAAGAGCGTCAGATAAATAAAATTTTGACATGAACCACGTGCTACTACTCGCTGCCTCTTGCTTATTCCTCCATAAAATTTTAAGTGTTTTCCAGCTCTTGACCGCAGTCAGTTTATTCTAGCAGAAGCATTAATGCAATAAGTAGCAAAACGTGGTCATGAAGTCACTGTTATAAGTCCTTATCGACCTAAAACCGAACCGTCAAACTATAATTATGTATTAATCTTTTTCAGGTTCTGATTTAATTGAAAGTAGTGCGTCAGATTTATTCACAAAAATCAAAAGGGCATATTTGTTTGGTAATAAAATAACTGAAAATACTTTGAAGAATGCAGAAGTTTAAAAATTGTTGGCTTCAAATAAAATGATTTAGTTATAGTTGAGCAGTTCTTCAACGATGCGTTAAAAGGTTTTGCTGCGCATTTTAAAACACCTTTGGTAAATAAATTTCTTATGAGTACTTCTTTCTTGACATCTAATTTCTTATACTAGCTATACTGTAAAGAGTGCAAAAAACTGTTTAAGTTGGTATGCTAGGCAACTAACAATACACAAACATTCGTTTCTGTTAATTAAGTCGTTAAGTAATTTTTTTTATGAACAATGCGGATATATTGATTCAAATACCTTAACAAATTAGTGGAAAACCTATAAATAAACCTTATTGCTATTTTGGATAATTTCCTTATTATTGTTAACATTGGGCTTAATTTATTTTTATGAGGATAATTCAACGCAAGCTGCACCTAAGAAATATTAGTAGATGAGGTGATAATTGCCTAAAGTTTAATTACGATGGTGCAAAAAGCACTCTTAAGCTCATCAGCATAAAAGCACATTCAAAAAAAAATACAGTGGAACAATTTATATTTCTGAAAAGATCATGTTCCACGCGAGATAAACCTATGAGATCATGCAAGGTGTGTATTAATTGGGTTACTTTGTTATTTTCCCACCTTGTGGGGGATGGACTTTAGTAACCAATAGAAAACTGTTACAACCCCTTTAAACATGATGCTGACCACTATGCGTAGTTTTAGGAAAAAAAACACGAATCAGGAAATTAAGTAGGATGTAACTGGGAATACATAATGAGGGTATATAATGCAAAGACAATAGGAAATAAGGAGTTTTTTTTCTCAGTTTTCTGCAGTTTTTTGACAGCGATACGAGCAGTTTCTGTGTCTCTGTGTTCCCTTTGTGTATCTTGGATTTACCATGTTTCCAGTCATGTTTTCCGGCGAGCTCGAATTGTTATTGTACTTGTAACTTGTATAAGGGTGAAGGGTTAACTTTTAATTGTAAGTTTTGAACTAATTATGGTATGTCTGGATGAAGAGTTACTGATGATACAGAAAATAAATGAGTTGAAGCTGATTATCATGTTTTTTTATTTATTTGAATGAGTTGGAGGAAGAATTATAAGTAATTTGGGTCCCAACGAACCCACAGCCTAAATAACCCTTATGTCACAGGATTTGCGACTGTGGAGGTAGTACCCTCACATCATTTATTTCATTCCTCGTAACTACAAAGCTACCTCATTACAATACTGATTGAATACTGAATACTTGGGTTTCCCCAACGATTAAAAAATTCAATCGCAGCTGTTTATAGTTGTTTATATCATAATTTGATATTTTTCTCAACTCGGAAACAATATTTAGCAAAATATTTCCCAAATAATTTAGATTTCAACATTATTATTTACAACGCTTCAATAATGCACGACAGGAAATGTGTTATTAAGTTATTACCTTAGAACATGATCGAAATTGGTGGTTTCCATATAAGTCGAAAACTTTCAATCCACGACGTCCAAAATTTTCTTGACATCGCTAAAAATGGTGCGATTTTTTTCAGTCTTGGATCAAATCTAAGAAACGTTGATTTGTCTCAATAAAAATTTAATGTCATTGTTAAAATTTTTAAACGTTTAGAACCCATTAAGGTTCTGTGGAAGTTTGAGACAGATTTGGCTAAAAACCAGAAAATGTTTTTATATCGAAATGGTTTAAACAAAGTGATATTCTTGCTCATCCAAATATAAAATTATTTATAACTCATGGTGGGATGTTGAATACAATTGAGACTATTTTTTACGGAATTCCGGTTTTTACTGATGAGAAGATGAACGCTGCTAAAGCTAAGACTCTTGGAATTGTGAGTGAAGTTCCGTTTTTGGAATTATAACTAAGCTATAAAATTGAAGCTAGAAAAATAATCGAAATTATGAATGACAGACCTGTAAAGTCTTTAGATTTTGCTATGTATTGGATTAAGTATTTTAATAGGCGTCAAGGGATGATATTCGATGCTCCAAGTTTGCATCTCTATTGGCTTGAAATTTATATGATCGATATTCTATGTTTTCGATTGTTTATTCTTTGGATCAGCTGCTACACTATGAAAAATCTTAAAAACAGAAGAGTTAATGTAGGAAAAACTAAACAAAAAAAAACAAATTATTTCAATCTCAATTCCAATGCATTTCATTTCTTGCACAAGTATACACCTTGCTTGTCCTTGAAAGATTATGAGAGCGCACGCTATAATAATCAAGTAAAAGCGTTAGATAGATAAAATGTCGACATGAATCACGTGCTGCTACTCGCTACTTGTTGCTTATTCGTCCGTGCAGAATGTGCGAAAATTTTAGGTGTTTTTCCAGCCCCTGGACGCAGCCAGTTTATTCTAGCAGAAGCTTTAATGCAAGAAGTAGCAAAACGTGGTCATGAAGTCACTGTTATAAGTCCTTATCGACCTAAAAAGGAACCTTCAAACTATAAAACCATCCTAATAGAAGAACTATTAAATAATGACGACAGTAACAGTAAGATTTTAACTTTATCAAATTTTTTCAATTTTTTTTTTTAGGTTTGGATTTATTTGAAATCGGCACGTCAAATTTATTTACAAATATTAAAACCACATATATATTTGGTAATTTAATAACTGAAACTACTTTGAAGAATGTAGAAGTACAAAAATTGTTGGTTTCGAAAGAGAAGTTTGATTTGGTTATAATTGAACAATTTTTCAACGATGCGTTGAAAGGTTTCGCTGCGCATTTTGAAGCACCTTTGGTATTGTTCAGCTCGATGGGTGCTACAGAATGGAACAAATTCCATATGGGCAATCCTTTCCTCCCATCTATACATCCAGTTTGTTATACTAGCTATACCAACAATATGGATTTCCCCCAGAGACTGAAAAATCTAATCGGAACTATTTATGATTATTTATATCGCAATTTAATATTTTTCCCAACTCAGAAGCAATATTTAGCAAAATATTTCCCAAATTCTTTAGATTTCAACACAATTCTTTACAACGCTTCAATAATGCTCTTAAATTCGCACGTTACTACTACAGGAAATGTGTTATTACCCTACAACATGATCGAAATTGGTGGTTTCCATATAAATCGAAATCCTTTAACCCACGACGTCCAAAATTTCCTTGACAGCGCTACAAATGGTGCGATTTTATTCAGTCTTGGATCAAATTTAAAAAGCGCTGATTTGTCTCAATCAAAAATTAATGCCATTCTAAAAGTTTTTAAAATTTTAGAACCTATTAAAGTTCTGTGGAAGTTTGAGACAGATTTGGCTGAAAAACCCGAAAATGTTTTAATATCGAAATGGTTCAAACAAAGTGATATTCTTGCTCATCCAAATATGAAATTATTTATAACACATGGCGGAATGTTGAGTACAACTGAAGCTATTTTTTACGGAGTTCCAATGATTGGAATTCCGGTTTTTGCTGATCAGAAGATGAACATTGCTAAAGCTAAGAGTCTTGGGATTGCTACTGAAGTTCCGTTTTTGGAATTGTCAGAAGAGACTTTTGCTAGCGCCATTAATGAAACATTAAGTAATCCAAACTATAAAATTAAAGCTAGGAAAATAGCAGAAATTATTAATGATAGACCAGAGAAACCTTTAGATTTGGCTATGTATTGGATTGAGTATGTTATTAGGCATCAAGGGATGCGATTCGATGCTCCAAGTTTGCATCTCTATTGGTTTGAAATTTATATGATTGATATTCTGTGTTTTGGATTGCTTATTCTTTGGATTGGTTGCTACATTGTGAAAAAATTCAAGAACAGGAGAGTTAATGTAACGAGAACTAAACAAAAAAAACAATAAATTATTCTCAATTGAGTTGATGTTTCAATTTTTTTTGTTGGGACACTATTTTTATCATAATTAGCACAAAACTTTAGCAATATTCCCAACTAATGTAAAAAGTCATTATGCGGTTGGAAGTAGTCTTATGCGTGGTCTTGCAGAAAAAGGGCATGATGTCACTGTAATTAATAATTTCAGAGAGAAAAATCCACCAAAAATTGGGATTTATAGGGATATTTTGTTAACAACAAATGAAACATCACGTAAGTCCTTTAAGAAGTAATAAAATCCACTCTTTCTCAATTTTTTTGGTTCCGAATCTCTTCGTACTCGATCAAATGAACTTTATTACTTTTGCTCTTTTCATGAATTCCATCGGCAATAAAATTATTGAAACAACTCTTTTGCATCCCAACGTCCAGCAACTTTTAAAATCCAGCGAAAATTTCGACGTTGTCATTTTAGAACATTTCGTTAATAATGGATTATCAGCTTTTGTGTACCACTACAAAGCTCCTTTTGTACTTCTATGGACATGTGCTTCAAACTCTTGGATAAACCCATTAGTCGCAAATCCATTTCCTCCATCTTACGTCCCTGAACAAAAAATCGATTTCAATCACGTCTTCTTTCTTCCATCGTGTTCACAACTTCCTAATTTAAGTTTTTGGCGAAATAAATCAAAATTTAATTTTTTTCCCGGCACAGAACAAACTAATGTTGCCGATTTAGATATTCTGAATTACAACGCGTCTTCAGTTTTGATCAATTCGCATTGGAGTATCAATCGAGCAGTACCAAGACTTCCCAAACATGATAAATATTGGTGGGATTCATATTCAACCATCAAAAAAACTACCAAAAGTTCTTCAAGATTATTTAGATAGTGCTAAAAATGGATTCATTTATTTTAGTATGAGTTCTGCTTTGCAAAGCAAAAATTTCAGTTATGGTTTTTTCAAAATTGAAAATAAAAGTGTTATGGAATTGGGAAGAAGATCAATTAGATGACCAACCTGCAAATGTTAAGTTAAGCAAGTGGTTTCCACAACAGGATATTTTAGGTTTTAAGACTAATATTTTTGATTGTATCTTATTGTTTTTTATTTAGCGCATTCTAATATTAAGCTATTTATTACCCATGGTGGCATGTTAAGTGTAACTGAAAGCATCTACCATAGAGTCCCAATTCTTGCACAGAAGTGGATGTGGGCGATACAATTTGTTTGAAGATTTAAATGAAGAGACTCTAAGTGAAGCTCTTGAAGATCTGCTTTAGATATCAAGAAAATATTATGCACTATCGGCGTCATAAATCAATAGATGAAGCTGAATATTGTTAAGTATCAGGGAGCTCCGCATTTAAGAGTCGCTGGGTTTGATTTAGCTTGGTATCAGTACTTAAGTCTAGATGTAGTGGCATTCATTTTTTGGGTTATTTTATTCATAGTGTTTCTTGTTTTTGAAGTAATTAAAATAGTTGCGAGCGTTTGTAAGAGAAAAGAGAAAATAAATTGAAGAAATTAGTGATATTGTCTAGTTTTTTTATTGGTAGTTCTGTTGAAACAAGTTATAAAAATTATTAAACTGTTTTACTTTTACATTTAAAAAAACTTAAATATTACTTCAGATTTGTTTTGCCTTTATTCAGATTTGAATAACTCTAAGCACTGAATAACTACTCGAATTTTTTCTTCAAAATTTTTTGATTCTTTTATATTTTATAATCCGTTGAAATTCTTTGAATCTTTGAAGTTTTTTGTATCTATCATTTTGTCATTCACTGATGTCTTGAGATATTTTAGTCTTTTTAATTTCTTTGAGATTTTTGTAAGTTCTCGATTTTTAAGATTCTTTGATTTTTCAGGTTCTCATTATTCTTCATGATTCTTTGAAATCAAGAAGTTTTGAAGAATGAAAGAATCTCGAAAAATCAAAGAATCTTATAGAATCAAAAATACTCAAAGGATCTAACAACCTCAAAGAATTACAGGAAATACAGAAAACCTCAAAAAATTAAAGAGTTTTGCAGAATCAAAGAACTTCTAAGAATCTCAAAGAATCTTATAGATTCAAAGATTTTCAAAGGTTAAAAAAATATAAATAACTAGAATAATCACCAAAATATCAAAGAATTTTAAAAAAATCGAAAGATTAAAAATTCTCAAAATATAAAAGAATATAGAAAAATATCAAAAAATCTCGTGAAAGAATAAAATACTGCCTCAAATATTGTTTCGCCTTTATTCAGATTTCAATAATTCCAAGCACTGAATAATTACTCGATTTTTTCAGTTTTTTCTTTTAGATTTTTTTATTTTTTTTTTTATTTTATTTTAATCCTTTGAAATTCTTACGATCTATGAGATTCTTTGATGTTTTGAATCTGCGAGATTCTTTGGGGTTCCAATTTTTTTTATTTTTTTGGAGATAATTTGATCTTTTGAGATTTTTTTATATTTTCAGATTTTTTGATCGTTTGAATTTCTCTGATTCTGATTTTTTGATATTTTTTTTGTTTATTCAGGATTCTTTGATTTTTTTTAATTTATTGAAATTCTCTGATTATTTAAGATTGTTTTATTTTTTTCATTCTTTAATTCTTTACAATTTTTTGGGATTTTTTGAAACTGAGGTTTTATGTATCTATCACTTTTTTCTTTAAGATTTTTTGAAATTCTTTGATTCATTGAATTTTTTTAGAGTCTTCTAATTATAAAAGATTTTTTGATTCTTTGAGTTTCTTCAGTCTTTGGAGATTTTTTATTTTTTTTAGATTTTTTTAACTTCTTGATTTTTTAGATTCATTGATTTTTCAGGATCTAATGATTCCCAATGATTCTTTGAAATCAAGGAGTCTCGAAGAATGAAAGAATCTTGAAAAATCAAAGAATCTTATAGATTCAAAGATTTTCAAAGGATTAAAAAATATAAAAAACTAGAATAATCAAAGAATACCAAAAGACCAAAAAATTCCAAAAATTCTCAAAAAATTGAAGAATAAAGAAAAGTATCAAAAATTACTGCCTTTTGTTTCTTTCGCATTGACAAAGCCTACAGCAGAAAAAGAAAGTTTAGCAGTGGTTCAATGTCTCGCTTAAGTTTTTAGAAGCACCTTCCCAATTGGTAGTTGCATTCAAAACTATTTGACCTTTGCTTCTTTTATGACCGTACGTTTTGTTAGTTTTATGTACATAGTTAGTTAATGTTCCAAGTCATAAATCGATTCTGTGGATTCAAAACTCTCTTTAATTTTTATTTAATGTTTTATTAAATTTTTCGAGGTTCACTCAACTTCTCAATAAAACATTTATCAGCAATTTTTGAAATTTGATAAGCACAAGATTTTTATCGTTTGTCCCAAACAGCTAAATCATCAAGCTATACAAACATACTGAGTAACAGATCCCCTCCAACCCACACTAATAATTATAGTATCGCTCTTCAGACTCAAATTCACAATCTGCTATATAATTCGAAGTGTTGTGTACGCAGTACAGAGAAACCTCCCTTAACGGACACCTCTGATCGACGGACACCTCTCAATAGCGGACAGTTTTTGTTTTTCGTAACTCGAATATACGTAAAACAGTATATTGGAACCTCCCAATAACGGACACTCTCAATAACGGACGCGGACAGTTAAATTTAGATTTTATATATAATGTTATGTGCAAAATCACCTCTCAATAACGGACAAATAAATAAACCCATTCAAAACGTAAATAATACTCGAAGTTCTAATTAGTTCCTAGAAGCGAGCGGTCCACGTCACAATACTCGATACTCTTATTCATCGCTTCTTAGAATTGAGTCGTTCGCGTCACAATATAAATTCATGCTTGTTGTTAAAACCAAATTAGTGTTAGATGCAGTGCCGTATCGAGAAGATGGCCACTAGTTCTGTCAAACGAAAGTTTGTTAGTGTTCAAGAGAAAATTGAAATTATTGAATTCTCAGAAAAATACAAACTTAGTGTCCGTGAAACAGCAGAAAAGTTTAAAGTGGGAAAAACTCAAGTTGGTGACATATTAAAGAACAGAGAAGAAATTCGAAAATCGTTTGCAGAAAATGGAAATTGTGAACGGAAAAAAAAGTTTCCCAAGACTGAAGGTGCTGCATTAGATCAAATTGTTTTCGACTGGTTTTGCAGAGTTCGTAGTAACAATATTCCTGTTTCTGGTCCCATTCTTCAGGAAAAAGCATTAGAAGTTTCTAGAGAACTGAAATTAGACCAGTTTAAAGCTTCAAATGGATGGTTAGAAAAGTTCTGTCACCGCTGGAATATAAACTTGAAAACTATTTGTGGTGAGGCAGCTGATGTTAACATGGAAGAAGTGGAGCAATGGAAAAAAAAACTTTGTTCCATCATTCAAGAATACTCGCCAGAAAATATCTTCAATGCTGACGAAACTGGCCTCTTCTTCAGGGCATTACCGAAAAAAACCCGAAAAATGTTACTCCTAATTAATAACCATGTTCATACTTATGTGATATCACGTTAATCCTATGTTATAAATTTGTCTTTATTCAAATTAGTTAATAAATACTAAAAACATATAATCAATTTAATTACATTAACCCCCAAGTTAAAACCTCTTAACAACGGACACCTCTTCACAACGGACAATTTCTCACTCCCCATCGGTGTCCGTTGTGGAGAGGTTCCACTGTATTATTGTTAAAACGTTCTCTTAAAAACGCTTCAATAAAAATGAAATTGTTTATAATTTTTACAATAATTTTCTTAAGTGCATTAGAGAGCCACAGTCTCAAAATCTTGGGAATATTTCCAATTCCTGGTAAAAGTCATTATATCCTTGCGAGGAGTTTAATGCGAGGACTTGCTGAAAAAGGACACGATGTTACTGTTATCAATCCATTTGGTGAAAAAGATCCGCCAAAAAATGGGACATATCGAGATATTTTGTTAACTGAAGATCCATCAGCAGAAACCGCCAATCGTAAGTTTTTTATTTACTCTTATAAAAAATTAAAATCTGATTTAATCGTTTCAGATGGTGATTTTTTCGAAATTGATAAAATGAATTTTATAATGTATCAACTTTTTATGAATTTCTTAGGCAATATGATTACTGAGAAAACAATATCTCACCCCAATGTCCAAAAGCTTTTAAAATCAAATGAAAAATTCGATGTTGTTGTTTTGGAACAATTTGTCGACGATGGATTGAAAGTTTTCAGTTATCACTACAATGCTCCTCTTGTTGTATTCTCAACATGTGCATCAAACGCTTGGGTTAACCCATTGGTAGGAAACCCAGCTCCTCCATCGTACGTCCCTGAACAAAACATTGATTTTAATCACCGCAATTTCTTCCATCGTGTTTACAACTTCTTAATTTATGTTTTTGGTGAAATCAATCGAAACTTAATTTTTTTTCCGGCACAGAACAAAATAATGAAAAAGTATTTCCCAGATGCTCCAGACTTAGACATTCTGATTTACAATACTTCTCTAATTTTGGTTAATTCGGATTGGAGTATAAATCGAGCAGTACCAAGAGTACCAAATATGGTTGATATTGGTGGTTTCCATATCCAACCACCAAAAAAACTACCAAAGGATCTTCAAGACTATCTAGATGGTGCTAAAGATGGGGTTATTTACTTTAGTATGGGTTCTAATTTGCAAAGTGCAAATTTACCAAAAGAAAAACGTGACGCCATACTTAAAGTCTTTTCGAAGTTGAAAATGAAAGTTTTATGGAAATGGGAAGATGATGTATTGCCTGGACAACCTGATAATGTTAAATTAGGAAAGTGGCTGCCTCAACAGGACATTTTAGGTTTTTGATTGAAGTAAAATCTTTTTTATTATTTTAATATTTGTTGGAATTTAGCTCATCCAAACATTAAACTCTTCATAACCCATGGCGGTTTGTTGAGTTCAACTGAAAGCATCTACCATGGAGTCCCAGTCCTTGCAATTCCAGTTTTTGGCGACCAAGTATGGAACGCGGCTGATTTTGCAAGAAGTGGATGTGGACGATACATTTTGTATAAAGATTTAACTGAAGCAAAGCTAAGTGAAGCTCTTAACGATGTTTTAAACAATCCAAAGTAAGCATCCAGCTTATAATGATACAAAAAATACATTAGCGTTTTTAGATATCGTGAAAATATAAAACGAAGATCGAGGATTATGCATGATCGGCGTTATACCCCAATCGAGGATGCTGATTATTGGATTAAATACGTTGTGAAGCATCAAGGGGCTGCTCATTTAAGAGTAGCTGGATTAGATTTAGCTTGGTATCAGTATTCATGTCTTGACGTTGTCGCTTTTCTTTTAGCTATAAGTTTTACAGTATTTTATGTAATTTCAAAGATTTTACGACTTGTTTTTAAAAAATTGTGTGGGAAAACACAAAGTAAAGAAAAAACTAGTTGATTTTCAATAAATTATCTATAAGTTGAGGTTATGTTTGTTAATCAATGTTATAACCAAAAAAATTAAAATTACATCAAATTATGTAACTAATGATGACGAGTGATGAGACAGCATTTATTCTGATAACATTTTATTCTATTTACACAGAGTTGCGCAATGTTTGCAACATTTAAAGAAAAGTTAGGAAGCCAAGTCAGATAATTATCAAAGCACTTTCTGGCTCCTTTTTAAATTAGCAAACTCTAAAATTTGTAGAAGTGGATAATTTCGCTAATTACTTTTAAAACAACGCTCAAAAATCACCTAAAACAAATAAATTATGTAAACTATAAGTTGATGAAGGTTATGTTTATCTGTGCAATTTGAACTTTCAATATTGAAGATATTAGTGATGCATTAAAAATTCAAAAATCTTGACATTGGGTGATGATCCTGGAAAAGGACAATAAATAAATTGGAAATTAATAAGAATTATGAAAAAAATTAAAAAAAAATGCGAAGATTGCGACATCTACTAGTAAAAAATTCACAACTAAAAAAGGAATCTTCTAGGTTTGTAACTTTTCGAAAAAAAATTGAAAATTAGTTTGAAAAAACACAACAAACAGTATAAAAATTGTTGTTCAAATTTTAATCTTTTTTGTTTATAGAATAACGCTAAAATGTAAACTTTTCTACTGTGATCTGTTGGGATAATTTGAAACATGTTGAGATGGCGCTGCGGAATTCATCTAAAAATGAACTAATCAAACCGTCTATATATTTTTTATCTCTCTCTTGTTAGTTTCTGATTGGTAGAATTCAAACAAAATTTCAAATTCGACGAGTGTCGGTTATTTTATCAACAGTCCATCACAGTCCGAAGAAATGCCTGATTTGGCCGAAGTAATAAAAAAGTATTTCGGCATTGAAACATACAAAAAAAAACCTGAAGTAGATAGTGTAAAGCAACGAGTGTTAAAATTAAACGAACATCGCAAAACAAATCGTTTCGTGTCAGCTTGCGAGAAACGCAAAATCCCCGAAAACATGTCGCCTGCAGTTACCCCAAAACCGATAAAATATAAGCAACCTGAAGAAGTGAAACCGCAACGTAATTCTCGATTAGAGATGTTATTGAAGTATAAAGCAGAAAAACAAAAACGAATTGAAGAAGAAAAGAAGAACAAGAAGCCGCTGTTTAAAGTGACCCATGTGTCGGCGTCCATTGGTTTACCAAATTTAGAGACAGTTAATTTAGAAATTAAAGGGAAGTCGTTTAAATCGAAATTTGCACCTCCGAATCATCAGTTCAAACCTCCGGCTAATATTAAACCTATCAGCTTCAATTCTAATGGTAGTAATACTAATAACACCAAAAAAAACGAACATTCAATGGTTACTCGGTCAAAAGGTAAAGTTGATAGTAAAGTAGAGGAGAAAAAGATTGTCTCAAGTAGAAATACTAAATCGAAAAGAGCCAAAAATGATCCAGAAAAACTGTAAGTTTGGTATATTATTAATGTAATTTTATTAGAAATTGTGTTTTAGTGTTGAGACTTTGGAGAAGAAGACGCCAATGAAAATAGATAGCATCATACTGTAAGTTAAAATCTGTTTTGCTTATTTTATCCAACATTTGAGAAAAATTAAATTGGAAATTTGGAGTAGTTGACGTTGAAGATTTTAAATTTGCTATTTTCAGTGATGATGGAGTCAAAACGCCAAATAAAAAAGAAACCCCCGTCTATGTAAGTCCATTTGTGACGCTATCTCGCGGAAAAGAAAAGGCCCGTAGAGAATTCAGTGCCAGAAAATCAGGGAAAATGTTATCCTTTAATACATCGCCACAAGCAGGAGCCGCATATTTCGAAAAACGTCTAAACGACGAAATTTGTAGACTGCAAACACTTTGTAACGAATGGACGAAACTCAAAGTTTGTATTTTTTATTAATTTAAATAAAAAATTAATAATTTATTAACAGGACGATAATGATTTGCCGGAAGAAGCGACTTCAATGATTGACGTTGCAATTGGCCAGACTAATCTTTTACTTACGAAAAAATTTGCTCAATTTAGGGACTTGATAAATTTATGTAAAAATAAAGAAGGGGAGAGGCCTGTTAAATGCGAAGATTTACATGGTTTTTGGGATATGATTAATATTCAAATTGAAAATTTAAACAAAAGATTTGATAATTTAAATACACTTAGAGCGAACCATTGGGAAGAAATTCTACCGGAAGTGAAAAAAGAAGTGAAGAAGAAGACAAAGCCAGTTAGGACGGCTAAAGCTTCAGCTGGTCTGAAAGCAGCGATTGAAGCAGCAAGACGGAAGAAACAAGAGTTAGAAGAACAAAAACGGAGGAGTTGTAGGTTTAGTGAGATTAAAACGGAATCAAGAAATAATTCGCCAGGGTTGATGATGATGAAAGTGGCGCAATATGCGAAAAGTGTTGAGGTTTGGATGGGAATTCTGTCTGGAAAATTATTATTATTATTATTATTTTTTGTAGACTCCCGGGAGAAGTATTTTGCGTAATAATAGTCGACCCCAATCGGCGAAAAGTCTTAATAAAATTGTTTTATTTAAAGATGATGTAGAAAATGACGCGAATGTTCCTAATCTAGAAGGTAAATGTTTTGATAAATTTTTACAGAAAACTCATGTTGAAACTGCAGATGCGACGCCTAGAAGGTCAAGAAGACTTAAGACAAAACCTTTAGATTTTTAATTATTTGTTATTGACAAAGTACAACAAAAAATCAGATCTAAAAAATTCTACAATTATTTTGAATTTTAAAAACAGTGTTTTTATTTTTTATCGTTTATAAGATTTGTGATTGTTAATTTATATAGAATTTGTACTTTTCTTTGTAAATAATGTGTTTTATCAAACTTTGATTTTTCTTTTTTTATGGCATTTTCAGTCATGCAAGAAGTGAAATTACACTGCAGAGTTTAGAAGGGAATTTAATCTTGCTGTTGTAAACTGCAAAATGAAAATCGAATTCCTATTTTGATGGTTTTTGAAACAGAATTTCAAGATTCTTACTTTAAAATTTTTCGCCTCTTATCTCAACTCCTGTTTGAGGTAGAACAGTGGTTTTTATATAACGTTGCAGCTTTTTCAAAGTACAATCATCATCTTCAATCTCATCGACACTGTTTTAGAAATAACGACGCGTTAGATTCTCGAAAATGGGGTTCTAGGGTTGCGTTTGATGGTTGATTTCAGCCAAAATTTAAGACTGAAAATACTAAAAAATAAAGGGCATAATAAAAAAGAGGAATAATTGAGTGAAAAATTTATCGCATTATTGTTGGAAATAACGGAGTTCAATAGAAAATATCGAAAATAGTCCAAAAATGATTTGAAATTTGTCCTCCAAATTTTGTTAGTTTCTGTTCATTTCTACATTCTTCATATCATAAAAGTGGGAATACGTTAGATTCAAAGCCGATTTGATGGTTTTTGGAACTGAAAGTTTTGGAATTTGGTGTTTTTAACTTTTTTATAATACAAGCGAATATCTCAGCTTCTAATCGAGGTAAAGCGATGGGCCTGTACTCATTTTGTGGCTTTTCTGAAGCTCTATTAACTTTCCAAACTTGATTTTTCTTAGCTTTGGAAATAATAACGCTACGAGTCTCCAGAAAAAAAAACATGAAAGGAATATTTTAATGTAAGACTCATGTTAATAAGCAACAAAGCTACAATTAAAAACGTAAATATTCCGTAACAAAAGTATTAAGTTGTTAAATCAAACTTGGATAAGATTTTTAGACAGTCCAAATTTTGGGTTTTGTTGAGACAGAACAAGATTTTATTTCATTAAATATTTTTTAATTGTTGAATGACTACAGTGTGAAGATTTGAAAAAGCTACACAAAAACATGCTACTATTTACAGTGTTTTAATATTAAAATTATCCAAAATTAAAAAGCAACACCACATTTTATCTATCATTTAATGGCACTAATATACAAAGCTTGGCCCATCACCACCTACAGTTCCCTATTTCGGAATCCTATCCCTCAAATAACTAAGAACTGAAGCTGTCCCTTGTTCTAAAATAGCATACCTGGGCTGTCTGAAACAATTTCCTTTCAACTCCAACGACCTACAAAAAGTTCAGACAATTCCTAAAGAATTGAAAACATAAATTGCTACCTTAATTGCGTGAGATTTCCTAATTCAGGCGGAATTTGACTAATATTATTATTCGTCAAATCCAAAACCGCAATTCTTGTGAGATACTTTAAACCGTTTACATCGATGTCCGTAATTTTATTATCACTTAACAGTAATATTTCTAATCCAATCATACCATATACACATTTAGGAATATGGGTAAATCTGTTTTGACTCAAAACTAACTCTCTTAAGCCAGTTAATTCCTTTAAACTTTCCGGTAAATCAGTCAACGAATTATTACCTAAATCAAGATATTTTAATTTCGAGCAAGAACTCAAAAAATCGGGGATTTCTGTAATCAAATTCATTGATAAATTCAATTCTGTCATATTTTCAGCAATTAGATTTAATCCTTTCGGTACTGATTGTAATTTATTTCTGCACAAATCGACAATATCAACTTCTGCTGCTTTCGCATCTTCAAAAACATCATTAGGAACGAGCGTTAGCTCTTTCATTGTTAAATTCAAAGCATGTGAGTGTTTCATACTAAATCTACAACCAAATTTGAAGAAAACTGAAAAATGACAATTTTACAAACCTATCAGGAAATGTCTTCCGCTCAAGCACTCCAACATTTGTGGCTTTCGGTATATTTTCAATTTCCTCAGCATCTAATTTATCTTTTAAATGTTTCAGAATTTTAATAGTTCCGCCTTTTATAATATCACTTCGAATTTTTTTCATTTTATTACCTTCAAGCTGCAAATTTTGCAAATGCGCTAATAGACCTAAAGAATTTGGTAAGTCGGATAAGTCATTATTGGTTAAATCTAGTCGGATTAAATGTTGTAACATTGCGATTTCATTCGGCAGAGATTCGATTTTGTTATCTCTTAGTTCTAGAATTTTTAGATTTGGCATATTTTCACAAAAATCGGGCGTTAGGTCCTAAAATTTTGATTTAAGATAGGCAACACATAATACAATTTTTACTTTGATGTAATTGTTGCCGAAATAAATTTGTTGTAAATGTGTGCAATCTTCAAAGTCGGGTATTTCTTCAATGTTGTTGTGCTGCGCGTATAAAAATTGCAATTTTTTCAATTCTCCCATTTTAGGGAGCGAAACTAAATCG
Organism: Latheticus oryzae; assembly: GCA_030157265.1. Taxonomy (NCBI): domain Eukaryota; kingdom Metazoa; phylum Arthropoda; class Insecta; order Coleoptera; family Tenebrionidae; genus Latheticus; species Latheticus oryzae. Next base: position 15,743,365 of record CM058050.1, read on the forward strand.
TTATGATTGACGTCGAGTTTTAGTAAACCTAAAAATGAATAATTATTAGAAAAATTATCAATATGAATGTATATTTAGGATTCTAGCAGATACCCCTTAAATTGACTATATCAGGCGGAAGTTCGATTAATTTATTATATGAAAGATTTAATTCAGTTAGACGGACTAGAAACCCCATTCCTGCTGGTAATTTCGTTAGATTATTATAAGACAAATCCTGCAAATCCCATTAAGTTTTAAACAACAAAATTAAAATTATACCAATTGTTGCAGCATCACCAAATCACTGAAATTTTTCGACAACTTATCTAAATTATTATGAGCTAAAGACAGCACTTGCAGTTCACCCAATTTGTACAATTCAATCGGTAAAGAGTTAATTTTGTTATGACTTAAGTTAAGTTTAATTAACTTTGTTAATTTACCAATATCCGGCGGTAAACTTGTTAGATTGTTATCTTGCAACTAGAAGAAAAACATTAATTGAAATTCCCAAAATGATTAATTACATTTAAAATTGTTAAATCTTCAAACATGCCAATTTTGCCTGGAATTTCTTGCAAAACGTTCGAACTTAAATCTAAATAGGATAATGGAGTGAACTGCCACCAGTTTTCTTCATCTTGAGTTTTATTAAAATCTATAAATTTCGAAGTATCTTCAGGGGTTAAATCATACATTGTGAACATTTTTTCAGGTACTAAAAAGTATCAATTATTGAGATTATTACAATTTTGAGTATTACCATGAGCTAAACTGCGTCCTGATAAATTGAGTTGACCTGTCCTTCGCACAGTTTTAATCATACCATTTGTCAATTGACTGTCATCTTCTTCTTTCGTTTGTAAATGAAAAACGGGATTTATTAGTTTACGTCTTGACCTAACAGCTGATTGTTTTGCCATTTTTTAAAGAACTACACAGAAAGATAATATCGATTTACAATACAAACATAACCTTCAAGTTTGTTTTGACGTTTAATACGACCTTGGAAATGACGTAATTGTTATGTAATGTTTTACAATCAACATTACAACTGTGTATAACTGGTTGCATTTGACGTAGTAATTTAATCACTCTGTAGTTTATATTTACGATATTTATTCGACTTTTCAATCATTTGTGTATTTAAATGAGCAAACAACAAAAAAAAAAACGTTAAATAACAATTAAAAACTGAAAAAATTATAAAGTTGAAAATATAGCATGTTCTATTAGTTCCGGAAGATTATGGCGTTATAGTTGAGTTTTGAAAAAATGTAACCTACAGCTTTTTGTAGCTAAATAATTAGGCTTCTTGTTCTTTTGAAGCAGCGTCTGGATGAGCGACTAAAGTAAATTTTGAAGTCAAATATTTGGAGAAGGTGATACTCCTAAGTGTGTTTAATTAAGATCGCACTTAAAATTCCGCCACATTTCCGTTAGTCACATGCATAATATTGTAGTCAAGGTCAGTATTTAAACAAAAGTTTTTAAATATTTTGCGCAATGGTAGAAATTCCGCCTGAGCCCAGCAGGCGGTAAAAATGAGGCTATTGGAATAATCAGTTGAAATAATTCCAACCTTGCAAACAAAAACTCAATTTTGCAATAATTCGAAGATAATATTGAATCGCTTGTAATTTCGGCCATTAAAATGATTATTAATTATAAATTCAGCAACCGCGCTGTTGGGAAATAACGCTTACAGCTAGTTCCATCTACCGCAAGTTATAATTAGAACGTTCAAACAACATGAAATAATAATGATAATCGTAGGTAGTAGATAGATTAAATTTTTATTCCAAATCTCAGTTCGAAAACAAAGAAAAAGGTATGGAATGTTATACAGTTCCCGATTTGAGTTAAGATCTGACACATGCCAAGTCTTAGAAAAAGTAATAAGCTTGGAATATCGAGCGAGCTTTGATCCAAAAGGTCCAAAACGCTGAATTTATTTATTAAAATAGGGAGTTCCAATATTGTTATTTTTTTCTATAGTTTAGCGTTGGCGAATGATCTTTATCACGAAAACAAATAAATTAATGGACAAGTCATAGAGAAGGGTCAGCCATAAGAGATAAACACTTTGGACCCGTTATTATCCTCAGTCCATTTTCAATGTTGCTCTCAACTCACTGATTCGATTAAATCGTTTAAATTCGTGACAATTATACTAAGTGAGAGTGTCGTTTTTTCGATTGATTTTTAACTGTTTTGTTTCTTTTTCTTCAAGTATCAGTGTTTGTTAAATTGCACGGTTGTTTCCTTCCGGATTAAGGAGCAAACTGAAGCGACAGTGGAAAATGGAGATTGGTCCTACACGTGATCTTTGTTTGCATGCAGTTGCATTGCGGCGTTAGATAAAGGACGGGAGATTTGTTTGATAGAGGTAAAGTCAAGGATGGATAATTTTTGAATTTAGATTTTATTCAAGTGTTAAATGGATAGCTATAATATTTTTACAAGCAGAGGGATATACTGTACAGTTTATGGATTACGAAATAATTTTTTTGACTGTTAATCGATACAATGGAAATTGGTTGAAGGCAAGTCTCATTATGTTCGATAAAACCTCAAAAATCTAAGAATATGTATATATAATTTTTAAGAGAAACTTTAGTAAACTTGTTTTTTTTTGCTGCCAGCGAACAATATCATTACATGCGCTATCAACCTAAGAACATAAACATCCCCAAAATGTTTATTTAATTTCTCTTCCAATTTACTTAAAATATCAAACTGAATCTTTGTGAAAAAACACTTACACTCTTTTACTTCTACTCTTTTGAAGAGCTAATTGATTTTTACTTAGACTTTAATTAAAGTGAATAAATTCTTCGCACTTATATGTTAATCAAAAAGCTACAGTAGCTGAATTAAATTTAAACGTTACTTAAGTTTTTGTCAGTCTACACTTTTAAATAAAATTAACAATACAATTTTCATGGATATTATCACAAACATTGCATTATATAATTTTCAGGAAAATTATGAAAATGAATCTAAGCGGAAAGCTGTTATCCATTTTGTGTAAAATACAATCAACTGACAACTTTTTTAATTTGTAGTGAATTATCGAATATTGGAAGCCATTTCAATAATCCATCCAATAATGAAAAAATAATCTTCCCATTTTTTTTTTATATAACGTGTCATGGATATTTTCGCACAATTTCTTTCGGATGAAAATCCAGCTGAGGTCAGCTGCTGTTTACGCTGCAAATTTATCATTGACTAAATCCCTTGCACAAGCCCTTATTTGTACAGAAATATTCTAAATAAATTTTGAATTATTAATAAAAGAAGAAAAGGAAGAGGTCTAGTTGCAGTGGTCATGAATAATGTCCTTTGAATTATTACAGGACTTATTGCAAATTTATAACATCTGTGGATAACACGACACTAAGTATCCCAAGCCCACATCACGTTCTGACATTTGCATTAAATCTATAAATTTACATAACGTCAATTCAATTGTTCTGTAAAATGGAAATTTCGACTTTTTTCCATTTTTAATCACTTTCAATCGGGACAGGACAATACTGCAAAAAAATCTAATTTATTCACAAGTGAATTATTAGACGTCGAAACCAGATACTATAGACTCTTTTTTAAACAATATAAAACAACGATTAAACATTTTGCGAGAAAAATGGTGAAGATGGAACGTATATAAAAGTTAATTGTTTTTCTCGAATTCAACCACATTATTGAATTAATGTGGAAATTAATTTGTAGAATGGAGCAATTTGTATGGAAGCAAATCGAGTTAGTGTCTACAATTTTAAACAATGGCTGCTGATGAAAAGACACTGGAAAAATGAAATTATGCTGAAATAGAATATACAGCATGGATCATGAAAAAATACAAAAAGGAAAATGGCGGGAAAATTGTATTTGCTGTTTGATATGAAAGTTCTCTAATCCATTGAAATTTTTTGAGATTTTTTTTGATTCTTTGAGATTTGTTGAGATTCTCTGACGTTTTCATTATTTGATATGATTTAATTTTCTATAACTCTTCGAGAATTTTTGATCCCCTGAGATTATTCAACTCTTTAAACAATTGATATTCGTTGTTTTTTGTCACAATTTGAGATTCTTTGATTCTTCGATATTCCGTTTTTTGGTTTTTGGATTCTTTGATTCTTTGATTTTTTGAGATTTGTTCTTTGATTCTTTCATTCTCTGATTTTTTTATTCTTTCATGTTCATTCCCTGAATTTTTGGATCTTTGATTTTTTGATTCTTTCATTCTGATTCTTTGAATCTTTGATTCTTTCATTCTTTCATTCTCTGATTTTTTTATTCTTCCATTTTCATTCCCTGAATTTTTGGATCTTTGATTTTTTGATTCTTTGATTCTTCGATTGTCTGATTTTTTGACTCTTTGATTTGTTGAGATCTCTTAATTCCTTGATTTTTTCGTTTTCTGATATTTTAAATTTGTGATTTTTTGATTCTTTCATTCTAATTTTCTGCTTCTTTGATTTTTTGATTTTTTTGATTCTTGATTCTTCGATTCTCCAATTCTTAGGTTCTTGGATCTTTTGATTTTTTGAGATTTCTTAGTTCTTTGATACTTTCCATTCTCTGATTCTTTGAATCTTTAATTTTTTTACTTTTTCATTCTGATTTATTGAATCTTTGATTTTATGATTCTTTAATTTTTTGATTTTTTGAATTTTTAATTTTCCAATTTTTTAATTCTTTGCTACTCCGTTTATTAGATTTTTTGATTCTTTAATTTTTTGCTTCTTCGCTTCTTTGATTTTTTGATTCTTTGATTCTTCGATACTCTGATTATTTAAATCTTTAATTTTTTGACTTTTTCATTTTGATTCTTTGAATCTTTGATTTTATGATTCCTTAATTCTTTGTTACTTCGCTTATTTGATTTTTTATTCTTTAATTCTTTACTTCTTCGCTTCTTTAATTTTTTTATTTTTTGATTTTTTGATTCTTAGATTCTTTGAGTTTTTTATTTTTTGATTCTTTGATTTTTCGATTCTTTGATTCTTTAAATCTTTAATTTTTTGACTCTTTCTTTCTGATTTTTTGAATCTTTGATTTTACGATTCTTTAATTCTTTGTTTCTTCGCTTCTTTGATTTTTTGATTCTTTGAATTTTTAATTCATTAATTCTTCTCTGATTCTTTGGTTCTTGGATGTTTTGATTTTTTGAGACTTCTTAGTTATCTGATTTATTTATTCTCTGATTCTTTGGTTCTTGGATGTTTTGATTTTTTGAGACTTCTTAGTTATCTGATTTATTTATTCTCTGATTCTTTGAATCTTTAATTTTGTGACTTTGTCTTTCTGATTCTTTGAATCTTTGATTTTCTGACTCTTTGAATTTTTGATTTTTTGATTCTTTGAATTTTTTATTTTTTCTTTCTTCGATTCTCTAATTTTTTTGTTCTTAGATCTTTTAATTTTTTGAGACTCTTTAGTTATTTGATTTATTTATTCTCTAATTCTTTGAATCTTTAATTTTTTTATTTTTTGATTCTTTGATTTTTTGAATCTTTGAGTTTTTTATTTTATGATTCTTTGATTTTTCGATTTTCTGATTCTTTAAATCTTTAATTTTTTGACTCTTTCTTTCTGATTCTTTGAATCTTTGATTTTATGATTCTTTGAATTTTTAATTCATTGATTCTTCGATTCTCTGATTCTTTGGTTCTTGGATCTTTTGATTTTTTGAGACTTCTTAGTTATCTCATTTATTTATTCTCTGATTTTTTGAATCTTTAATTTTGTGACTTTGTCTTACTGATTCTTTGAATCTTTGATTTTTTGATTCAATGAATTTTTTATTTTTTCTTTCTTTGATTCTCTAATTTTTTTGTTCTTGGATATTTTAATTTTTTGAGACTCCTTAGTTATTTGATTTATTTATTCTCTAATTCTTTGAATCTTTAATTTTTTGACTTTGTTCTTCTGATTCTTTGATTCTTTAATTCTTTGAATTTTTAATTTTTTGATTCTTTGATTCTATAATTTTTTGGTTCTTGGATCTATTGATTCTTTGATTTTTTGGGATCTCTTAGTTCTTTGATTTTTTTATTGTCTGATTTTTTAAATTTTAGATTTTTTTTATTCTTTCATTCTTTACTTCTTCGCTTCTTTGATTTTTTGATTTTTTATTCTTTGATTTTTCGATTCTCTAATTCTTTGATTCTTGGATCCTTTGATTTTTGGATTCTTTCATTCTAATTATTTGCTTCTTCGCTTCTTTGATTCTTTGATTTTTCGATTCTCTAATTCTGTGGTTCTTGGATCTTTTGATTTTTTGAGATTTTTTAGTTCTTTGATTTTTTCATTCTCTGATTCTTTGAATTTTAAATTTTTTGATTTTTTCATTCTGATTCTTTGAATCTTTGATCTATTGATTCACTAATTCTTTGCTTCTTTGCCTATTTGATTTTTTGATTCTTTGACTTTTAAATTTCTTGTAACATTTTGAGATTATTTGGTTCTTCAAAGTCTTTCAAATTTTTGATTATTTGATATTTTTTGAAGCGCAAAAATTCTCAAATCCAGCGAAATTCTTTGAAACTTTTTGATTCTATGAGGATCTTTGTTTTTTTTTTACATTTGAATTAATTTAATTTTATAAGATTCCCCGAGATATTTTTTATTCTTTGAGATTCTGATTCTTAAATACCTTTTGATTATTTTTAATTTTTTAATTATTTGATCATTTGAGATTTTTTAATCACTTTTTTTGATAGGCGGATGAACTTTTGTACTAAGCAAAGTTTTGTGTTGTTTTTAAAGCAGGAATGGTAAGATCAACAATCGATAAGAACAGTTCTTGAAAAATTTATACAACGTGAAGATGTTGCAATTTTGTTTGATTTTTTTTAAAGAATCATACTAATTGGAAATAAATTAGATTTATTGAAACACAAAGAAAAAACCAGATCTCTTTCTATTAATTTATCAATTTCTTCTACATTGATCTTTTTTCGAAAATCTATTGAGCAATTTCGAATTTGCTCTTCCAAATCTGTGAAATTAAAAACAAAGTATTTACTCATCGGACTTTGCTTTTTTCAAGCTATAAAATAGATTAAATCTTAGCGTATTTTTGAAGACTTTGGTCAAATCTCTCTAATGAAAAATGTAGCTTTATGTTTGCTGTTGTCGCGTTAAAAAATGTGACTATTCTAAACAAACCGCAGTCTTTTATCAACTCAACAATTTTTCATTGAACAGAATCAAAATAAAACTTGTTTATCTGAAGAAAGCAAAACCTTTCATATAAATAATTCCCGATTTATTAGTAGTCACGATATAAAAATAAATTTTACATTAAGATAATCTCTAAATTGACCTACAGCTATAAAGACAGATCAAAAATTTCGGCTTAGTTTTTATCAAGCGGTTTTGCTTGAAATCAATACTAACGCCCGATTTGCCGCTTAGTTCAAATGATTGAACGGAAATCCGCACACATTACATTAAAGCAATGTCTATAAATAATACTACCCAGGTTACAATTAAAATTCGAACGATATACTGTTTGTGATGTTTATTAAATTGGATAATGACAGTTGTTGTTTTGATAATAATTTCCTAAAAAATTCCTTTTGCGATATAAATTAATAAACCTTCATTAAAGCCCCAAAATTGGAGGGTAAGATATAATGAATTTAGTTATTCGAAGCTATCAACTCTCTCTCTAAAATAAGTCTTTAAGATGCAGCTACAAAGCTGAAATTAGGAACATTTAATTATCAATTAAGATTGTCGAGAGTTAGAAGTTCAATTAATAAGCTTTGCTTATTTACCACTTTGCCAAAAAAAAAAAAAGAGAGGAGTGTAATAAAACCCAAACAAAATTCCAGTTGGGTGCTTTTTATTCTTGCTGAAATTTGAGCTGAAGTTGATACTCTATGTTCTAGGTCACATTAACGAAGGAAATACATCATCATTGACTTATTCTTTTCTAGGTCATTTTTGAACTTATCAATATTTATTTTTAATGTTTGAGGTTTAAAGTAAAGAGATGATAGCTTAGTCGTTGAAAATTAAAACCAGTTATTTTTGAACACAATTGGGACTTTGTGTTAGGATTATTTATAAAAATTTTCAACAGGAAAATAGGGTAGATTTGTGATATGGCAAATAAAATGTTTCAGGTTATTTATAAATCGATGGTAGAAACATTTTTTCTTTAACTGCCAGCCAGTGGCGGCTCCTCAGTTTCAGAAAAAGAAATTGTTTTTGATTATTGCGTTTATGTGTGTCTCAGATTTGAGTGAAAACATGAAGATTTTGAAATTTTTATTAAATCTTAAATCTGGTTTTGAAGTTGATTCTTTGTATTCTTAAAATTCATTCGGCAATTTTCGAAGATTTATATCTTGTCAATTTTTTTTTTATATTTCCTCAGTTTGATAAATTTTTTGAGATTTTCTGGATTGTTTATGTTTTCTAAATCTCTCTTTTGAATCTTTCATATTTTTTATATTCTTTTGATTTTTGAATGCTTCAGACTATAGATTTCCTAGATTTTGTAATATTTTTAAATTTTTTAGATTTTCTGTATAGTTTAGGTTTCTAATTTTCTCTAAATTTTTATAGATTTCTTGCGTTTTTAAACTTTTCAAATTGTTGTGACTTTTCTGATTTATCAAATTTTTTGACTAATTGTGAGTGGATACTAAATTCTCTAGATTTTATAAACTCCTTTAAAAATCCTCTAATTGTTTATTTTCTTTGATTTTTTTCGATTTTCCAGATTTGAAATATTCTTCAAATTTGTTTGATTTTCTAAATTCTCTCGATATTTTATGATTTTGAAGATTCTGTGTTTTTGATAATTCTCATATTTCCTAGATTCTCAATCTTTCAAGCTTTTTAATTTTTTTCCTGGATTTTATGAATTGTCTAAATTTCCTAATTTTTGCAAATTCTTCAGATTTTCATGAAATTCGTTCAATTACCAAAATATTCATTTGCAGGATTTTTTATTTCAGATTCTTTAGATTTTGCCAAAATCGTTAAACTTTTGAAATTTTCTTATTTTCTGGCGTTTTAAAATAGAAAAAAATCACTTTTGTCTTTAATTATAGTGGCAATTTTTTCAATTGTTGATAAATATTCCTCTAGCCAATATCCTCCAGACAATTCGCTTCTCATTTTTTCCGAAAAGTGTTGATTGTGAAGTTTTAGATTATTTAGATTCTTAAAATTCTTCCAAAAATTCTATAAATTTCTAGGTTTTAGATTTTTTCAGTTTTCCAGATTTTATGGATTCTTCAGATACTTTGAAAATATAAAAATTCAGTATTCTTTAATATTTTCTATATTTTTAAATTCTTTTAGGTTTTTCAATTTTTTTGATAGATTTCTAGAAATTTTTATGTTCTCCAGATTTTTCAGTTTCTTTAAAAAAAATCTCCAAATTTTCTTGAATTTTCTACATTTTTATAGATTTTCCAGATTTTGTCGACTTTTCTACATTTTTTTGTATTCCTTATTTCTATAAATTTTTGTTTTCTATATTCTTGTACTTTCCGAATTTGTTAGATTTTTTCAAAAATCTTTTTGTTTTTAGACTCTTTAGATTTTCTAGATTTTTCTAATTATTTATTTTTGTGTATTGTTTAGATTTCCCAGAATCTTTGAATTTTCTCTAAACTCTTATAGATAATTGATTTCTCTAATTGTTTATTTTCTTTGATTTTTTTGGATTTTCTAAATTCCTTCGATATTTTATGATTTTGAAGTTTCTGTGTTTTGGATATTTCTCATATTCCTAGATTCTCTATCTTCCAAGCTTTTCATTATTTCCATGGATTTTATGAATTGTCTGAATTTCCTAAATTTTTATTATATCATATTTAAAATGTTTATTTGCTAGTTTTTTTATTTTAGATTCTTTAGATTTTCCCAAAATCGTTAAACTTTTAATTTCTTTATTTTCTGATACTTTAAATAAAAAAAAAAATTATCTTTGTTTATAATTTTAGTAACAATTTATTGTTGATAATAATTTCTCTAGCCAATATCCCCCAGATAATCCGCTTTTCATTTTTTCCATTTTCTTATTTACACCGCTTCTAGACGTCAAACCATCACAGAAAAGCTTTCATTGTGATAAAAAATCCATTTGACACATTAATTCACATTCCAAAAAATTCTTTTTTCTCTTACTCAATTTTTCTCTTTTTCAATCAAACGCCCATCATATATTCGTCTTCTAAAAACATAATTAAAGTGTGTTGGTGTATGCCTGGAGCCTTGTCAGACGATCAACTCCGGTAGGACGCAACGCTAAACTTGGTCCAGTTCACATCCTGAGCGTCGACGGCGTCGCAGTTCTACCAATACTTCGGTCTCTAAAGGAAGTATTCAAAGCAGTGCGCGCTTATATTTCGTCCCATTAAAATGATTTTTTAAATGGTTGAGAAAAATATTAAGTTATTTAATAAAGTGTGAGCAAATGTTTACTCAAACTGGAAAAATAATAAGAAAAATGTAAAAGGTAAATTGTTATTTAATTATGTTTTTGAATTGGAAATTTGTTTGTTGAAAGAAACCAATTTAAAATGTTGGAAGACTTTCAACAGAATTTATATACAAATGGGTTTGTTATTTCTTTGTAAACTGTGAAAAATTTTGAAAAATGAATCACATCTCCAAAATCCAAATGGATTTTTTTTCTTTCCATTAAAAACTTGCCCAATTGTCTGTAATTTCCAGCTTTAACATTTTGGTTAACTTCTACAGGTGGTTGAATTCCTAGTCATTTCGCAATTTTTTCTTTTTTGTCGTGATTAAATATCTTCGACGTTTCAAGTTTGAATAAGGTGCCTATTTCCGGCTTTAAAAAGCAATTTGAGGCTGGCGTAGGCAATTACCCGTACTTATGCATCTAAAAGTGCACTTAGTCTCAAGGAATTCGATCTTTCGTCAGAAATTTAAGCCGCTTTGTCAAGGATAAACCTTAGATATTTTTTGATTAGATTTAAATAGATGAATTTGATTACAGTTCAATATAGAGAGTTTAATCAAGTTCAGTTACGGCAATTACCTATTTTGCAGCTTCTCTATTATCCTCCTCAACGAAGAAAAATTAGATTTTATATAGGTCAGATCAGGAACACGCTTCTTGTTAATAAAGACCTTCAATACACTAAAACCACAACTGTCGACGTATTTAATTATCGGTAAACAATCGCTGAAAAATCCAGCTATTAGAGGAGTTGATAGCGTTGAAAAATGCATGAAAGATATTTTTCGTCTAAATCATGAAATATCTTTGTTTTGTGTCCAATTTTGTGAAAGCTCATATTTTATCGGATATTTGGCAGCAATCCAGAGCAATAGTAAAAGCTTGGGAAAAAAGTTGGCATAATTAGATGCTGGATTCTTGTGAATAGTGTCAAGATAAGACTTGATAGACGAGGGAATCGGAAATAGTTTAAAAACCTGTGACTGTGTTAAAAGCGGATATTTAAACCTCTTACATTCATTAATCTACTGGATGGTACAATTGCAACCAAATTTCCGCAGGATATTGCCACAAATTTCCTTTTTTTTGGGGAAGGGGAGTGAAAGGATGATAATTCCAGTCTAATTACATTTGGATATTTCTCAAAAGCACGTCAACATGTGAGAATGGACCTAATTCAAAGTGGATTTGCGTGTGACCTATGATAACGTTCAAGCTAGAACAAAGACCTTTTCACTATTACTACAACTTGACTATTTTTATCTTTAATTTAATAAAGAAGGAGAAATGTTTAACAGCTTGACGAAAGTTTTTAAACTAAATCTTTAGAGTCGAAGATTAATGGACTGTTTGCTCACTTATAGTTTGGCTACAATAAATTTACAAAATTTTGCAACTATCCTGAACTTTCAGCGCATAAATCTCCACGAAAAGAGCAACATACAGCGTGTCCCATTTACATTTTTTTTTTAATTCAAGGATCGTATTTCGCATCAGAAATTTTTCCCTGCTAACTAACGTCAGACATTTTATATCCTATTGTTCCGAAAAACTTTCCGAAAGCTTGTATCGTATTTCTTTCATAATTAATAATGTTACAAATGTTACAAATGTATCTTGCAGGTGTTAACACCCATAATATTTTGGATATCATTGAAAAGAATAGAAAGAGGATAAAGCGGAATGAAAGGATAATACTGTTAGGTTTTATTTAGATCTAAGAATTTACCGCATTAAATAGAATCAGGTCGCTTTCACCAGTACTTATATTGTGAAGAGGTTTACGACCATTGCCATTATTTATAATTTGGGTTTTTCGCTACGAAAATTGACAGTTAAGTTGAGTTGGGTGTGGAAAACTACAAGAAAAACACCAACAAAACATAAAATTCTTTAGAAAAATGCTTATTTTAATGAGTGGAAAATGATTCCATTCATTGATGAAAAACGTAATATTGGTCTTACGTCAATTTAATCGAGAAAATTAAATCGGGTTGCTTTTGAAATTGTGCAGTTGCTCTTTTGATGGGTTTATTAACAGAGAGAATTTTTCTTATTATTGTTCTGCTTTTAACATTTTCTTCAATGAATGATTTTTTGTAGAATGGATAAAGGTCAACAACAACAAAGTTCAGATCTAGAAAAAAGATTTTTTCAAAGAAAGTAATTGTTTTTGATTATTGCGTTTAAGTGCTTTTAAGAATTATAAATTGGAAAAAAGTGTTTCTGATTGTTTTTATAGTCAGATATTTGAAGACTTTTTTTTTTATTTTAACTTTTGTTGGTTGTGCAGTTTTGGATTCTTTGAATTGTTAAAATTGTTCTAAGAGACTTTTTATGTTCGAATTTTTGGATTCTTTTCATTTTCTGGATTTTATAAATATTTTATTATTTTGAGTAATCTTTGTTTATTTGATATTCTCTACAATGACTAAATACTTATAATAATTTTTTAAGTGAAAATTGTGAGAAAAATTGAAACTTTTACTAATGATTGGTGTAAAAAATATAAAACTAGTTCAGATTGTGATAAAAAACTTTCTAAAAGGATTCTAAATGGTAGAAAAATTTTTTTTCTTAGTTTAAAAGTTACTCCTATCTTGGGAACGGTATAAGATAGAGAGTTGGAACCAACGCCAGACGAATTATTAGGTTCGAATTGATAATCTTGCTCAGTTTTCAACCAAATCTGAATGTAAGTTTTGTCTCAGGAAGATAGAATTTTCAAAGTTTGTTGAAGTGTTCTTAAATTTCTTAAAATCTTATTTAATGTTTATAATTTTCATTTTTTTCGAACTTTTGATTTCTATATAATTTATTATATGTTTTGAAATTTTCTTCAAAAAATCAGAGGATTTTTGACTGTTCCTTAGATTTGTCAAGTTTTTTAATTGTCAAAATGCTTCACTTCCTTTTCAAATTTATCAAATTTTTCTAACCCTAGATTTTCAGGTTTTTGAATTATCCCACAATTCTTTTTTACTCTTTTTTAATTTATCAAATTTTTAGAGTGCCTCAATGTGAGTAGTTCTCCTAGATTTTCAAGACTTTTTTATTTGAGAATTCTCAAATTTTTATTTCTTCAGATTTTTTGTTTTCTTCAGATGCTTTTTCATGCAGTCTTTTATTATTCTTTTATATTTTTTTCGACTTTTTGATTTAAGTAAAATTTTAAATACATTTTGAATCTTTTAGGTTTTTTGAATTTCTTCGAAAATCAGAAGATTTTTAATATAAAACTCTAAGTCTTTACTTTTTTGAGTTTTCCACAATTATTTCTTAGACTTTTTTGATTTGTCATGTTTTTAGAGTACCTCAATGTCAGTAGTTTTCTTAGATTTTCCATTTTTTTGAAAATTCTCAATTTTTTAATCTCTTTAGATGCTTTAGGTTTAGAATATTCCTAAATTTTGCAATTTTTTAGAATTATTTGATTTTTAAATTGTCTGCGTTTTTATTATTCCTTTAGATTTTATTTCGAATTTTTGATTTGGGTAAAACTTTAAATTCATTTTGAATATTTTAAGTTTTTTGAATTTCTTGGAAAATCAGAAGATTTTTGAATATTTTTCATTTATTTCAACTCTAAATTTTCACTTTTTTGAATTTTCCACTATTGATTTTTAGATTTTTCTGATTTGTCATGTTTTTAGAGTACCTCAATGTGAGAAGTTTTCTTATATTTTCAAGATACTTTAATTCTTCGAGATTGTTCAAATTTCTAAATTCCTTTAGAATTTTTGTTTTCTTCAAATGCTTTAGGTTTGGAATATTCTAAAACTTTGCAATTTTTTAGATTTCTTTAATTTTCTTTAATGTCTGGGTTTATTACAATTTTTTCCGTATTCTCACTAATTTTTAAATTTCCTAAAATCTTTGGATTTTTCAAGATTGATACTCATGCATTGTTTTATATTTTCTAGATTGTTAAAATTTTTACTTGTTTGTAAATTTACTGGATTTTCATTTTAGATTTCTTAAGCCCTTAAATTCTTATTTTGTATAGATTTTTTGGAATTCCTGAAATTCTTTGGATTCTTGACAATTTTGGATTTCTTTAGATACCTAAATTTTTGAATGTTCTTCAGATTCTTGCATCTCTTAGTCCTTTCGATACTTTAAGATTTGAAGATTTTCTATATTTTTATGATTTTCAGATTTGTTAGATTCTTTAGATAATTTAAATTTTTCAGTTTCTTAGATCTATGAGATTTTTCTGAATTTCTAATATTTCCTATATTTTATACTCAAATTGTTGAGATTTTCAATTTTTAATTTGTTAGATTCTTTCTATTGTTCAAATGAAAAAACTTTGGATTTTCCAAGATTGATTCTCATAAATTTTTTTGTTCTTTTTGGATTATTAAAATTTTGATTTGTTTATAGATTTGCAGGATTTTTGTTTAAGATTCTTTAAATCTTTGAATACTTTGTTCTTTTTTGCAACTCTTGAACTCCACAAGTTTATTTGATTCTTTTGATTTTCTGGATTTTTTTGGTACTTTAAGATTTTTTAAGATTTTTTATATTTTTGATAATTTTCAGTTTTGTTAGATCCTTTAGATAATCTAAATTTTTCAATTTTTTTGAATTTCTATTGTTTCCTATATTTTATACTCAGATTGTTAAGATTTTCTAAAGTTCATTTTTTCAATTCTTTAGATTCCTTCTATTGTTCAAATTCAAAATCTTTGGATTTTTCAAGATTGATTCTCATAATTTTTTGTTTCTAGATTGTTAAAATTTTAATTTGTTTATGGATTTACAGGCTTTTCATTTCAGATTTTTTAAATTTCTTTAAATCGTTGAATTCTTGTTTTTTTCCTAGATTTTTTAGATTTCCTAAAATTTTTTGGATTTTTGGTATTTTTAGATTTTTTCAGATACCTAAAGTTTTGAATGTTCTTCAGATTCTTGCATCTCTTGATGTCCACAAATTTATTTGATTTCTTTGATTTTCTAGATCCTCTTGATATTATATTTTTGATAATTTTCAAATTTGCCAGATTCTTTGAGTTCTTAATATTAGTTCTATATTATCTTGGATTTTCTCAAATTTTTTGAACTTTTAAGTTTTTTTAAATTTCATAAGATTTTTTGGTGCTTTCGGATTTTTTTTATTATCTCAGTTACTGATAAATTACTTAGTTTGCACTAATTTTTTGCACCAGATTACACCTGATATTTAATGTGAAAAAAATTTGGATTATAGGTAGATTTTGACAGAAAAATTTAAAAATAAAAAATAAGAATAAAAATATGAAATAAAAAATGCAACCAAACGCGTTTGCTGATGTCGAGATTTCCTATTAATAGACATCGCATTTAAATCATGTCTTTGCTTATCCTGAAAAGAACTTGAATATTTAATACCTTCCCTGACAATAATTCATCGTGCCATCACCGATTATGAAAAGCTGATCCTCAATTATCGTTTATCATGTTTGAGCATAAAACCGTGAAACTTTCGCAATGTTTCATTCAAATTCACTATTTTTTTTATTATTTCCCAACCGCAACGTAAAAACCAAATCAAATTTTTATTTGTTTTTTCAAAAGACATCCGGTGTGAATTGTAAACGAATTATCGACAACACTGAAAAGTTCAAAACTAAATATTTAAAATAGTTTGAAAATTAGTTTAGTGAATTTCCAGTTAAATCAATACAGAGAGCTTTTGTTCGTTGCATTTTTCACAGTGATTACAATTTGTTGAAATCGGATGGAAAGCTTGCTGAAAAATGAACCTTTTCAAGTAGTCAACTTCAATTTAAAGCTTGATGTGGAAAGTTCTTTTTCTTGAATGATGATAGCGTAAAGGATGACGCAGTCATAGATTAGCTACTCTTAGCCATATGCATGAAAATGGATATTAAAAGCTCATTCGCTACGACTGGCTGGATTATTTATGTGGTCAACAAATGTTCACGAGAATACTGAGGGAAATTATGTCAAGAGATGATTAATATTTCTACTCAGTTTATTTCTTCATTATAAGAAAATTCTAAATAGATCTAGCTATTAAGTTAAGAGTAATTAAAATTCTGCTCGAATTAATGTAAAAATAAACACACCTCCTACTCCTTATTCCTAAACGTAAATTATCAAAGTGAATTAAGAAGTTGTTTTTTTGGAAACAAGAAACAGACTATTTCAATTAAATATTTAATTTAGTTTTACAGAAAATATGGTTGAAGTTTAGCTTCACTGCATTTACTTGCATTCAGTAAAAAGATTTTTAATTTTGTTAATTAGCAATTAAGAATTGCATGACTCTGCAATGGCAGGATGTGATAGGATGTGAAAGAAAGATAGATAAAACTGAACAAACATTATCAACCGCTAAACCAAATTTCCAAAAACTGACAGTCTGAATTTTGGAAAATCTTGAAGCAAAGTAGATGAGATTTGATACGTTAATAAAGCTTTCAGAAAACTTCAAAATAATCAAATATCGTAGTTCAATCAAAATTAGAAACTGAGATAATAGGTCTTTTTTTTTCAAAAAAGTGAATAATCAATTTACAATTTTGACTGTTTCAGAAATGAGAATATTAGACTTACATTTGAAAATCAAAAAAACTAAAAGTTTTTGAAATCTAAAAAGTGCAAAAAATTTGTGAAATTTGAGAAGTTTATCAAAAACGGAAAACACAGAAAAATCTTGTAATTCAACTATTCAGAAATTTGAAAAATTTGAAAAAATTCAAGATGAAATAGACAAAAATTTAAGAACTTAAAGAATTCAAAGAATTTGAATGAAAAAAGATCTAAGAAAACTTAGAGATTATCTCAGCAAATCTGAGAACTATCAAAAATATAGAAAATATTCAAAATTATAAAGTATCGAGAGATATCAGAAATTCAAAGAGTTCAAGGTATGCAAGAATCTGCCAAAAATTGAGGAAATCCAAATAATTTAGAAAAATACAAGAATTCAACAACGTTTTAAAGAAATTTGAAGAATCTGAATTGAAAATCCAGTAAATTTTTAAACAAGTGCAAATTTTAACAAAATATATAAAATACAAAAAAATTCATGAAAATCAATCTTAAAAAACCAAAGATTTCAAATATTATCAAGAATATATAAAAACTTTAAAATAATAAAGAAAATTGCAAAGTTCAAAAAGAAACTTGAGACATCTCAAGAAAACAAATCTAAAAAATTAAAAAAAAAGAGAAATTTAAAGAGTCTAGAAAATGTGAAGAAACTAGGACATTGAGGTACTTCAAAAATTTGATAAATTAGAAAAGTTTTGGAAAATTTCGATAACCAATAAATCTATAATTGAAAAAATTCAGTGAATTTTGAAAATACCATATAAAAAATTTAAAAATTAACAAAAATTGTTGAAATAAAAAAAATGACTCAATTTTTGGCCTAAATTTTTATAGAAAGATAAATCTTTCAGTTAATTATCAATCTAAGCGTCTTTGATTTTTTAGGAATTTTTAGTTTTGCTAGATATCAACAATCCGGCTACAACCAGCTGCCAAACGCAACACTGCAATCAAAAAGTGAAAAAAAAATTCTGACTTTTGGAAGCATTAGGGTCAAAAACGTCAAAAACCAGTAAATTTGTAGTTGAAAAAATTCAGTGAATTTTGAAAATACAATATAAAAAATTTAAAAATTAACAAAAATTGTTGAATAAAAAAAATGACCCAAATATTGGCCAAAGTTTATATAGTTGCTTTTGATTGAATAATTTTTGATTGTGGCTCCATTATTTTTTGCACTATCAAGCTGAATCTTTCAGTAAATGATCATTTTAAGCGTCTTTGATTTTTTAGCAATTTTTAATTTTGTTAGATATCAACAATCCGGCGGAAACCAGCTGCCAAACGCAACACTGCAATCCAAAAGTGGGAAAAAATCTGACTTTTGGATCACCACGTAGGATCGTTGTTTTTGGAGAGAGAAAAATGAGATTTCACTTAATGACAAAGTTTTGAAAAAGGTTTAAACTGTTGTTTAGCTTATTGCTCTATCATGATTAGAAACTGAGATAATAGACCCCAAATTTTCAGAAATGTGAAAATCAGCTAAATTTCTACTGTTCCAATATAATCATCAAATTGGTCTGAAACGTAACTAATTTCTAAATTTTTGATAAAGCAATCAGAATTGATTAAAACTGGCAAAATCCAAAAAAACATTGTCGATAAACTTTCCGCCAAAATTTGAAAATTTTGTATGAAACTACTCGCCTCAATATTCTCAATTTTTAATTAATTTTTTGTTTTGCCAGCTTTGACTTATTTGACTGAAAACGGTTGCCAAACTCATTCCCAAAACCCAAACGTCAAAAACCAGTAAATTTGTAGTTGAAAAAATTCAGTGAATTTTGAAAATACAATATAAAAAATTTAAAAATTAACAAAAATTGTTGAATAAAAAAAATGACCCAAATATTAGCCGAAGTTTATATAGTTGCTTTTGATTGAATAATTTTAGATTGTGGCTCCATTATTTTTTGCACTATCAAGCTGAATCTTTCAGTAAATGATCATTCTAAGCGTCTTTGATTTTTTAGGAATTTTTAATTTTGTTAGATATCAACAATCCGGCTGAAACCAGCTGCCAAACGCAACACTGCAATCCAAAAGTGGAAAAAAAATCTGACTTTTGGAAGCACGTAGGGTCGTTGTTTTTGGAGAGAAAAAAAATGAGATTTCACTTAATGACAAAGTTTTGAAAAAGGTTTAAACTGTTGTTTAGTTTATTGCTCTATCATGATTAGAAACTGAGATAATAGACCCCAATATAATCATCAAATTGGTCTGAAACGTAACTAATTTCTAAATTTTTGATATAAAGCAATCAGAATTGATTAAAACTGACAAAATCCAAAAAAACATTGTTGATAAATTTTCCGCCAAAATTTGAAAATTTTTGCCAATATTTTGAATTGTAGCTTTTTCATTTTCAACAATATTAAAATGACATGACATTTGCAAAAAACTTCTTAATATCTTCAATTTTTAAGTAATTTTTAGACTTGCCAGCTTTGACTTATTTGACTGAAAATGGCAACTTATCCCCAAAACATTAGAAACAGAGATGCAAAAATCATAACTTGACCTCAATCGAGATAATAAGTAAAAAATTTTCAAATACAGGAAAGCAACATTCAAAATTTGTCAGTAATTTTTAGAGTAAAAGAATCCATCATTATTTATAAATAGAATAATTTGATACATCAAAAGTGTATTATCAAACACGGATGTTCAAACAGACAAGAGAAATATCTGTGTGCTTTCCAAACAACCACAGGTTGAATAAACATTAATATAACTTTGAACTCGTTTAAACTGTGTTCGCTGTTTTTAAATTATCTTGTAGTTTTAGCAAAAAAAAAAAAACAAAAATGACAATTCTTTCCCAAAATCTTAACTGGGAATTCAAGTATTTAAAAACTACACCAATTACTCTTGTCAGACTTCGACTAGAGATTTAGTATTTTAGATGTCTCATGAGAGAGAAAAAATAAATTACTTGTTTGTAATTTGCATTTCAAAGAATCATCTCTCTTCTAATGTAGAGATGTAATAAAATCTTCACCGTAATGTGACACACTTTACATTGTTTAACAGAGAAATTTAAAGTTTTATTACCTTGCGAAAGACAAGATTTGTTAGTGCAAATACATCGGAATATTTTAATCGATTAATAAATTTTTCCAAATTGGAAGGTGTCATAGTTTATCAGGAATCAAAGTTCGATATTTTTAAACTATTTCTGTGATACAATTATAATTGAATTCGAGTGTAAACTAGATGGAATTGTACAAATGGATTTTTGGATTTTACTTTGAC
This sequence comes from Latheticus oryzae, assembly GCA_030157265.1. Lineage (NCBI taxonomy): Eukaryota > Metazoa > Arthropoda > Insecta > Coleoptera > Tenebrionidae > Latheticus > Latheticus oryzae. The sequence goes on from CM058050.1 coordinate 15,763,640, forward strand.
TGATAGCTTCCAGACAAACTCAACAAAAAATGATTGACGATTTTAGATAAGTCACCCACAACCTAGACTGAAATATCACTTTCTATATAAAATATTATTCAAGATACCACGGACCATTAATTTTTAAGAAAAACACATATCTTCCAATCTGTATTTATCTACAAGACATTCTATGTTCAATCATTCTCTCTAATTACTCGAAATCTTTGTCTGTCTTTCGAAATTCCTAATTAACTTTGCTCAGAGACAAGAAGTTAATTAATTTTTGCAAACTTTGAGGTGTTAACCTCAAATTGAGCTTTTTTAATTTAACAAAAAAAAAAAAATTGAACGACGAATCGTTTTCTAAACGATAATTCCAGCTCTTTCAAAATCCCAACAAAATGAATCTATTTTAATGATAAATTCAATATCGATAAAAATATCTCGCATTAATAATCCTCATCCGATACATCTCACATTTAATTTATCTAATTCAGCGATGCAAAAGCTTTTAGTAAAAGCTTACAATATGCTTGCATTTTATTTGCATGACATAAAAGCTAGTTCAATTTATTTTTGTTCAGCACAAAAGTTCCCAAATATAATCCAATTGGTAAGTCTCAAGTCTCAAACGCAGAATATTCTATTGACTTAGATATAAAAACGAATGAATTTTTTTATAGCAACTTGTTGATTTAGCAATTTGTTAAGATCTTTTTATTTACACGAAATCACGTTTAGTTCTGTGTATTATAATTACCGAGGAAATTTCGCTCCGGCAATTACCATTACATGTTCTTGGGGATTCTCCAGTCTGCATTCCAATTATCTAACAAAAAAAACTAAAAGTATCAATCTTAATTAATGTCAAATTTTATTGAGTTATCTGTCAATTAAATAAATGGGTTCTGTTTTAAATTTTCTTTATCTAAAATTGCAATGAATATTCTATTTACGTCTTCACTTGAATCAGTTCTGTTTGTAAGAAACACTTTGTTCCAATTGCTGCTAGTTTGTTAATTTTCAAGTGGTAATTCAATTCAGTTGGATAAAACTTTGCCTTGTAAAGAATGTTTATGTTAGGACTTGTCTAATTAATTGAATTCTTACCGCAGTTCCTTTTACGACTTGTTTATAACCCGGCTATAAAGTCGAAAATTTTTTTCTTGTATAAAAAAATGGTACAATCGATTAGACATAAAATGAATGCAAATATTGTAATAAAATTTTATATGGAAGAGTTTTACTACAAAAAGCACTTTTCACCTCAAATTGTTATGTATTTTGAATATTATGATCGAGAAAAAATTGCTGTGGAAATTAAGCTTTTGATCGTCTTATTTTCTAATAGGTTAATTAAAGATTGGTTTATGAGACGTGGGTCGCATTTAATTTAGATGTCATTTACTCAACTAAATCTGTAATAAATTTAACGAGGAAATAGTTAAGTTAGGCACTGAAGAGGAAGAAATAGCAGATTGGCTGTAAATTACTTTGGAATAGTGACACAAATTGGATATTTACTTATCTTACAAGTTTCCCCACTTTAAACATGTAAATTCGGATATAACGTATTACATAACGTATTAAAGATAAGGCTGGAATAGATATATACATTATATACAAGTCAAACACTTGGAATTCGAAATGAAAACTTTTGAAACTTACTTTGATAAACTGCAAATCAGTTGTGACTTTTTGCTTTTAGATTATTCACATTAATAATAATTGCAATGGTTATTCAAATCGATATTTTTGACCCATTTAAATTAACAGGACCAGATGGCACATTTCCTGTATTCGCTAGGGAAGCAGGTGATGTCCTGATGGGACTGCTATATCATATAACAAATGCAACCATATCTCTGATACATAAACCAAGTTCATTTAGAGTTGATAATAGAAAATTGAAATAATTCAATAAATAAAATATATATAATATAAAATTCTAAAAAACACTTTTACAAAATTTTAATGTTCTTGGTCAAGACGATTTCTAATATTTTTAAATGTAGCTTGGGAATTTCTTATGATGTCGAGATAAATGTTTTATTCCTTTCGGCGTATCCAATTTTTAATAGTCTTCTGTGAGTCATCCAACTGAAATCGGTCGCCATACGCAATTTTGAAACTGAAAATCCAAGAATAAAAGGGCTGAATTTTGAAAATTTATAACGCCGTTATTTTTAAAGTCAAGAATATGAAATTTATATGTTAATAAAGCTTCAGAAAGGCTGCAAAAGAAATGTAATTTTATTGCTCTATCTGAATTAGAAGCTGAGATAAAAGTCCAAATTATTCAAAAATGAAAAATTGGGAAAATCTGTCTCAAAATGTCCCAAAAGCTATCAATTTGGGCTTGAACTTATTTATTTCGTAATTTTTTAAGAGAAGATTCTAAATTTAATAAGAGACGCCAGCAAAAATGTTTTCAAAATTTTTCGTCAAAAATTTAATAAATTTGGGCATGACGATTATTACATTTTTAATCACAGCGTTGTCATTTCTTATAATAATGACATAAATCCTATATTTAATTATTTATTTTGACGTCTCAATTTTTTTTAAGTATTTTTAATTAAGTCTTTTGTAAGTCGTTTAGTTGAAATCACCAAACGCAATTTTGAAAATGTCAATTCAAGAATAGAGAGGTTGAAATATGAAAATTTGTAAGGTTGTTATTTTCAGAGGCAACAAAATGAAATTTTTACAAATTGATAAAGTCTCAAAAAAGCTATAAATCTCATTGTTTTATTTGAATAAGAAGCCAAAATAATGGTCTAATTTTTAATCAAAAATGTAAAAATAGGGAAAAAAAACTTTCATTTCCCAAAAATTGTCAATTCGCACTTGAATATAACTAGTTTGTATTTTTTGGAATGTAGATTCTAAAATTTAATAAAAAACGCTCAAACCTAAAAATAATTTTTCCAAAAATTTAAAAGCTTTTGATCAATACAATCTGCAATATTTTTAATTGTAGCTTCGTCTTTTTTCATGATATCAAGATAAATCTTACATAAGATTGATACTTTGGATGTCTTTGATGTTTTATGGATTTTTGATTATCTTAGTTTCAAGACGTTTAGCTGAAATTGGCCGCCAAATGCACTTCGAAACCAAATATTCAAAAATAGAGAGGCTGAAGTTTGGTAGCTCGTAACAATATTATTTTTAGAGCCAGAAACATGAGATTTGTCATGTCAATAGAGTTTTAAAAAAGCTACAGAATGATTGTAATTTTATTGCTCTATTGCAATTATAAGCTGAGATGATAGAAAAAAAAATAAATTAGGAAAAATTCAAATTTTTGAATGTTTTAAAAACCATCAAATCGGACTTAAACTTAACTTATTTGTACTTTTTAGGTATAAAAACTTTAAAATTTCAATAATATGCTGAAATTAAAAATAATTTTATTGTTCTATTTGAATTAGCAGCTGAGATAAAAGTATAAATTTATTCAAAAATGAAAAATTGGGAAAATATGTCTCAAAATCTATCAATTTGGGCTTGAACTTATTTAATTTGTAATTTTTCAAAAGAAGATTCTAAAATTTAAAAAAACATGCCAAAGTCCAAGCAAAAATGTTTCCAAAATTTTTTGTCAAAAATTTAATAAATTTGGGCATGACCATTTTTACATTTTTAATCATAGCTTTGTCATTTCTCATAATAATGACATAAATCCTATATTTAATTATTTATTTTGACCTCTTAATTTTTTTTAAGTATTTTTAATTAAGTCTTTTGTAAGTCGTTTAGTTGAAATCACCAAACGCAATTTTGAAAGAATAGAGAAGGTTGAAATATGAAAATTTGTAAGGTTGTTATTTTCAGAGGCAAAAAAATGAAATTTTTACAAATTGATAAAGTCTCAAAAAAGCTATAAATCTCATTGTTTTATTTGAATAAGAAGCCAAAATAATGGTCTAATTTTTAATCAAAAATGTAAAAATAGGGAAAAAAAACTTTCATTTCCCAAAAATTGTCAATTCGCACTTGAATATAACTAGTTTGTATTTTTTTGATGTAGACTCTAAAATTTAATAAAAAACGTTCAAACCCAAAAATAATTTTTCCAAAAATTTAAAAGCTTTTGATCAATACAATCTGCAATACTTTTAATTGTAGCTTCGTCTTTTTTCATGATATCAAGATAAATCTTACATAAGATTGATACTTTGGATGTCTTTGATGTTTTATGGATTTTTGATTATCTTAGTTTCAAGACGTTTAGCTGAAATTGGCCGCCAAATGCACTTCGAAACCAAATATTCAAAAATAGAGAGGCTGAAGTTTGGTAGCTCGTAACAATATTATTTTTAGAGCCAGAAACATGAGATTTGTCATGTCAATAGAGTTTTAAAAAAGCTACAGAATGATTGTAATTTCATTGCTCTATTGAAATTATGAGCTGAGATGATAGAAAAAAAATAAATTAGGAAAAATTCAAATTTTTGAATGTTTTAAAAACCATCAAATCGGACTTAAACTTACATTTTAGGTAAAAAAACTTTAAAATTTGAATAATAAATGCTAAAATTAAAAATAATCTCATTGCTCTATTTGAATTAGCAGCCAAGCTAAAAGTCCAAATTTATTCAAAAATTAAAAATTTGAAAAATTTTGTCTCAAAATAACCCAAAAACTATTAATTTGAGCTTGAATTTATTAAATTTGCACTTTTTTAATAGAAGATTTCAAAATTTCATTAAAAACGCCAAAATCCTAGCAAAAAAGTTTTCACAATTTTTGTCAAAAATTTAATACTCTTGGTTAAGACTGTTTTCCACATTTTTACTTGTAGCTCTCTTATTTCTTATAATAAATTTGATATCAACTTATTTTTTCAGACGTCTTCTATTTTTTAAGAATTTTTAATTACGTCTTTCTTAAGTCGTTTAGATGGAATCCGCTTCAAAACGCAACTTTTTTTGTTTTGTTCAGGACAATTTGTAATATTTTTAATTGTAGCTCCGTCATTTTCGATGATATCAAGAGAAAATTTACATCGAATTAACTCTTTGGACGTTTTGGATGTTTTATGGATTTTTAATTATCTTACTTTTAAGACGTTTGGCTAAAATCGGCCGCTAAATGCAACTTCAAAACCCAAAATTCAAAAATAGAGAGGCCGAAGTTTGGTAGCTTGTAACGCTATTATTTTTAGAGTCAGAAACATGAGATTTGCCATGTCAATAGAGCTTTAAAAAAGCTACAGAATGATTGTAATTTCATTGCTCTATTGAAATTATAAGCTGAGATAATAAAAAATGAAAATCAAAAAAAATTAAATTTTTTTTAAATGTCTCAGGGACCATCAAATCGGGCTTAAACCTAACTAATTTGTACTTCTTAGATATAAAAACTTCAAAATTTAATAATTAATGTAAAAATAAAAAATAATCTCATTGCTCTATTTATTTAAAAATGAAAAATTGGAAAAATCTGTCTAAAAATCTATCAATTTGGGCTTGAACTTATTCAATTTGCATTATTTTAATAAAAGATTTCAAAATTATTCACAAACGATAAAATCACAGCAAAAAAGTTTTCAAAATTGTTGTCAAAAATTTAATACTCTTGGTTAAGACGATTTTGCACATTTTTAATTATAGCTCTATCATTTCTTGTAATACTGGCATAAATCCTATATTAAATTATTTCTTTCGACGTCTTCTATTTCTTAGGTATTTTTAATTATGTTTTTTTTAAGTTGTTAAGCTGGAATCCGCCACCAAACACAAAAATAAGGAAGTTGAAGTTTAGAAGCTCGTAACTCTATTATTTTTAGAGCTAGAAATATGAGATTTATCATGTTGATAGAGCTTTAAAAAAGATACAGAACGATTGTGATTTCATTGCTCTATTCCAGTTATAATCTGAGATAATAGAAAATGAAAATCAGAAAAATTCAAATTTTGAATGTCTCACAAAGCATTGAATCGGGCTTAAACCTGTCTCATTCGTTCTTCTTTAAAATGTATCAATAAACTCCAAAATAAAAAAAAACAATTTCTGAAATTTTTCGACCAAATTTTAAAATGTTTGGTTTGGGCAATCTGCAACATTTTTAATTGTAGCTTTGTGATTTTTTATTAAATTCAGATAAATCTTACATTAGATTATTTTTCTCAATGTCTTTAAATTTTTAAATATTCTCGATTATGCCATTTATATGGAATCTGCAGCTAAATGCATCTTCCAAAGATTTTCGGAAGTTCATAGCGCCGTTATATTTAAAACCATTTGGCAAGATTATAGAATTTTACAAAATCTACAAAACAAATACAACAACAAATTTTTTTATCTTATATAATAGTGCAATTTTATTCAAAAATTTAAAAAAACAGAAAAACACAAATTTTCAAATGTCAATCAAATCAAGCTTAGATTTAACTTCTTTGTACTTTTTTGATATGGAGGTTTTAAAATCCAAAATCTGAAAAATAGTGCTTTCTAATAAAAAATAAGCAGTTAATATTTTATTTAACATTTCTCAAAAAAAAAAAAAAATTGAGGTGTCTATTTCTAGAAATCATCACAGACTTTAAGGCTTCCAGAACAGTTGACCGCTTGTTATACGCACCTGTGGATTGTATTTCGGAGAAGCAAAACTCCAATCCACATCCTCACTAACTGCTCAGTTAAGAGCAAAAAACAGAAACTTTGGATTTCTATTCATTGAGACAGAAGAACTTTATAAATTACCCAGAAAGAACTAATGCACTTTTTTGAGAGTGCGAGAGTTCTCCAAGAACTCAATAACAGTTTGAGGCTTGCAGATACTAGAGGTCGAGGTCGCGCTTTATATTATTATTATTATTACTACCAAGCATCTGGAAATATTAAAATTTCCTTAATCAAAAGAGAGTCTGACTTGCATCTATTTCTTCATCGTTACAAAATCATCGCTTCATAAAAGAATTATTTAGAGAATGAGTTAATTACAGTTAAACGTCAGCTTTTTCTCGACCCTGAATGAAACTTTCAACACAAAATCTACAAATAAAGTGGAATTGATTTTGTTCCATTGACTTTTACACCTAAGAAAAGAAACCAATTAAAGTTAGGTTTATTCGTTTAGAAAAATAAACAATTTTTTGTAAATCATATCCAGATTTGATGGTAATTAATGTTGTTTACGATTTAAAGTTAAATTAGAATTACAAATTTGATATTTTTGTTAAAATGTGCAACTTTGTGTCGAGCTTATTACCTAAAGTTCAATCTCGAAATGATTAAACTAAAGCTGCAATTGTGGATAACGAGCAGCAATAAAAATTCTCTAGAAACGAATCTAATATAGATAGATTTTTACAATTTGCATACTTTGTCATTTCCATCGTTAATATTCAATCAATCGATATAATAACCCAAATTGAAAGTCTGTCATGTTACTTTATTTTTATTTACTTTAGTCGTAAAAGAAAAACAACAATTCCTCTGTTAAATCTTTTGCAGGAAATGTGAAGTCTATGTAAGCCTTTGAGAATATAAAGTTTGATATTGTTGAACCGATTGGTAAATTACAGGCGTTGGGGAAATACCAGATTTGTTTTGAGGAATTATGAAGCATTTATAAGAAAGCTTCCATTTCCACAAAAGAAATGTTTCTTACATTAAACTGACAAGTATAAATTTTAAACAATCACGAAAATCTCCTAAAGTAATAAATAAAAAACAACGATTTCGAAAGAATCATTTAATGTTGTAATAAAAAGAAGCATTTCTTTGAGTCTGTAGCAATAAATCCAAAAACCGCAAGTTCAAGCAAAAGTTCAGATTAAATATTTAAAAGTAAAGTTTTTTAATAAAAATGTTTGCAAGAATATTCTGTTGTGGAGTTTTAATATTATTCATTGAAAGTTGTTTTACAAAGAAGGATTAAAACTGACTTATTAAAATAATTCCAAACTGTTATTTCTTTGCTGGATTTTAACGATTTCTTCTGAATTTGTTTGATTCGGGGTTTATTACTGTTGTAAAATTATTTTATAGCTAAAACGATTCAGCGATTTTATAGAGGTGTAGATGAACTTTCGATACACAGAACAAAATGGGATTTATTTACGTGTTTCTTCATCAATATCTTCACTTGATATTAATGTTATAACATTTAGGAACAATAAATTTTGATATTTGATGGATTATATCTAAAAAAAAAAATATGAAGTTTTTGAGTAATTTATTTTCAACTTTTTATCATTTACTTAATTTAAAAAGATTTAAAGTTTTTCGTTGGAAGTGGAACTTTGATACAAAGTCGACACTTTTTAAATGGATTTACTCGGTATAAAGCAGTTTATCAGAATGTAATTTGAATGTTTGGGCAATTTGCGACTTTTGGGTGGGTTAAATCTTTTTATCATTTGCGTGGACTTGCATTTTTTTTAAGCATTTCTGTTTAGAAATTTATCAAACTAAGAACTCATAATAAGTAAATATCTAATTCTCAAAAATACACTTTGAAATGAAGAAAATCATCAAAATTTTAATGCTTTTGGTCAAAAAGATTTTTGACTTTTTGATCAAAACTCCGGTATTTCTTTGAATATCCAACTGAAATTTACATTTTATTATACATTTCAACTTTCTTTGTTTTACTGCTATTTTTAGTTAGTTAGGTCGCAATCGACCGCCAAATCCAAATAAAAAATTTGAAAATTGAGAAACTGAGATTTGGAAATTCATAGCACCGTTATTTATAAAAATAAATAAATGATATTTGAGCTTTAAGTAATCTATAAAATGAGCTTAAACTAAAAATAAACACAAATGGTCAAAATTGTCAAAACAATTTTCGACTTTTTCAATTTTGGTTCGTATATTCAAAAATACCATAATTTAAATTTTTCTCTGCCTTTAATTGAAAAACTAACAATTTGCTTAAAAATTTCTGAATTTCAAGATAGGTTGTAACAAAATTAAAAAATTCTAAACTGCTTTTTCAGGCATTTTTGAATATCAAATGTTTGAAAATCATTTTCGCCAAGAAAACTTTTAATATAGACTACACCACTTAAATTAAATTTGTTAAAAAAATTACAAATACAAAAGATTATTGCATCTATGCCTATTTACCTACTTCATTCCAAGCCACCGCTTTTTTCGTCATTTCATTTATCGTCAAAATTTTAATACTTTTGGTCAAGGCAATTTTTGACTTTTATTATAGTAGCTTTGTTATTACTATGAATATTGAGCTGAAATTTGCACCAGATCACACCTAATGGTGTCTTTTATTTTTCTAGTATTTTTAGTCTCGCTTACTATAAGCAGTTTGACCGCAATCGGCCGCCAAATCTGACTTAAATACCGAAAATTTGAAAATAGTGAAACTGAGTTTTGATAATTCATAGGACTATTATTTCTGAAGATAAACGGCCAATATTTGACATGATGATAGAGCTTCAAAAAATCTACAAAGTGAGCTTGAGTTCAATGAGCGGACTGAATTGGAAGCTCAGATATCGACTGAAATTTATTTAAAAAAGTGAAATTCGACAAATTGCAAAATTTTACCAAAAAGCTTCAAATCGGGCTCCAGTGTACCTTATTTGTTTTTTTCTGACATTAAGACATTCAGATTGAATGAAAAATGTCAACACCAAAGAAAATAATTTTCAAAACTTTTCGTCAAAATTTCAATACATTTGGTCAAGACGATTTTCGTCTTTTTTGGAAAAAACTTTGTTATTTCTTTGAATATCAATTTGGAATTTGCATCAAATCATACCGATAGGCGTCTTTTATTTTTCTAGTATTTTTATTTTTTCCGGCTACGAGCATTTTGGCTATAATTAGTCGCTATAGCCAACTCTGAAACCAAAAATTCGCAAATAGTGAAGCAGAGTTTTGATAATTCATAGCACTATTATTTCTAACGATAAACAAATAATTTTTTGAGATAATAATAGAGCTTTAAAAAAGCTACAAAATGAGTCTAAGTTCAATGATCCGTTTTGATTAGAAACTGAGATTCTGATTGAAATTTATTCAAAAAAGTGAAATTTAGCAAATTTTTAAATTTCACCAAAAAGCACCAAATCGGCTTTCAGTCTACCTTGTTTATTTTTTTCTGATATAGAAATTTTAAAATTGAGTGAAAATGACAAAGTCAAAAAAAATAGTTTTCAAAATTTTTTGTCAAAATTTCAATACTTTGGTCAAGGCGATTTTTGACTTTTTAGCTTCGTTATTACTTTGAATATCAAGCTGAAATTTGCACGAAATCATACCTATAGACGTCTCTTATTTTTCTAGTATTTTTAGTTTGGCCTGCTGTGAACAATTTGGCCGTAATCGGGCGCCAAACACAAGTCTGAAACCGAAAATTCGAAAAGAAAGAAGTTGAGTTTTAAAATTAATAGCACCATTATTTTCAATAATAAATTAATAATATTTGACACGCTGATAGAGTTTCAAAAAGTCTACGAAATGAGTATAAGTTTAATGCTCTTTTTTGATTAGAAGCTGAGATATTATTGAAAATTTTGTCAAAACTAAAAAACAAACACAAATGGTCAAAATTGACCATTTCGACTTTCTTGATTGTGGTTGGGTTATTTGAAAATATTATAATTTGAATTTTTCTCTGCCATTAATTGAAAAACTGTGTCGATTCGTCTGGAAATTTCTGAATTTTAGGATAGGTAAAATCAGAAAATTCTCGACTGTTTTTTAAGCATTTTTGAATATAAACAATTTGAAAATCATTTTTGCCAATAAATCTTTTAACACTTTAATCAAATGTGTTAAAAAAAATTCAAAAACACAAGATTATGACATCCATGCGTTTTTACCCACTTTATTTGTGTTCCAAGCCCCCGCACATCAAACTCATTCATTCCCAAGCACCGCCTACACCCCCTGCAAAAGAGCGATGCTACATAGTATAATTGAAAAACAAAAATATCCATCGAGAAAATAATTCAAGCGCAATCTTTTCCGCATAAAATTCCAGTCAACATTGATGAATAAATACACTAGTCGATAAACAATGAGTTTATAAATTCATGTCGCTTCAAATTGATCGTAACTACGTAAAATAAATGAGTTATTAATAATATAAAAAAAAATTCGAATAAAAATTAAATTGTTTAAAATGTTCTATCCTTCCTCCTATTAATATTTACCAAGAACAATAAAATCCTATATCATTTACAGTAGAAGCAAACAACTGATAAAGAATAAAAATACCTTTTAAAGCAACGCTTTATTTAATTAAACAATCTGTTGTCTTTCCAGTGTTAAGAATCGTGAAAATGCTCGTTTTGGAGAAAAATTAAAGTGATAGAAATGAATTTTCCCGATGCTAATCTTCCCGATGATGATAGTCCAATTGACTGGTCGTCTGTTGATGAAGAAAACGATTGGAATGACACTGAAGACATTAAGTTTCGATTGAATCTAACGCTTCCACATTGTATTAAACTGTTTTTTAATAAGACTGCAACACTGAGTGAAACGAATCCGGAAGGATTCTGTCCAGTTGCTACCGATGGCTTGGTCTGCTGGCCTCCAACACCCATCAACGAAACAACGTATGTTAAGTGCTTTGCTGAACTTATGAACATCAGATACGATGATACACGTAAGTAATTTTATTAGAACAAACTCAGTTTTCGAATAATGAGCTTCTATCAAATTTAATTGGATTATACAGAATGAAATTATTTGGAAAAATTTACGATGACACGTTGAAAACACGTGTTGATTAAATATTTTTTTTGTTAGGATAAGCTAATATTTACTTGCGGGATTTTATATTTAAAGTTATCAACGAATTCACAGATTCATTTCGAGTACAATTGAAAATGCATTTGACAAGCTTACAAGTGGATTTGATTTGACTTAATTGCTGAAAGTATTTTTAGATTTTCTTTTGAGGAACATATGGGGAAAAAGTGGTTATTTTTAGAGTAATCGACGGTAAATATAGATATGCAGTGTGAGTGACGGATTGAGAGGGAAAAATGGTGAATAAATTCAGTGAGTGACATCGGAAAAAAATCTTAGGCTAGTTTAGGATTGTTGAATGAATTTTTTATTTGAGATAAGAAAATCAAATTTACAGAGTTTGGTAAACTTTTCAGGCATAAATAATTACCGATTGCGTCAAAAGTTGTAATAATATTCAACAAAAAAAAAAATCATATTTTTGATGAAATTTTGGAGTGAATTAAGAAGAGTGTCCAAGCTTTCAGATTCTTTTCTGCACATAAAAAGCAATATATTTGCTATTTTAGCTAATCTAATAAAACTGAGACATTCGCGATTATTTTCAACAAAATTTTATTATTTTTGGTCAGGACGATTTTCTAAGTTTTTTTTTTATCGTAGTTCCGTGATTTCTTTGAATATAAAGCTAAAACTTGCACTAAACTGAACCTTATTACATTCTTTATCTTTCTAGAATTTTTAGTTTGCTTCAATTGCCGAAGCCAATTTTGTAAACGAGAATTTAAAAATACAGAGGCTTAAATTAAAAAATTAATAGCGTTGTTAATTTTACAAAGAAAACAATAATATTTGGCATATTAAAAGAGTCTAAAAAATGAGCTTAAATTTATTGTTCTAACTCAGTTAGAAGCTAAGTTATTGACAGAAGATTACTCAAAAAGGTAAAAATCGGAAAAATTGACAAAATTGAATTTTTCCAAAACCGTTAAATCGGCTTTTAAATTAACTTGTTTTGAATTTATTTATATAAGAAATTTAGAAATAAATATCAAAAGCTAAAACTAGAAAATACAAAATTTGACAAAATTTTAATATTTTTGGTCAGAAGAATTTTCGCCTTTTTAACTGTGGTTTTGTTATTTATTTGAACAACAAGCTGAAATTTGCACTAATTATAGTTATTCTCGTCTTTTATTTTTCTATTAATTTTAGTTGGATCTACCATGAGCGATTTGGTCGTCAAACTCAACTCTAAAGCCGAAAATTCTAAAATTAAGGAGCTGAGATTTGAAAATTCATACCACCGTTACTTATAAAAATAAACAAGTGATATTTGGCATGCTGATAAAGCTTTAAAAAATTTACAAAATGAGCAAAAACTCAATGCTCTATCTTAACCAAAAGCTGAGATATTGGCGATAATCTTTCAAAAAAGTAAATCCGCCAAAATCGCACTTTACAAAAATCTCAGAATTGGTCTCCAATCTAATTTATTCTAAGCTTTTTGATATAGAAAATTCAAAAATGCATATAATAAATTAAAAATAAGAAAATATTTTTTACAAATTTTAGACAAATTCTTAATACCGCCAGTCAGGACGATTTCGACTTTTTCGATCGTGACATTGTTATTTATTTGAAAATTGAGCTGAATTTTGCATTAAATTATATCTCTTTACGTCTTTGATTTTTTTAGTATTTTTAGTTGAGTTTACCATTAGCATTTTGGTCGTAATTGGTCGCTAAACCCAGCTCTAAAACCGAAAATTCAAAAATAGAAAAGCAGAGATTTGAAAATTCATACCGCCGTTACTAATAAAAGTAAACAAATGATATTTGGCACGCTGATAAAGCTTCAAAAAATTTACAAAATGAGCAAAAACTCAATGCTCTATTTTAATCAAAAGCTGAGATATTGGCGATAATCTTTCAAAAAAGTAAAATCGCCAAAATTGCATTTTACAAAAATCTCAGAATCGGTCTCCAATCTAATTTATTCTAAGCTTTTTGATATAGAAAATTCAAAAATGCATATAATAAATTAAAAATAAGAAGAAATTTTTTATAAATTTTAGACAAATTCTCAATACCGCCAGTCAGGACGATTTCGACTTTTTCGATCGTGACATTGTTATTTATTTGAAAATTGAGCTGAATTTTGCATTAAATTATATTTCTGGACGTCTTTGATTTTTTTAATTTTTTTAGTTAAGTTTACCATTAGCAGTTTGGTCGTAATTGGTCGCCAAACCTAGCTCTAAAACCGAAAATTCAAAAATAGAAAAGCAGACATTTAAAAATTTATACCGCCGTTACTTATAAAAGTAAACAAATAATATTTGGCACGCTGATAAAGCTTCAAAAAATTTACAAAATGAGCAAACACTCAAAGCTCTAACTTAATCAAAAGCTGAGATATTGGCGATAATCTTTCAAAAAAGTAAATCCGCTAAAATAGCACTTTACAAAAATCTCAGAATCGGTCTCCAATCTAATTTATTCTAAGCTTTTTGATATAGAAAATTCAAAAATACATATAATAAATTAAAAATAAGAAGAAATTTTTCACAAATTTTAGACAAATTTTCAATACCGCCAGTCAGGACGATTTCGACTTTTTCGATCGTGACATTGTTATTTATTTGAAAATTGAGCTGAATTTTGCATTAAATTATATCTCTGCACGTCTTTGATTTTTTTAGTATTTTTAGTTGAGTTTACCATTAGCAGTTTGGTCGTAATTGGTCGCCAAACCCAGTTCTAAAACCGAAAATTCAAAAATAGAAAAGCAGAGATTTGAAAATTCATACCGCCGTTACTTATAAAAATTAACAAATGATATTTGGCACGCTGATAAAGCTTCAAAAAATTTACAAAATGAGCAAAAACTCAAAGCTCTAACTTAATCAAAAGCTGAGATATTGGCGATAATCTTTCAAAAAAGTAAATCCGCTAAAATAGCACTTTACAAAAATCTCAGAATCGGTCTCCAATCTAATTTATTCGAAGCTTTTTGATATAGAAAATTCAAAAATGCATATAATAAATTAAAAATAAGAAGAAATTTTTTACAAATTTTAGACAAAATCTTAATACCGCCAGTCAGGACGATTTCGACTTTTTCGATCGTGACATTGTTATTTATTTGAAAATTGAGCTGAATTTTGCATTAAATTATATCTCTGGACGTCTTTAATTTTTTTAGCATTTTTAGTTAAGTTTACCATTAGCAGTTTGGTCGTAATTGGTCGCCAAACCCAGCTCTAAAACCGAAAATTCAAAAATAGAAAAGCAGAGATTTGAAAATTCATACCGCAGTTACTTATAAAAATAAACAAATGATATTTGGCACGCTGATAAAGCTTCAAAAAATTTACAAAATGAGCAAAAACTCAAAGCTCTAACTTAATCAAAAGCTGAGCTATTGGCGATAATCTTTCAAAAAAGTAAATCCGCCAAAATCGCACTTTACAAAAATCTCAGAATCGGTCTCCAATCTAATTTATTCTAAGCTTTTTGATATAGAAAATTCAAAAATGCATATAATAAATTAAAAATAAGAAGAAATTTTTTACAAATTTTAGACAAATTCTTAATACCGCCAGTCAGGACGATTTCGACTTTTTCGATCGTGACATTGTTATTTATTTGAAAATTGAGCTGAATTTTGCATTAAATTATATCTCTGGACGTCTTTAATTTTTTTAGCATTTTTAGTTAAGTTTACCATTAGCAGTTTGGTCGTAATTGGTCGCCAAACCCAGCTCTAAAACCGAAAATTCAAAAATAGAAAAGCAGAGATTTGAAAATTCATACCGCAGTTACTTATAAAAATAAACAAATGATATTTGGCACGCTGATAAAGCTTCAAAAAATTTACAAAATGAGCAAAAACTCAAAGCTCTAACTTAATCAAAAGCTGAGCTATTGGCGATAATCTTTCAAAAAAGTAAATCCGCCAAAATCGCACTTTACAAAAATCTCAGAATCGGTCTCCAATCTAATTTATTCTAAGCTTTTTGATATAGAAAATTCAAAAATGCATATAATAAATTAAAAATAAGAAGAAATTTTTTACAAATTTTAGACAAATTCTTAATACCGCCAGTCAGGACGATTTCGACTTTTTCGATCGTGACATTGTTATTTATTTGAAAATTGAGCTGAATTTTGCATTAAATTATATCTCTGGACGTCTTTAATTTTTTTAGCATTTTTAGTTAAGTTTACCATTAGCAGTTTGGTCGTAATTGGTCGCCAAACCCAGCTCTAAAACCGAAAATTCAAAAATAGAAAAGCAGAGATTTGAAAATTTATACCGCCGTTACTTATAAAAGTAAACAAATAATATTTGGCACGCTGATAAAGCTTTGGAAAATTTACAAAATGAGCAAAAACTCAAAGCTCTAACTTAATCAAAAGCTGAGCTATTGGCGATAATCTTTCAAAAAAGTAAATCCGCCAAAATCGCACTTTACAAAAATCTCAGAATCGGTCTCCAATCTAATTTATTCTAAGCTTTTTGATATAGAAAATTCAAAAATGCATATAATAAATTAAAAATAAGAAGAAATTTTTTACAAATTTTAGACAAATTCTTAATACCGCCAGTCAGGACGATTTCGACTTTTTCGATCGTGACATTGTTATTTATTTGAAAATTGAGCTGAATTTTGCATTAAATTATATCTCTTTACGTCTTTGATTTTTTTAGTATTTTTAGTTGAGTTTACCATTAGCAGTTTGGTCGTAATTGGTCGCCAAACCCAGCTCTAAAACCGAAAATTCAAAAATAGAAAAGCAGAGATTTGAAAATTCATACCGCCGTTACTTATAAAAATAAACAAGTGATATTTGGCTCTCTGATAAAGCTTCAAAAATTTACAAAATGAGCAAAAACTCAATGCTCTATCTTAATCAAAAGCTGAGATATTGGCGATAATCTTTCAAAAAAGTAAATCCGCCAAAATCGCACTTAACAAAAATCTCAGAATCGGTCTCCAATCTAATTTATTCTAAGCTTTTTGATATAGAAAATTCAAAAACGCATATAATAAATTAAAAATAAGAAGAAATTTTTTACAAATTTTAGACAAAATCTTAATACCGCCAGTCAGGACGATTTCGACTTTTTCGATCGTGACATTGTTATTTATTTGAAAATTGAGCTGAATTTTGCATTAAATTATATCTCTGGACGTCTTTGATTTTTTTAGTATTTTTAGTTAAGTTTACCATTAGCAGTTTGGTCGCAAACGGTCGTCAAATCCAACTCCAAAATTGAAAATTCTAAAATTAAGAAGCTGATATTTGAAAATTCATAGCACCGTTATTTATAAAAATAAACAAATGATATTTGGCACGCTGATAAAGTTTAGAAAAGTTTACAAAATGAGCAAGAACATAATGCTCTATCTCAATTAGAACTTAAGTTATTGGCAAAGGATTATCCAAAAAAGTAAAAAATCGGAAAAATTGACAAAAGTGGACTTTTCTAAAACCCTTAAATCGACTTTTAAAACAACTCATTTTAAGTTTTCTAATATAAGAAATTTAGGAATAAACATCAAAAGCTACAATTAAAAAAAAATGTTTTTTTTTCCAAAAAATTTTGACAAAATTTCAATACTTTTAGTCAGGACAATTTTCGTCTTTTTAACTGTGGCTTCGTTATTTATTTGAATATTGAGCTAAAATTTGCATCAAATAAAACCTTTTGACGACTTTTTTTTATGTTTTTAGTCAAGTTTACCATTAGCCAACTCTTAAACCGAAAATTTGAAAATAGAAAAGCTGAGATTTGGAAATCGAGCAAGAGCTCGATGGTCTATCTTAGTCAAAAGCTGGCATTATAGCGATATCTTTCAAAAAAATAAAAATCGCCAAATTGGTCTAGAGTCTAATTTATTTAGAGTTTTTTTTTATATTAAAACCAAAAAAATAATGTACACAATAATTTAAAAATAAGAAAAAAATTTAACGAATTCAACTATTATTAAAAAAAATCTAAAAACTAACTATAACAATTAGAATACGACATATTGAAAAAAACTCTATTTTAAATGTTGACGAAATCCACTTTCCCAAAAACTTTCAAACCAGCCTCCAAGTTTTTCCAATCTAAATTCACAAAATATTAACATATCGACCAAGCGGTTTCAATAAAACAAAATTTAAATGTTTCAAGAATTAATTAATTTAAATAACTCTTATAAAAACTCAAATTTGGAAACTATTTCAAAAAATTTTCAAATACGGAACATTTGATTGTACCTATCTCAAATTCATTAATCTTCATTCACCTCATCCAAGGTTTCATAAATTTCTAAAAAACATTATTAAAAAAATTCTTATCAACACTCTAAAAACTAACGCAAACTGAAGCATCAATAACCTGTAGTAAAAAAAAATGATTAACCTTGTTTCTGTCTATTCTTTCAATACTCCGCCTTATTCCATTACATCGCTCTGCTTCTACCCCGAACTCACTTCTTTCCATATCAACTTCCGATTTAGCATAAACTCAACGTGGAACATTTGATAAAGGTCGAAACTATTCTCTTCTCCTGTCTCAAGCTTTTCAACTGCCAGATGAAAATAGTAAAGTGACGCATTGCATACAAGCTATTGTAATTACTAGCAAAAGGACCTAAGAGAATAATTCCAGTTGGTAATTATGCTGTTGAGCAGCTTTGCGTTGTCGTTATAATCTTCCATTTTACATTCCATCTCAACAAACATATGATCTGTATATAGATAGATACATTATCTATCAATCCTTTACTTAAGAGAAATGAGATACTCGACATAGCTTGAAATATGGATCTAACAATACATTCCCATTTATCCCACTGCAATTGATTTAATTTGTTTCCCACTTTGAGAATACATCATTTTAGTTTGAGAATGTCCGAATTCTGCACTCGTTTTATAGACGACTTTTATCTATGTTTGCAGCCAGATGTCCGGAGCAGAAGTTTTCCAAGCAGGACAAAATTGCATCTCTTGTCGTTTACACAGTGATTTATAGTAACCGGAATTAGACGAAACTAGACTTATCGCAGTCACGTGATTCAATCGTTGAAAATGACTAAATTTTATTGCTAGAACGTGATCAATGTTTTTTATTGACACTTAGTCTGATGGCTGTAACAAACATTTTCAATCTACATTTGAAAAAAAAATTGATAAATTGAATTTTGGTAGATTTTGACAGAATCGTCTTTTCAAAGCACAGCTTTCAGGATAATTCGTCATTTCCGCTCAACTACTACTTTCAACAACTTTCAAAGTGTCTTGACTTCTTACTGTTTTATAAATCTTTATTTGCTATTAACAACCGAAGAATCAAACGTATTGATCGAAAAGAGGCTCTACTACTTTGTTGAAACTTCAATGCCTTAAGGCTCATAACACACTTTTGGGCAATCAGATTCAAGCTTTGCTTTTTCATTTACAACTTGTCAAAACTGCAGTTTTCTCCACATCAAAAATAATCTACCGGAAGTTGGGAATTTGCGTTGCAAACTGTTTCACCAACCATTTTATTCGTAACAATAAAGCGTGTTTTTTACTGCGGCTTTCATTATAGCATATTCCCGCGACATTGTGCTTTTCCTATTGAAGTAAAATATTTATAAACAAATGATATTTGAAGTTATGAATTATTTATTAGGTTTTCAGTAGTGCGATTTTAATGCAAATAAACGTTTTAGATATCTTTGACCTAATCTCCCGTAAACAGCTACAGTTTAATGGAATCTGCATAAAACCGTTTAAAATGTTAAAACGATTCAACTTGTCAAAATTGCCAAGTTGTTAACCTGTTGCATCGTTTAGGTATGGAAATTAATCGCTTTACTTTAATCAGAAACAAAAAGTTCTAATCGACTCGAATAAAAATGTTTGGCAAGATTACAGCGAGGAAAGATGTTCCAACACCTGGGGTTTTATCATCGTGACATTACATTAGCGAGAACATCTGCAGCTATTATCAAAAAAATGTATTGTTTACGAAATAATTATTAATTGACGCTTTTTATTCTGAAAAATCGCTGCTAGATAATTATTCTGTCAAATCTAGATAGATCTTGAATAATAGATCAACTAAAGCCAATTATTAATCAACTCGATTATCAGTTGGATTATCCCAATTTCGGGGAAGTCTAAACAATGAAGCAATTTTTATTCAACGCTAGTTTTTATGAACTAAATTCCGGTAAAAGCTCAATAGCTTTTTATTTCGTGTCGCTGAGCAAACATTGAAATGTTCGCTTTTAGTACCGTCTGACAAAAAAAATTAGTTTTTGGATTGGCTTGACGCAGATACAGTATTCGTTCTAGAAAGTACGCAAATAGCATTTAGAGCGTTAAATGTCTCACAATTTTTTGGTCTAACTTAATCCTATAAATAGTTTATAAAGTCTATAAAGAATTTGAAAAAATTGTGTTAAATTATCCCGGCGCATCCACCATTTTTTTCAAAGCAAAGAAATTGGTTTCCATTTGCAAAGTTTGTTCAAAGACAAATACTTAGCATTTTTTCTTTTGGAATCGTTTTTTATAAAAGCAACCTTAGAAAGCACAAAGCCCGGACAAAATTCATTTAAGTAATTGATTTTTTCTTTTTTAAATAGCCTCCGTCCTTTTGAGTTTTTTTTGTAATTTCTTTTTTAATTTAAACACAAAACTTTATTCCACATTGTGATTATTGATAGCAAGAAAGTTTTCTTTACAATAAAATCACAAAAATAACTTCAGGCATTTACTTTGATTTCAAGAGAAAAAATTGAACTAGAGATTAGAAAATTTTCTATTAATTAATGTTTCTGTCAGAGTTTAAAATTAAATTTTTTGAATTTAATTATTCCAAGTGTAATAGTAATATTCATAACGGTAGAGCGTGTTCTTGTATTAATCTTCTGCGACTTTAATGATAGAGAAAAAGTAGCGAGTGTTTTACATAATTGTATCCAGAGTTGTAAGTTTGTAAAAACTAATAAAAAGTTAGTGTCTTTGGGGAAATAAAATTGTAATAAATTAGATAAATGTTTTTGATCTGTACGTTGTTTATACTAACAAAGTGAAACTGAATTTACATCCAATTTAGATAAGTTGTAGAATTTTTTTTTACAAATATAATTTGTGAAAATTCAATAATCATAGAATAAAAATCTGTCGTTTGTGACATATTCTAAATTGAAAACTTATTATCTCAATTTAAGTTCTAAAGCTTCGTTGTTTTCTTGAAACTTTTCATCTTATTATCTTTGATAAAATCCCTCCAGATATTAAATGTACATGGCAAATGCTAGACTAGATGCCTGATTGCCTCCAGCGTCAGCTTGTTGAAAATAACACTAGGAACCGGAAACATATAAATGATATTGCATAGTGCATCCCTTCAAACTCGATTAATATTTAAAGAAGGATTTCCGGCAGCTAGCAGGAAGAGCGAACAACAGGAAATTTGTCAGCTATATATACCTAATGAATCCTAATACACTAAACACTCCGAAAAAAACCCTCTGGATAATGAAAGTCATGTTTAAAAAAAAGTTTCAGAATTAATATCTGAAAACACGAACTGAAACGACGGCTTGTTTTCATTTTCAGGAAACTGGAAGTGGAATTACTTTTATGAAATTATTAAAACTCTGAAACTCAGTCTTAGGTTCTGCGACTTGATAAACCTTCTCTAGAGCATTAAAGGATTTTGTCATGAAGTGTGTCATACCTTAAGAAAGCTGCTTTCCAAGATTAAACAAAAAGAATTCAACAACAGAAAAATTTAAATGTGTTAACTTCTTTCAGAAACTATACATTTTTCCAACGACATAAAATTCTCTTTATAGTTCTTTAAAGCGCGATATTTTTAATAATTTATTCAAAATTTCAACGATGTGCTTGAGTTGTATCTTAATATTTTGTATCTAAAATTCAAAGTGACATTTCTGGAAGAAGTCTGAATTTACAGAATTTGCATTTTGTTTAAAACAAAATCTCAAAAGTAAGACTCAAGTTATTTGTGCAACTAGGCAGCAAAATGAAAGATTTATTGACATAGTGAGATTTTTAAAAACCGAGTCCATAAATTTGCTTAACTTTGGCAATGAACACCGAATTTTATCGCAGTTTTGGTTGCTGTCTAAATCAGTGTTAGTGTCTATGATTTTTATTTATGGACTTTTGGTGACTAGACAATTAAAGTAGTATATTTCAGCTTGTTGGATTCTTTTGAAAATTAAATATTTGTGCAATTCCAATTGCGTTTTGTTAGCTTTAAATCGAGTAATTGTTTTTATATTCTTTCCATTTTCTTTCATTACTAAAAGTCAGAAAAAAATCCAAATATGAAAGAGTATCTTTTTATTTATTTATCGCACTTTTGTACAAGCTTAATGAATTTTTGTTATACTTCATTTCCGCGCAATAAAACAAAACCAACCATCGAGTTATGTTTATTAAAGTCGATTACGAATGTGTCATAATTCGACATCCCACTGATCAATAACACAACACATTGAAACAGTAATTGATAAATTATGATTTAATCTGTTGTGTGTTTACCTAAAATGTTTGATTTAGGTTAAAATTAATTAACTTTGTTAAAAGCAACTTTTTTTTTTTTTTAGAAAATGCTACAAGAATGTGTCTGGCTAATGGGACTTGGACGAAAGCCGACTACTCAAAGTGCAAAGAAATTATTCTTATACCAGATGTTGAAACGCAAGCTACGATTTATTTCGTCGGATATGTCTTAAGTTTAATTACATTATCGATAGCGTTGGGAATTTTCACATATTTCAAGTAAGTTGAATTCCGTGCAAACAGTAAGGTGAGCCTCGACAAGAAGATAAACAGTGCAAAGAAATGCAATGTTGACATTGGCACTTAAGAGTTTTTTTGTTTTAGAAATTTTAATATAATCCTGACCCAATTACATTGGCTTGAAATAATTATTCGAAATGATGAATCCCCAATTATAGTTCATCATAAATCGAGCGCTTTTACCCACAAACAACTTGTCTCTAATTTATGTTATTAATTACAGAGAGCTACGATGTCTCCGAAATAGAATTCATATGAATCTAATGTGGTCTTATATGTTAATGTATTGCATGTGGATTTTAACATTAACTATGGTAAGCTCAAATTATTAATTTAAATCTCTCTTTCAAGATCTCGATTTCTAGCTCGGCTCCAAAGATGGAGCTTCCATTCTTTGTATATTTATCATCACACTTTTGCATTACTTCCACATTACGACCTTTTTCTGGATGTTTGTTGAAGGTAAATGAAGAACTTGATGGGATAATTACCAAGACAATGAATTTTATTTTTAGGACTTTATCTCTATATTCTGGTTGTTGAAACTCTGACCCGAGAGAATTTTAAATTGCGAGTTTATGTCGGCATTGGATGGGGTAAGTACCAAAAAAATTAAATTATAATTAACAAAAATTCATCTAGGGTTGCCGATGCTTTTCATACTGATTTGGGTCGTTGTAAAGAGCTACATTCCTGCCGACGGGGATCCTTCCACTGTGAGTATTAACATCAAATTAAAATTTGAATAATAAATTAAATTGGAAAAAATTCAGACGTCAATAATATGACAAATTATTTGCTTAATTGGAATTCAAAGCAAATCTCTCTTCAATATATGTATAATCAGTACAGATATCACGGATGCAATTATCCAGTGCAATTTAGAAAGGTGCCAAGTTACATACTAGCTTTGCCAAATAATGGAATTTAATTAAATTAGTAGTTTACTTGCAAACTGGATTACGACAGGATTGGTGTGAATTTTCCATACAATACACTTGATGCATTCAGTTTTTCTATTAATCTCAGTTCAAAGTGATTTGCTTTTGAAAAAGTTTTGGCTTTTGGAACAAAACAAACTATGAAATTTTCAGTCTTTAGATTTATCTATTTTGGTAAAAAAAGCAAAGAATGAAATTTTTTGGATGTGTATGTATCTAATTAAACTTTTTTTAATATCAACAACTTCTTATTCTAAGCCGCAACAACTTTTAAAAAAAAAAGTTTAAAATTAGCCCGGCGCATCCACCATTTTTGAATCTTTGTCTCTAATTTTATCTGAGATAATCACTTGATTTTTAAACTAAATAATAAATACTACAATGATAGTATTGCTGCAGTCGCAAAACGATTTTTTTCCAAATTGATTTATAGTTGCTTCATCAGCATGCAGGTTAATTTATCTTCAAATCTGCATAATCCATGACCGGTAATCGATTCTGCCTTTCCAGTGTATTAACCACTCAAAAATCTAACTGGATTGTGTTCAAACTAAAAAAAATTGTTAAACTTTCGTCAACAATTTCATCCAACTCTCCCAAACAAATACGTAAAAGCAAAATATTACAAGGAGAGTTCTTCGTCGCAATGCATTATTCAACGAATCGTGTCTTTACTCTTGTGAAGTTTCTATAGAATTTATGGCGACATTTTGAGAACTCGAAACTTGAAAATTTAGCTTGATGAAAATTTTTTCTTTACAGTGTACATGGTTTAACAGTCATTCAGTGGATTGGATCTTCCAAGGCCCTACCGTCGTTGTCCTTCTTCTAAATTTAGCTTTCCTTTTAGCCATAATGTGGGTGCTAATTACCAAACTCCGTTCTGCAAACACAGTCGAAACACAACAATACCACAAAGCAGCTAAAGCTCTACTTGTACTTATGCCTTTGCTCGGCATCACGTATGTTATCACAATTTATGCTCCAACTCCTGACAAAAAGTCAGAAATTATTTTCGAATGTGTACGAGCTGTACTTCTATCAACACAGGTAAGTTCTACTATATTTCTCCAAGAAATAAAGTAACAGTTATAATTGAAGATAATGAAATTAAAAGCTTTCCACTCGCTCATTTTACTCTTCCGCTAATTATAGTTTGTTATTGGAAGTGCAAAATTTCATTAAATCTTAAATTAATTTTCCCTTCAATATCATAAAAATACTAAACCAAACAAATATAAAAAAATCGTATTTGATTATCGATTTTACAATGTCTTTGTTTACTCTTAATTAATTAATTGCGTTGATGCTGTTATATTCTTAAGTCGGCTGTCTCGTTTCAAGTGTTAATGTACATGTTAATTAAATGTTTATTTTATGATCAAAGGATGGAACTTAAATCAACGTGTGTTAAAGGTTTTAATTACTCACTATTTACACAATTTATTTTATTATTTATTTTTATGCAACTAAGATAGTTTATTCAAATTGTTTGCAAAATTTCATTCAAACTTATAACTTGTTTATGTTTAATACAAATTTATATCTTGTTAGCTATAAAGGCAAATTTAATATAACTATAACACAGTTTGCTACTGTCAGTTGTTTTTAATCTTATTGGGTTTATGTTTTTGAAATTGCGCGCTACATCCTTATTTTCATTAGTTGTCTTAATATGGAATTTTACCACTGGATAAGCTCATTAAACAGACGTGCATTATATCCTCATAAGACACAGCTTTTATTTTGTTTTAAAAGTCAAATTTTTTCAGCAAAATAAAAATTATTATGCCGCTTGTTTCTGTTTTCCATCATTTCCTTTTCTTTTATTAAATGAAAAATAATTGTTTGTCATTTGCTTTAAATTAAAAATTATAATTAATTTTTTTCTCAAAGTTTTTCTTTTATTTTTGGAAATAATTTATAGATGAGAAGAAGCAACGTTGTACTTCTTAAGTTCAACATAAATATTTAGTCATCAAAAATTCTCTGTAATTTCGACGTCGAACAGAGTTTTTGATAGTAACTTCGAGCGCTTATTTCTAATTAATATTTATTCTTCAGTTTTTAGTTCTACAATATCAGGATTTAGGTCAAACGTTTTTTTCTTTAATTTCCAAAGAATCGTTTTTTGCAAAATTAGAAGAGAATCCACGATTTATCTTTTACATCATAAACAATATCCAATGCCTCAGTATAATAATTACGCCTTTAAGGAAAGGATATCAACTTTCTTAAAGCGCAGACTGTATGAATTTTTGAACACTCTGCTCTCTGATGGATTTCTTCAAAAGAACATCCAAATGAAATTTTTATTTATTCATTTAAAAAGCAACTGATATCTTTGAAAAATTTAAAAAGCGTTAAATATTTAAATGGAAATAACAGAATTAAATAGAAATCTTGTATTTACATAAAAGCGAAGCCATTGTAAATTTAATTCTTTAGGGAATGTATGAAAATGGATTTAATTAGAAGAAACAAACAAGGTCAGAGGTTAAATTCCGGTTTGAAAAATTTTGTACAAACTTTGCTGATAAATTAACTAATCTGTCCCGAGAGTTGAGCCTTTGATACAAAATATGATGGCGCCTCGATGATCCTCGAGATAATCCTAACAAACTTGTAAATAAACAATATATTAATAAAACTCTTGTAATTTATTGAAAATCAATTATTTTACAAAGAATTGCTAGGATTTGCGGCTAGTGGATTTATTTTCTATAGATGTTACGTCATCTGGAAAAGACGGTCTTCCTTTTCGTTTTATGCACTGACCTTAAATCCTATTTATCTAAATCGATTTTATTAAGAGACAACTATAGAGTTTTTATTTAAATTTAGAATTTTCTTTTGAAATGCTTGTTATGCGATGATTTATAGCTGGTCTAGGATATGTCACAATAAAAATACAAAAGGATAAAGCGTTATCGGAAAAGAGTTCTCGCGTTGAAGCTTTTCTCAAAAAAAAAGAATAATAAGACGAATATCAACAGCAATTTTGTTTTTCTGATAATATCCTCTTTTGTAATTTGATAACAATTTTGAAAGGCGGAGCTGTTTCTCAAAATACTCTTTGTTTATTTTCCATTATCAAAGGAGTAATTGGGGATATTAAGAGCAAACTTTCAAGCGAAATCAGTTTTATGCAAATATTAGTTTTACAATAATTTTATGGTTTTAGAAGAAGAGATTTGAAAAATAATTGTCTTATTAGACTTTTGAACTGTACAAAAAATTAATTATCTACGAACAAATAATTTCATTTTAGTTGAACATTAAAAACCTTTTATAAGAGTTTTATTAGTTAAGAACTAATAGAAGTTTTGTCATTTCATTCTTGCTAAAGTCGGTCAAAGCAATTTTTTTTATTTCTCTAGACAATATCATCTTTACAAGATGAGAGGAACGTTCAATGGCATTGTATTAACCGAATTATAAAATACAGCAACTCCTTAACTAGTTTAAGCCAATGTTCGAGATTTTCTACCAAGCACTTATACAAATTATATTCACTGTCTAACCTTCTGCTTGTAAAGTTCACTTACATAATGTATGAAAGCAAGGGCTGCATGCTTAATTTCATGTATACAAGAGGAAATTGTGTGCTGAAAAACATGACAATTGCTATAAGGTTTATGCAGCGGAATAAACTTTGTTAAATTAAACATAGCATATTAGAGTGTACCTAACGGCGTCTTCTACACTCAAGTTGACGTAGAAATTAGCTCCCTAAGCAAATAAACAATTCTGAGGATTTCTTCATACTCGTTACCAATTTTTCAGGGCTTTACTGTCGCGTTGTTTTACTGTTTCTTGAACACCGAAGTCCAGAATACAATGCGCCATCATTTCGAAACGTGGAAAACCCGTCGATCGTTAGGACCAAGTCGTCTAAGATCCGGCAGTCGGAGTAAAGATTGGTCGCCTCGATCAAGAACAGAAAGTATACGGTAAGTTTCCTATTTGAATTATATTTTACAAATGAAGCTGATTTAATAGGCTGTTGAAATTGTCTCGGATTTAGGCCACATAATTCCTTTTAACAGTCCCGAGACAAGTGATCTTGAGTCTTGAAATCTGAGTCAGCAAGTCTAACAATAACTCACTTTTGACATGCGATTTTTCGCTTAAAGACTGTTGACTATGAATTTCGATAGGAGATGATGGATTACTTCAGCATGCTGCTGTTGTTGCTTATTTTATTTATTTGTCAACAATTAATAATAATGCACGTTGCATGTTGGTTGTCAGAAATACGGAATGGACATTGGTAATGGCGGATGAGGTTGATGGAGATGGAAAAATCCACGATCGGTCTACCAATGGATGTGTTCGCTAAAGATTCGACTTTGCCAGTCCATCCCGAGGCGCTTTAAGCACGAGAATATCATTTTAATATAAGGAATTTCTTTCAAAAGTTATAACATTTTCTACTATCGAATTCGCCCTTGGACTAACATATGCTCGCGATGGGACGAAATCCTCTTGAACTGTTTCATACCACTATTCTAATAAATTGTTTACAAAAAAGTCTGAAATTAAATTTAACAAAAGCTTTGTCTTCAGCCTCACAATAGATTTAATTTGTATTTTCTTCCCCAAGTCTCGCTCTTAACAATTTGCAAATCTTTTATTCCTCATTTAATTTTTTAGACAGCAACTCTTGCAAGCCCTTCCGAATTAATGTCTGTTGGAACTCTAGAGCTTAAGTAGCGAGCGATTTTTTACCATTAATTTTTTTGGTGCACTGTCGAATGTTGATTTTTGTGTCATACAAAAACAAGCTTGGTCATAAATCAGCTTTTTTATGTTTACAATCCTCGAAGGAAGCATTGCAAGTCTCAACGGCAACGTTCGCTAAATCCACAAAGTTATGCAGATGGTCTCATGACAAAAATTCAAAATATGAAACAGTTCAAAATGGATAGAAATTATTAAAACTAAGTGGAACACTGTATTTATTTACATTCCATGTGCATGTTAGATTTCCATTAATAAAATTCAAATTCTTTTGGATAAGAAAGCTGCAAGAAAATATTTAGTATAGTGTGTCTAAAAGGAAGAATTTCGACTCAAGTGTCTGAAATTCCGCGCGAGTTCAACATTTTTCTTGATAAATCATTCACGTACATGACTTAACATACGAAAAAATCCATTAAAAATGCTAAAAGCTTCATTATGAAATTTACGTCGAAAGCTCTGAATATACAAATAGTAGGTAGCTTCGGGATATATGCAAAAATGAGAGTAAAAAAAAAATAAATAAATAAAACATTTCAACATTATACGTACATTTTCATAATTACTCAGTTTTTACAGCTTTTAATTCACAACAATGTTTGTCAGTGTAAATTATTTACTGAAAAACTGGTGAAGAATAATTATACAAAAGGATTTTTTGCAGTTTCAGTAAATTGAAATCTATATTATTTTTAGAAAGTTTGCGTTTTTTCAACTGAAATTATTCTAAAAACAGAATCATAAATAACAATGTTGCTAGATGTATTTTACACAAAAAAGAAATATTTTTTTTTTAAATGTGAAATACTCCTATCAGATCCGTACTTAATTTTTGTAACTTTTCAGTTTTCGTTGATAATTTTAACTAAAATTGTTTCGAAAAGTGTCATCAAGATTCTGTTAGACGTTTTTTGAATTTTTAGTTTCGTAGAGTGCATTTTACAAGGTGATAAAAAGCTTATATAACTTTTTATGCAACCAACATTACATGTTTACCACTTCCTATGCAATATTCGTGTAATGTTAGTTGCGTAATTAAATTTAAATAATTTTTTTTCCATCACTGTGTATACGTTGTGAGATGTTTTTAGAACATCTAGTTACCAAAACACACATTTCTATGAAAAAAAAATCTACCAACAACATAACATTCCAATACCGAATTAAACCCGCACTCATTTCTTGCAGCTTTCTTTGACCGTCCGAGCATCACATTATACATATTGGAAAAATTGATCAAATAAAGACTCTTCCAATCTATTGAACAGAACAAAAATATATAAATTTTCCTTTAAGGAAAACTAAAAACTAAGATGCATTTAACTATACCAAAAATAATCATATTAACTTTATTAATGTACCTGTAATGAGTTTTTATGTGTTTGTGTTTTATTTCGCATTAGCAATAAAGACTTTTTTTCTAAGTTCAGTTGTTTTATTTATAAATGCATGCACATCCGGTACAAATTGCTCCATTTGTATTCATTCTCAAACAAAAATTTCATTTCGGATACAATCTGCTGTCAAAAATTCTACAAACACCATTGGGCATCATGGGTTGATATTAACACAAAAATAAATTTAATTAACTTTTCATTTTTCTCACCTGTTCCTGGACTTTTCAGGTTCAACCAGGTTCAAATGTCGGCGTCGTAACAATCGGTTTTTTTTAAATTATTGTCGTTTACTAAAACAGCTTTTTTTAGAAAGTCAAGACGCGAGCAAAAACTGTCTCTAGCAATCGAAATGACAAAACTCCCTCAAAAACTAAAACACTCAATAGTAAGTTTTTCTTATTAGAATTTTTGACATTAAGCTACAATTTCTTGTAGGTGAAAAATTAGCTGCATGTGTGTAAAGCATGTTCAGCTTAAGTTTACGTAAATTTTCAATCAGTAGTACTTCAGTGTTTCGCCGATTCTTTAAACTGTATGTTATATTGATTTGACCTGCATAATGTTCAATCCAGACTGTACAGTCAGCCCACGTACCATAAAAGAGAATCGTGCACTTCGGAGGTGACTACAACGACTTTGGTCACTGTTAATGGAGGCACTATGCGTCCATCATCCAATGGAGGCACACAAATTCGCAGTCCGTTTCTGCATCCGCCGCGACCTAGCTACGGAGGCAATGTCTAAATTGAAAAACTTTTTTTCTTATTGTAAATATTATCAATGTATCAATGTTTTTTTTTTTATTAAATCGACTCAACGAACTCAATCTTTGTGGTTCTAAAATTATAAATTTGTTTATTGTAGTTTTGTGTAATGATTGGTTTTGGAGTGGAACCTGATGATGGTTGAATTTATGAACAGGGTAAATGTAGAAGATTTTAATAAAATACTATTTCCACTATGATATTCAGTGTTTTATTTGGGATAGGTAATAATTGGACGACTGTGCGTAACCATGCATATTCATTCAATTTACATTTTAGCACATTTATATGCACATTTTAAAACGATTTATTATCATTTCGAGGCGAAAGATGCACTATTTTAATGATACATGCGATGGATATTACAGCGATGGAGATGATTAAGAAAAATAAACAATTTTATGGAAATTTACAACAATGTTTTCAAAACGGATGGATGCAAACTACTTTTTTTTTTCAACAGAATGGTCGCAGATTAAATGAAATTAGAAAAATTTGTTTGAATTGGAACAGTTTTCTGAAATAACTGTTCTATGTAAAAATTTGAATTGATTTGGATAATAGTGGAATTTTTCCAACAGTTATTTTTGAATTATTTTAGTAGATTAATCTATTTCTAACATCAGTTATCTACTTTCGATTTATTCACTCAAAAATTATAAAGTTCTAAATCTAAAGAATTCAAGGAAATCATAAAATGCAAGAAATCTATAAAAATCAGGAATTAAAAAAATCTAAAGTAATGAAGACGAGAGCAAATTATGAAAGAATGAAAAAATGTCGAGAATCTAGTGTGATAAGTTGAATAATCGAAACAATTTCAAAAACTTGGAAGAATTCAACGATTAAAAAAAATAAAATAAAAGGATTTGAATTAAAACAGCAAATTTGTAAACAAGTGTAAACTTTGAATTCAAAAAATAAAGCATTTAATGAATTAAAAAACATGAAAAACGCAAAGAAGGTTGACAAAGAATACAGAGAATCTTCAAAATCATAAAGTATTCAGAAAATCAAAAGAATCTAAAAAAATTCTAAAGTTTTGAAATATTTGAATCTAAGGTATCAAAAGAATCCAGAAAATCTAGAAAAATGTTAAATTAATTATTTTAAATGCTGAATCATTAGTTTTCAAGTTTTTTTGTTATTCAATCGAATAATAAATTAATAATTCATATTTCATTTAGATCAAAAAATGCAGAACGGCTTTGTCCATAAACTAAATGAAATTATTCATTTATTTATTTTTTTTTAAATCCCAATTAACAATTATTTCTAAAACTAAAATATTCTTGGAAGAATCTATTCTTCGCTTCATTATATTTTATTCCAACATTAGATAGAAGTTCTTGATGGAATCTAAAGAATCCAACAAAATTT
Source organism: Latheticus oryzae (assembly GCA_030157265.1). Taxonomy (NCBI): domain Eukaryota; kingdom Metazoa; phylum Arthropoda; class Insecta; order Coleoptera; family Tenebrionidae; genus Latheticus; species Latheticus oryzae. The sequence continues at coordinate 15,795,365 of CM058050.1, forward strand.
ATAAAAATCATAAAAAATCCAGCAAATCTGTAAACAAATGTAAAGTTTAATAATTCAAAGAATGTGAAAAGCTGAAGCATCTAAAGAATTAAAAAAATTGATAAACGCAAAGAATCTAAGAACTCTTTGGATTATAAACAGTACAAAAATTCTTCAAAATCACAAAGTATCCAGAAAAATCAAAAAATCAAAAGAATCTAAAATAATTGTAAAGTTTTGAAATATTTGAACCTAAAGTATCAAAAGAATCCAAAAAATCTAGAGAAATGTTAAAACCAGGATATTCTCACTTAGTTTACTTTTCTTTCTTCAAGACTGTTTTCTCCATTATCTTAAGTCATTGGTTTCTGCCTGTTTGAAATATTGTATTTTTTCTTATTTACCAATTAATTATGTTTTCTGTTTATTATTCAATTTCTTTCTCTAAATTATCACTTTTCCACTTCTATAATTTCCCAAATGTTAGTAACAAAAAAATTAAATTAAAAGTTTTACCTTGATGGTTTCTTTTTTTGATACATCATGGAGAGGCTCCTCTTCTTCAAAAAACCTTTAATCCTCCAGCGACGACACATCCTGGCATTCTTTAAATCTGGAACCACTAACACGACACTTAAACACCAACCTTATAACACTAAATCTAACCCAAAACTGAATAGAACGAAAAATTGATTACGTTTTTATATGAATTTTTTGACAACTTTTTAAATTAATTAATTTACTAAAGGCTAGGTCATTAGTTTTCGAGGATTTTTTCTGTTATCCAATTAAATAATAAATTAATAATTTATTTTTATTGCTTGTATAAACCTTCTCGACTCTATTTCCCGTCAATTTCTATATAAATAGAATCATTTTTTACGATTTTTTTTATGGTTTTAATAAATAAAACAAATCTCAAATCAGAATTTAACAAACATTTTTAAATTTTTTTGATGGATAATTCTATTTTTAACATTAGATATCTATTTTCAATTTATTCATTTATATAAGAATCCAAAAATTAGAAAGCTCTTGATGGAATCTAAAGAATCCAACAAAATTTATAAAAATCATAAAAAATCCAGCAAATCTGTAAACAAATGTAAAGTTTAATAATTCAAAGAATGTGAAAAGCTGAAGCATCTAAAGAATTAAGAAAAATGAAAAACGCAAAGAATCTAGGAACTCTTTGGATTATAAACAGTACAAAAATTCTTCGAAATCACAAAGTATCCAGAAAAATAAAAAAATCAAAAGAATCTAAAATAATTGTAAAGTTTTGAAATATTTGAACCTAAAGTATCAAAAGAATCCAAAAAATCTAGAGAAATGTTAAAACCAGAATATTCTCACTTATTTTACTTTTCTTTCTTCAAGACTGTTTTCTCAATTATCTTAAGTCATTGGTTTCTGCTTGTTTGCAAATTGGGATTTTTTCTTGTTTACCAATTAATTATGTTTTCTGTTTATTATTCAATTTTTTTCTCTAAATTATCACTTATCCACTTCTATAATTTCCCAAATGTTAGTAACAAAAAAATTAAATTAAAAGTTTTACCTTTTTTGATACATCATGGAGAGGCTCCTCTTCTTCAAAAAACCTTTAATCCTCTAGCGACGACACATCCTGGCATTCTTTAACTCTGGAACCACCAACACGACACTTAAACACCAACCTTGTAACACTAAATCCAACCCAAAACTGAATAGAACGAAGAATTGATTACGTTTTTATATGAATTTTTTGTCAACTTTTTAATTTAATTATTTTAAAGGCTGAGTCATTAGTTTTCAAGTTTTTTTTGTTATTCAATCGAATAATAAATTAATAATTCATATTTCCTTCAGATCAAAAATTGCAGAACGGCTTTATCCATAGATTAAATGAATTTATTCATTTATTTATTTTTTTTAAATCCCAATTAACAATTATTTCTTCGCAAATTTTCACAATGTCGAACGTTCAATCTCAAAATATTCCATTTTGCTAGTATAAATCTTCCCGACTCTATTTCTCGTTAATTTCCATATAAATAAAATCACCTTTTATGATTTGCTTTATGTCCTAATAAATAAAACAAAGCCCAAATCAAAATTTAACACCAAAACACAACAGTTTTCCCAAACATAAAAACGTCCACAATATGTTTTTGACCTTGTTGATGTGAATCAGATAGTCGTACAATAAATAGATCAGTTAATTACTTGATTGCATGGTAAATTTACTGAATAATGGTCATAAATTACAAAGTTAACTTTAAACTCCCGACTTTATTACACAAACGAAACTTTCTTCTAATGTTTCATTTGAATGATGAAATAAAAAATAATTATTGATTTAAAAAAAATGACCCGGCGCATCCACCATAATTACAATCATCCGCAGATATTGTTGACATAGAGATAGCATCACAAACTCACGTAGAATCATGAATAATGTAAAATTACAAACACTGTCGTGTTATTAAATGGAGAAAATAGAGATTTAAAAGATGAGAAGTATTCAGTGAAAGTTTACTTCTTATATCTTCAGTTAAATGTCTCAGTTCTAGAACGACATCGACATTGTTCAGATAAAGGTCGTTCGCTAACCTGCATTATCATAAATTAATTATTCATGCAATTTCTTTAGAAAATAAAAACGGTGGAAATTTACGGACTATAACGCCGATGATTTTGTGGCTAACATTAATTGGTCAAAAATTAAACCAGGCATTGCCTATTAAGCAAAACGTAATTAAACTACAATGTGGAAGTTTTCGATTATTAAAACTTTAACTTTAGCTATACACTATTTATAGTAAGTAAACATATTTGAAACTTTGTTAGCCAAAGGCACTGATTTATATTCAGTTTATAATTCCAATTTAGCCAATCGACATCTTGTCGTTGTGAAACGAAGATAATGAAGTGTGCGGAAGTTCATTTCATCTATGGTATAACAATTTCATCTCTTCAGATGCAGATGTTATATGTGGAGTGTGACAAATTTGTCGTTCAAGTGTAATTGAATGTTAATCCATCGGAATTGCTACAGTTCGTGACCAAATTAGTAATAAACTTATTATACAATGAATCACAACAAAATTAAATTTGATGGATTCAGAAAAATTATCATTTTTTCAGATTTAATATAAATGAAGTTTAATATAATTAAAGTGTAAAATGTGCCAGATTTTAGTTTGCATTTTATGTTTATTATGAATAAAATTATAATAATAATTAAAATAATTTTTGTTTAATTGTAATGCACGGTTTAGCATGGTCTAATTTACATATTATGCACTATTAATCGATTGATTATAATGTAAATGATTGATATTTACATATTTAATAATTATATGAAGTTTCTATTCATTTCAAATAAAAATTTAATATTTTTTCTATTGAAAAAAAACACAAGTATTTTTAGTGAGTATAATTGGTTGCCTATAAATATTTTATAATTTTTTTCTTGTAAACAAGCATATTTATCTTACCTATAAATTCTCATTGAAAAGAATAAATTGTGTTTAAAATAATAACATTTTTACGCCGTTTGCACTATCCTTTAAATAAAAAATAAAAAAAATTCAAATTAAGCGCTAAAACATTTAGTTCTAAAGCCAGCCACTAGATGACACTTTAACACAGCTAATCAATTCTGTCATCTATTTGTCAAATTCATAACCCGACTTTCAATTTTCGAATTTTTTCAAGTCTAAAAAAATGTTCCGCCAGCTTATTATCAAAAATTCAGGTTGTATAACTCGGATTTTATCAATTTAAAATCAATTACTATATTTTTAGTGTTTAGAAGAATTAGCAACGTCCAGTTTAGAAATATAAAGCACGAGTCTTCCTCCTCAAACACTGATGAACCAAAATTCGACATGGAAAACCCTTACCAAAAAGAAAAACAACAATGTCTCTTATGCCGACTGAAGATAACTCCCGATTACAAAAACGTGAAATTATTGTCACAATTCCAGTCACCATACACAGGGCGTGTTTATGGAAAACATATTACTGGACTATGTGAAAAACAACAAAAATTAGTAGAATCTGAAATTATTAAAGCACAGGATTGTGGCCTAATGGCAACTTATTTGAAAGAACCGTGTTATTTGAAAGACCCAAAACTATTCGACGCAGATAATCCATTAAGACCACATAGGTTCTAAAAAATTATATAATTAAAATATTAAGTAGAATTTTCATTAACAACTAAATCAATAATTTCCTTACGAATACCTAAGTTATTTAATATTGTTATACTATCTAACGTTGTTCTTTTTTGTAACTGAGGCAGTAAATCGTTTAAAGCTGAAATGCAACCGTTTTTCCATAAAGTAGTCAATTGTTGGAGTTCTTCTAAGTTGTGGATTTTTTTATATGTTTCAGCCCGCTGTAAGTCATCGAGAAGTTTCTGTTTTTCTTTCATTTGCTTCTTCAATATGTTGATTTTTTCTGGAAGATTTTCGATATTAACATTTTCCACAGTATCTTGTAATGCACAATCAGACGAATTTCCATCGCTAGTCGATTTTTTCATTGACAAAGAACGTTTGAATGTCTTTTTATTACTTATAGGCGGTTTAAGAGGACTTTGAGGCTTTTTAGATAAACTTTTTTGAGACTCTTCAAGAGATGGAATTTCTTTCAACATATTTTTCTCATTAGAATTAGTATTATCCCCGGGAAGTTGGTTCAATGTGTTTTTATTTGACTTTTGAGGTACTTCAAGTGAGGCAACTTCTTGTACAAGAATTACAGATTCCTGTAAATGTAAAACTGTTTCGTTACTATCAGATATACACTCAGATAGTTTTTCTTTAGCGATTTTAACCGACTCACTTCTATCAGTGATCGGTTCTGCGACTGTTTTAACTTTTTTAGCACTTTTCTTTGATTTTACTTTAGATTTCTCTACTTCCACTTTTGAATCTGCAACATTTTCAGGCTCGGAACACCGCTTCTTGCTTCTACTAACAGTCTTTGACTTTAAACAACTTAATGGGGTATCTTCATCATCTTCTGTAATTAAACGCTTTGATACTCGAGACTTGTCACTTTTTTCTTCAGCTTTTGGAATTTTAACCTCAGATGCCGGAGTGCTTGAATTAGAAGTATTAACATCGTCAGTAAAACTACTGTTGACAGAATTCGACAATTTTTTAATTCTGGATAAACCGACTCGTCTACATGGAGTGAGAAAACTCCGACTTATACCTTTGGTGAAAATGGGGCTGGATTCTGAATTTACTTTACCCATTTTAACTCTAAAAGTTTGCTCTATAGAAATATTACAAAAACAATCACTTTTCAGTTCTTTTTACCCAAAAAATCTAAAGAAATTGATTTGGATGACATTGAGGTTAAGTTTTTGAATTTATTTCTGGGGATTTTGATGTTTTTCGGTTGGTTTTAATTGCATTCAATTTTTGAAACTTCAGGATGAGTGTTATCAAATTAAAAACCAAGAAGATGGACTAAGATATATGGGAAGCCATTGACGACGACTCATTAAACGTATTAGTGGATAGTATTCTGGAAGAAAATGAGGCCAAACCATTGGTAATTCATTTTAATTTAAAATGAAGACACTCATTGGTATAAATCTTAAGACATTGTTCCAATTAATCACTTGGAGATTCTTCAGAAGTAATTTGGCGTGAAAAATTTCAAGCAGATTCCGTGGACTATCGTCAATACCATCCTGGAACAACGAAGGGATACTATGGCTGTTATGCCCACGGGCTATGGTAAATCTTTTTAGTACCCTTCCTAGTTTTTCGATTGGTCAACATTAGTCATCTCGCCCTTGCTAGCACTTATGCATTGAAGGTACTATCTTTTGAGGCTGGCGCACCGACAGATACAATAGTAATTCTAGGACCAGGTAACCGATTTTTTTTTTTTTTTTAATAGCAGCTACATTTTTATATTTACACTCTGTTTATACGTCAGCCTTATACACAATTTCAATAGGAATAAAATTCTATAATTTCAATCAGTTAAAACGATGTTAAGTGAACCAGTCAAATAATTTAACAAAAATTTAAAAAATCGGACAACGGCCTTAGGAACTTGAGACCGACATCAATCGACTCGATAAGCGTCGATAGACTTCAGAAAATATTTGTTTTGTACTCCACCTTCCATTTATTTTTCATCAACATATTTTCATTTTTTGTCCAAATGTTATTTTAGGTTGTTGAAGAGGATGGCGCCGGAAACGTTTGGAAGACAGATGGAAAAAATCGGGAAATATGGAAATAAACGACTTAGGTGTACAGCAATTCCTTGTAAAAAGAAAAATCCTCCTGCAAAAAAGAAACCAAATGCAGGTGCGCAAAGAAATCGTGAAACCACCAAAGTTTTTAATAAATTTATTGTTTTCTTGTTTTGCTCCACCTTAAGAAAGACACTTATTGGATGTTTTTTCTTAGAGGATTTTCAAAACAAAGGCTAGTAAACCGAATAACCAATGTCACGCGTTTGAATAATAATAAAAAAAAAAATATTACTAACCCAGAATGAATTCTTGGATTTTTTAGCGTCTGTCGTCGCTTTCTTAGTTGTTTATGCAACTAGCAAAACATACATGCATTAATGTTTGCAGATTAATATTAAAAAAAAGTATTATCAACAGAATCTATTTTTGAATGTGTTAACATGTGATAACAAACAAAACTAACTTATTACTTAATTTTTAATCAAGTTTTAACGATTCATTTTGGATCATAAAATAACCCGGTTTAGTGATTTTCACTTTTCTAGGTTGTTTAGTTAAGTAATTGTTTTTTTCCATACATGTTTTTCTTAATTTAATTTTCAAAAAACTAATATGGATTTGAATGATGTTGAAGATGATATTCTCAACGATTTCCTAGATAATGCATTTGAGACATCTAAACTAGAAAATGAGGTTAGTTTTCCACTAAAATTTTCAATCGCTAACGTTTGTTTTTAGCATAGAATAATAAAACCATCAGATCCAACCCCTGAACATTTATCTGTTTTATCTAAACATTTTGGCCATAAGTCTTTTAGACCTTTACAATGGCAAATAATTTCGAGTATAATGTACGACAAAAGAGATGTTTGTGCAATCATGAGCACTGGATATGGAAAGTCGTTAACATTCCAATACCCTTCTGTTTTCCTAGGAGGTGTTACATTAGTTATTTCGCCTCTAATCTCATTAATGGAAGATCAAATTTTATCTCTAAAAGTAACAAGAACTAAACGAAAAATGAATAATCAATTGTTACAATGTTTTCAGGTGTCAAACATTCCTGCATGTCTTTTAGGCACAGCCCAACAAAACCAAAAACAAGTAATTGAGAATATTTTTAGCAATAAATATAAATTAGTTTACCTAACTCCTGAATTTTGTACTGGTGATTTTGGCCAAGATATTTTACGAAGAATGTCGAATGAAATATCTGTGACTTTAATTGCTATAGATGAAGCCCATTGCATAAGCTCCTGGGGCCACGACTTTCGTCATCAATATCGACATTTACAAATTTTACGAAACATTTTCAAAAATGTGCCAATTATTGCAGTCACTGCGACAGCTACACAAAAAGTGCAACAGGATATAGTCAGAAGTTTAAATTTAAGGTGCGATTAAAATTACTTTTATTATAATTATTAATATGCATTTTCAGGAATCCGCTTTTTGTGAGTTCTGGTTTCGATAGACCGAATATTTATTTAGAAGTTTATTCAAAAAGTAGTGATGTTTATAACGATATGACTAAAGTAATGGTTCGTGATAAAACCGGCTGGAAGTTTTCTGGTCCAACAATAGTTTATTGTATAACTCGCAAAGAGGCTGAAGATGTTGCATTTATATTAAAAAGTAGGATAGTTTTTTTTTTATAAACTTACCAACTAACCTGTATTTTGTAAGGTAATTGTATCAATTGTCGGGTTTATCATGCTGGTTTACCATTAAAGGAAAGAAAAGATGCCCATGAGTTGTTTGTTAAAGATAGAATTGATGTAATTGTAGCAACTATTGCATTCGGCATGGGAATTGATAAGCCGGACATAAGGAATGTTGTCCATTATGGTTGTTCTAGTTGTATTGAAAGTTATTATCAGGAAATAGGCAGGGCAGGTCGTGATGGATTACCGTCTACGGCTGTTACGTTTTACAATCCAAGCGACTTACTTAAACATCGGTAAAATTATAAAAAAATTTGTTAATTTTTAAATTTTCTTTAGCAATTTAATAGCAATGTCAGGACTGAAGGAGCGTAAAGACAGCGGATTGATGAAAATGGAAGAATATTTAACAACAGCAAAGTGTCGACGGGTTTTTATTTTAGAATATTTTTCAGATAATGTGGAAAATTTTAATAAACCGAGAAGTTCCTGTTGTGATAATTGCACAAAAAAGTAATCCATTGACTTATAAAAAAATATTTGAATTTATCTTTATTATTGTAGATTGACGGACAGTCGGAGTGATTGTGACAAATACGAAGGAATTGATGCCAATGGATGTTTTGATTTTACAGAACATGCTCAAAAGTTTTTAAAAGTTGTGATTTTTCTTTACAAAGATTATGGTTTTCTTACTTATGTTCGATTTCTGAGAGGGTTGAACTGTCCAAAAATTCCTGAAGCTAAAATGAAAAATCCTCTGTATGGGTGTGGGAAAGAACAGACTGAAAATTGGTGGAAGGCGATAGGTGCTGATTTCTATTTAATTTAATTTTAACGTTTAAGATTTATTCACAATTATTTTTAACTTTAGACTATTGTACTTCCATCGGGAACAAATTTTAGATTTTTAAATTAATTTAGCTTTATGAATTAAACATTATTAATGATTTCCAGGCAGATTTCTAATCCAATTGAAATATTTAGATGAAAAAAGTAGAAAAACTTTCCAAGGTTTCAATTATACCACTATCGATGTCACTGAAACCGGCAAAAAATTTGTTGAAAATAGTGAAAAACTCATAATCCAACCACCATCAACTATACTTTCTCTATTAAAAAAGAAAGCGGCGATTAAGTAATTGATTGTTCTGTTTGTTGGATCTCATTAATTTTTTATTTTTTAGTCAATGGATACCCACGGGTCCAGCAAACAGCAGCATCAGTGCAACTCCTTCAACAAGCAAAACCGACGAATCTTCAGAATCTCCATTAGAACTAAAAGAACGAATGGCTTTATACCATAAACTTATTAATAAAAGAGGAGAAATCGCCTCACATCTTGATTGCATGCCTTATATGGTAGCTTCAAACGCAGCTTTAATGACAATGTCAAAACTAAAACCAAAAAATTTGGATGATTTACAGCAGTTAAATCGTATGTTTTGTATTTTCCCACGTCTTGTATTAATATAAAGTTTCCAGTGGATGGTTTCGCCGAAGCTAAAATCAACAAATTTGGTAATAAATTTTTGTCCGTCATAATCGAAAGTCAAAGTCAGTGTTTGCAAAAAGAAAATAAGAAACTTTCAATTAAAGAAGCACTCAATTTACATCCGTTATCTGATATTAATTTTACAGCAACGCATCAAGTTACTTTTGCTTTGTACCAATCAGGTCTTACAGTTGGTGAAATTGCAGCGAAAAGAGGAGTAATGGTTGGTACAATTATCTCACATTTAATATCCGGTTTGAAATATGGATTACCAATTAAACTGATTGACATTGGAGTGGATGAGGAAACGCGCGATCATATTATAACTGTCTATCGGAAATTTTGCAAAACTGGTAAAAAAAAACAATGTTAAAATTTATATATTAATTGTTAAATTATAGGTTTCTTGAGTGTTAAATTATCAGAAATAAAAGACCAATGCTCAGACGATATAACCTACGATCAGATTAAAGCAGTTTTAGCTTATCTGCAAATCCGCACTCATTTACAAAATTTAAAAATCGAGTATGAAGAATTCGAAGATTTCAGTTTCATTGATGTTAAATTAGAATCACAAGATGAAAATTTCGAAAATGGGTATTGTGAAATACCAGCAAAAAAATTCAAAAGCGACTGTGATGAACAAAATGAGGCTGGTTTTAACGCCGTTTTGGCGTCGCCCCCAAGAGAAAACATCCAAGAGATTGAAGAAACAATTAAAATTGAACCTAACTTAGTTGAGAGTGTAAATTCCATTCCTGATTCTAAGAAAAATCTTAAAACTTCTAAAACAAAAGTGCTGCCACCTTGGCTTGTTGTCAAAAAAATTAATTAATTGTCGTTTTTGTAATTTTTTGTTTAAATTTCTATTTTTAGTAAAACTAAAGTTGTTATTTTTCTAATTGATTTTACACTTTATGCAAATCTTAACCTTTCCATTAGATTGGAGATAATGGGAATCATTATCGCCAGCTATTAAATCAAAAGTAGGTGAGGCAAAATCCGTTATCTTGAGATTGTAGTACAGTTCCAGTTATCTCCATCATAACCTCAAAGTTCAACAATGGAATCATCAACGCGGATAGGATGGTCTTCTCCTGAAACAGCCAAACTGTCGTTTTTTGTCGGTTTAGGATTAGCTATACTTTCATCGGCGTTTATCGGTTCTAGTTTTATAATAAAAAAGTTGTCGTTATTGAAATTGGGAAGAAAAGGAGCGCTTCGTGCTGGAAGTGGCGGATTTGGGTATTTAAAAGATTGGATGTGGTGGCTAGGATTCATTTCCAGTAAGTCTAACTAATATTTATTCATTTATTTATAATTTTGTTCTAGTGAGTATTGGTGAATTGGCGAATTTTGCTGCTTATACTTTTGCCCCAGCGTCGCTAGTCACACCTTTGGGAGCGTTGAGCGTTTTAGTATCTGCCGTTTTAGCTTCAAAGTTCCTTAAAGAAACGCTCAATTCTTTAGGAAAGGTAAATGATTATAATTTATTGTGCACAACCATCTAACCATTTATTTCAAGCTTGGTTGCCTGTTGTGCATTTTGGGTTCCATAATTCTAATAATTCATTCACCTAAAGAGCAGAACGTGGATTCGGTGTCGGTTTTTTTGGATAAATTGCACAATACCTATTTTTTGAATTATATGATTTTGGTGGTTTTAGTCACTGGCATTATTATATTTTACATTGGACCTAGATATGGAAATCGTCATGTTTTAGTGTACATTACTTTGTGTTCAGCAATTGGGAGTTTGACTGTTTTAGCTTGTAAAGGTTTGGGTTTATCAATTAGTGAAGCATTATCATCAAATTCTAACAAACATGAATGTTATTGGGCTGTTTATGTTTTTTTTGTTACTGTAGTTGTTTGTGTTGTTATTCAAATGAATTATTTAAACAAAGCTTTGGATTTGTTTAATACGAGTCTTGTGACTCCGGTTTATTATGTTATGTTTACTAGTTTAGTTATACTTGCATCGGCTGTGTTGTTTGATGAATGGGGGAATATGGATTGGGAGGATGTTTTAGGGAGTATTAGTGGGTTTTTAGTTGTGATTGTAGCGATTTTTTTGCTTCAAGGGTATAGAGATTTTAAGTGTTCTGATTTTGAGAATCAAAAATGTAAATACCAAAAACAAGCATTGCTGAGAAATGGCACGAGTGTTTTTTATACTTGAAGTGATATTTTTTAACAAATTTTGTGCTGTGAATTATTAACTATTGTTATTTATTCTCTATATTTACATTTTAGCTATTTTGTACATAAGACGAGTTGTTAAATTTATTATATTTATTTAATAATAAAATTTTAGTTACTCTAAAGATTTGGAAAGTTTTGTGATTATATTCCCAATACTATGACAATCTGGCCAATCAAATGCCAACCAATCACAACTTTTAGTTGCTGGAAAATTTCATTCTGATAATTTTCCTATGGAATTTTATACAGTTTTAATACACTTTGTTGGAAGTATACAGAGGGTGTTTCCTTCAGTAGAATCATTAGAAATATCAAAAAAATAATTTGTATGATTTTTTGGTCATTTTGTATTTTCGATGAGGTCTATTTATCCAAATTATCTCCAGTTTTGGCCACATTGTTTATGTTGAGAAGTTTAGATATTTTGGAAATGATGAAAAAGAAACTAAATGTTTTCGATGTTTCATGTTTGCTCTTGAGTATATTTAACTCTCGAAATGTATATATAAATTTTGAGAAAAAAATTGCCGAATGGTCAAAGATTTTTCGAGTTCTTATTTTTATCAAATTTTCTTTGCTTTTTCGTGAATAATTGATAAGGAATAATTACTTTCAGATAAATCTGAAAAATACATAAAAGTTTGACCGCAATTTTACCAATCTAAAAATGATTCAGATAAATAGATTTTATTTCAGAAAATACAAAAAAAATGACAGAGTCATAATCTTACTCGATGCTTTTGGCGAATTGATAGAATATTTTTGGAGAATTATTACCAAGATTTTGCTTGATCTAAATCTAAAACTGCCAGTTCTCTATAAGAATTTTTTCCTCAATAAATTTCCTGAGCATTGAATCTGAATTTCCGAAAGAAATTGGTTTATATGAAACTTAATTTTCATTGGGATTTAAATTAAAATTAAAATTAAAATAAAATTTAAAATTAAATTAAAATTAAAAAATTAAATTAAAATTTAAATTTAAAATTTTATTTTTGCCAGCTCTATTTCATCAGTTTAAGATCAAAAAATTTTACACAATAAAAATGCAAAATATTCCAATATTCTTGTAAAGCCAAATTTTTTATTAAAAATTATGTTTTCGAAAAGAACTAATCGAAGAAGCTAAAAATAATTAAATTAGATAAATCAATTTTACTTTTTTTTTTAATTTTTTGAATATTTATAATTCTCCAAAAGACAGTAAATAAATCTAATTTTGTTTCAGTTTTTATATTTTTCCAGAAACAGTAAGTATAGTTTTTTGTCTTAATTTAATTCATAGAATTTCAGTTTTTAAAAATAGAAAAATTTATCCTATAAAAACAAGATCTGTTATATTGCGATTAAGTTAATTTGGCACTTTCTCCAAAATATTCCTTCACGGTCTTTAGCCTTGCGTTCATATTTATAATGTGTATAAATAGGTCCAAGTTTATTCCCTCTCTTCTGTTTATAAACTGTTCCAAATCTTTACATATTTAACAACTTATTGCTAGTTAATTAAAAACAGTCTTCATGAAAGTAATCTTGCGAATTCTGCAATAAGAAAGTTGATGAAAAAAAATCCAAATAATTGTATTTATACCTTCGTAATTAATTTTTCCATCTTTGTCTGTATCAGCCATATTAATAAATTCCGTGAGTTGCATTTCAGTAACAGGTTCTCCAATTTTTTCCATAGCTGTTCGTAATTCCTCTCTGGTAATATATCCGTTATTATCTAAATCGAAAACTCGAAAAGCTTCCATAAGTTCTTTCGATGAATCATCATCTTCACTTTTCGATTCAGGTCTAAGTTCTTGTATTTGTTTAATCCACGTAAGAAACTCATTTTCGTCTATTACTTCAATTCCTGTTGAGTTTAATTTTATAGAAGAGGAATCGGTGAAAAGTCCTTTTACCTGCGTGACTAGCACTTCTAATAAGTTCTTCGATTTTTTCATCGCACAATTCAATACCAAGATTTTTAAGCATTATTTTAAATTCGTCTGGATTTATTCGACCATCTTGATTCGAATCAATTAATTCAAACGCAGTCCGTAGATCTGTTTAAAAATAATTGTTTTAACACAAAAACACAATGTAAATATTTGATGATTATAAAACTTGAAACTAAACAACAAGAGTATTTTTGTTCTTGTTGACTAAATGATTTCTAGAAATAGATTGTTGATTAAAATTAATAAAATTCGCTGCTAAGAATAGCGAGTTGTATTAGTCGCTATGTTGGCTTCTATCCAAACGATCACTGATAGAGAGTAATTCGCTCTTATTTGTGTGTAATTAACAACAACACTGTTTGGAATTACATACCTTGAAGCTCTTTCTCAGTAAACTCCTTCTTGATGGAGCTCTGTAAAAAAATAGTTTGAAAAGGAAATTGATGATGATAAAATCTCACTCTTCTTCGTTGGCTAGCTTTGGCCATTCTCAACAAAATAAAATACTATAGATAATCTTTATCTAATCACAGCAACATCGATTTTCAACAGCGACAATTTGTTGAATGTTTACTGAAATACTGAACAATGTTAGGAGCTGCCAACAGCGTCGAAGGCTTCACTGTAAGTCACGATTGGATTTATAAACTTAGCGAAACAAACATCATCATCACCTTGCTCCAATCCCTATGCTAACAGATAACGTTCTTCACCTTGATAATTTTCACAATTTTGGAAAATCTTTAAAAATTTCATTTTTGTTTATTTTAACGCGTGCGATGATAAAATCATCAAAATTTAGATAACAATAAATTTTCTATTGGGGCCTCTATTAAAGTACGTTTTAATTTCTATAAAGATTAAGTTATTGCGTTATCACTTATCAGTTGATTAGTGACAACAAAGCGGACGGACGTCGGCTAAGCCGAAGTGCAATTTTCGCTAAATTTGTCTAAATCAAAGTCAAAATGTCGCAAGAAGTCGATGTGGGGATGAAATGCATCAAATATATGCTATTTGTTGCAAATTTTATGTTTGTGGTAAGTTGTCACAGTTTTTCCATCATTCCACGTTATCATCTTTTGTATTCAGATGATCGGTTTTTTATTGATATCGATTGGATCGACGATTAAAGCCATCTATGGAGACTTTGAATTGTTTATGGCCTCTCACTACTTCAGTCCATCTATCTTGGCTATAACTGTAGGCGTTGTCATCTTCTTCGTTGCATTTTTTGGATGCGTTGGAGCCATCAAAGAGTCTACATTTTTAATCAATTTGGTAAAATTATCAAACTTTAATCAATTTTCACTAAATTATTTTATAGTTCGGATTTTTCCTTTCGATTTTGTTGATAATCGAACTAGCAGCAGCGATAGCTGCCTATGCTATGCGCGACGATATCGAAGCGAATATAAGGAACAGAATGATAGACACTATTCCAGAGTATAAAGACAACAGATATGACCAAGCAATTTGGGATTACACTCAATTCACTGTAAGTCACTATCAATCAATAAAAAAAATATTTTTTTATAAATATTATTAGTTGCGATGCTGCGGAATCGATGGTCCAGACGATTGGAAAATGTTTTACCCACCTCTTCCTCCTCTTCCTACATCCAATCCTTTCCCAGATAACAACACAGATCTAGGCCCTTTCAATGGTCCCAGTTCTTGTTGCCGCGAAAGGGATCTACATGATGGTTTTTGCATTAAAAAATTTATCTTCAGAGATGGATGTGTTGATGCTTTGACTTATGTTGTCTCTGAAAGCGCGCTTTTATTAGGATGTGGAGCGTTAGCTGTTGCTTTTGTTCAGGTATGGATTAACACAAAATGACTTGCATTTTCTTATTGAGTTGTAGCTTCTTGGAATTATTTTCGCCTTTATGTTAGCTAAGTCAGTGAGACGCTTGAAGACGCAAGTGTTGATTGAAAGAGATCAACAACGACAAAGAAATTACGAACAATTGGCTAGAGATAAAGACGAGTATCCTCCCACACCTGTTTTATACACTCCTACTTTTACAGAAGCTTGAAGCTGATTATAATTATTATGAAATAGGAAAAGTCCAGATTTAATATAACAAAATGTTTTTTAAAAGTTGTTGGTAGTTTTTATTTTTATCACCTATCAAGGGCAAATATTGACAAAGTTGATTTATTTTGTCGTTTTCCTCAAAATTTGTTATAAAAATTGTCACTTATAATCGACTTTTTGATCGTAGCTCTAGTATTTTTTTTGGATGTCGAGCTGAAATGTAAAAATTTATATTAGAGCTTTGAAAAATCTAGAAAATGAGCATAAGCTTAAAGCTCTGTCCCAATTAAAGTTTCTTTTTAAAAGCTCTGGAAAATAGTTAAATTAAATTTCTATTGCCAGTCGCAAAAAATGCTTTGTTTGGTTTTGTTAAACGACATTTTTTTTTGTCGATGTAAAAATGTGTTTTTTGTGTTGCCTATATTTGGGGGAAATAAAGAGTAAAAAAATTGAATTGTTTATTAAAATTAGTAGTGTCGGTCAAAAGTATATAATACATAAACGTGTAGTTAACTTAAGAAAATAAACCAACAACTTTGACTTAATACTACGAGTTGCCATAACTGTATATACAATAATAGTCTACATGGATGAAGACGTCGTGACGTAGGAGCGCCGTGGCCGTCGATGGAATATACACGGTGATAGAGAGCATTATAACAGATACGTCGACATACACCAGCAACGACTAAACGGAGTCAAAAATCTCTTGAAACTTAACAATAGACCAACAGAACATAGGAGATGAAAGCCAACGCCCCTAAAGAGGGCCCCATTCTTTGATTGCCTCCATGTTGCATGGCCTCCGGGTGCTCTCCTGTAAACACGTATCATTATCATTTCAATCTAGATAAAAACTTGATTGCATTGAGGAGTGTTTCGGGGTGGTTTTACATTTCCGAAATTGCGGTCGCTAAGTCGTAACGATACACCTCGCAACAACAATTCCGGCTAGTAATGGCGGATGCGAAAACTACGTAAAACATACCGTTGAGGACGTGCACCGTCACGTTGGCGGTCCGGGCGTTGGAGGGGTTACACTGGTAATTGCCGGAATCGGAGGGTCTCGCTTTTTGAATCAACAGTACGCTGCGACTGGTCTCGCCTCTTTCAGTAGCCACGCTTACGCCGCCACGAGTTGACGAATAACTTATTATCTGAAAATTAAAAACATTTTTGAATTTCCTGACAGTAGATATATTTTCTAAACTTATCACTCTTCTACGCTGACAACGTAAAAAAGAAAAAACATTTTGCAGTTTTAAAAGTTTGAGCTTTTATAAGCCACAAGCTAAACTCGTCACAAACTGCATATGGAAGTTATTCTATACGTTGACACCGTAGTTATGAAGTGGAAATCCGACTCGTAATTAACGCGTCGGTGTAAATACTCGTCGAAGTCCATTTTCCGGACGATAAAACTGCTTTCCTAACAATACCGCATTGGATTATATGTTTATTAAATTACCAACTTTCCGAGAGATTTTCAACGAAACTTTCAATGATAGATTATCGACGCTGAATTTATAGCTGTTACACTTTGAGTTTCAGTCTTTTCTATTTTCCAGCAACAACGAACGAAATAATTTTTCATCTGCGTTTTTTTGGGTGAAAATATTTGTGATTGAAAAGATTGATATCACCACTTAAAAACAATAAAAATTTTCAAGTTTACAATATATTCTCAGGCGACGTCTATTGATTAAAAAAAAAAATTAATCTATTTTTAGATGACGATTGTGCTATTTTTTAATCAGTTAAAAGATAAAATCAGTTCTGTTTTTCATTGAAAATTTTCCTTCTTTTCAATGATTTTTTTTGATAGTTTTCTATAAAAATTAATAACTTACAGCATCGTTGTGGTTCCAAAAAATGTAAGCAGGAGGCTCAGGGCTGTGCCGGACCACGCAGGTAAGGTTGATGGTGCTGCCCCGATCAATGAACAGCTCAGGACCGCCCACGATCTCCGTGTCTGGTTCTGGAAACAACAGAAATGTATACAATAATCTTACCACTAAATAAGCAAAAGTAAATTAACTGATAGATAACATTTCATCCCTTTCCTGATTTATGAAAATGCTCTTTAACCAAAAGGAAAAAATCTTTCTTTTTTTTTTTAATTTCCACATAATATATTTTTTGGCGGGTTCTTAGAGTGTCACTGTTGCCTCTTCTTTTTTTTTCTCGAATTTATAGCTTTTCTTCCATGCGCATTTATATTTCATGTAGACCTCAACGCTTCGTAAATGTTGAATTAAAGTTTAATGATTTTTCTTCAATTCTATAATATTTATTTTTAATTTTTTTAAAGTAATAAAATTCTTGGAGAAGTAATAGAAGTCGTTTAAATTTTATGTGCAATATCCACTTTGAAATATTGTAGTATAGAGGTAACATTTTTCGCAAATCTACAAAGAGCAGGATGTAAATCAAAGACATTCTTTTCCTGCAAGGAATTCCAAGAAAAGAATATATTTGCATTGTGATCTTTTAAGCTTTTCAGTAAAATATTATTGTAAAACTGATTCAATTATTTAAGTGGATTTTTCATTAAAATTGTTTTAAAAAATTTGTGATATTACTAATTGAAATTATAGCTTTGATCATACAAAATTGTCAAGTTTACTCTATGTTTGAAACAGCAAAACCTAATTTTTTTTTCAAATACAGTGTACACATTTGTCATTGTTGGATATTTGTTAATTAACCAGTCTGGATTAGCGCACATCAAAAACATATACTGCATAGATATTACTAAAACTAATCAATAAATTTTTTTGTAACTCTCTTTTTCAAACCTTCTTTATCATAGTTGTTTATAGACGAGTCGGCGTCGTCGCCTTTATCAATACAATTTTCTTCCACATGTATCTCCCATAACTATCACATCCCACATTATTAGAAAGTGTCAACACATATTTGTCATCGCAAAACGATATCCAATCATATCCGGCCTTGTCATATCTTCATCAAATAAAGATCTTCAGACAGACTATGCTATAAATATCGTCAAAGTGTTTCTGAAATATCTATATTTTGTCGCTTTATTACCAACAAAGAATTGATAAACGCTAAAGCTAAGATAGGGGGTGTCTTAATGAAACGATTACGAGGTGGCGGCGAAAGCAGATGATGATAATAAAGCCCACAGTTACGTGCATAAATCATTTCATAGAAAATTTAATAGATTTTTTGCTTGGTTTGTTTTCAGTATACTAAATGGACAATCATTAATTAAATACAAAGCTAATGTTCCTTCAAGAAAATGCTTATTGTTGGATTTACGCATGTTTCTAAATTAAGAATAAAAAACAAAGTTTTTAATTATTTTACTCTTTCGTTTTGTTGGCTGAGCACATCAAAACTCTTTAGATTCTTAAGCTTTCTTCAAAAATTCTCGATTTTCTGAATTCTTTTGATTTTATAAATTTGATAATTTTATATTTATTTTATATTCGTTTGATTTGCCAGTTTTCCAAAATATTTTAAAATCTTTATGTTCCTTGGATTCTCTAGATTGTTTATGTTTTGTAGATTCTCAATATTTTGTTTTGATTTTTATATATTTTTCAAGTTTTCGAAAACTCTTTTTTTTATAATTTCTTTAGATTTTTACTTAGATTCTTTATACTATAATATGGATAGGATAACGTCCTCAGTTTATTCAAAGTAGGGGAAAAAATTCACAGGGAATTAGGGCCGTAAAAAATTGTCAGGTTATATTATTAGCTAACGTTTCGTATTTTTTATTGTTACTTCATCAACTATACAATTATAGTTACGAATGTCAAAATTATAATCAAATTATTAGTAGTATTAAATTATTTGTATTTAATAAATGCATTTTTTATCTTGTTTTTACGTATTATATTCAAAAAAACTCAAGGGTAATACTTACTGGATTTTCAGATCTAAGAGGGCTACTTCACTACTTTTCAACAGTTAAAATAATTAAAAATTCTTGAAGGTTTTGATTAAAATAATCAACGAGGGTTTGTCCTGACATTAACAGTTATTTTTAATTGTGTTAACAATGATATAAATGCATTTTGGGCTTTACGAATGCAAGAATTAGCGGAACAAAATGATATTTTAGTTTTTCTAATCTGTTTTAAGACTGAAAGCTGAAAGTTTTAAAATACGAAATTTACTTAGGAGCTTTAAATTTTTAAGGATGAATTGGAGAGATTTGGAACAACCTCCATAATTTGAGCGTTTAAGCTTTGTTCTAATAAGTGCATAAATATGTATTTTGATATATTTGCAACAATTGAATAAAAAAATAACTTCAAATGCTACTAAAAAATAATAATTATGAGAGAGTTATTAGTTTTATTTTTTTCTTTTTGCCATTTCTGGTGTTTCAAGAGAAACGTTCTTTAAAGCGTCAACCTTTCCTAGATATAAATAATTTCCTCTGCCTTCCGAGACAAGTATATTTTTATACTTCTCAGAATTTCTAGATTTTTTAGATTTGTTTAAAAATTCTCTAATTATTGAATATACTTTGCATTTGTCAAGTTTTTAAATGCTTCAAGATTTTTATGGATTTTCTTGATTTCTTTATAATCTCTAGATTTTCAGGCTTGTTTAAATTTTCCAGAATCTCTGAATTTGAAGTGCATAAATTCTCTGCAGTTTTTGAATTTTTCAATTTTTTTTTTTTTAACTCGTGATATATTTTTCTTGATTTTTAGACTAATTGTAGGTATATATGTATGTAAATTTTTTGGAATTTCTCGATTGTCTGGATTCTTCACATTTCTTCAAGATTCTTTCAATTTCTCTATTTAGATTTATTCTCTTTTCTTCTAGACTTCCTGGAGCTTTTCACACTTTCCAATTTTCTCAGATTTTTCTGAGTTATCAAGATATTTTATGAAGTTGATAATCTTTAGATTTCTTACGACCTTTGTCAAAAATTCTCTAACTTTTGAATTCTTCTTCTTTGGATTTTTCAAATATCAGATTGCATCTGTCCTAATTGTTTCATGCAATAAAATTGATATATTGGAATTAATTTTACATTTTTAACAAGAATAAAAGTGAAGTTTTGATTCTCAAGTTTCGTTTAATTCTCTGAAGTTTTCAATTCTCAGATTGTTCAGATTTTATAGATTCTAAAATTGCTAGATTTTTTTATTTCTGAATTCTTTAAACATTTTGTATCTCTTAGATTGTTTACATTTTCTGCATTCCTCAAATTTTCCGCATTTTTTTCGAACTTTTTTTCTAGATTCTTGAGACGCTTTCTTGTTTTATAGACTGCAATAAATTTGGATTTTTTTTCTAGATGTTTCTATAATTTTGCTTTTGATTTGTTAAATTTCTTGCACATTTTAGATTCTTAATTTTTTTTAGTTTTCTAATTTTTAAGATGCTTCAAATTTTTTTTAATTTTTTATACTTTCTAGATTTTTCAGATTTATTACATTATGTAATATTACCTAGATTCTTCAAATTATCAAAATTGTTCCATGTTTTCTTTTCATCATTAACAACGTCTAGAAAAACTTCAAAGACTAAATTCACTCATGAAACTTTTCCCCCGAATTCTTGAGTCTAATTTCCAATGCAAAAGCTGAAAGTTTCAACATTGAAAATATCCTGCACAAATTCAATATTTAAGTTAATAGTTCCATGCGACGTGTTTCATTTATGTGTCGTTATTTTCGAGAACCTCTTGGAATATAATGCACCGACTATTAAGTGCACGAATGTTTCCCCAATTAAAATCAGTAATCACGCTAGCATGTAGTCGATTTAAAATCCTACTCATCGTATGGTTGGCGTTATCAAGGGCGGATCATGCAGCGGCTATAACATTTAACAGGCCTACAGGGAGCACTATCGTGTATCTAAAGTGCTAACACTCCAAACATATCCAACTTATTCTAAAATTGGCCGAGTGTATGTTATGGAAGCGTCATAAACCTTGATAAAGATAAGTCGACGAATCTCTAGAGAATTGGTCTATTGATTCTTCACGCTTTTTGCTTTTGACGATGGCTTTTGAGCGATTGCTAATCCAAGGTCGAAAGGGTGGCAGCAAACTAAGATCATCAATCTTGCAAATCGCATTGTTTTTACTTTAGACGAGTACAATACAAGCCCAATAAGACATACATTGACAGAAATTTTCAGACAGAGAAAAATAGGACGAGCTGAAACACGAAAAAGTGCAAGAAAAGGACAGGGTTGAGGAATTCCATTAAATCTACAGAAGAATAATCGAGTGCTTTCAGTTCAAAACAAATAAAAATATTCCGGAATTCCGTGCAAATGCATAATATAAAAAAAATCTTCTTGACAAATTTATGAAAAAACTCAAGTCACTATTTTTCCTCTAGCTCTGGTGTTAAGTCCACAAATCCCTATCCATTATGCAAAAGTGGGGAAAACTGTATGAACATGTTAAAAGCGTTGTTTGCTTGAAAAAATACCCTAGTTTGAACCCTTCAGCAATGAAATTTCGTCTTCGTTATCATCGAAAGTTCCAATATCTGCAGAATCTTGGTTTCTGATTAATCCGATAAGACTTTGTGAAATTTCCGCTCAAGTTTTCTGACTTTTATCCGATGATATTTAGTTTAAGTGCTTACGATATTGCAGGAAGATTTTTTCTTAATTCGTATATTGTATATTGAAGTAACATAAAGCAGATTAGTAGAGCAAGGTCTCAATATTTCTCAAGGAAATGATTTCGTTTAAGTCGAGAAAAAAAGGTGTTTTTTATGCATACGCTTTCGTCGGCACTTCCATATAAAGAATTCTCTAGAATATCTGACTTGAGGATTTTTAATTCATATAAAAACTTTAATCAAAATAGATTTAATTCTCTATCTGTAGCGAAATTTGAAACGAACTTTATTGATTAAAGAAGTAAATTTCCAAGTTAGTTTCCGACACTTTAATGACTGAGCGAAACTAACTTTTTTACTTCGTTAAAGTATGTAATTACTTTATTCCGAATTAAATTAAAATCGCTTACTAATAAATTGAACAAATCTGTTAGCGTCACGTTAATATCTCTGAAATTCCGCCACTGAGTCTGGATTGAAATTCGATAATCTAGGATGGGTTAATTGGAATTTTACAGAAAAAAATCCAAGATTTTAATTCCATTTGAAGTCAAAGTATGTTGTTTGATGTTTTAATTATAAATTTGAATATATATGCTGCTTGAAAATTGTAATTTATTTAAGTATGTTTTCATTTAATGATCTTTCTGAATGCTGTGCGGTTGGGTGCTTTCGGAAATTTGTTTCAGGGTTGTTGTAGCTTTTATTGTGAGGATTTTGTACTTCTATAAATGAACTTGCTTCACTGAAATCATTTCCAGAGTGATAAAATCAGGCTGGAATATTAAAAGTTATTTTTATAGAGGTGAGCTATTAGGAAAAAAAATTAGAAACTATTTTTTATTTGTTTGAAAAACAGAGAAAATTGCTGGCAATACATTTATTTCACAGTTGGTTGATTACTCCTTTATTTGGAAAATTGGTAAAAAAATAAAGATAATTTAATTATACAAAAACAATGTTAATATTTACCTTTCAAATAAACTCATATGAAACAAAACAGTAATTCTAGAATCTGTTCTATTATTTATTCACAATAATGGATCTAATTTTTGTGGAAATATTAAGTTTATCCATTCGTAATGATTGTTGATAGAAATTATACTCCAATACTAAAACCATCAATAAATATAATTCAACGTTTCATTGATTTTTATATTATAAAATATTCAGTTTTGTAAATTTTCAACTTTAATCAACAATCTGTAATTATACATTCGAATGTTAAGCACGAAAAATCTAAATTAAAAATAAACATAACCTTTGAACAAACCATGAAAAAAGGTTAATATTCGATTTTGTTAAACGGATTTTCACAGCAAAAATATGAGATCAAAAAGGATCTGATAAAAAGTATCTTGTTTCAGTTTTATGACAACAAAAAGAACAATCGATTCGTTTCGCAAAAAATACAAATGTAGGCAAAGTGCGAAATTGAGGCAAGACGAATTTTTTATCATGAAATAAAATATTTATTGGATAGAAATAGAATAATGGAAATATAGACATTTTGATAAAATTTTAAACTTTAATATTGTCATAAAAAACATATGAGCAAATCTAATCTTCAGAAGAATAAACTTTTTATTGCTTTAACTTTGTAATTTAGTTGCAAATAATCTCTATAATTGCGGTTTTATGAATATTAAATATCGTAAAACTGATAATCGTCAAAGTCTGTGTCTTTTGTGTTATAGTAAAAATCTGCATAAATCTTTGTCGTTTTTTGTTAAAAACCATCGCTCTTCTGTCAATGTTGGTGAATAGTAAATAATTTAATCCACAATGTTCCCTCAAAAAGGTCAAGCTCGTAAAATCTTATTGAATGAAGAGAGGTCCTTGTTGAAGCTTTACCTTCGTCAGTTTGGCAATTCAACATATGACAAGGATTTATAAATGTTCTCTTCATTTAGTTAGAAACTAGTCTTTAAGTAACTTAATGGCTATACTCAAGAAATTCAAAACGCAAGGTTAAACTTTGTATCCCTCGAGGCCTCATTAACCTAAAACGTCAAGAAAATATTTAACAAAGCAAAAGTCGAAGGTCGTTTCAAATGAAATGGTGGTTTTTCCCTCTTCCAAATATTAATAAGATTTAGTGAGAAAATACTTTACTTTTCTGATTTTCAAATGAGAAACAATGAGAGACAAATTACGACTTTAGGATTAGCTTCTTCTATATCAGATTAACACGTTTTGGAAAAAGTTTTAATGAAGAAATTAACATAGAGTTTATAAGGCTGGTTGTATGTGAGGTAATTTATTGCGTTATTTACCACAATGTGCTGTAATAGGATAACAGTAATCCTCTATGCACACTGAATCATTCCATACAAATGGTGCGCGTTGAATGGAAAAGAACTATGAACACTGTTATGTTATGGATTATGAGATTATTTCTGGCCAAAAGAACAATAAATTATAAATCGGGACAATTACACACTGCTCTGATGTGTTAATTCATCAAATTTTTATTCGATTCTACCCAATTCAGTCTTTAAAAAAAATTCCATTTATTCAATCTTCAAAAGTTCCTTTAAAAAATAACACACAACTTCCGGAAAGTATAATCATTGCGGAAGCTAAGAAAATTAGTAGAAGTTGTTTAAAACCATCACTTTCCGGATTACAATTTTCTTCTAAGTCATTTTAAAACTACTTCCGTGATAATCTTGCATTCAAGTTGTGAATTATCAAATCTTTACAGTTTTGTTGAAACAATTCCGAGCTTTTATTTGTTTGATGGATAGCTTTTCAAACAAAAATAGTTCAAAGTCTTTACATTTAATTTTAAAATAAAATTTCCTTTAGAAGTTAAACTTTCTCAATGTTACTTTATCTATATATTTATTTGATTCTAATTAAAGTCAGAGGAATTCGCTTTTATTCACAGAAGAGAATAATCCGTCTGAAAGATTTTAAAATGTTCGACGCATATTAAGAGTGGGACATCGATTCAGTTTAATTAAGTTGCACTTTTTACTGTAGATTTATCGTTGTGCATTTTAAATCACCTACTTTACATTGCTAGCGCACTAATTGTTCGGTTGCAGGCTTTGCAGGAGCTGGCGTTGTGCCATCTCTGCAGGATTCGACTTTGTTTAAAACCGGTCGATAGATTCCGATTTAGGGAAATCACACGCGTAATAAAATGAGAGAATGTGAATTATAGACTGCTGAAATGTTTGTTTAGATTCAAGAAAAACAACTCCTGCTGTTTCATTCTCTCATTAATTGCAGGAAGAACACGAATTGGAATAAATGGAAATGTGTGTGAATAGACTAAAAGAAGATGATTTTTTTTCGAGCTAACATTTTTCATTCATTTATTTTCAGAGTTACTCTAGATAATTAATAACGGAGATTTATTATCTTGATTTATTATAATGGAATTTACAGGTGGATTTTCTTGATAACAATTTTTGTAGATTTTGATTATTACTTTCAATTTTTGTGCATGTTGAAAAAATTGCTTCATGTTTATTTAGAGAGTGGATTAGGATAATGTTGGCAAGTAATAATTGAATGTTTATTTTTTTATTAAAGTTCATGTAAAAAGCTTTAATCAGCTTCAAGCTTTTACGAGGACATTTTATTCAAACTTTCAAGCTGATTATTAGTTTTTGTGTTCAAGCTTATCACTACATTTTCCGTAATTAATAATATTTTTGTTAATTTTAACAAAAAATAAATTGTTGGAAAGTTGGTCTGTTAATCAGAAGTTATCGGAGTCACACACATCAATAAATTTACACTTTTCGCCCGCTAAAGATATAATTTTGTTGAAATGGCAAAATTTATATCTCTTGCAATTTTTGTCGACATTTTAATTGTCCTTTTAGTTGTCGATAAATCATTTTAATGTTATTTTAGCTCATAATATTTACAGGAAATGGCAATTCTTTCATAAACTCCGATTTTAATAACCATTATGTCAAAAACCAATAACTAAAGTATTTCAGACTTGTAGTTCAGTTTTTGTTGCTTTACAATAAATTTTATAAATTAAACTGATAAGAAATTTTGAAATTTATTCTCAACAACAAAGTCGAAATTTTAGATCGAGTTGTAGAATTTTTTTGAAAGTTCAATTAAATCCAATCCATTTCAGTGGAAAGTTCCAGACGTTAAATGAATTCTAATTTGTTTCGTTCTAAGTAAATTTCTCCCGAAATTAATTTTGGGTTATGTGTTGCGCTGTAATTGATACAATTGTTTTAATATTGGATGAGCCAAATGGTGCTTCTATGAAATTACATTTAAAATTGAATCAAAACAAAAAAAAAATTGATTGGAAAGTTTACAATTCACTTTATAAATAAATTAGAGATTCTGCATCCAATTCTGAGTATGAGTTATAGTTCTGAAACGAACAAATTTTGATTGAAACTGTTAATAAACTTCCAGTGTTTGAATCAAAACAGCCAATGAAATATACGAAGTTTGTGGAGTTTTGGTCTTAACTTGATTAATGTACATATTGACGTTGAGAATTGACAGATTTATGTTCGTGGAGTTTTCATGAAACTCAAGCAAAGAGGTATTTTTACTCTTTATGGGATATTTTTTACTGTAAAAATTTTTTTTTTAGATTTTTCTCTCCATAAAACTTCAACTAACAGATTGAAATAAAATCTAGTTTATTTAGAGTCATCGAATAAAATGTACAAAAAAAAAACACTAATCAGATTTTGTTTATAAAAACGATTTCATCATTTGGATTAGTTCGTTTTGTTAATTAAAATGAAATAGATAACATTTTTATTTATTTAACAATATGTAATCAATGGCGAAGATTAGTTTGGATTATTTATTGTTTTGGATGCAAATATAACTATTATTAAAATATTAATTATTAATTGAATTATACCGAAATTTGCATTATGTCAATTTTTAGACCAAAAATAGAATGATAAAATTTTTAGTATTTCCGTTATGTCATTGATTGGGAGGTATTAACTTAAAAATGCATGAAATCTATCGATTAAGAATTTTACGAGCCATAGAACGACCTGATTAAATTATCACCAGGGAATGGCTGAAAATTAGATAACAAACGGAGGAATAAAATAGTGAAAACTGAAATTGCTTATCGGATTGAGAATTTCAATATACAATAAAAAAAAAGGTTAGAGACTCTAATTTATGTTTCAGGATAAGATCTGGTCATTTAAATTAAAGGTTAAACCCGCAAAGAAATTTGAGAATGAGAACAAATTTTGGAAGGTTATTTGCTCTGGTTGTTTCTAAAAATATCAACTTTTATGTATCTATGACGAATAATATAAAAAATATTCAACTTCAAATGTTTGAAAAGAATCTCAATCATTATTCTAGCATTTACTATGGGTACAATTGTAAGAACAATACATCTTTGGATTTATTGAAACACAAACGTATTTAGAGAGGAGCGGTTTTACACCTTCATTTAAGACATAACAGTCTATCTCTTAGACTTGTTCATCTTATCAAATTTGAAAAACTCTTTTTTGATGGGAGCCTTAAACATGAGGAAGTTCAAACTTGAATAACTCGATTTTTTTAAATGAAACGCTATACTTTTCAATGTGCAACCAAATAGAATTTAAAATTACCTTTCGATTGATGTCAGGTTGTACCCACTTATTGCAAACAGTTTTTGGAAAAAAGGCATTTTTTTGAATTTTGCAAAAATCTACATCATCAAGTTAGCCTTGATTGTTATAATTGATATAAACATGTTTAAAAAAAGTACTAGACTTTAAGTAGAAAGTAACTAGTAAATATAATAAATGTTTTTTGAAAATTTGAACAAAATTTCTTTCTGACATTATGAATTAGTAGCCACCAAGGCTAATGTGATCATCTAGTTTTTTTACAAATTTCAAAAAACAATTTTTTTTCAAAAACTGTTGTCAGTAAGTGAGTACAACCTTACATCAATCGAAACGTAATTTTGAGTACTATGAGATGGTACCACAATAAATATAACGTTCCATTTAAGAAAATTGAGTTATTTGGGTTAGAATTTCTTCATGTTCAAGACACCCATAAAAAGAGAGTTTTCCAAAATTGATAAGATGTTCAGGTCTAAGAGATAGACTGATATGTTTAAAATAAAGGTCTGAAACCACACCTCTGTAAATGCTTTTGTCTTCGAGATATTTAGAATGATGGCGATCCCTGCACAGCCATTTTTTTTCTTTAATCTTAATTTTCTTAGAAATGGTTCACACAAAGTGTCACATATGGTACATAAAGTGATGCTTAAATTAAACAAGGAATCCAAAAATCTAAAAATATATAAGGTGTTGTATTCAAAATAACAAAGTTAGTGTCAATTTCCGGTATAATCGGAAGTGCGCCAATTTTAAAAATATTTTTAAAAGAACCCTAAGAAAGATTAAAATAACTTTTGTCCAAAACAAATTTTTATATACTCAACGGTTATTACGTTATGAAAGAATTACGCTGTGGTAGGCCACTCTGTATATATCTAAACGTCCGCCTTTATGTGGAATGTGTTTTTTGTAATTCTCGTTGAACTTGAAAACCATTAAAATCAGCGCTGTTAAAGTAATAAAATTTTTAATTTTGTTTCTAATTTTTTGTAGACAAAATACTGTAAAGATGAGAACGCTTTTGATATAATTTTTCATAAAATATCACTGCATGATTAATCTTGGTCCAAAATAATCAGTTTTTTTAATATAGAAAGTTGTCAACACTAATAATTGTGAAGCAAGAATATAATTTTTTTTTATTCTGCTGTGTCTCTCTCGTGTGCTATTCTTAGTTTAAATTTTAAAACACAATTAAAAAAATAATTATTTCTTTCTGAAAAATGTGTATACTGACCTATGACTGTGAGATGTATGAAGTGGCTAAGGTGTGGCGTGGAAGACACCTGACACTCATAGACACCGGAATCCCTATGTTGAGGATATTTAATTTGAAGAGTCCAGTCTTCGGAATGAGGCTGATGAATAGCTCGAAATCTCTGGTCGCTTGTATAGGTATATCTGCCCACCGTCAATAGATGGACGTCGCGATGCCGCACCCACGACACCTGCAGAGACATCTGCAATGAAGTTAATGCTCTCTACTGTAAGCATTTTGTTTACAATCCAACACGATGTATTTTTTTCGTTTGCCACTCCACGGTTTTACATTATTTTCGTGTCGAAACCGAGAAAAGGCAAATACTGAAACGATGATTTTTTTATACACACAATAAGCAAAAAGTTATAAAATTTAATCGGAATTGCAATTTTTATTTTTCAATAAACTTACGTATGTTGTATAAAATTCAAAGCAAATATTTACTCATGTTATGTTATGATCGATCGACTGAATGTTCTTAAAATAAAGTGTCTAAAAGCTTGTACCGATGTTCTAACATAGTAAAAATCTAAAAGTATATAAAATGTAAATTGGATTGCATGATTATATTGGAGTTTTATCCTTTAATAAATATAATCATATAATCAGGCGTTTTTCAAACAAACTTAATGTAAATTAGAAGGCGTTTCTGAAAGACAGACAGCTTTTACATCTAAATAATAAATGAGATTTGAAATTGACATTTTTTAAATTATTTTTATTAATGACCAGATCGTGCAAACCTCAATTAATCTCTGGACGTGCGCATTAATTACATTTAATATACTCCCTAAACATTGTAACTAAAACAATGCAACTTCTCCATTACAATAAGAAATCCATTAATCTTTGCCATAGTTTCAGTTTCGCTTTGATTCAAAGCGTGCGAGTTAATTGCCTGTTTAATTATTATCAAATCCATTGGGAAATAAAGAAATCATTGTAATCAAGCGAAAATGTTTGTGTTACTTTTTTCCAACTTCCTCTTTTTGGGTGTAAGTAAATTGAAATGGGCTACCGCCGGAGGAAGGTTACAAAGCAAAGGAAAATTCTGGTCGTATTTAACTCGTGCAAATAATGTAATGTGCTTTTATCTCAACGATGGCACATTGCAAATGAAGCCTCCTCGTAAACTGAACGATATTATTATCAAAGTAAATTCACCGGAGTTTACGTAAGCCCCGTATTGTTATGCAAATACCTTCTTCATGTGTACATGGAATTGAGCATTCTAATGTAAACTTAACGAAAACGTAACGGTACTTGTGTCCTTTGTTTCTAGTTAAAGGATGAACGAGAAGATTCTTCACTTGAGTTTGATACAACGTTTAAATATTTTTGTTGTTGCAAACATTCCAACTTTTAGCTTATCGCACATTAGCTCAACTCATTTGAAAAAATCTCAACGTTTCTCGGGTAAAGACTTTGTCTTTAGGGGAATAACTTGGCAAATGTTAAGCTGGAACTAATTACGAACTGCTGCCTTTGATTCACTGTTTATAACTTTTCCAAGTTCTTCTATCACATTTACAAATTGAAATTTTCTATCTACAATTTAAAATTTATGGAAACGTTAATAATGGAAAAGTGTTAATTTGAAATTCTTGATTTTTCCACATTCAAAGTTTGTTTTACTTTTAATCAAAAACTTGGCAAATTATTACCAACTAAAGAAAGTTTAACGGTAGAAACTAGTGGTTTTGTTCTGAAAGTTGTTAAAAATTTTACGAGGCAATAATCATAACTGGTATTAAAAAAGTAATTTTTTTGTATAATTGGATAGATAATATAAAAGTCAAACATCCGCGACTTTTCTTTTCCTCACCCCAATTTTCGATTAATGTCTTTCATTTAGTTTTTAAGTCAACGCGTTGCTCCAAAGCCGTGTCAATTTGTCCTTTAATTTAATTAACGAGTTTCGGATTCGCCATCGCTGTAGGATAATTTTCATGACGAGAGATAAACCCTGGAAAAACGTCTGGAGACGGTTCTCTTACAGATAGAAAAGCCATTCGACGGCCATAAAGATTGATGATGAACCGATTCTTTATTTTCCGTCTATACACTTTTCGGATTGCAAATTTTCACGATTTTGCTTTTGATATTCTGTTCGGACGGTTGAGTTGTTTTCGCATTCGTCAAAGTCACACTAGATCCAGGATTTCTTAGTCATCATCTTGAAGAAGTTGCATTTAAAGAACATTGTTTTTTTTTTGCTTACCGTTCTGTTGGCCAGATTCTTGACTCTGCAATTGAGATAGGCGGTTTTACCCAATAAAGCAGTCACGTTCTTGGAAGCGGCCGTGTCGAAGTGAGGGCCTCGAGTTGATGACTCGGTTAAAGAGTTGCTCGGCCCACTTCCCGACTGTACGGCGCACACCACTGCAACAAGAAATGATTGAATTAAACATCTAATTTATGGTAATACCACTCTTGAGAACGAGAGGAAAACGAAAGAACACTTTTAAAGTAATTGCATTTGGACAAAACGTGCTTGAAATGAGTAGACCAATTTAAAAAAAAAATGCACTAGAAGATACTCTCGATTATTATTTTCTTGAAAGCGGAAGTTTCTTCATCTCCGTTTCTTTGATCTTTTAGTTAAACTTTTCCGAATTTAATAGAACAATTAATTTCTCATCGCTTACAAATAAAATTCATTTAAAGAGTTAATTAATTAACAGCGTTTCGTTAAACCTTAATGAGCCGCGTCGTCTTTTAAACAACTACTTTGACGCTTTAGAGAATTTACGGCGATTGTGGTTTATTAAAAAAAAATTATAATATACTTTGTAAAATTTCTTAATAAATTTATGCGATCGTTGCTCGTGTCATATTTATTCATAAATCAATGTTGTTTTGTTGTAATGTAAGCGAATATTAGACTAGAAGCAGCTAGAAAACAATCTAATAGAGAAAAATTCCAGACTTGAGAATAGCTAATTGTACTTTTAAGTTTTCTATCGAAAACTGAACAAAAACCGACGATTTATCATGAGACGTCTCAAGTTTGTGCACCAACTTTCAAGCTGCTAGTGTGGAAAAAAGACTAGAATTTAGACGAAGATACATTGCTAGAATTCCACACAGAAGGTGCCAAAATTACGTTTTTTTCCATTCTGTTAATTACATATTAATTATCTTTCCACTGCCCGGTTTATAATAATTCTCCACTCATTTATCATTTTAATTATGATATACTCTGCAAACGTCAACAGTACGTGTTTATCTTATTTAGTTGGACGACATTGTTGATATTTCATATCAATAAACACGGCTACAATTTTGATAAATAAATATATATATTTTTTTGTAAATTCTAGTGAAGTCCGGCACAAATAATGTGGATGGTATTGCCATAAAGGATCGCTTAGTTTTCATTAGTGCGACAATCATAGTCGTGAGGGGAATTTGAGCACTGTTCGATTCCCTGAATGCTCGTGTAAATTTCATCACGCAAACTTTACCGGCGACAGGTCACCACGTGACTATTATAATGACCTGAAATCGAAAAGCCATCTCGCATTCCATTCTTAGCATTTAATATAGCTGGCGAAGATGGCGTTTTCTGCGAGACAATACAACCTAGAAAATATTCAAATTATAAATTATAATATTTTTATATTGGATAAAGCAGCTTCTAAGGAAAGCTTAATGAAAGCAACGCCATTTTCTCTTTCATTCAAATCAGTTGCTTTAAGAACACTCCGCTGTAAAATTCCCAGTCACTTAGGTTTTTTTTGTTAATCTTATAATGTAAATCCTGCGCTTTTCTCGACTAAGTCTTGTTGGTCTGCGACTGATCGATGCATGTCTGTTTAGCAAACAAATTGATACACGTTCAGAGACGGTGATTGATTGTTGTGGGAATAAATGTCGATGATTAACCAAGAAATTAACGAGATAAGTGACAAAAGTTGAGACGTTAGTGTCCATTTAATTGAAATCAATTATTTGAGTTTAAACACGCGACAAAGACCTTCAAATTGGCCAAAGATCTTATCGATGCGTGTGGAAAACGACGTTGTAATGACAGAAAGGAAAGGGTAATTGTGCGCTATTTCGAGCTATCGAAATAAATAGGTAGAATGGGAAGTGGGTTAAGCGGAGGTGGTGGTTCGTATGATTGACGGAAGTGGGAAGAACAACTTGAGATGAAAGCATTGGCGGCTTCTTAGAGGAGACAAGGGGAAAAATGAGGTGGAGTCTAGTATTTGAAGAATCCAGAAGAATTTAAAAATCGAAGAAATATAAAAGAGTTTGAAAAGCAGAGGATTCTAAAGAATTATAAAAAATCCAAAAAAAAAAATTAAGGAACTTAGAATAAGAATATAAAATTGATTTCAAGAATTTGGAAAATTCAAAAATTTAGAAAAATAAAAAAATCCAGCAATTTATCAAAATCAACAAATTTTGATAATTTGGATAATCCAAGATTTTGAGAAATCTAAAGAAAGTAAGAAATTTTCAGAAACTAACAAAACTATAGGATTTTAAAAATTTTTGGAAATCTGGAAAACTGGATTTAAAAGAATATAAAAGACTTAAGGCATCTGATAAATTGAAAAAACAAAAATCTAAAGAATCTAGGGAATCTCAGAATTTTCAGGAATATAGAGAATCTTTAAAAATCATAAACTGTCTGAAGAATTTAGAAAATCAAAGAATCTGGAAAATCAGCAAAGTTTGAAAAATCTTCAAAACCAACTAGCTATCTAAAAAATCTAGCAAATTTCAAAAATTACACGATTTCAAACAATCTAGAAAAAATCAAGAAACTCAAAAAAACGAAAACACAAAAAATCTACAAATTATTCACAACTGAAAGAATTTCAGAGATCTAAAATATCTAAAGATATATAACAAGTTAAAAAATTATTATTTTTTCAAAAGTTTAAAATATTCAACGAGTTCAAAAAAATTTGGAGAATCTGAAAAAAAATTCGAAAAATGTATAAACAAGTGAAAATTTTATCAATTTGAAAATCCTAAAAAATGTAGGGAATCTTCAAAAACTAAAACTGAAAAAATCAAAAATTTGTAGAAATTTGAACAATCTAGAAAATTTGTATAAATAATTCAAAACACTATAAAATACTTAAAAAACCTAAAAAATTAAAAAACTGAAGAATCTAGGAAATCTCAATTTTGGAAATATAGAGAATCTTTAAAATCATAAACTCTTTGGAGAATTTAGGATATCAAAGAATCTGGAAAATCAGCAAAGTTTGAAAGATCTTCAAAACCAACTATCTGAAAAATCTAGAAAAGTTAAAAAATTACACGATTTCAAACAATCTAGAAAAAATCAAGAAACTCAAAAAAACGAAAACACAAAAAAACTACAAATTATTCACAACTGAAAGAATTTCAGAGATCTAAAATATCTAAATATATATAACAAGTTAAAAAATTATTATTTTTTCAAAAGTTTAAAATATTCAACGAGTTCAAAAAAATTTGGAGAATCTGAAAAAAAATTCGAAAAATGTATAAACAAGTGAAAATTTTATCAATTTGAGAATCCTAAAAAATGTAGGGAATCTTCAAAAACTAAAACTGAAAAAATCAAAAATTTGTAGAAATCTGAACAATCTAGAAAATTTGTATAAATAATTCAAAACACTATAAAATACTTAAAGAACCTAAAAAATTGAAAAACTGAAGAATCTAGGAAATCTCAATTTTGGAAATATAGAGAATCTTTAAAATCATAAACTCTTTGAAGAATTTAGGATATCAAAGAATCTGGAAAATCAGCAAAGTTTGAAAGATCTTCAAAACCAACTAGCTATCTAAAAAATCTAGCAAATTTAAAAAATTACACGATTTCAAACAATCTAGAAAAAATCAAGAAACTCAAAAAAACGAAAACACAAAAAATCTACAAATTATTCAC
This sequence comes from Latheticus oryzae, assembly GCA_030157265.1. Taxonomy (NCBI): domain Eukaryota; kingdom Metazoa; phylum Arthropoda; class Insecta; order Coleoptera; family Tenebrionidae; genus Latheticus; species Latheticus oryzae. The sequence continues at coordinate 15,830,256 of CM058050.1, forward strand.
AACTGAAAGAATTTCAGAGATCTAAAATATCTAAAGATATATAACAAGTTAAAAAATTATTATTTTTTCAAAAGTTTAAAATATTCAACGAGTTCAAAAAAATTTGGAGAATCTGAAAAAAAATTCGAAAAATGTATAAACAAGTGAAAATTTTATCAATTTGAAAATCCTAAAAAATGTAGGGAATCTTCAAAAACTAAAACTGAAAAAATCAAAAATTTGTAGAAATTTGAACAATCTAGAAAATTTGTATAAATAATTCGTAACACTATAAAATACTTAAAGAACCTAAAAAATTGAAAAACTGAAGAATCTAGGAAATCTCAATTTTGGAAATATAGAGAATCTTTAAAATCATAAACTCTTTGGAGAATTTAGGATATCAAACAAGCTGGAAAATCTGCAAAGCTCAAAAATACAAAGAGAAAAATATTCAAATCCAACTAGCAATTCAAAAAATTTAGAAAATTTGAAGAAACTACAGAATTTTTAAAGGATTTTAAAGAATTTAGAAGCAATTGAAAAATTCAAAGAATTTTGAAAAATTTGCAAAACATTGACAACTAAAGAAATTTGACTGATCTAAAAAATCTAAAGATTTTCTACAAATTATAAAATGAATATTATTTCAAAAGATTGAAATATTCAACGATTTCAAAACAATCTGGAGAATCTGAATAAAAAATTCAACAAACATATAAACAAGTAAAAATTTCGTCAATTTGAATAATTTCAGGAACTAATAAATCTAAAGAATCGAAAATTTTTGAAAATCTGAACAATTTAGAATATCTGTATAAATGATTCAAAAGAATACAAAAGACTTAAAGCAACTGAAAAAATTGAAAAACTAAAGGAGCAAAAAAATCTTAGAATTTTCAGAAATATAGAAATTAGAGAAACTGTCTGGAGAATTTAGAAAATTAAAAAAATCTGGAAAATCTGCAGTTTATAAAATACAAGATGTTGGAAAAATAATCAAAAGCGATCAACAATCCAAAAAAAAACTGAAAACTTAAGAAATTACAGAATTTTTGAAAGCTTTTAAAGAACAAAGAAGAAATCAAAAAATTTGAAAAACTCTTAAAGAATTTGGGAGATGGAAAATATCTAAAGTTTTTCATCAATTTAGAAAATGAATATTATATTAAAAGTTCGAAACATTCAACGAATCTGAACAAAAAATTCAGCAAATGTATAAATAAGTAAAAATTTTACTAATTTGAATAATATAAAAATTAGAAAAATCTAGAGAATGTAAGGAATCTTCAGAAACTAAGAAATCTAGAGAGACTGATTTGAAAAAATCAAAAATTTTTGAAACTCTGAACATTCTAAAAAATCTGTATAGACAATTCAAGACTTAAAGCACAGGAAAAATTGAAAAAACTAAAGAATTTGGGAAATTTCAGAATTTTAGAAATATAGAGAATCTTTAAAATCATAAATTGTTTGGAGAATTTAGAAAATTAAAGAATCTGAAAAATCTGCAACGTTTAAAAAATATAAGGAATTAGATAAAAATTCAAAACCAATTAACAATTCAAAAAATTATAGAAAATATTTGAACAAATTTGAAGAATCCAAAAGAAATAAAAAAATCCAAGAAACTGAAAACACGAATATTTAAAAATTCAGTTAGAAAATGATAATTGTTTCAAAATATTGAAATATTTAACGATTTCAAAAAATCTGAAGAATCTAAATAAAAAATCTAGTATATTGATAAACCAGTGACATGTTGATAATTCAAAAAATCTGAGAATTTGAAGACTTTTGTCCAATAAAAAAATCTAAAACATCTAAATCGTAGAAACAAACTACTTTAAAAAAATCTAAAAGATTTAAAAAATTAAAAAACTTGAAAAACTGATGAAGTTAGAAGATCAGAAATACACAGTAAATATAAATCAGAAAGTATTTAAAAAGAAAAAAATAACAAGGACAAACTGAGAGTTAAATGAACAGAAACAAAAGGCAAAACAAGAAAATCAAAGAAATCTAAAAAATTTGGAGTATATTTCAAACTCAAAATCTAGAGGGATTTAAAAAATCAGAGGATTTTTGAAGAAACTCAAGAAATTCAAAAGTTCTAAGAATCTAAGTATTTTGAGATAATTCAAAGATTTTTGCATATCTAAACAATCCAGAGAATTTAAAAAATATGAAGAATTCAAAAAGTGTAAAAAATCTAGAGAAGAATTTGAAAAATAATAAAACTTGACGAACAGTTCAGAGTGTTTGTAGAAAATTATGTAGAAATCAGAAAAATTAGGAAAATTTTGGGCGAGTCTGTAAAGTTTGCAACATTTATAAAAAAACCCAAAAAATTTGAAACACAAAAATTGAATTAATGGAAAAAAGACATTTCAGTTGCGATTTGAATGATATCAATATAACAAATGTCAAAAATTTAAATAGTTGGAAATTATCTGAGAAAATAATTTAATATTATTGTTGTCTTTGTAATAATAGTAATTACTTCATAGGTGATTCAGAATATCTAATATATTATATTCGCAGACAGATCTCTATAATACATAACTAGTTTCAACAAGCAAAGGTTGACACTCTAACAAGAAATCTGAGGAATACTGCTTTGAAACAACAACAACAATAATAGACTATGCTGCGTTTGATATTTCTACTTTATTAAAAAATAAACATCTCCAGAAAAATGTTTTAAAAGTAAATGGAGAGGAGGAGTTATGAACTTCACAAATTATGCAAAGTAAAGTTTTCTTAACAAGCTCACTCTTTGTAAAAGTTGATTCTTGAAATCCTACAGTTAAAACTAAAAAAAAAAGTTTCAGAGTTTTTGAGGTTTCGATGTAAAATAATGTAACTGTTAGATTAAACCAAAGTCATTATTTGTTATGATTACACACGAGTTTAAAACCTACGACTATTAATCTAACCTGGAAGTAATAAAGCGGTAACTGGGGTAAAATAAAACTGCAGTTAGAATACCTCTTAAAGTCCGGAATTTACAGTAAAAGCAAATTACAAGAACGTTGTCAATAGAAATTGTAAATTTTCATAGGAAAAAAAAAAATTATTCCCTTAGGTAGCACTTTGGTATTCCGTATAGATACAATTTCCAATTTGAATTCCATATTCATATCTTCTATATAGTAAAAGACAAAACGATTTTTTTTATTGCTTTCGTTTTTACAAAAGACATATTTTACGAAAATAATTTTGACTTTTTCGAGTTACTAATTCCAGCTCTCAATCAATAAAAATTGCTTTGTCCAAGCACAAAATCGCATTAATTTTTGCAATATTGAAACCGTATATTTCGTTAACATTTTTAGCTGACGTAAATTTCTCCCCAGCTGTTTTCATCCCGAAAGCCATTATTCAAGATATACTGTCAAAACGAAATTCAATCATTTTCTGAATATCATCATAGCGCCAATTTGTGTTCATTCACTTTGAAATAAAAAAAAAAAAAAATATTAAAAAGGTGTTAGTAATCAGATTTAATCTAAATTTTATAATTCCAATTGGAGCAAATTGTGCCAAATGGATCTAATTATTAAGGTCACGTTCTTGCTGTGGTCAAAATTAGGGTAATCTCCATTCCTTGTCTGTCCAGTAAAAACACAATTGTGCTCGATCCAAACCCATCCGCACTTTTCTTATTAATTTATTGGTTTAACGCTTGACCTATTTTCGTCAGATTTATAGAGATATTATTTTTTTCTATTAATTCTGTTATATTAATTTATAATTTTGGTCAATAACGTTCGATCGTTCAATTTGTTTCCAACAAAGAAAATAATTTATAACATAGAAATATCAGAAGCAAAAATTTATATCTTGTATCATGACATGAATAATTTTAGTAGAGACGATTTCCGTTGCTCTGCGTTTTATTGAAAATTTTAGAGTTGTTGACAACTACATAGGAAATAGAAATGATATCTTATGACTACTTTGCTGCTTTTTATTTTTCTGGCTTTCTACACCTCCTTGTTTGCCACGTTAGAAATTTACGATTTTAATATTTTATATGAAGCAGCTTTGCACGGTCTTCTTATGAAGAAAAGCAAATAAACAAGTTTGAGTTATATCAGGATTTGAATTAACTTTTCAGCTACAATTGTCTGATAAATGTCATAATAATTTGGATAAATTTCTAAAAGGCTTTAAACTTTGCCATTGAATGACAAGCAAAAGCATTCTCAGTAATGTTTTCAATTAAGTTGTTGTATTTTAACAAATTTCATCAAATTCAGAATTACACTTAAAAGTTATGAGAAAACTTTCTTCTATAAATATAAATCTACAATGATCTGTTTTTCCCACAGATGCAATGCAAAATTTAGTAAAAACTTGTCGTGTGTGTAAATCGGCTTTGTCTAAAGTTTTATTTGTTTTGTGCGTGCAAATGTAATAAAATCTAATCGAAATAAATGTGCTTTTCGTGTCAGTTGTATGGATTTTGAAAAGTTGCTTTGCTGCAATTATCAAGAAATTATACTGCAGAAATTCACTATAATCTCTTTATTGAGACCATATGGTTGAGTACTCATGCATTCCAGCAATAAATTCTCAAGTACCTAAAAAAAAAATCAGCTAACGTAAACTGAAACTTGCACGATAACTTCGTTTATCTGCAGGCTATTTTGCTAATTTAAGAGCAATTCTCTTTCTCCAACTGAAGAAAAATTTATGACCAACGTTCGCTCCAAACTGCACTTCCAAATCAAAATAATCAATTCTTTTAATCGAAAGTTTCTGATTGCGTACAATATTTCTTGTTGATTGGATTCAGCGATTATTCGAAAATTCCACAAGATGTGTCTTTTGACTATCAATAATAAAAACTAAAGACAAAGCAATTCACCTCAAAATGATAACATAAACCAATTTTCAACAGAGAATTAAGTTGGCATACATCGAAATTGGTCTGTTGCCAGGGTCGACTTACAGAAAATCACCTTACGTCTTGAAATTTACATCCTATTGTGAAGACGTTGCGTTTCGGCTTCCATAAATCCGCTACAGAAAGAGTAAGCTCATTATGCTCGTAGGTACCTATAGAATACGAATCTCTCCTCCAAATGATATCTTTCATGCGGCACAGCGTGGCGGAAACTTATTCATACACGCTCTGTATTAATTTTCAATGTATTGAAATTCCTAAAAGAGACTGTAAAATATCTGCATATTTCACGGGCTTTTTCCGGAAGCCAAACTAGCTTACAATCGAATCTAATTACGGAGTTGGATCAAAAGCCAAATCGAATTCGAAATAGAGTTTCTTTCAATAAGATCCTATTGCTTTTTTAATAGTTATGTAATAAATTAGTGGATTAATCAAAGCGATTAGCGAGTGGGTTAATAGTGTTGAGATTATTAATCGCTGATTAATACATGAGTTGATTACAATATCTTTCCGTTGATCGCACCTTAGTTAGATGGAAAAAAAATCAAAATAATAAGTGACAGAAAGTGTTTCCTATCAAAATCAATTTAGTATATTTGGTTGCCTAATTTCAAAAAAATATTTAATACTTATGTTAGCAACTAAATAGAAATGACTCCATACATCAATATGATTACAATGGCATAACGTCTGAAGTTTTTATAGAAGAATAACTCCGCTTTTGAGGAATATTATATGAAGACTTTCAACAAAATAAACTATGTATTTCTACTTGAATAAGAAAAAAAGTACTAACGTATTAAAGCAACATTGTTTGTTAGAAGGGAATCATAATTTCAGTTTTGTATCAGAGATACAGTGTCATCTTCTTCACTTACAAAAAAATCTACATTGTTTATGCTTTCTTGAGTTATATGTTAAAATCTTTAAAACAAGTGACAAAATTTCCTCGTGAAAAAAAATCTTTCAAAATTTCCAATTAACATTATAAACTGAAGTGACTTTTGGAAAAATTGGTACTCGTAAATCTGAAACTTCTGATCAAAATTGCCAAAAATCTTTTAATTTTTTTCTAAAATCTTTTGTTTGTGGTTAACATATAATAAAAATGCACAAGAAGCAAACCACAACTACAAAAAGCATTTTTCAAAAATGTTTCCTACATGAAATTGACAGGTAAAAAGTATGTTTGGTTGCCTATACCAAACAGAACGTTTGCAGAAAATAAAATCGTTACAATGAGCTATTATGCCATCGATATGTGAACTGTTGTCGACATTTATGAACAAAGATCACTTTAACAACTCTTCTTAAGGACATTAACTTTAGGTTTAATTAATAATTATACAATCGAGATTTGTTTATGATAATCAAAAATTTTGATTCAGTTGTGAGAAAAAGTCGGGCAACAGTTTTCTGGAGGAGAAAGATGAGTTCGTGTGTTGGTGACGATAATTTTTGAGGTCAATCACAAAATTTAGGGAAGAAGGTAGAAAAATTTATTATTTGGATGAGACGTGGATTAATGCCGGCCACGCAACAAGTAAAGATTAGGTTGATAAAACTATCAAAAATCCAAGACAAGCATTTATCTAAGGTTTATCAACTGAGTTGAAAAATCCTTTTGGAAAAGGACAACAGTTTATTATTGTACATATAGATTCGGAAGAAGGTTTAGTAAATGGAGGACTTAAAAAAAAACTGGTGATTATCACGTGGATATGGACGCCAACCGTTTTGAAAATTGGTTTAGGCAAATATCCAAAATTAGAAGAAAATTCTGCCATCGCCCTTGATAATGCATCAAACCTCAGTCGACTGTTAGATCAAGCACCAAATAATAATGCCCGAAAATGTGAACTGCTGGAATGGTTGCAAGAAAAAAATATTGATTTTTCTGCTGATATGGTGGAGAATTATTGCAGTTGATGAAAGAAAATTGTTTCTATTTCTTGCTGACAAGTTTTATCAATGCCAATTACTCTTCATGTCTCTCGTCTTCCACAGAAAATGGTTTTTTCAATCGCTTCTTTGAAAATAATTTCTTTCAACATCGGTATTATAGATACTTAAGGAATAATATTCTCAAAGTAAGGAAAAATTATCAGATTATTTAAATCAGTTTGTGATTTTATTGTTAAATCTGGTATTTTTTATTTTCAAAAAATTAAATTTTATCTAAATTTCATCCTCATCAACTTCTTTACTTGTAAAAACAAGCGACAAAATGTCCGCATGAGAAAAAATTCTTCCAGAATTTTCAATTAACAGGATAAACTGAAGTGACTTTTGGAAAAGATGGTATCTGTAAATCTGAAAATTTTGATCGAAAATGCCAAAAATCTCTCTTCTAATTTTTTCAAAATCTTTTGTTTGTGGTTAACATATTATGAAAATGAACAAGAAACCAACCACAACTACAAAAACCATTTTTCATAATTTTTTCTTAAACAAAATTGACAGGTAAAGAGTATGTTTGGTTGCCTATACTAAAAAGACCGTTTAAGCCTTTGATACGTGAACTGCTGTCAACTTAAATGAAACCTATCATGTCAAAAAAGAATCCCTGACAAAATTTAAGAATTTTAAAAACTTTTCAGTTTTTAGGTTGAATAAAAAATTGTTGACTACTAGAAAGTTTTATTCAACTACCAAATGATTTGAATAAAATTTATTGATTAATTTTTTTTTTTAAATACAGTGTAGGAGAGTAAAACATTCCAACACAGCAGTTGATAAGACAGAAATTGAGAATAATTTTTCTAAACTTGACCATAATTTATAAAATTTTGTTTTCCACTAGAAACCTAAATCACTCTGTATTGATCACTATATTCCCTCGTGTAAGTACGGATTTTACCAACCTCTGAAAAAAAATTCCATTTTTAAAGCGTGATTCATTTTTGACATGTCTTGACTAACAAACGATCAACGGAAAAATAAATAAAAAATTAGTTATGATTTGAAAAATTGTAAAACCATAATTCGGCATTACACCTGTTCAACTTTTTCCAATTTTGCAGTTAATATTTGAGTGGTGTTTTTGTAGTTTTCAGTCAATACCTTCGAGAATTCCGAGTTATATTCAGTCGAAAATAGGTCAGCGCGCGAAGCAAAAAATTGTTTTAAATTTAAATCCATCTCAGTAATGTGTTTTTAATTTTTTCTGCCGTCAAATTTTATTAGAAAATTCTAAGATGGAATCCGCTGTAGCAAATTAGGGCAGATACATAAAAAAGTTGTAACCTTGTTTAAGAAAGGTAAAAATCTAATTTGGTTCAAAAATATGCTAATAAAGTCTAGAAAGTCAAAGATTAAATTGCAATATCGGCTAAATTACAGTGTGACGTGCTTCATAGCGATCATATTTTAATAAAATATAACCGCACGTGGTTTTTAAGTAATGAAAACTTAAAAATTTTTCATAAGATTACATGCGAATTTACGAGTCATTTTAAGCTTCCGCGAATGTACTTACTTTGCTTACCTAATTACGTACAAGGCGTGTAAATTTATGTGTTCTTTACATTTACCGATAAATTTACCGCTGGAATAATTACAAGACAAAATTGCTTTCCGACAAAGCTATTATTCATGAATCAAATTGCAATTTTAATTAATGGCAAATTCTAGGTTTCGCGTCAATTGATGTGTTTATAAAAATTAGTTAATTGCAAATTCTCGGGTTGAAAATATCTCAATTTACAGTTGAAATTCACATATAAAATTATTATTCGTTTTTATTGGTGAATTTCATTCCGCAAAAATGCCATTTATACAGCATACATAATATGCCGAGTAGCGAATCAAATTTGCATGATAAAAAGCTTCCACTGGATGTTTTATTGATGTAAAATTACATTAAAATATTTAGAGCTTATGTTTATGTACTGTGTTGAATTATACATAACATTAAACAATTATTCCAAAGATACACAAATAAAAATAAATTTGCAACTGTGAAAACTGTAAAACGGAAGAGCACATCATCTCCAGTACAAACTTTAAAGCAACTTCAAGCATCCCATCTCCAACAGACGTGACGTCTAACAAGTCGATTTTTTTAATAAAAAATACAAACTGTTTTCTAATTTTATAATTTATTTGTTTGAATGTAATTCCAAATGAAAAATCTCAATTGAGGTTTGCAAGTAAATGCTTCTGTCAACCCTCATTACCATAGATGTCAACAAAATTGAAAGCTGAAACCATAATACCCAAACTTCGTGACTAAACAATAACTAAAATAAAATAGAATTTCCATTGAAAGTGTGAATAAGACATAAATATAGGTGAGATAAACTGTTTTTTTCCACTCGATCTGTCGGAATATGCGCGTGCAAACGAGCCATTCATCTTGACTTTTTGCATCAAGTAAATGCCGAGAAGCAAGCAGTGGCTTGTCAACTGTATAATTTAATGAAATTATTTAATAAGGCAGCATAAATTATTAACGTTTCAATTATATCTCGCTCTGTAATAATTCATGTTCTTAGTCAGCCATTAATTATGCAAATCCGCAAAATGAAACAAAACATTCAAACTTAGAATTAAGCTTTAAAATCTATCGCAAATAATAATGAAAAAAATTGAAGAGTTTACATTAGAGCAAACGTTAGCGTAAAACTGTATTTAAAAGCCACTTCAGGGATTCATTTACATAATTTTATTTTCAAGATTTCCCTGCAGGGTATCAATATAGATTTCGACGATGAAGTGCTTTTGATTGCTTTGGAACGAGAAAACAACCACACGAGACAACAGTTAACACTTTTTCGCGTGAAATTTTTTTATAATAAAAATACGTGATCGAACGCAAATATCGTATTGCATAAATAAACATTTGTTATTGGAGAGATTATTTAGCGATGAATTTTGTGATAACGGAAGCAATAAAATTATTAGATAAATTTAAATTTATATCCAATTAAAATTATTTTATATATTTTTTTATAATGTTGATTAGCCCGGCGCATCCACCATTTTTACACTGCTATTACATTTTTTTTTAATTTTATTATCTCTGTCATATTCACATCCAGTTCTGTTGTAGGCACATTTATATCTCCATATTCAATTTATTACCAGGTAGTCGTAACAAAAACAGCAGATAATGGTGATATTCATGTTTGAATGATTCGCTTGATCGTTAAATAAATAACTCTCAAACACAGAACAAAGTCAAAAATTTATTTCGTGTTAATTATATTGTCAATTGCACTAGTTAATAATTTCATTATTATATTCACATGTGTTATAAATCTAAAAGTGATAAATTTCAGACTTTACTTTAATCTTTTAAGGGCGAGTAAGTGAGTAGTGTGAAAGTTAACAGTTTTATGGACGAAAGCGATGTCTTGAGTTAAGTAGAAAATATAGAGGTGGCATTATAAGCCAAATATGAAGTTAGAGGATTAGAGAAATTATAGCAAATCCGCTTATAAAGTTCTAAAAAAGATGTAAACTATTATATTCAATTTTGCGTGATATTTCCTCGTCCGATAAAATATGAATAAGACGCATCAACTGATATGTCTGAATGCATATTTGAAGAGGTCGTTTTGATCGTTTCCTTTGTTGGCAAAGCATTACTTTTCGACCAAAAAATTATACGGGTCATCTTATCAGAATAAGATGGTGTTTATGGACAAAGTAAACGTCTTTTATATAAAAGGATATTTAACATAAAATGGTGAAATTGTTTCGACTGTCATAAGCTAGTTGGCCGCCTTTTGCACCTGAACAAATATTTAACTCTACAGGTACATAAGCAAAGTAAACATTTTGTTTTGTTATTGTTTCTATTAATTAATTCAGCAAGTAAAGGCCACGTGAGATAAGCTTTTGGGAAAACACTATTCCACTTAGTGATGGAAATGTGCAGAATATTTTGTTATTAAACAAACAAACCTTGAAACTGATAGTTAATATAACTTTTTTGAAGAAGATAAGATTTTAATAAGGGTTGATTTATAGACTCATAAAATAGTAGACTTTGCTACAAACATCAAAGATAAGAGAGAAAAAAAAAGCAATTAACGTTTATCTTCTCTCAAGAAAAAAATATTACAATTTCATTGGTTGTCTACAAGGGTTTTAGACGCTAGAGACCTACGTGTCCATTTTTCTTTAAACTGACACAATCGCCAAACGCAGAGAAACTTTCTTATATCTAACCACTCTTCATGTTATCCGCGTTCCAACCTATCGGAAATTGACATGAAAAATTGATGCCTTGAGGTTTAGTCTTCTAAAAATCATAAATTGAACTTTGTTGAATTTTATTTAATTTAATTGAAATAGTTAAAAGAGTCGATGTGTAGTTTTAATAAAGCTTCAAGGTATTTAAATAAGAAGTTTGAAACTTAGAGCAGCTCACAAAAAACAAACAATATAAAGTGTTATATTTAATTAAACTGAAGCTTTTGAAGAAGACAACAAAGCTTGCAGTTAATTTAAATGTGAAAACTGAAAGTTTTGGAAAGAAATTCAAGCGCATCCACCATATTTCTATTTAAAGCTTAGTAAACAACTGAACGTGTTTCCAACATTTTAAAATAATATTTCACGCTGAAATTATTCTGCTGGCTTAAATATTATTTGTTTGTGTATTTATAATATTTTTTTGTGTAATTTTCCAGATGACGTGAAATTATTAACAGTAACCTTCTATAGCTGTATGAAGTCGCGCTCTGCCTGTGGGAGGTATACAACAAAGGTTTCGTAAAACCCTCAGCAAACACGCAGGGGATTGGAAGCAGGACGAGAGAGCGGTTTAGCCCGCGGGATCTCTTCCTTTACCTATCAGGAAAAGGTAATGTAAACTAAACAGCGTGCGTTCCTTTCGGCTCCGAGGACATCAGCCTCAGGACAATGTAGATTTTTAATTGGGCAAAGTTGCTATGTAATCCTTTGACCTGACTCTTTGTTAGTCAAATATAAAATTTGAGTACTCAATTAAGAGATTATTTACAAAAATTATTAACATTCAAAATTTATAACAGAAGAGGAATAATATATAGCTTATTTATTTGAATCGAAAGTCCAGCTTATTTCAAAGCTTTTTCCATTTCAAAAATCTAAATTCTCTTTCCAAAATTATAGCGTCCACAGCAATTAATTTATGAAAAAAGCTAGCAGCAATGTGTTTCGTTTTAATTAAATGGAAATGAAACAAGAAAAACAACAAACGGAAAAGCGAGATTCTTTATCTGTGTGAGTTTATCTGCAAGGCCGTTTCCGCTTTGCTGGCCTCTTCTCATCCTATTTGTCAGATTATGAGACAAACGTAAAGGAAATGAGTCGAGAGCTTTCTAAGTAGAATGGTAAAGTTTTAAATCGTTTTTTAACAAGGAATAAAATTCTACTTATTTGAATTCAATTGGAAACGTTGAATAAAGAAGATATCTTGCAAACATCACCTACACAGGACAAACACGTGTTTATTTTGTTCGCTTCGGGCTGATGTATGTAAATACAATAACTGAGTGTTAACCCAATCCTGACCAAATTTTAAATAGAAATAGAAGAATTTCTGTTTTGATTGAATGAAAAATTTAATTAGAAACAGAACATCTGGCGAGTTTTTTTTTTATTAAAAATATTTACATTTATAATTAACAAATTTTGGAGTTGGTAACTGTAATTTATTATAAATGGTAGAATTAGGGGAAGAATCGATTTGGAATTTTTGTTCTTGGCAGGAATTACGTCAAAAATCCATTTGTGGCGGTTGAAAAGTATTAAACTTGTTGTAGAATTAATTGGTTGATAATGGAAACATTGAAGGGTTTGGCGGTTCTGTGATTGCTTAGGTTTTACGAAAGCTTTCTACCACCGAAAGTTTAATTAGTTCAAAAGTCAGGTGTTATAATCAGGTGGAGAGAATTGACGTTGATTTGTATCGCAATATATTGGAATCAAAAGCTTAATATAAATCATCTAAAGATTCCAAAAAGCAATTAAACTTTTTATTTCACTCAATCCTACCTTTGCTTTTTGACTTAAATTGAAAAATTTTTACAAATTTACAAGTTCGAGCTTCCAAAATCGAAAAAATGCGAATTAATATTTCATTTTCATACAGAATTTTCAACTCACCAGATTTTCTTTTGCGAAATTTTTTATTGAAAACGAATTTTGTTGAAGAAAAAAATGAAGTACAAGGCAATTGTTGCTCTTATTTGAGTTGAATTTTTTCTCATTTGCTTTCTGTTAAATGTTAAGCATCTCCAAGTGCGAATTTAAACTTGTAAACTTGATTATCGCGTATAACGTAATTTTATTAACTAATCTATTACTGTAATTACTAATTAAAAGTTTCTTATTTTTTTTTTGCAAAACATCTGCGACTTTGGTAAAAATAAAAACAAAAACTCTTTTCTCGTTTGCAGAAACCATTAAAAATTCATAAAAAATATTCACATTATAGACATAAAGCGTCCACAATAAAAACTCTTTAGCTTTATTTAACAATTTCGATTGGATTTAAAATTCCATAATAAAAATGTTGAACAAAACATATCAGAATTTTCAAAGAATGCTATTGTTCTTACCACACAATGTTGGACAATAGCTTTTATACGGCAGCATAGATTTATCGGATGGCTATTGTCTGCAATTACTATAACACAAGGTTTAAATTTCCAAGCCCGATGTTTTCGATTATTCAAAAAAAAAGTGCTGCTATTACCGACGATTGAATAAATTGTTAATAAATCAATTGAGTGAATTCCGATTTTTTTGTTATAAGTTGTTAGAATAAGTACTGACATTTCAAAAATAATACAGAGTTTCATGGAATATTAAAAACGAAACGCTCCGAATAAATTAATTGTTCTCATTTAAACTAGAGAAAGTTTGAACAGAAACGTACAGCTAAATTAACAATTAAAATAAAATTCCGCTTTCTGAAAATAACAAGTTTTTGAATTCGCACTTAAAAAGTTTAATGATGTAATTAAATTTTGTGTATTGGATTTTTTCAAGATGAAAGTGTTGACCTTCTGTCCAACTAATAATTCAGACAGCGCGTTTCTTTTTCCATTGAACAAAGTGAGTGTAATTTTTTTCAATGCAATTCCTTTCTTCGATGAATTACTCTTAAACGTAGGGAATTTGTGTTGTGAATTATAGCTTCTCCTTTTGATCCCTCCTTGACCTTTCCCACTATCATCGTCTCTTTCAACGATGATTTGCCAACTTTAAGACCGCCGTCAATAAAATCCTCCACGTCCATCTCTCTGTCGCATTTCTCTTTCATCGGATGATTTACAACCGTCGCGGTTTGCAGCCATCATAATCGAATCAAATTTAAGGTTTCATGTTTACAACTGACGCGGTAGAAGCGGTGACGGTTTGTTTCAGCAACAAAGCATAGTTTCGAGTTGAATGGTGACTTTGGCTGTTTGCGTTCTGGCGGTGTCAGATGCCAACAACTGATGCGGAATGTTTTTGATGTCAGAGACATGGACGACATACAACTAACTTATAAACTGACCGCATGAATTTACAGTTTGAAATTGGTATTTATTGCTATTTAAGACTTCTAACTAAAAAAGTCTTTTTAGTTTCATCTCGATTACAGATCTGGCATTTCCCGTGCGAACCATTAACTTGGTTCCCTCCCCTGAAGAATAATATAAATCATTCGATGAAACTTTTATGGAAGTTGCAGTCGTTAGGCCGAACTGCGACAAGGGTCGTACATGTACGCTTTTATTGTTACTGGTGATAAAAATTGTACATTCAAGTATACACGAAAATCAATCAATCTCTAAAGTAGTAAAACTGGAAATAAATCACTCTTTAATATTTCTTATTCAATAACAATTTTCGACTGATGTGTGAATTATTAAAAGTTGGCGCAGTGCAGCAACGCGACCGGTCAAACTTGCTTAATTTTGTTAGACACGCAGCAAAGAGCACGCCATGTCTGTTGGAAAGACGGCCAATTCTACATTAACTCTTTGGTACGAAGATTTTATCAATGCTTTAACAAACGTTAAATCGCATTTTGTTGCATCAAACTTCAAGCAATTTCATCTTATTATTATTTTTAAGAAAACGTTTCCATTGCTTGCTGTTTACTCTTAATATTAGCTTCTTTCCGTCGACACGATACAAGAGGCGACGGTTTACTTTCATCGCGTTAAAATTGGAAAAGAAAAAATCGATTTTGCATAATAGACTTTTCAGGGTTACGCTGAAAATGCATCACGAATTGAGAGCAAACCCAAACTAAGATAAACTCATTTGTGCTTGGTTTACATTTTTCTCAATAGCACAAAAATGGTGGATGCGCCGGGCGACTCATCTCAAAATTTTATCTATTGCATAGAACAAAAGCGTAATAACTTTGCATTTGTTTACTTTTTGTTTTTCTTGTATCAATTAGATTTTATTTGCAATGTCGAAAATCTGTTAAATCTAGAACAACTAAAATAAAGTGATTTCCAATCATCGCTTCACATTGTTTCGAGAAGCGTTTGTTTGAAACTCTCTTCAATTCTGTTTTGAACAGTGCTTTCTTGTGGTAAATCCCCGAAGGAACCACGTCTTGGCATTGTATAGTGTCTGGATTATGGCAATGGGATTCTCATAGTAATATAATAAGGACTCTTTTGGTGCAATCACAATTTGCTTCAAGCTCAATTCAATTACATAACCATCAAATTTTGCAAATGTATAAAAAGATCAAAATCTTTAGGCTTCTTTAAGTCAAGCTTCTAGTATAATGTATGGCTTTCACTTGAGTTAGTTTATTCGCTTTCCGGAATAAATTTAAACCGTGCATTTATTTACCAGATATGATGCATTGCTTCCACAGAAGTGAATCTAACAGAGAAAATGCAATAAGTTGTAGTTATTTATTTTTATTGCGGTGAAATTTTCTTTCAAACAATTGATTTCGATTGGAAAGGGATTTTTATCAATGTTACTAACAGGATTGGATGGAGCGAAATGGTGAGAGATTGTACTCACCTGAAATAAAATAAATTTTGTAAAGAAATTATTTTTTTTTTAGTTTAAATGGATATTGTTTTTATTAGAGTGAAGTCGCTTCTGTTTGAATTGCTTCTTCAATTTCTCCACTGAGAATGTTCCGTCTTCATTAGACGAATAATGAATGAAGGTAGAGTTCGCTGAAGTGCGTTTTATGTCAATCTCCAACAATGAAACGTGTCATTTTATCAACTTGACTGTTTTGTGGCATTTCAACTTTCCCTTTTGACTTGTAATTTATCTACAACGTGATGTTATTTCCACACACCTAGCTATAAATCAAGTCAGTTATTTTCTTAAAAAACTACCCTCGCAGTAAACGTCATTGATAAAGAAACCTAACGTCCGAATAAAACCATTGTTGAGGGCTACATTTCTAAAATACAAATTGCCGAATTGCTCCTTTTCTATTCTCCGGAATCAGATAAAAGCCGAGCTGTCGCTTCCTTTTAAGTTGTTGCTATTTCTTTGCCTCGCTCCAAGGATAAATAATTAATTTTAGTCCGAATAATTGAACGATAAATTTTCAGTTTTTCACCGGTCTGATTAAACTTTGGACGGGCCAAGTCTTTTTTATAGTCAATCTGAAATGTTATAAGTTGGAATTTTAGTAGCAATTAGGGTCTATAGGACTTTCGTTCAAGATCCTTTCAAATATTTATCGTGTGCTTAGCTTTAATTTGATTTTATTTTTCTATTTAAGTCCAGCTTTTTGTCTTGAAAGTTCTATGAGGGTCATTTAGTCTCAGCTGCTATTTATTCAGGGAGCGTCTGTGGAAAGTGGGTCTGTTGAAAAATATTGTCTTTGTCAAAACCCAGTCCTGCTTTCATGAGATGTCTCCGTTTTGAGCAATTATGCAAAATGTTTCTCCCTTTAAGAACAACGCTGTTTTAATTAAAGTTTGTTATGACACGACTGTGAAATTTAAAAAAAGGTTTAATTGTTTCAAACCTGTTCCACATTGTAAACAATTAATTACCAATTTCAAAAAGTTTCTCTTAAAAGTAGTCAAAATGTTAATTTATTTTTTTCACCTTAACTTCTTACTTCCGGTTGCTACTTGTTGCACTCACCCTTATACCACAGTCGGCTTAATTACTTTTTTGGTTTGAAAATTTGGCACAAGTCCGTTTTTCTTCACGTTCAGTCTAGCATGAAAATCCAGGAATTTTACACCTCACTTTTTTTCACCCTTAATCTCTTCTTACCGTGCTTGCAATGATAATTCAACGATTCATTATGTCCTTAACACGACGTGATCGCAATATACAAAACTCAAACACATCTACAAAAAAAAAAAAAAAAAAATAAAACTTGTAGTTGAGATTTCTTACATCTTTGCTTTATTGAAATCGAAATGTTGAAGTAGTGAAGAGTGATCCACGTGTTATAGCAGCAGACGTGTGACAGGAAGGGATCAGCAGATGGCAAATGGGGTTAAATACGTCTTCGAGATATTTGCTATTTGATATTTGAATTTTTCAAACTCTAAAATTCAAAGTTGTTTGTGTTATGAAACTTGTTTGAAAAGCCAATCGTTAGTTAAGTATTTTCTAAGCCTGGCGCCTAAGAGTTTTAATAGGCTACTGAATAATAAACCGTGTACGTGCTGAAACATTTATACTGTACACCTGAAGGCTCTTTCCAAAGACACCTGAGTACCTGAAATGAGGACATTTTACGCCTACGCTTCTGTATGGAATTTTCAACAGAAAGTACTGATTCTCAAGAGAGGAATTTTAACTTTAAATTCAACATTAGATAATTCGGATTAAAGGCGTTGACTAACAAGACCGCCTGCATGTGTACAATACGGATTGGGATGACAGGAAGACACTTTATGAAACGCTTGTATATTGTCAGCGCTACGATGATATATGTATTTGGGCAAATGCGCTGAAAGGATGTTGTAATAAATTCAGACAGCATACTGGAGAAATATAAACTAAACATTCGAAAATTATTTTTGTTGTTGCAAAAATGGTGGATGCGCCTGTCAAGTTTTTTTTTCCAATTTTACAACTCCCTCATTGTGGATTTCATCCATAACTAGGTGATATCTTCCACATCATATAAACTTTTTGTCAACATCTGAAAGACATGAATGGGGCTGAATAAACTGACCGAGTGAAAAATTTATAGACGTAGTGAAACCTGCATTTGCGACATTTTATTACAAAATAAATCTTTTCTGAAAGTAACAAAATTCGTTAGCATATCATTTGAATTTTGAATAACTCTGCTATTTTACTGTTTACAGAATTAAATTAACTAATTTACAATAATTTGGGGTGTTATAAAATTTCAATATAGTATACTAAATGTTTTTATTTCTGAATTGAATAATGCAAACAAAACTAAATGGAATTTTCTTGCATTGTTGAGTCTATTGTATGTAGTTCGGATTTGAATAAATCAAGTGAGGATTTTCGAGAGCATCGGAAATCTTTTTCAGTTGAAATTGAATTCTTGAAATAATTTGTACAATGGATTGAGATTGGATAAACAGTATCAGTTAATAACAAAAAAATGCTTTTAGAATAAAAAATTGTGTATTATAAAATATGCACGAAAGTACACTTTCCGGACACAGCACTTAGCATCAAGATTAAATATTAATATGCTTTTAAGTTGGTTTACTTTTTCAAACAACATATTTGAGTAAGTTAGATGGATTTAAAAGAATTGTTTTGTAAGAATTTTGACGTCTGTTATCTTTAATCAAAATTGTCTCGCGTTTTATGATTGATGAACGTAATCTAATCTTAGTACTTATCCTGAATAGACAAAAGCAAAAACTTATGAAAACGTTTTTCTGTCGAGTTGGTTGTCTGTTATAATGTTTATTGATAAAGCACTTAACTCAAGATTTTCTAATATATCACGTATATTAAACTGAATGTTGATGTCTCGTTTGACAGGGTGAGGCAATAGACTCAGTATATCATTCATCAATTTTATGGAAATCTGACGTTTCAGCAGGATATGAAGAGTGTAAGTATACATACAAATCCACATCAGTTGTCTTTTTTCAACGTAAAACTTTGCAGATTGTCGCCGATATTTGGCATTTAAGTCCTTTGAAATACGTTCTCTATTGTTTCTCGCCTGATATTGTGTTGAAGTTTTCCTAAAAGAATTCCAAAATCCGTTCAGATATAATTGTTTGTCAAGTAGTTTCTCAACAAAATAAAAACTCAGTTTTCTACTCTAATATTTTTGCCATATGAGTAGCGTGACTAACCTCGACTTAATTATAAACTAAAGTTATCGCTGAAGACTTATTATTATCGAAATCAATACAAAAGAACGCACAACTGAACAATACAAAAGAGCGTGATGTGAAATTTCAGCGTTCATTGTTACAACCAAAGTTCCAGCACCTTTACTATTGTTTGCGTTGAATTAATGTGGGAGTTTTTCAATTTTTCCCTTTTCTTTAAAATAATTGGTTTTGAAAGTGTTGACGGTTTGAATCTTCAAAAGACAATTATTTGCATATTATGTTGAAAGCTGCGTCTGGAAAACAGCTTAGAGATGCTACGTATTGTTGACTTAGTGGCACGCCCTTTATGAATTAAATTTAATTAATGCTTGACTTGAGATTGTATTACATCAGTTCGGAATTTTTTTACCTAATAATCACTCGATTCCCGAATCCACCCTTTCGTAAAATAACCAACTTGCCAAATTTATTCCACAACAACTAAACTTTCCGGTGTTAACACAGATGGCTACACGATAGCAAGCTACCCGTTTTGCATTGTAGATGCTTGCCACAATTTATTAAAAACACAAAGCATATTCTACTATTCAAAGTAAAATCGCACGCACCACTTCATAATTAAAAAAAAAAAAAAAAAAAAAAAGGAATTGAAACAGTTTTAAATTTATTTACAAACACTAAAAAGGTCTTGAATTAAGTCCCTGTAATTTTTCGAGCCTATTAAATATGCATGGAACTTGATCGCTATCAAAGCAAAAGGGTGATTTTATGTGAGCTTTTTACCTTATCGATTAGCCGCGGTCATACAAACACAAAAATATGGACTCGACCTAAACTCACTGTCGTTACTAAAGAGGTTACATTGTTCAAATTCCAACCAGTCAGTATTCTCGAAGCCCTACAAGCCACTAAATAAATCTAAAATAGCCACTTGAACAGATAAGAGAAATCGGTTTAAATCGGATTCTCCGTACAAATTGGACTGTAAATTAGCTGCGATTATCAGTGCCTTGTTACAGCTTTATTGTTCATTAGCACCTGCTTTTTGTACGTTTAATTGTTTTATTTAGAAAAAAATGCAAAATTAATGGAAAGTTTTGTTGTTTGTTGAAATTTCAATTTCAAGTTTAAAGGTTGAAAATATCACATGGGAAATGATCTTATTCGAAAACGTAGTAAAGTTCAACAGAGTACTGAATGTCTTTCGTTGAATCGCCGATTCGTATCGTGATTAGTTAATCTAAATCTTTTAATAGCTTTAGATGTTCTAAATGTTGTAATTAAGTGACTCCGTCGACTGATTTAATCTGATCTGATAGATTAGAAGCTGCTTGGTGCGACTTTGTTGATCCTCATGTACTTTAGATTTAATTAAAATGTCGTTGATTTTTGCAACAAGTCGGATAAAAACTGATTTTTGAGAAAGAGAGAATACTTGTCTTTAATCCATTCTGTTTAGCAGTGTTGACGCTTGAACCAGATGTCACATTAAAATTTAAACGGTTAGATTCCTAATTTCAACAAAGTTAAAGGATTCCAGATGTTATATGCAAAAATATTTTTACTGTCAATTATAATCATAAATCGGAGTTGAGAAACGAATAAATTTTCTTGGATATTAGTGATAATGTTTATTTTACACTATAATCAATAACGAAGTTTAGGAAATTGAAAGCTATTCTTATCGTCATTAAACCTATCTGCATAGCAGTTGGATTCAACTAAAGTAAACATGCAATTGTTCGATTTTACAGCGTGTTAATGTAATCACTTTTGTATATTATCGATTTTGTACATTTTTTTCTAATGTTAACATTTACAAAACACAATGTCTATAGAAATTACAAATTGGAAAACGTTAACACAATGCTTTTCTTGTCTCCTTTCTATAAAGACTGCCTTTCTACTTCATTGCATGTCAATACAGCTGGAACTGTGCTAAATCCACAAATGGACCAAATCTGACATAATTGATGACCTGAACAGATAATTTCGGCCTTGTTGCAACTAACAATGTACAGCTATTATGAACATGTGAATAATGATCGTTAGGTGAAGACAGAAGACATAACAGAAAAATCAATGCTTCTATACTGCTATAAAGAATTTATTATTGGAATTTTTATTACTTCTACTAACGATGCTATTATGTTATGTCAGTTTATAGCTGATTTGTTCAAGCAAAAAAATTTTGCTAACTTACACTGTAATTGTAATGTCTTTCTATGTTCTATGTTCATTACTGCTGTTATGTAGGTCCAATTAGGCAATTATTAGCTGTGATCGCGCATATCGACTATGGATCTGCTGACGCACTGTGGCTTACCCCAAAGTCTCATAGGTTCGTAATAGCACCACCATCAATACTACATCACTGTAGAATTTACGCGGAGGCTTTCTTGGATAGACAGACTCGATTATACTGTCGGTCTGATCGATGATGCTATTTGTGTTGATTTTCAGGAAAGACCTCATAAAACAAATGATCGAAGTAAGACGATTTTAAATATTTCTTTTTACTTGAGTTATATTATTGGAAATTACAAGTTTAGCAAAGAATGTTTGATTTTTCGCCCGGCGCATCCACCATTTTTTACATTTTTTTTTAAATGTTGGATTTTATTGGTTTAATTAGTTGTTTCGTGCAGGAATAAGTCTCATTCTCATCATCAACAATACAAGGCGTGTAGCGGTGTAGATCAACATGCAAATGAATGCTACGTTTATGTCAGGGTAGTGACCTTAAACACCACAGATTATGCATTAGCAATCCACGTTAATGCCAAATGGCTTTGCTGAACCGTTTACCGAATAATCATCATAAACAGGTCTTTGTTCGTATTGTGTTTACTTTGTACACAGAATAGACTTAGGTTGAAACGAACGGTTTTATGCTTCTGCATGACTCGATTTTCATAGTAAATATTGCTGAAAAAAATATACAAAACATTTCACGCGATAGTTTCAATAAATCATAATTTGTCTCATCTTTAATTTATGCTAAAGATGATTTTTTTTTTGTAAAAGTAGTTAAATTTTTAATCTATCAAAAGCATGATGTTTCTGTAATTTATTATCAGTAGTTTTATGGTGCAAACACTTGACAAATTGTTCTTTTATGTTTTCAAAGCTTTAAAGATAAATTTAAAATTAATCAATTTATAAAATTGATAATTTTTTATAGATAAAAAATCATTGTAGCTTTAATTGCATAATTAAGCTTGAAACTTCAGATTATATTATATGAAGTTTTCTTAAGCTTGAGGCTGCACAAACGATTTGATTTTCATAAATAAACACTGTTTTGTATTTTTTTGTTTGGGATGTTTTTTAAAACATAGTCTTAAGCAAAATTGTTGATTTTAATAAATAGAATATGGCGATTAGTTTGTCAGATTTATCTTCAAACAATTTATTTTATTTTATTTAATTACGCGGAATTTGCAGCAAAGCGACGTTTGGAAGTTTAACCTAAATATCAAAATGTCAATTATTTTAAATTTATTTTATGCTTTTGTAAAATTTTAATTGATAAAAAATTTTCAAACTGTGTTTCTTGAAGATGGTACTAAATGAAGGAATGATGACGATGGCAATTTTTTTTAGAGAGATTTAGATTTATTAAGTAAAATTTTTGATGATTGAATAGTTCAAGATTTTTTGAGATTTTACAACTGATGTTAGGTGTATTGACAATATGAGAAAGTTAGAAATTTTGACTATAAGAAGAGATTATCAGAAGATGTTTCAAATGAGTTTGAGAGCTACTTTTTGTATCAATGTTTTGTATTTTTTTGTATAATTTACTTTTTGGTCAACGTACAAGTTGTTATTCTTGAAGACCTCTAATTTAGTTTTTTTATTAATGTTTTATTGAAGCTCTAACAAAAGCTTTGATTAAAAATTGTAAAATCAGGAAAATGAGCTCTGTCAAATCTGGCTTAAAACTATTCAAATTTGATGTTTAATACAAAAAAATTTAAGAGTTAGAATAGAAAAATAGAATGTTGAAATTAGACCAAAATGACAATTTTTGAGATTTTCATTTTTCAAAGATTTCTAAATTTTTTAAACGACGCTCTTGGTATGCTCTCTTCTTTTATATGAGTGTTCTAATTAATATATTTTGTTTCATGCAAATACTTTATGAAAAAATATAGAATTGAAGTAAAATTGCAAAGTTCAGACAAATAAATTTAACAAATTTTCAGATTTTTTGCTCAGAATATTTTTTGAGATTTTCAATTATAGTTTACACTTGAATCTTCAACCACTAATAAGAACTTTATCTAAATACTACAAAATTCAGTTTTGGTAAATAAACTAATTGGAAAGAAACCAGAAACTGCATTTAGTTTTGTCATTTTTGCTTTTTTTACAATTGAAAAATTTCTGTCAATTTTTCTCCAACAAACCTTGAACAATAATGTTTTAGAGCATCAAAAATTTTCAAAGAATCAAAAATATTACAAAATCGAAAAATGTCAAAGAGTAACAAGAAATCAAAGAATATCAAAGAACTTAAGGATTTAAAAAAGTTACAGAAAATTGAAGAATAGCAAATAATCAGACAACATTAAAGAGTCATAAAATCTTAGATCGAAGAAGTCAACGGGTTGCAGGAAAAAATAGCAAATGATCAAAAATCCTCAAAGAATCAAACAAGTTTAGAAAATCTCAAAGAATCAAATAACAAAGAATCTCAAAAAATCAAACAAATCAAACAAAGTCAAAGAATTTCGAAGAATCAAATCTCAGTATAAATCAAAGAACCAAATCATCTCAAGGAGTTGAAAAAATCAAAGAATCTCAAATTATAAGAAGAAGTCGAATAATATCAAAAAAATGAAGGAAAAAATTAAAAAATTGCAAATAATCTCAGAATTATAAAAAATCAAAGAATATTAAAAAATATAAACAAATCAAACAATCTTAAAGAATTTCGAAGAATCGAAATCAAAGAACCCAAAAATCCAAGAATCTCAATTTATAAGAAATCGAATAATATAAAAAAATTGAAGGATTTCAAATGATCAAAAATTTACAGAAAATTAAAGAATAGGAAATAATCAAAAAACCGCAAAGAATCAAACAACTTCATTAAGTCTTAAAAAATTTGGGAGAATTTCAGAGTTATAAAAAATCAAAGAATATCAAAAAAAGTAATCAAATCAAACAAACTTAAAGAATTTTGAAGAATCGAAATCAAAGAACCCAAAAATCCAAGAATCTCAAATTATAAGAAATCGAATAATATAAAAAAATTAAAGAATTTCAAATGATCAAAAATTTACAGAAAATTAAAGAATAGGAAATAATCAAAAAACCGCAAAGAATCAAACAACTTCATTAAATCTTAAAAAATTTGGGAGAATCTCGGAGTTATAATAATCAAAGAATATCAAAAAAAGTAATCAAATCAAATAATAAACAAATCATAGAAACTTAAAGAATTTCGAAGAATCGAAATCAAAGAACCCAAAAATCCAAGAATCTTAAATTATAAGAAATCGAATATTATAAAAAAATTAAAGGATTTCAAATGATCAAAAATTTACAGAAAATTAAAGAATAGGAAATAATCAGAAAACCGCAAAGAATCAAACAACTTCATTAAATCTTAAAAACTTTGGGAGAATTTCAAAGTTATAAAAAATCAAAGAATATCAAAAAAAGTAATCAAATCAAACAAACTTAAAGAATTTTGAAGAATCGAAATCAAAGAACCCAAAAATCCAAGAATCTAAAATTATAAGAAATCGAATATTATAAAAAAATTAAATGATTTCAAATGATTAAAAATTTACAGAAAATTAAAGAATAGGAAATAATCAGAAAACCGCAAAGAATCAAACAACTTCATTAAATCTTAAAAACTTTGGGAGAATTTCAGAGTTATAAAAAATCAAAGAATATCAAAAAAAGTAATCAAATCAAACAAACTTAAAGAATTTTGAAGAATCGAAATCAAAGAACCCAAAAATCCAAGAATCTTAAATTATAAGAAATCGAATATTATAAAAAAATTAAATGATTTCAAATGATCAAAAATTTACAGAAAATTAAAGAATAGCAAATCAAAAAACCGCAAAAAATCAAACAACTTCAAAAAATCTTAAAAAATTTGGGAGAATCTCGGAGTTATAAAAAATCAAAGAATATCAAAAAATATAAACAAATTAAACAATCTTAAAGAATTTCAAAGAATTAAAATCAAAGAACCCAAATATCTAAGAATCTCAAATTATAATACATCCAATAATATAAAAAAATTAAAGGATTTCAAATGATTCAAATTTACAGAAAATTAAGCAATAGCAAATAATCAAAAAAACATTAATTAATATCATTTTTCCAAAATTTCTATTTCTACAAAATCCGTCCAATTAAAAAAAGAGACATACTTATAAAAGGATTTTTCTTCCAATAAAGATTTTAATATTTTAAGCCAGCAATTTTTTTATAGAAGAACTGTATGTATCCAAAATTGAATGAAATATATTCTTCTCGATTTATTTTTGTTATTCAAATCCTCCACCAAAAAAAAAATCTATAAAAACCAGTATTATTCGTGCTCTACATCTTATTTCTACTGCTGTTGGATGAATCATGCGATATTTTTTGTGATACTTCTTATTATATCTCTACTAAATTCAAATCAGTCAATATTTTTTCATAAAAAAATTATATTATAATTATTATAATAATATATCAACTGGGGGCAAAAAAACTAATCTTATTGACCCGATTTCGTCGTCACGGGTGGTTTAATGTTATTATAATCCTGCTTTATCTTGAATCTTTCGTCTATTATTACCTTATCAAGTGAAAATATATCGGTAATGACATATAATAAAAAATTTAGAAGAAAATTATGAGGTGCGATTATCGGTAATGTAGCATGAGACCGATTTCTATTATATTCTATGTAATATAATAAAATCTGAGATGATGTCATAGAATAAGGGTCGTGTCATAACCCTATCCAGCCATTTAAACATTTCCACTTACAATGAATAATTATAGAAGTATTTCATCTCTCAGATGTTATACAATGAAATGGGGGGAAATATTGTTGAAAAATGAGAATAAGTCATCACCGCCGGAATGTGATCTCAATTTGTTTCGGTTATATTACGACAGTTTGCTGCCATTAGTCACTGTGGCAAATGCGGAAAGTGGAGCGTCGTTAGATTAGCTGATATTAATATTTTACTTAATATTAATCCTTTATTTTTTCTACAATTCAACTAAAATCGCATCAAAAGTTCACTTAAAGCAGATTAATTGTTTTAAATTAAAATGGTTCCAAAAGTTCCACAGACAAAGTTTTTCTAATCCAAAGTGAAAAGTTGTACGTGTTTAAGAGGCTGTAAGTTGGAAACTTATTCGTTTGGAAGAGAAAAAATACCAAAGCTTTTCGCTGAACAAACTTGACAGAAAATATACACGACATAAATTTTATTTGAATAATCGATAACAAATAAAGCTGAATTACTACAACAATTTATGTTCTTTTTATTGGAGACAAAGTTTTTCTATTACGAACAACAATATCGATTTAATAACAAACATGAAAAAGGCAGGACTATTTGGAAAATTGGAACACACAAAAAAAAACAATTTTCAGTTGGATGGCGGTTAACATTTATTCTGCATGATATTATATTCGATGTCTTCATAACATCTAACAAAACTAATTCTAAATCTGTTGATTTTTAAGAAATTTTGTAAACAAAAATTTATATTTTTCCTTATCTTGACCGTCCTTGCCTTTGGCAACTTTCGGAGTATTTTAAAGTTGATGAACTCTTAAAAAATGGGTCACATTTTAGCAACATCCAACAATGCACATTTTCGCAACGATAACATCCCTCCAATCAATATTCTCTATTTTCCAATCATTCTGATAAGACTTTTATTTACAATTTAAAGAAGAAAAAACATTCTTGAAAAAATTGAAATATTGTTTTAGTTCAAAAGCTTTTAGTAATGTTTTCTTAGGAAATTCATGAATCAACATTGATGTAAAATTGTAGCAATTCCTGTTTCGCATTCATCCTAATTTGCCTATCTTCATAGCGTCGGAGGGATAATAAAGCACTTTATTAATCGTAAGTCCGTAGCAATTATTCAAATAGCGGACAAATTAGCCAAATTTATCTCCATTTTAGTTATGTTTGCATGCATGCAAAGCAACATTTCTTGCTTGGTTAGGTCGGGTTTTCCAAATTTCATGTGTGGTGTATTATAATAAGGGTGAATTTGTTAGTAATGTTAAGTAAAAGCTTCAGGGAAGGACTGAACTTTTCATAGAATAGTTTAAGCGAAATGAAGTCAGTTTGGGCAGTATGATTAGTAGTATCATCAACCAAACGCTCGGAAACCATTAAAACTGACCGATTTATCAGCTAGAACTGTTTTTATGGCAGCGATTAATTACACCATCAGGACACACACTCCGATCTTTACAAATCGGAAATGCGACAATAAACGACTCTTTATTGATGAGAGAGACTTTTCCGGGACACTCTCAGAAAGCACACACTTGCCACGTTCAAATTACTGCATACTAAAATGAACACTTGTGGCATTTTTATTCAGTTTTTTTTAAATATTTTTGAAATTATAGAATTTGAGCAATGGTTAGAAATAAAAAATTTACAGAATTTTTCTTTTGAGATTGCAGATTCTCCATTTTTTTAATTAATTATTGAAATATTCTAATATTTTATTACTTTTAATATATTTTTAGTTTTTCCGGTTTTTGAGGTTTTTTAGATTATTTAAATTCTTCGAGCTTTTTGAATTTTTCTCAATTCTCATCTTTTTTAGAACTTTTATTCTCTCTAATTTTTTGAGGATTTCTTAAGCATTTTATGGATTCTTCACAATGCTCTAAGTCTGGCAGTTTTTGGACTCTAATTTATTTATTTGATTTTCCAGATATTTTAGATTGTATCTGTCCAGATTTTTAGTGATTTTAGTTCTTGAGTTTGACAGAAAAAACTGTAGATAGAGTGGTTGGTTTTTTAAGTTCTTAAAGATGATAAATAAGTTGCAAGAAAAATTTTCGAATTTTTCTGAAAATTAATTAGATTTTCTAGAGTGCTCTAATAATTGAGATTTTTCAAATTTATTGAATTTTTCAACTATTTATATCTTAATGAGTTTCCCTTCTAAGATTACAGATTCTCAATTTTTTTAGATATTTCAGTTAAGTATTCTGATTTTTTGTATCAAACCAAATCTTTGATTGATTCCATTTTATCATAATTTCCAAATTTTTCTATAAACATATTTTTAAATTTTGTCTAGTGTTGAGAAATATTCTGAAATAATAAAAAAATTAAATAAATAGAAAATTCTCAAAACTTGAAGAATCTAAAGGACCTCAAATAATATTGAAGAATTAAATAATTGAAAAAGTCTCAAACAGTTACAAAAAATCAAAGAGATAAAAAAATTTCAATGTATTTTAGAATCTCAATCGATTACAAAAACTTAAATAATCCAAAAATTAAAATACTTCGAATTATCAAGTAATCTCAGATTTACTATAAATCATCGAATTCGAGGATCAAAACATTAAAAAATCGAAAAAAATGTTTCAAAGAGTTAACCAAAAAAGAAGCTCCAAGAATCTAATAGAATCGAAAAGTCTCAATAAGCTAAAAGTCAAAGAAACTCAAAAATCTAAGATTCTTAAATTGTAACAAGAAATTAAAGAATTAAAGGATCTTGAAGGATTAAAAAATCTTGAAGAGTGATAGAAAATCAAAGAATATCAAGTAATCAAAGAATGTCAACAAATTTCAAAGAATCAAAGAATCTAGTAGAATAGCAAAAAATTAAAAAACTTCAAAGAATCTGGATGAATAAAAAAATCAAAAAGCTTAAAAGATTTCAGAGAATCAAAGAATTATGTTATAAATCAAAGAACTAACGAATCAAAGACTCAAAGTTTCAAAGGATCAAAGAATCAACAAATCAAAAAATTAATCAAAGAGTTAAGCAAAAAATAAAAGAACCTTAAGGAAACTAATAAGAATCAACGAATTAGCAAATCAAAGAGTCAACGAATTAATTATAGAATCAAAGAGTTAATCAAATAATCAAAGAAGCTTAAGGAATCTAATAAGAATCAGCGAATTAGCAAATCAAAGAATCAACAAAAAATCAAAGAATTTTGAATACTAATAGGAAATATAAAATTAAATGATTTAAAAAAATATCAAAAAAAGTTACAGATAATCAAAGACTATCAAAGAATCAAAGAATGTTAAAAAATCACAAAATTAAACAAAGAGTCAAAGAATTAATAAAAAAATCAGAAGACCTTTTATAAAGCCCAATTTCAGTAATAATAAATATATTAACACACAGTTCCTTCTTCATAACGTTTAAAAATGAATAGTTTTTATTTTAGCCCGGCGCATCCACCATTTATCATATTTTTTTGGACCATCACAATTTTGTTTAAATATTATTCTTATGTTTTATTTGTGAGTATTAAAATATCAAAACATTGAAGTAACCGCAAAAACAGATTTTTTGAAGCAAATCTTTAGAATCAATTTTCAGAAAGTCCAATTTTATGATTTTCTAGAAATTCAATGATGATTG
Source organism: Latheticus oryzae (assembly GCA_030157265.1). NCBI lineage: Eukaryota > Metazoa > Arthropoda > Insecta > Coleoptera > Tenebrionidae > Latheticus > Latheticus oryzae. The sequence continues at coordinate 15,860,010 of CM058050.1, forward strand.
AAAATAATGGAACATTAATTAATTAATACATTAATGGAAGCTTCAGAAAACCTTTTATAAAGGCAATTTCAGTTATGTATAAAACACTGATTATTCTAGTTGCAATTAATTCGCCAGAAATAAAAACTGAAGATATTTAAACATACTTTGAAATTGACGTTTTTTGAAGAAAATTTCAAGAAACAGTTTTTTTCTTCATTTTTCTTACCAGTTTAGCATTACATAAAGGAAACTGTGTTTAAATATTACAAATATATTGACACACAGTTCCTCCTTTATAACATTTTTGGATAGTTTTTATGTCAATCCAGCGCATCCACCATTTATCATCTTCATAATAACACATTGCAATTTTATTATAATTCCAAATCCTGTAAGACAGTGAGCTATTCACCCTGTTTGCGTTTTATTGATGTGAATTGGATCTGAAAACAAACAAATTTTTTGAATTGAATCAATCTTTGAATGTTTTTATAATTCTGTTATCCACCCATCTAACGCATCCACCATTTATCACCGTTCTAAAACACAATTAGTCAACAAGTCACAAAGAGTCAACGAATCAAAGAATTAACGAATCAATCAAAAAAACCATAAAATCAAAAAATCTCAATGAGCTACAAGTAGTCACAGAATTTCAAATAGTAACAAAAAAATCAAAGAATTTTGAATACTAACAAGAAATATAAAATTAAATGATTTCAAAGAATATCAAAAAGAGTCACAGAGAATCAAAGAATATCAAAGAATCAAAGAATGTCAACAAATTTCAAAAAATTAAAGGATGTCAAAGACTATAAAAAATTAAAAACCCACGAAGAATTGTGAAAAATCAAAGAATACGTAAGAATAAAAAAAACTGAAGAAGATTAAAGTATCTCGATCAATTAAAGAATCACGATATAAATAAAAAATCAAAGAGTCTCATATAATCAAATTCCAAGTTTTTCTAAATTTTTTAAATTATTCAAGGTGTCTGAAATCTTTATGTTTTGTGGACTTCTCAGATTCTTCATATTTTTTAGTTATATAGAATTGTTTATTATTATAAATTTTTAAGATTTGCTCACTTTACAATTGTCTTATTTTTGACATTATTCACATTATCTAAATTTTTTTATTATTCACATTTTCTACATTTTTTAAGAGCTTTAGAATTTTTTGAGTCTTTGGTTTTTTACAATTCTCTGATTTTTGGAACTTTTATGGTATGTTCAGTGTTTTCAGTTTTTTACTTTGGCGGAGAAAACTGCAAATAAAATTTTTATTTTTTAAAGTTCTCAAATTAGAATGTTTTCGAGATAAATAGTGAATTCGCCGGGCTAAAAACATATATTTTTGCTGCAATTCGAAAAAAAATTTGAAAGTTGTAATTTTTCGGTCATTTTTACTCTAAAGATTTTTAGGTGTTGTTGAAAGCTTTTCCAAATTTCACAATTCTCAATTTTTTTAAATGTTCTAGTTATTTTGATTTTTTATACTACACCTAATCTTTGAACTACTCCAATTTTTTATAATCTTATATAATTCTCGAATTTTTTGTAGTACTTTAATTTTTTTGTTCTCTAGTTCATTTTTTTGATTTCCTGGAGTTTATTTGGCATATATTTGAATGCTTCAGCTCTTGATTTTGCCAGCAAAATTGCGAAAATTAACTCTTAAAATTGCAATGCATTTTTAGACGAGATGTAAATAAATACTGGATGTGTCGCTTTAAATGTTTTTTATTCAATTTAAACTGAATCCAGAATCCAGAATCTTTACGATTATTTTACAAAATTACTAAGAATAGAAGAATAATGATTTATACATTCTGAAAAGTTAAAATTTCAAATAGTAACAAAAAATCAAAGAATTTTGAATACTAATAAGAAATCAAAAAAGTAATTGATTTTGAAGAATATAAAAAAGAGTTACAGAGAATCAAAAAATGTTAACAAATTAAAAAATTAATCAAAGAATCAAAGAGTTAATTAAAAAATCAAAATACCTTAAGAAAGCTACTAAGAATCAATGAATTAGCAAATCAAAGAGTCAACAAAAAATCAAAGAATTTTGAATACTAACAAGAAATAAAAAATCATTTGATTTTGAAGAATGTCAAAAAGAGTTACAGAGAATCAAACTATAAAAAAATTAAAAACCCACGAAGAATTGTGAAAAATCAAAGAATTCGTAAGAATAAGAAAAATTAAAGAAAATTAAAGTATCTCGGACAATCAAAGAATTGTGCTATAAAAAAAATATCAAAGTCTCATATAATCAAATTCCAAGTTTTTCTAAATTTTTTAAATTATTCAAATTGTGGTAAAGGTATTTCTGAGAAAAGCAGACCGATCGAAGCAAGATTAAATGCTTCAGCTCTTGATTTTAACTCTCAAAATTGCAATGCATTTTTAGACGAGATGTAAATAAATACTGGATGTGTCGCTTTAAATGTTTTTTATTCAATTTAAACTAAATCCAGAATCCAGAATCTTTACGATTATTTTACAAAATTACTAAGAATAGAAGAATAATGTTTTATACATTCTGAAAAGTTAAAATTGTTTATCCCTGGGCAAATAATTTATGCAATGATACAGATTAGGCAGTGGATGGTGCTGACAGGCTTTGCGACCACAGACTGTCACTTATCTGCCTGTCAGCTAGTAATGAACGCTTCTCTTTGGTGCGGTAATACAGAACGATTTGGATAATAGTCACATATGTGACGGTTTTAACTAGAATCGAAACCCGAATGATCAATCAACTTAAGTAAGCTTAATAATATTTTTTAAAAGCGGATGTGAGTGAAGACGCTGCAAAACTTCTAATATATGCAACTGAAATTAAAGCTTTGGCAAGTTGAATCTAGCTTAAAACTACCTCAAAGTTGTCAGTTTCGTCAAAGTGTATCGCGAAAATTAGCATTTTGTTGAACGAGCTAAGTTTATAATCATGTCTATCATTCTGGATTTTCATGCATAAACTGTAGAAATTTTGATATATTTACGATTTTCATTAACTAGGGTAATTGGGCTAACGTCAGACTATAATGTCGATGCTGCATAATGCACTTCACAGATTTCATTATCGTATATCATGTCAATTTGCAAATCACAAGAAAAATTTACTAAATAGCAACCATCAATCATTTCAAATCTGCTATTAAAAATTCCTTGACATTGTAGTCTTTTGATAGCTGAGCCAAACAGTGCAATTAGTTGTGATTATGGATTTATGTTTCAAAATTTTATTCACCACTAATCAATTTGTTCCTTCATTCGTCAAACAAGGATTATAGTTTGCGTGTGACAAGCATCGATGGTCGATGATCAAAGAATTGATAATAATTGGTGCAGAAATCCGGATAGGGTAAATCTCATCCTTGCATTAATTGGATCTTGGTTTGTGTATTGTGTCGGAGTGAATGGTCTACCGCCTCTTTAGTTAGAAGACATTTTGTCGGTTGCTGTTTTATTGGGTAATGTTACAATTACTCGGTGCTTGATTCAATTGAGTGAAGAACTTAATTGCTTGACTTTTTTTTTAATCTTGAAGAAATTGATGATCTGGTCAACGACTCAACGAGCTAGAACTAATCGACAAATCGACAAATATCTCATAAGTAGTATTACTTATGGATAATAGCGTATGTTTACTTCATGTTTTAAGATGTAAGATTGGTGTTCCACATTTGATCAATACTGAATTCTAGTGGCAGCAATTTTGCCATACAAAGGCTAAACTCGTTTAATTAACAAGCACTCAATTTGCTTCCAGCTTGTTTATCCTTCATATCCACCAAATAAAAACAATATTCGCCAACCAACCACACAAACTTTCCCCTACTATAAAACTTCAAGTTATACACAGTGATGATGTAAGTTGAGCGTTAAGCAAACACAGTGACAACACCAGGGCAAACCTCTAGTAATATATGGTGGAAGTTTCATCGTCAAAACTTGGCTTTTCTTGACTACAAACTCTCGGTAATGAGTCGAAGGTGCCAACTTGACGAATCGACAACAACTTCTCACTAAAGATTTAAGCTTATTTAAGCTTGCTTTAATAAATTTAATTAAATTAAGATTAAACTGAACGAAATTAGCTCTTGAAGAGTCAAATCTTTTAAACGAATCTTTCTTCAATGTCCAATGTGTGATTTTCATTGGGTTCATTATAAAAACATGAATTTTTGGCAAAATCAAATAAGTGTGGTTGTTTTTAATGAAAAAGTTTTCTACTTTTTGGTTTATACCTCTCTGGAAGAATCTCATCAATATTGAAATTACATCGAACCGAGTCACCAAATTATTCATAGAATTACAGGTCACAAAGCTTGCAATGCAGACTGACAACTAAATAAATACATCAACAAGATACAAGATCGGAATTACAAGAACATTGAATATATTTTTAGTAAAATTCTATTAAATGCAAATCAATAAAGCACTGACCATTCTCATCGTTCCATTATTGAATTATAACTGAAATCTGACCATTTCTAACATATTTGAGGTTTGTTATAGCCACTATAATGAACATATACAAGCTGAATGCAGCCAACTAATTATTACAGCACAATATTCAATGACTCGGCAGCAACTCTAATCTTAACAATTTCTCTAAAAAAAATATTTGTTTCAAATCCACAATTTTCTTTTCACAACGTTACCGCAATACGAGTAATATTCACATTTAATTTTTCACTTTGTTGGTTTTTATTTGCCGTGAAAACGAATGATATACTTCCATGCTCCATTGCGGTGGCAAACAACAAATATTGACGTTTAATAACAGCAGCAACGAATCAAAGACGTACTTGCGATGATTAGGTACGTTGATAAAGGTTCATTTATTTATTTATGGAACAGTTATTTCTGGGAAAAGCAGACCGATCGAAGCAACACTAAATCAATGACACTTTTTTTCAAACTTGTTTTATGTGCAAAAAGCGACAAGTGTTAAGATAAAGAGGGATATAATTATATAATTAATTACATAAAAAAATTAAAAATAAAGTTTAGGACGTGGATGAGATTATTCATTTTTATATTTTATTTAATTTAGAATCATAATAAAACTAAGATGGGTTTTTAGAAATTTGAAATTACTAATTACTAATTACTAGTTTCTAAAAACGCATCCGTTTTATAAAACATAAAAATGAATCATCAGAAAATCTCCCTCTTTAATCTTAACACTTGTCGCTTTTTGCACATTGTTAGTGACATAAAATAAGCTTGAAAAAAAATTGATTTAATCTTGCTTCGATCGGTCTGCTTTTCCCAGAAATACCTTTACCACAATTTGAATAATTTAAAAAATTTAGAAAATCTTGGAATTTGATTATATGAGACTTTGATATTTTTTTTATAGCACAATTCTTTCATTGTCCAAGATACTTTAATTTTATTTAATTTTTTTTATTCTTACGAATTCTTTGATTTTTCACAATTCTTCGTGGGTTTTTAATTTTTTTATAGTTTGATTCTCTGTAACTCTTTTTGACATTCTTCAAAATCAAATAATTTTTTATTTCTTGTTAGTATTCAAAATTCTTTGATTTTTTGTTGACTCTTTGATTTGCTAATTCATTGATTCTTAGTAGATTTCTTAAGGTTCTTTGATTTTTTAATTAACTCTTTGATTCTTTGATTAATTTTTTAATTTGCTAACATTTTTTGATTCTCTGTAACTCTTTTTGATATTCTTCAAAATCAGTTAATTTTTTGATTTCTTATTAGTATTCAAAATTCTTTGATTTTTTGTTACTATTTGGAATTTCAACTTTTCAGAATGAATAAATCATTATTCTTCTATTCTTAGTAATTTTGTAAAATAATCGTGAAGATTCTGAATCCTGGATCAGTTTAAATTGAATAAAAAACATTTAAAGCGACACATCCAGTATTTATTTACATCTCGTCTAAAAATGCATTGCAATTTTAAGAGTTAATTTTCGCATTCTTGCTGGCAAAATCAAGAGCTGAAGCATTCAAATATATGCCAAATAAACTCCAGGAAATCAAAAAAATGAACTAGAGAACAAAAAAATTAAAGTACTACAAAAAATTCGAGAATTATATAAGATTATAAAAAATTGGAGTAGTTCAAAGATTAGGTGTAGTATAAAAAATCAAAATAACTAGAACATTTAAAAAAATTGAGAATTGTGAAATTTGGAAAAGCTTTCAACAACACCTAAAAATCTTTAGAGTAAAAATGACCGAAAAATTACAACTTTCAAATTTTTTTTCGAATTGCAGCAAAAATATATGTTTTTAGCCCGGCGAATTCACTATTTATCTCGAAAACATTCTAATTTGAGAACTTTAAAAAATAAAAATTTTATTTGCAGTTTTCTCCGCCAAAGTAAAAAACTGAAAACACTGAACATACCATAAAAGTTCCAAAAATCAGAGAATTGTAAAAAACCAAAGACTCAAAAAATTCTAAAGCTCTTAAAAAATGTAGAAAATGTGAATAATAAAAAAATTTAGATAATGTGAATAATGTCAAAAATAAGACAATTGTAAAGTGAGCAAATCTTAAAAATTTATAATAATAAACAATTCTATATAACTAAAAAATATGAAGAATCTGAGAAGTCCACAAAACATAAAGATTTCAGACACCTTGAATAATTTAAAAAAATTAGAAAAACTTGGAATTTGATTACATGAGACTCTTTGATTTTGTATTTATATCGCGATTCTTTAATTGATCGAGATACTTTAAGTTTCTTCAGTTTTTTTTATTCTTACGTATTCTTTGATTTTTCACAATTTTTCGTGAGTTTTTAATTTTTTATAGTCTTTGACATTCTTTAATTCTTTGAAATTTGTTGACATTCTTTGATTCTTTGATATTCTTTGATTCTCTGTGACTCTTTTTAATATTCCTTGAAATCATTTAATTTTATATTTCTTGTTAGTTTTCAAAATTCTTTGATTTTTTGTTGATTCTTTGATTTGCTAATTCGCTGATTCTTATTAGGTTTCTTAAGGTACTTTGATTTTTTGATTAATTCTTTGATTCTCTGTTTAATTTTGTGATTTTTTAACATTCTTTGATTACTTGATATTCTTCGAAATCATTAAATTTTTTTATTTCTTGGTAGTATTCAAAGTTCTTTGATTTTTTTGTTACTATTTGAAATTCTTTGACTTCTTCTAGCTCATTGAGATTTTTTAATTTTATGGTTTTTTGATTGATTCGTTGATTCTTTGATTCGTTGACTCTTTGTGACTTGTTGACTAATTATGTTTTAGAAAGGTGATAAATGGTGGATGCGTTAGATGGGTGGATAACAGAATTATAAAAACATTCAAAAATTGATTCAAAAAATTCAAAAAATTTGTTAGTTTTCAGATCCAATTTGCATCAATAAAACAGAAACAGAGTGAATAGCTTACTGTCTTACAGGGTTTGGAATTATAACAAAATTGCAATGAAATAAAAACTATCCAAAAATGTTATGAAGAAGGAACTGTATGTTGATATATTTGTAACATTTAATTTGAAATTTTCTTCAAAAAACGTCAATTTTAAAGTATGATTAAATATCTTCAGTCTTTATTTCTGGCGAATTAATTGCAACTAGAATAATCAGTGTTTTATACATTACTGAAATTGCCTTTGTAAAAGGTCTTCTGAAGCTTCCATCAATGTATTAATTAATTAATGTTCCATTATTTTCAGTCATCATTGAATTTCTAGAAAATCATAAAATTGGACTTTCTGAAAATTGATTCTAAGGATTTGCTTCAAAAATCTGTTTTTGCGTTCACTTCAATGTTTTGAAATTTTAATACTTACAACTAAAACATAAGAATAATATTTAAACAAAATTGTAATGGCCCAAAAAATATGATAAATGGTGTATGCGCTAGGCTAAAATAAAAACTATCCATTTTTAAACGTTATGAAGAAGGAACTGTATGTTAAAATATTTACTATTACTGAAAGTGCCTTTATAAAAGGTCTTCTAAAGTTTCCATTGATGTATTAATTATTTAGTGTTCCATTATTTTCAGTCATATTTGAATTTCTACAAAATCATAAAATTTAACTTTCCAAAAATTGATTCGATGAATTTGCTACAGGAATCTGTTATTGCGGTTTAATACAATGTTTTTGAATTTCAATTTTCACGAAGAAAACGTATGAATAATTTTTAAACGAAATTGTAAGTTTTCTATGAGTATGATAAATGGTGGATGCGCCGGGTTGTAATAATAACTATCCAATTTTAAACGATATGAAGAAAGAACTGTGTGTTAATATATTTGTAACATTTAAACACAGTTTTCTTTATGTAATGCTAAACTGGTAAGAAGAATGAAGAAAAAACTGTTTCTTGAAATTTTCTTCAAAAAACGTCAATTTTAAAGTATGTTTAATTATCTTCAGTCTTTATTTCTGGCGAATTAATTGCAACTAGAATAATCAGTGTTTTTTACATTACTGAAATTGCCTTTATAAAAGGTCTTCTTGAGCTATGTTCCATTATTTCCAGTCATCAATGAATTTCTGTAAAATCATAAAATTGGACTTTCCAAAAATTGATTCTAAGGATTTGATTCAAAAATCTCTTTTTGCAGTTATTTCAATGTTTTAAAATTTCAATACTCACAAATAAATTATAAGAATAATATTTAAACAAAATTGTAATGGTTTTGAAAAATATGATAAATGGTGGATGCGCTGGGTTAAAATAAAAACTATTTATTTTTAATCGTTGTGAGCAAGAGACTGTGTCTTATTATATTTCTAACGTTTGCACACAGTTTTCTTTATGTAATGCTAAACTGGTAAGAAGAATGAAGAAAGAATGTTTCTTGAAATTTTTTTCAAAAAAAGTCATTTTTAAAGTATGTTTGAGTATCTTCAGTCTTTATAAAAGGTTTTCTGAAGTTTCAATTGATGTATTGTTTATTTAGTGTTCCATTATTTTTAGTCATCCTTGAATTTCTACAAAATCATAAAATTTGACTTTCCAAAAATTGATTCTATGAATTTGCTACAAGAATCTGTTATTGCTGTTCAATTCAATGTTTTTGAATTTTAATTTTCACGAAGAAAACGTATGAATAATCTTTAAACGAAATTGTAATTTTTCTAAGAGTATGATAAATGGTGGATGCGCCGGGTTCAAATTAAAAGTTTTTTTTTTTAAATTTATTTTTGAACGCTGTGAGAAAAAGGAAAGTGTTAATCTACTTGCAGAATTTCAATACAGTTTTCTCTAATTTTGTTCCAATTAATAAAAGAGATTAAAAAATTAGAATAAATAAAAATTGATTTTATCCCGATTTTGTTTCTTTCCAAATAAAGTATTACTATTGAAATTTGTCAAAACTATTGTTTTTTGTTAAGTTTTTTTGGCCATCAAAGAGATAATTGCAATAGTTGATTGTATCAATTTCTTTTAAAATCCACCGGAAACTCAAACTCGTTTCTTTAAATTGAAATAGTTCCAAACCACAAACGCCTCAAGAGACTGTTACAAACCCCAATCGATTAATAAAAATTTATAGAAACAGAAAAAATGTTGAATGGCAAAACTGAAAAATTAATTATAACCTAATTATTTCCAAGTCTAATTACTTTCTTTAAAAATATTTCCCTATTTTATAATGACTTTTTCTTGAAGCGTGTGAAAGCCGTCTTGCTTTTCCGCTTCTTAAACGTCTGTCGCCGTTTCCTTTAGATAGATTACCACTTTTTAAAGTCGACTTTCAATTACGTAGTCGACTTTTCGCGCTTCAACTTAACTTTTCCATGATCGTTAGAAAGTACTCGAGTACATGAAAAGTGAAGAGTGTCCTCATCGATCACGTCGACGTCGTCGGCATCTGACGTGTGGAATAGTAAATGTCGATATTAAACATAAATCGAAGGGTCATAAAAGCCATCCGTCCGATATATAGGACCGCGCTTCCATTACCTAAATGTGTTGAACGATGTTGTTCTGCCTGTGTGCATCGGCCTCTAGCATTCTTCAGTAATTCCTCAAATGTAGAAATTTTTGCTTAGATGAAACTGTCTATGTTCGAAAATTGTTCTAATTGTCAGACTCACTAATAATAGTGGTAATTAGCAGTCCGGACTGCTTATTAACTATTGTATAAATTATTGCTTCCAAACTGTTTGATATCGTGCGCGAATACATAGTAGCAATTCCATGTAAATTAACGTGTATTCAATATATTCAAATCAACTTTTAATATTGTAAACATTGTTAAATTGTCTATTTATACATCCAAAAATAAATTCTAATTAGCTAAAAATAATTTTTTTCTAATTAATAAAACGTTATATTGAGAGACAAGCTTGCAGATATTGCAAGATTTAAATTAATCATTACGTTGTAACTCTGTTCTAGAAGCCACTAACATAGCTATGCACTTACGTGTGCATTAAATTAGAATATCATACTCATATCATGCTGTTAAATTTATAGGAAATATGCAAAGTTATGTACTGAGCTTTTTCAGCAACAATGTGTTCTTAGTATATCAGTTTTTGTATGTTTAAGCACATTGTTTCGAAAATTACGCACTCGTGACTCATCCTTTTGATACCTCACGAACTTTTCCAATTAGTGAAAACTTCATAGAAAAAAGAAAGCGCAATGGCTAAATATTTTATATATTTTTTTTTTCTAATTAAGGCAAAATGTTCATACGTTTCTTGATTTCTTGACATTCTCTGATTTTTGAGATTTTTTGTACTTTTATTAATTTCTGTATGCTTAGAAGTTCTTCACTACTTTCGAATTCTTTGATGCTTTTGAATTCTATAATTTCTTTATAATTTCTTATTCTTTAAAATTATTAGACTTTCTAATTTTTTGAAATTTTGAAATGTTTTTTTAGTCTTAGATTTTCTAAGAATTCTATTTCCTGCCATTTTTTGACTATTCGAAAATTTTTGATTCATTAATAATCTCTGATAACCTTTTTTCAAATTTGTTAATGTTTTAATTTTTGTTTTTAATTTTTTGGTTCTTTAGTTCTGTAATATTTTTTATGATTTTTTCAAACTTTGAGGGATCTTTTGATTTTTTGACTCTTTCACATTTTTTTGGAGTCTTTGAAATTCTACGATGTCTTGTGGTTCTGTTTCTATGAATTTTTTATTTTTCAATATACTTCAATATTTTTTGGTTGTTTGATTTTTTGTTTTCTTGAGAATCTCCAATATTGTTTAACTCGTTGGACTTCTTTCAATTCTTGCAATTCCTTAATTCCTTCAGACTCTTTCAAAGTCTTTTACTTTTATAGATTTATTGAGTTTTTAAAATTTTTTGGCTCTTTTGGATTTTTTGATATTTTTCAATAATTTTAGATTCTCCAATTCTTTGAGATGTACGACTTCTTGTGATCCTTTCTGATTTTTGTATATTTTATGATTTTTTGTTATTATTCGACTCTTCGAAATCATGTCTGTTTGAGATTCTTTGAATTTTTTAGATTTTTTTTGGATATGCTTTAAATGCTTAAAATGTTGGAAATTTTATGCTCTTTTGGAGTCTTTGAATTTCTACCGCATCTTGTTCTGTGATTTTTTGATTGTTCAATGTTTTCCAATTTTTTCAGGTTTTTTGATTTCTTCAAAATCTTTAATATAAGTTTACTCGTTGGATTTTTTCCAATTCTTTAATTTCTTCAGACTCTTCTACATTCTTTGATTTTTTGAATCTGAATTTTTTGTTTTTTTTTTAATTTTTCACAAATTTTAGTTTCTTCGATTTTTTGAGCTTTACAATTTCTTGTGATTTTTTTGAATTCGATTGTTTTTCCAAACTCCTCGATTTTTTTATATTTTTTGATTTTTTGCTATTCTTCGAATTTTTTAAACTATTTGATCCATTGTTTGAGATTCTTTGAATTTTTCAGATTTTCTTGGATATCAATTAAATGTTTGAAATTTTCATTAATCATAGATTTTTCGAGATTGTTTGATTCTTCAACAGTTTTTAAATTGTGTTTTTTTGAAATTCATCGATTATTTGAGAACTTGTTCTTTGATATTTTTTATTGTTTATGATTTAAGGCTTTTCAATTTTTAGAGTTTTTTTGATTTTTTAAGATTCCTCGATTCTTTGTGATCCTTTGGAATTTTTGACTTTTTGACATTTTTTTTCAAGTTTTTTTGGCTTTTTGTTTTCTTTAGAATCTTTAATATTGGTTTACTCGTTGGACTTTTTTCAATTCTTTAATTTCTCCAAACTCCTTTAGATTCTTTGATTTTTGAAGCTCTTTAATTCTTTAAAATTTTTCAGTTCTTTTAAAATTTTTTAAAAATTTTGGATTCTTCGATTTCTTGTGATTGTTCTAGAGTTTTTAAATTTGAATTTTTTATTTTTGCCATTCTTTGATTTTTTGAAATTATTTGATTCTTTGTCTGAGATTCTTTGAATTTTTTAGTTTTTTTTTGGATATGCTTTAAATGTTGGAAACTTTCTTTAATCATAAATTTTTCGAGATTGTTTGATTTTTCAACATTCTCAAAATTTTTAATTTTCCGAGATTCTTCAATAATTGAGGTTTCTTTTTTTAAGGTTCTTAAATTTTTTGATATTTTTTATTGTTTAAAATTTGAAGTTTTTCAATATTTTTAATTTTTTCGATTCCTTAAGATTCTTTGATTTTTTGTGATAATTTGGAATTTTTGTCTTTTTGACATTTTTTGATTCTTTGATATTTTTTATTTTTTTAAGATTTCTTCATCTCTTAAGGTTTTTTGAAATTTTTCGATTCCTTGAGGTTGTTATAAAATCTTTGAATTTTTGAAATTCTTAATTTTTTTGGAGTCTTTGAATTTCTACGATTTCTTGTTCTAGGTTTCTATGGGATTTTTTGATTGTTTAATGTACTTCAATTTTTTCCGGTTTTTTGATTTCTTCAGAATCTTTTAGATTCTTTGATTTTTTGAGGTTTTTTGATTCTTCAAAATTCTTTGGTTCTTTAGGAATTCTTGAAATTTTTTGAAAGTTTTAGAATCCTCGATTCTTTAGATTTACAATTTCTTGTGATTCTTCTAGATTTGATAGTTTTATTCAACATTTTTCTAAATTTTCTGATTTTTTGCCATTGTTTGATATTTTGAATTTATTTGATTTTTCGTCTGTTTGAGATTCTTTGAATTTTAGAATTTTTTTGGTTAAATGTTTGATTTTTTTTTTTATTCAGACTTTTTGAAATTGTTTGATTCTTCAACATTCTCAAAATTTTAGATTTTTCGAGATTCTTCGATTATTTGAGGTTTCTTTTTAGAATTTCCTTAAATTCTTTGATATTTTTTTTTGTTTATGATTTAAGGTTTTTCAATTTTTCAAGGTTATTCTATATTTTAATATCCTTTGGTATTTGTAATCCTTTGGAATTTTTGACTTTTTGACATTTTTTGATTCTATGAGACTTGTTGATTTTTTAAATTTTTTTGAAATTGTTCGATTATTTGAGGTTCTTAGAGATTCTTTGATTGTTTTGTTCTTAGTCTTTGAAATTCTACGATTTTTTGTGGTTCTATGATTGTTTAATGTACTTTAATTTTTTGTTTGGTTTTTAAATTTTGTGATTTTTTGGGAATCTTCAAAATTGTTTTACTCGTTGGACTTTTTACAATTTCATTAGATTCTTTTTGAGATTCTTTGATTCTTCTAAAATCATTGATTCTTTTATATTGTTATATTATATTATTTTATATTGCCATTCTTTGATTACATTAATTATTCGATTATTTTTGAGATTGTTTGAATTTTCCACGTTCTTAAAATTTTTTTGAGATTCTTGGAATATCTGAGGTTTTTTAAGGTTCTTCTCTCATTCTTTAACCTTTTAATGTTCTTGAGTCGTCCGACATTTTCAATTTCTGGTCATTTTGTTTAAAAATTTTTTATGCCAAGAACGTGTAAAATTCTTGAAAAAATCAATTCTAAAATATTTGGCGTTTTGCGCTGATGTAAATCAAAAATGACTTTCACTGTAGATACAGAATGACATTTCAATGTATAGACCAAAAGCCCAAAGTGAATATTTACAGCTTGACGCTCAGCTGACCTATTCCGAATTTCCGGATCGATTTCAGATTAGAATGAACATCAATTTTCTGTAATTGCGATGATATTAAAAATTGAATAAAGTTAGGAAATTCGCTATTTAACACCATCGTTTATTAATTCCATAAATTTGATTAAAATCCACTTGTTAGCATTTGTCGATTTAAACAGTAACTTCCTTGCTAATATACTACAGACAAATTAATACTAGTCAAGTGGAAACATTAATTACGATAACAACGAAGGGCCGATTGTTTACTTTAATTGCAGCGTTTGTTCGGGAACAACGAATGACACTTGAAATCATTTGTAAACGAATTTAACTTTCTAGGATAAATTCCAGATTGTTGAGATAAAAGTCGACGAATGCTATCAATGAGGAAAATAAAGAATGACTGAGGGAAATTAAACAAACTGTAAATGAACGAATGGAAACAATGGATTAAAAAGACGAGAAATTTAATCACATAGACTACCAATTTAAAATTCTCAAATTACTTCTAAATCCTTCAATTTTTTTAATTAGTAAATAAAAATGCAAATAGGAAATTTTTGTTTGATGAAGCATCTTCCTCTCTGTTTTTAATCATGCTAATAAAAGCAAATATCTAATAAGCTTAATGTGGATAAAAGCTCCATAATATCATTACTTTTCCTGTTTTATACCTCGTCATAAACTCTAGGTATCCTTTAAAAGCTGCATTTAGAACATGAATATTGACATCGTCCGGTTCAGTCGTTTACTCTTTTAATATACATTTCCCTCGATCCTCTTTTGCGGTGACAAGAGTATATCTTCACTTCATTGATAACGACGCCTCTCTTTTACTCGCAAACAACAAGCTTCGAAACTGTCGACAAAGGATTGTAAGCTCTTTATGAATTTGAGAACAGAGTCTTTTGATGTAACTCGATGGTCGCCCATAATCGTCAAGTGTCGATGCTATTAAATGTCTTTCAAAAGCCGCTTACGGATATTTAAACATTTTCCCGGATTTAAGTATCATTTTTAAAGAGTAGCTTTGTTGGAAATAGCTTAAACTTAGTGTTGTGGTAAGACTTAAACAGCGTTTTTATCGTACGATTAAATCGAACTTTTGACCCTCCTAACTCCATTTCTATTATCGCCTAACATATCGAAGCCAGCTTATGATTAATTTATATTTCATTGATTCCGGACGAAAAGCACACAAGAGGTAGAATTTGATGTTCCTTCTTTGAATTGTCATCACACTCACAGTTTTTTCAGTCCCTTAATAAAAAATATATAGGATTTGTTTTCCCCCGCTTCCGGCTGAAATATTGTTAGCACTTTGGCATTTTTCATCACTGACCCTTTCTCTATGTGTGTTTGAAGTGGTGCTATTACAGCGTGTGTAGCACGAGTGTTTTTGTTCGTACAAAAATGGAGAACATTCTTCACGCAGCTATCTTTTATGCATTGATTTACGTCGGTGGGCGGTTGCGAAAAAAAATTATATCACAATTCTCAGTTTGGCCGGTCTGTAGGTTAATTAACGGTCGTAAATTGCGGAGGCAAGCGAATACTCTCTACTACGTGGGTCACATTAAAATATGGCCGTTTTATTTCAGCTTTGCTTTATTAAATTCCATCAAAGGGTTTGTTTTCGCAGACGTGACCGCAGGGTGGGCGATAATGGCTAGAATTTATTTAATCTTGATATTTTTTAAATGTTGATATTACTTACGATTAGGTTTTTGAGGCAATCTGCAACTCACCTGAAAAAAATAAACACAAGAATTATTATAAATTTTGAATTTTGATTTGTCTTAAGAATTTTCATTTTTACGGATTGCTAAAATGGTTATAAAACGCAAATTGAATAAATAATCTCTATTATATAACAGGATTTGGAATTGTAACAAAATTGCATTGTCTTTTAGGAAAATGATAAATGGTGGATGCGCCAGGCTAGACTTGAAACTTATTCTTCTTGAAATTACTTTCAAAAGTTGATTTTTGACTAATTCAAAATTTATTATTTTTATTGATTAATTGATTTCCAGAGCATCAAAAAAACAGTTTTTTTTAGTTTTTTTTGCTAAAAAAAATAAAAATTCTAGTTTTTGAAAAGTTGTTTTATAATCTATTTTTCTGTAGATATTAAAGTTTTCGAATTTTTATTAAAAATAAAACGCAAACAACGTCAGTATTTCTCATGTTACAAGATTTGAGATTATACCAAAATTGCAACGATTTTGAGAAACATAAAAAATGGTGGATGCGTCGGGATAAAACATTTAAAATTATTCATTTTTAAACGTCGTGAAAGGAAACCTGTGTTTTAAACTAAACTGTTATGAAAAATAATTGATTCAATTTTTTTTGACGTTTCTGATTCTAATCGTTTTAGAAGACACAAACGCATAAACAATGTTTGTATCTCTTCATTTAAAAAAGTTTTTTCTATGTTCTTGGACCTGAAAAAGTTGAGATATAGTCCAGGAAGTTTTATTAAATGTTCTGATTGTGTTTTCCGCAAGACGCGACGATTGTTTCAACAAATATGTATTCAATAAAATTTGTAATTTCAAATCTATTTTGTTTTTGAGACTTTTTAAATTTCTGTAATTTCTTTTAATCTTTTCAATTTTTTTGATGTTTAGAAGTTTTTTGATTCTTTGATTATTTTATATTCTATAATTCTTTAGTTGCTTAGAAATTTGGGACTTTTTACTTTTTTTGAGATTTTTCAATTTGTCTAGATTTTGTGTTTTTTGATTCTCAAAGATCCTCAAATCTTTGAGATTTTTTGATGTATTTTTGTTCTGTGATTTTTTTAAATCTTATTTTCTATCATTTGTTGACTATTCGAAATTTTTAAAATTTGTTAGTATCAATTTTTTTATTATTTTTCGATTCTTCCGATTCTTTGAGTTTCTTTAGTTCTGTAATATTTTTCAATTCTTGTGACTTTTCCATTTTTTGGAACTTTCTAAATTTTATGAGATCTTTCAATTTTTTGACTTTTTTCGATTCTTTGAATATTTTCCTCTATGAGATTGTTTGATTTCTTGAGGTTCTTCGAGATTTTGTTTGATTTTTTGTCCTTTTAAATTTTTTGAGATTCTATGATTTCATGTAGTTCTATGAGATTCTTTGATTGTATACTGAACATTAATTTTTTAAGGTTTTTCAATTTTTTGATTTGTTGAAAATCTTCAATATAGTTGTTACTGGCTGGTCTTTTTCCAATTCTTGCAGTTTTTTAAATCCTGCCGACTATTCCAGATTCTATTAAATTTTTCGATTTTTTAAATTGTTTTCATCTTTCGAGTTTTACTATTCTTCGAGTATTTTTGAGATTTTTTGATTCTTCTTTTTTTTTAAATTCTTTGATATTTTTTGATAATGTTAAATTTTCCGATTCTTCAAGATTTGCAATTTTTTGTAATTTTTTTAAATTTGATTAAAACTTTTTGATTTTTCCATAGTTTTTGAATATTGGCCATACCTTGATTTTTTTAAATTATTTTCTTTGGAGTTATTTTCAAAAGCTGATTTCTAGCAAGTTTGAAATTAATGGTTTTTTGATCATAAACACCTGGACTTTATTTTGAAAGTTTTTTCTACTTAAAAAAAAATAATTTCCATGTTACAAGATTTGAAATTATAATAAAATTGCAACGTGTTTTGAGCTAAATGGAAAATGGTGGATGCGCCGGGATAGAAAAATAAAAATATTCATTTTTAAACGTTGTAAAAGAAAAACTGTGTTTTAATGCTTTCAACAATTAAATGATACAAGGAATTTACTTCAATTTTTTTGACTTTTCTGATTCTAATTGTTTTCGAAGACAAACGCATAATCAATGTTTGTATTTCTCAATTTAGAAAAGTTCTTTCTGTGTTCTTGGACCTGAAATAGTTGAGATATAGTCCAGGAAATTTTATATTGAAGGTTCAGATTGTGTGTTCCGGAAGACGCAACGGTTATTTCAACAAATATATATTCAATTAAATTATTTTTGAGACTTTTTGACTTTCTGGAATTTTTTTTAATCTTTTCAATTTCTTTGATGCTTAGAAGTTTTTCACTACTTTTTGATTCTTTGATGCTTTTAAATTCTATAATTTCCTTTATTCTATGATTCTTTGACTGCATAGAAGTTTGGGACTTTTTACTTTTTTCGAGATTTTTCGATTTGTTTACATTTCTTGTTTATTCATTCTTCGATAATCTCTGATTTTTTTTTAGAATCTTATTTTCTATCATTTGTTGACTATCCGAAATTGTTTGATTCATTAATAATCTTTGATAATTTTCAACTTTTCTCGAATTTGTTAGTATTTCAATTTTTTTTTTATTTTTCGGTTCTTTCGATTCTTTGAGTTTCTTTAGTTCTGTAATATTTTTTAATTTATTGTGACTTTTTCATTCCTTGAAACTTTTCAAAATTTTATGAGATAATTTTTCGACTTTTTGACTTTTTCCGATTTTTTGAATTTTTTCTCTTCTGAGATTGTTTGATTTCTTGAGGTTCTATAAGATTCTTTGATTGTTTACTGAACTTTGTTGTTTTAAGGTTTTTCAATTTTTTGATTTCTTAATAATCTTCAATATAGTCGTTACTCGCTGGTCTTTTTCCAATTCTTGCAGTTTTTTAAATCCTCCAGACAATTCCAAATTCTATAAAATTTTTCGATTCCTTGAAAAGTTTTGATTCTATGACATTTTTTGTAATGTTTTGATCTTTCGCGATTATCGATTTTTTGAGTATTTTTCAGATTTTTTGATTTTTCTTTTTGATAAATTCTTTTAAAAAATAAGACGCAAACAACGTGAATAATTTCCATGTTACAAGATTTGAGATTATAATAAAATTGCAACGTGTTTTGAGTAAGATGAAAAATGGTGGATGCGCCGGAATAAAAATAAAAGTATTCGTTTTTAAACTTCGTAAAAGAAAAACTGTGTTTTAATGTTTTCACCAATTATTACTGATTCAAACCGTTTCGGGAGACTCAAACGCATAAATATTGTTTGTATTTCCGCTATTTAGAAGTTTTTTCTGTGTTCTTGGATCTGAAAAAGTTGAGATATAGTCCAGAAAGCCTTTCCTGATTTGTTTTGTCTGTCGCATGTAGCTGACATTTACTAATTGCTTGCTGATATTTTTGTTTAGCAAAATCTCTCTTCTCTCTGAACCGTAAATACTTTCAACCATCAATGATCTGGAAGATTAAACTCACAAGATATAATGTCAACAAGAAATCAGTTTCTGAATCATATCTCTATTTAAATTCAGTCAACATTATAAAAAAAAACTCTCTGAGATGAAACAGAATTTGTAATAAAATTTTATTTTTTGCAAAATGTCCCAACGATCTTGTTCTAATTATTATCTCATTTAGATCTCTTCCTTCTTTTCCCTCATTCATCATCTCTCTCCCAATCTCTTTCCATTTGCATGTCGACCGAATAAATTTCACGGGCGTTGGTTGAAATATGGGCGTTTAAGAGATGCCGACAGCAACATCATGCATTATTGTTATTTTCGGCGACGACCGACAACGTTTCGTTTTTGTTTTGCACGTGCGCCGGATCCCATCGAATCATGTTGTGTTTTAATGAAAGTCGACGGCGCGTACACGAGTCGAGTGCCTTCCGGGCTTACATACAAGCCTTTGTCCTCTTTCCTATAACACTGCAACATGGAAATTTTCTAAAAACAAAAATATAACAAGCTAGTCTATATCTCTCGTTTTTATTCAAATTATTAATGGATGGAAGGATTTTAGTTTTATTTTGTTAATATTGTTAGAGAAGGTTTTGTAATGGAAATTTTAACGTTTGAGGTCAAATGTTGTTATTTTTCTTTAGGAAATTAGATCCTCTAATAAGCAGTTCATTTTTACTCATTAATCACATCGTTGTCTCGCTATTTAAATGTAAACAAGCCAACAATATGGATGTAATTCCGTTTTATATTCAGCAACGAGTTTATTTTGTGTCGTTGTAGCGAATACGCATACAACTGGCATGTTAATTGTCGTCGTCACTCCAATTTTTAATCCTCGAACATTCTTCAACTCATTTTAACGCTCGATTCGATTATGCAAATGTACACTGAAAAAGTCGCTAAACTTTATCGCATTTCTTACTTTAGCTATGTCACAAAGTTTCGACTGCTTTTCCAACTATAAACATTACTTTTCACTCGAAAATTGTTGTAATATACATACGGATTTTTGATTCAAATCTTTTCAAAGCAAATTCTCTACTCATCTACTAATCCTTATTAAGTCTTTTGAATTATTTACGCGGATGTTTACTCAAACTTCGCTCTCTGCAAATTGATTTTCGCCAGTCTTTTTATTAATTAGAACATGAACCAAAAAGAGGTTTTTCAAGGAAAAGAACTACGTAATAAAGTCAAGTTTTAAAATCTAATTAAAAATTGAATAGAACGTCGAACAAACCTCAAACTTCAGAGTAACGGCTTAGATGGAAGAAATTTTTTCATAAGAAATTTGAAGCTAAAATTTTTGACAAAGATCAAATGGACTTAGATTTTGAGTCACGAAACGAAAATAAAAACTTGATAAAAATTAGTCTTGGAAATCAAGATTTTAACTCTTGGTTTCAACAAATTTTACTCCAACGAAATGAATAATTTAGATTGTATCAATATATTCAAAATTATACAAAATTGCATTGTGTTTTGAGAGATAAATAAATAGTGGATGCGCCGGGCCCGATTCAAATAAATTATTCTAGAAATTTGTTTCTTATTTAATGTAGAATCCAATCAATGAACTGCTGAAAAAACAATAAAAAGAAAATATAACAGAATTGTATTTTATCTTAGAGAATTATAGATGGTGGATGCGCGGGGCAAGACTGACTCAAAAATTAAATAAAACGGAAAGTGAAAGCGTCAAACGAACCTCAAACTGTATAGTAACATTTCAGAAGGCTCACATTTATAACAATAGAAAATTTTCAAAAATTGATTTTATAAATTGGTCTGCAACAAAATTTTTGACTCATATTAAATGGTTTCAGATTTAGCTTCACGAAAATCCTACTCTAAAAACATCACCATTTAGTTCTTTTTGGACTTACTCTTAACATTTGTTATTCAATTTATTGCTACAAAAACAATAAAAACTTGAAACTTCCAAAAATTGATTTTTTGAACTAGTTTTGGATATTGATTTTTCAACTTTTGTCGTCAACAAATTCGACTCAAACGAGATAAATATTTAAGATTATATCAAAATATTTGGAATTATAGCAAAATTACATTATATTTTGAGGGCTGAATAAATAGTGGGTACGCCGGATTAGACTTTAATAAATAATTCTAGAAATTTGTTTCTTATTTAATGCAGAGTTCAATCACTAAATTTCTGGCGAAACAAAATTATTAAATATAGCAGAATTGCATTTTATTTTGGAGACTTATAGATGGTGGATGCGCCGGGAAACTGTCTTAGAAATTAAGAAGAACTGAAGTTGAAAGCGTCAAACAAACCTCAAACTTTACAGTAACATTTCAGAAGGCTCACATTTATAACAATAGAAAATTTTCAAAAATTGATTTTATAAGTTGGTCTGCAACAAAATTTTTGACTAATACTAAATGGTTTCAGATTTAGCTTCACGAAAATCCTACTCTAAAAACATCACCATTTAGTTCTTTTTGGACTTACTCTTAACATTTGTTATTCAATTTATTGCTACAAAAACAATAAAAACTTGAAACTTCCAAAAATTGATTTTTTGGACTAATTTTGGATATTGATTTTTCAACTTTTGTCGTCAACAAATTCGACTCAAACAAGATAAATAATTAAGATTATATCAAAATATTTGGAATTATAGCAGAATTACCTTATATTTTGAGGGCTGAATAAATAGTGGGTACGCCGGATTAGACTTTAATAAATAATTCTAGGAATTTGTTTCTTATTTAATGCAGAGTTCAATCACTAAATGCTGAAGAAGCAGAAGAATTAAATATAGCAGAATTGCATTTTATTTTGGAGACTTATAGATGGTGGATGCGCCGGGAAACTGTCTTAAAAATTAAGAAGAACTAAAATTGAAAGCGTCAAACAAACCTCAAACTTTATAGTAACATTTCAGAAGGCTCACATTTGTAACAATAGAAAATTTTCAAAAATTGATTTTATAAG
Source organism: Latheticus oryzae (assembly GCA_030157265.1). Taxonomy (NCBI): domain Eukaryota; kingdom Metazoa; phylum Arthropoda; class Insecta; order Coleoptera; family Tenebrionidae; genus Latheticus; species Latheticus oryzae. The sequence goes on from CM058050.1 coordinate 15,882,233, forward strand.
TTGGTCTGCAACAAAATTTTTGACTCATATTAAATGGTTTCAGATTTAGCTTCACGAAAATCCTATTCTAAAAACATCACCATTTAGTTCTTTTTGGACTTACTCTTAACATTTGTTATATAATTTATTGCCACAGAAACACTAAAAACTCGAAACTTCCAAAAATTGATTTTTTGAATTAGTTTTGGATATTGATTTTTCAACCCTTGTCTTCAACAAATTCGACTCAAACTAGATAAATAATTGAGATTATATCAAAATATTTAGAATTATAGCAAAATTACATTATATTTTGAGGGCTGAATAAATAGTGGGTACGCCGGATTAGACTTTAATAAATAATTCTAGAAATTTGTTTTTTATTTAATGCAGAGTTCAATCACTAAATTGCTGAAAAAGCAAAAAAATTAAATATAGCAGAATTACATTTTATTTTGGAGATTTATAGATGGTGGATGCGCCGGGAAACTGTTTTAAAAATTAAGAAGAACTAAAATTGAAAGCGTCAAACAAACCTCAAACTTTATAGTAACATTTCAGAAGGCTCACATTTGTAACAATAGAAAATTTTCAAAAATTGATTTTATAAGTTGGTCTGCAACAAAATTTTTGACTCATATTAAATGGTTTCAGATTTAGCTTCACGAAAATCCTATTCTAAAAACATCACCATTTAGTTCTTTTTGGACTTACTCTTAACATTTGTTATATAATTTATTGCCACAGAAACACTAAAAACTCGAAACTTCCAAAAATTGATTTTTTGAACTAGTTTTGGATATTGATTTTTCAACCCTTGTCTTCAACAAATTCGACTCAAACTAGATAAATAATTGAGATTATATCAAAATATTTAGAATTATAGCAAAATTACATTATATTTTGAGGGCTGAATAAATAGTGGGTACGCCGGATTAGACTTTAATAAATAATTCTAGAAATTTGTTTTTTATTTAATGCAGAGTTCAATCACTAAATTGCTGAAAAAGCAAAAAAATTAAATATAGCAGAATTACATTTTATTTTGGAGATTTATAGATGGTGGATGCGCCGGGAAACTGTTTTAAAAATTAAGAAGAACTAAAATTGAAAGCGTCAAACAAACCTCAAACTTTATAGTAACATTTCAGAAGGCTCACATTTGTAACAATAGAAAATTTTCAAAAATTGATTTTATAAGTTGGTCTGCAACAAAATTTTTGACTCATATTAAATGGTTTCAGATTTAGCTTCACGAAAATCCTATTCTAAAAACATCACCATTTAGTTCTTTTTGGACTTACTCTTAACATTTGTTATATAATTTATTGCCACAGAAACACTAAAAACTCGAAACTTCCAAAAATTGATTTTTTGAACTAGTTTTGGATATTGATTTTTCAACCCTTGTCTTCAACAAATTCGACTCAAACTAGATAAATAATTGAGATTATATCAAAATATTTAGAATTATAGCAAAATTACATTATATTTTGAGGGCTGAATAAATAGTGGGTACGCCGGATTAGACTTTAATAAATAATTCTAGAAATTTGTTTTTTATTTAATGCAGAGTTCAATCACTAAATTGCTGAAAAAGCAAAAAAATTAAATATAGCAGAATTACATTTTATTTTGGAGATTTATAGATGGTGGACGCGCCGGGAAACTGTCTTAGAAATTAAGAAAAACTAAAATTGAAAGCGTCAAACAAACCACAAACTTTATAGTAACATTTCAGAAGGCTCACATTTATAACAATAGAAAATTTTCAAAAATTGATTTTATAAGTTGGTCTGCAACAAAATTTTTGACTCATATTAAATGGTTTCAGATTTAGCTTCACGAAAATCCTATTCTAAAAACATCACCATTTAGTTCTTTTTGGACTTACTCTTAACATTTGTTATATAATTTATTGCCACAGAAACACTAAAAACTCGAAACTTCCAAAAATTGATTTTTTGAACTAGTTTTGGATATTGATTTTTCAACCCTTGTCTTCAACAAATTCGACTCAAACTAGATAAATAATTGAGATTATATCAAAATATTTAGAATTATAGCAAAATTACATTATATTTTGAGGGCTGAATAAATAGTGGGTACGCCGGATTAGACTTTAAAAAATAATTCTAGAAATTTGATTCTTATTTAATGCAGAGTTCAATCACTAAATTGCTGAAGAAGCAGAAGAATTAAATATAGCAGAATTGCATTTTATTTTGGAGACTTATAGATGGTGGATGCGCCGGGAAACTGTTTTAAAAATTAAGAAGAACTAAAATTGAAAGCGTCAAACAAACCTCAAACTTTATAGTAACATTTCAGAAGGCTCACATTTGTAACAATAGAAAATTTTCAAAAATTGATTTTATAAGTTGGTCTGCAACAAAATTTTTGACTAATACTAAATGGTTTCAGATTTAGCTTCACGAAAATCCTACTCTAAAAACATTACCATTTAGTTCTTTTTGGACTTACTTTTAACATTTGTTATATAATTTATTGCCACAGAAACAATAAAAACTCGAAACTTCCAAAAATTGATTTTTTGAACTAGTTTTGGATATTGATTTTTCAACTCTTGTCTTCAACAGATTCGACTCAAACGAGATAAATATTTAAGATTATATCAAAATATTTGGAATTATAGCAGAATTACATTATATTTTGAGGGCTGAATAAATAGTGGGTGCGCCGGATTAGACTTTAATAAATAATTCTAGAAATTTGTTTCTTATTTAATGTAGTGTTCAATCACTAAATTGCTGAAGAAGCAGAAGAATTAAATATAGCAGAATTGCATTTTATTTTGGAGACTTATAGATGGTGGATGCGCCGGGAAACAGTCTTAGATATTAAGAAGAACTAAAATTGAAAGCGTCAAACAAACCTCAAACTTTATAGTAACATTTCAGAAGGCTCACATTTATAACAATAGAAAATTTTCAAAAATTGATTTTATAAGTTGGTCTGCAACAAAATTTTTGACTCATATTAAATGGTTTCAGACTTAGCTTCACGAAAATCCTACTCTAAAAACATCACCATTTAGTTCTTTTTGGACTTACTCTTAACATTTGTTATATAATTTATTGCCACAGAAACACTAAAAACTCGAAACTTCCAAAAATTGATTTTTTGAACTAGTTTTGGATATTGATTTTTCAACCCTTGTCTTCAACAAATTCGACTCAAACTAGATAAATAATTGAGATTATATCAAAATATTTAGAATTATAGCAAAATTACATTATATTTTGAGGGCTGAATAAATAGTGGGTACGCCGGATTAGACTTTAATAAATAATTCTAGAAATTTGTTTTTTATTTAATGCAGAGTTCAATCACTAAATTGCTGAAAAAGCAAAAAAATTAAATATAGCAGAATTACATTTTATTTTGGAGATTTATAGATGGTGGACGCGCCGGGAAACTGTCTTAGAAATTAAGAAAAACTAAAATTGAAAGCGTCAAACAAACCACAAACTTTATAGTAACATTTCAGAAGGCTCACATTTATAACAATAGAAAATTTTCAAAAATTGATTTTATAAGTTGGTCTGCAACAAAATTTTTGACTCATATTAAATGGTTTCAGATTTAGCTTCACGAAAATCCTATTCTAAAAACATCACCATTTAGTTCTTTTTGGACTTACTCTTAACATTTGTTATATAATTTATTGCCACAGAAACACTAAAAACTCGAAACTTCCAAAAATTGATTTTTTGAACTAGTTTTGGATATTGATTTTTCAACCCTTGTCTTCAACAAATTCGACTCAAACTAGATAAATAATTGAGATTATATCAAAATATTTAGAATTATAGCAAAATTACATTATATTTTGAGGGCTGAATAAATAGTGGGTACGCCGGATTAGACTTTAAAAAATAATTCTAGAAATTTGATTCTTATTTAATGCAGAGTTCAATCACTAAATTGCTGAAGAAGCAGAAGAATTAAATATAGCAGAATTGCATTTTATTTTGGAGACTTATAGATGGTGGATGCGCCGGGAAACTGTTTTAAAAATTAAGAAGAACTAAAATTGAAAGCGTCAAACAAACCTCAAACTTTATAGTAACATTTCAGAAGGCTCACATTTGTAACAATAGAAAATTTTCAAAAATTGATTTTATAAGTTGGTCTGCAACAAAATTTTTGACTAATACTAAATGGTTTCAGATTTAGCTTCACGAAAATCCTACTCTAAAAACATTACCATTTAGTTCTTTTTGGACTTACTTTTAACATTTGTTATATAATTTATTGCCACAGAAACAATAAAAACTCGAAACTTCCAAAAATTGATTTTTTGAACTAGTTTTGGATATTGATTTTTCAACTCTTGTCTTCAACAGATTCGACTCAAACGAGATAAATAATTAAGATTATATCAAAATATTTGGAATTATAGCAGAATTACATTATATTTTGAGGGCTGAATAAATAGTGGGTGCGCCGGATTAGACTTTAATAAATAATTCTAGAAATTTGTTTCTTATTTAATGTAGTGTTCAATCACTAAATTGCTGAAGAAGCAGAAGAATTAAATATAGCAGAATTGCATTTTATTTTGGAGACTTATAGATGGTGGATGCGCCGGGAAACAGTCTTAGATATTAAGAAGAACTAAAATTGAAAGCGTCAAACAAACCTCAAACTTTATAGTAACATTTCAGAAGGCTCACATTTATAACAATAGAAAATTTTCAAAAATTGATTTTATAAGTTGGTCTGCAACAAAATTTTTGACTCATATTAAATGGTTTCAGACTTAGCTTCACGAAAATCCTACTCTAAAAACATCACCATTTAGTTCTTTTTGGACTTACTCTTAACATTTGTTATATAATTTATTGCCACAGAAACAATAAAAGCTTGAAACTTCTAAAAATTGATTTTTTGAACTAATTTTAGATATTGATTTTTCAACTTTTGTCGTCAACAAATTCGACTCAAACAATATAAATAATTAAGATTATATCAAAATATTTGGAATTATAGCAGAATTACATTATATTGTGAGGGCTGAATAAATAGTGGGTACGCCGGATTAGACTTTAATAAATAATTCTAGAAATTTGTTTCTTATTTAATGCAGAGTTCAATCACTAAATTTCTGGCGAAACAAAATTATTAAATATAGCAGAATTGCATTTTATTTTGGAGACTTATAGATGGTGGATGCGCCGGGAAACTGTCTTAGAAATTAAGAAGAACTGAAGTTGAAAGCGTCAAACAAACCTCAAACTTTACAGTAACATTTCAGAAGGCTCACATTTATAACAATAGAAAATTTTCAAAAATTGATTTTATAAGTTGGTCTGCAACAAAATTTTTGACTAATACTAAATGGTTTCAGATTTAGCTTCACGAAAATCCTACTCTAAAAACATCACCATTTAGTTCTTTTTGGACTTACTCTTAACATTTGTTATATAATTTATTGCCACAGAAACAATAAAAACTCGAAACTTCCAAAAATTGATTTTTTGAACTAGTTTTGGATATTGATTTTTCAACTCTTGTCTTCAACAAATTCGACTCAAACGAGATAAATAATTAAGATTATATCAAAATATTTGGAATTATAGCAAAACTACATTATATTTTGAGAGCTGAATCAATGGTGAGTACGCCGGATTAGACTTTAATAAATAATTCTAGAATTTGTTTCTTATTCAATGCAGAGTTCAATCACTAAATTGCTGAAGGAGCAGAAGAATTAAATATAGCAGAATTGCATTTTATTTTAGCGACTTATATGTGGTAGATGCGCCGGGAAAAACTGACTTAAAAATTAAATATAAAGAAAAGTGAAAGCGTTAAAAACAAACCTCTCACTTCATAGTAACACCTCAAACGGTTCAAATTTGTAACAATAGAAATGTCAAATTTTCAAAAATTTTATTTAGACCTTAAACTTTGAGTAAAGCTTTCGACGACACAAATCTATAGTTTTCGATGAGCGTGACTTTGCTTGAGTCACTTTTGATAAATATGTATATCGTACTTTTTCATCCACAAAGCATAAAGTTTCGGTTAATTAAAACTCAAATCAGCTCTTCCAACAAGAGGATTAAGCCTTGACAAGTTTCTTCAATTGAAGTAGAAATTTTCCAAGTTGTAATTTTATTAATTACCGGTGAAATTTGCGAGCATAGTTGAATATTTGCCAATTTCATTGAATAGATGTTTGTTGAAGTAATCGTTGCGTCTTCTGGAACACACGATCTGAATATTCAATTATAAAACTGTTTTAACTGACAATTTAAGCAAATAGATCTGAATGACGGTTTAGTGAAACCCAGTCTTAAATTAGATTCGAATACATCACGCTTCTAATTAGGATGTGTACTGTTGATTGACTGTTAGAGAACTATAAGAGTATTCGTGCAAATAATTATATCATCGACACGATTGCATTTATTTAATGAAATTCTCTAATTACTAATTAACATAATACTCTCAAAGATATAAAAACAATGTTCCAATTCCAGCAAATCAGCGAAAAGCAGCGTTGAAGAAACGACGAAATGTCTTCTTAAATCACATCAAATCGACCAGATAAAAACAATTAGAGAAACGATGCCCGGATCTAGAGGATCAAGATTTGTCCGTCATTTTTTCGTCTATATTCTTCACACTTTCTTTTATCAAAACTTCTCTTTCTCTTGGTGAAATTTAAATTCAACTCAAACTCATGCAAGATAGCATGTTTAAATCAACAAACACGCAATTTCAACAAAACTTACTCAACGATACATTAAAATAATTCTGATATGAACTTCCTTAACAAAATAAACTTCCGTTGATGCAATTCGATCGCAAACTTTGTAATTACTCTACAGAGGAAGGATGTATAAGTCTCAAGAGGTATATAATCACTAAAGCAACTTCGAAGGCCACATTATTCATAATTCTACCCGACGGACCTAATGAGGATACGGAAAAGAGCGTGAATGGATTTTCGAAAATTATACAGCTTTAAAGAAATTCACAAAACTGATAGATTAACTTGAATTTGGTTGAAAATTTTCAAGTTTTTTGCTGAACCAAGTTTATGGAAAGGATTAGTGGAAAGTATAGAACATTCTAAATATCAAAAGATAAACAATTTCAGAATGAACAACTTGTTTACTTTGAGAATATTGTAGAAACATTTTTTTATTCAGAAACTTATATTCTAGTATTCTAAGCCAGAAACTTTAACAGTTTTATTCCAATTTGTTCATTTCTTTGTTTCATGAAATATAGTAATTTTTTTATGAAAGATAAAAATGCGTTACGCACTTACAAATCCAGCACTCTTGAGACTTGCGAGTCATGTCGGACCAACCCATCAAAAACTTCTTCTTCTACTCTTTCAGCAATCGCCATTAGAGCATACTTCAGGGAGGACAGTTTCTCATTGAGAATTTATTCGTGTCCCACGAACAAGTGCAAATATTCTAACCGTTTTTATCTCTTATCATTTTTTTCTAAAGAGGTTTTTTTTTTACTTAAAAACGATCATTTTAAGAAAAAATAGCAAGAGGAAAAAATTCTAAATTAAAGAAAAATTGTGAGGCTTTTTGAAACGTGTTGATTAATTTCTAGTTCTTAATTTAGGGTTGAAATATTTGTACTTGTTCGTGGGACATCCTGTATAACGCGTAAGCCATGAGACACATTAATGTCAACTATTATAACTGTATTTTATAAAAAAAAAAATTATTTTCAAAATTATTCATTTTTATAATTGTTAAAAAAATTTCATTTTTAGGTAACTTTCTTAAAATTCAATTACTCCGAAAGTATTTGATGTAACTGAAATTTTTTACATAAATCTATAAATATTTGAACAGTAATTTTTGTACAATTAAATATTGAAATTCATTAAAAATAAAAGAATTTTCTTATAAACAAACGTAATTAAAATTAATACATTCAAAGCTGATGGAAGTCATTAAAATCATGTTTTTATTGAAAAGCTATGATCAAAAACATTTTAAATGGGCGCAAAAGTAATTCAAATCAATTCACATTGAATTATGCTCAATGAAAGAGTACAAAATACATTCTCAAAAATTACAAAAGCACTATGTAAAATCCAAAAACCATCAAAAATACTTGTTAATACCAGTGCATTGTACTAAATAATAAATAAGACATGGAGTGAAACCATTTTTTCAGTAATGCGTTGAAACGCACGGTGTCACCAAAGTGTGCGGCCTCTGCCAATTCTCAATACTGTAAATAAACTATGCCGATCAAACAATTTTTTTTCGAACATTTATTCGTTATTAAACGTAATTTACGCTAATATGTTCAAAACTAATAAAAGTCGTAGAGAACAATTTTTTCTTGCAATTTGTTTGTGAAAATATTTCTTTTATTTAGAATAAATTTTAATATTAAATTGCACAAAAATATCTGTTTAAATGTTCAAGTGTTTATAAGCTTACGTATAAAATTCAGCAAGTTTCATCTACTTCCAGAGTAATCAAATTTTTTAAAAAAAGTTACTCAAAAATGTAATTGTTTATAAAAATTACACAAATTGAAATTTTCAAAAAAAATTTTGGTATTAAAGTTTTTGTTCATGGCTCTATCTATAAATTTTTGGACATGATGTTTGACTTGATTAATTTAAGCTTAATAAATGGTGGATGCGATAGACTGAACTGTAAATCTGTCTTCTTTGAAAATTTGTTTCTTAACTGATGCAAAGTTCAATTAATGGGTTGCTAGAAAAACAGTTAAAAAAAATATAGAAGAATTGTATTTTATTTCATAGACTTAATAAATGGTGGATGCGCCGGGTTAGACTAATCTAAAAATTGAATATAACAGAAAAGTGAAAATGCGAACGAACCTCAAATTTTGAGTAAAGTATCTAATGGCGCAAATTTATAGTTTTCGATGAGCGTGACAAATTTTATTTGAGTCAATTGTGATAAATATGTATATCATTTTTTCGTCCTGAAAGCGCCAAGTTTCGGTTAATTAAAACTCAACTTAAGTCTTCCAACAAAAGGATTAAGTCTAGACAGCCTTTATAACGCAATAGTCATAAGACAGATCAATGGGCATATTATGGTTCAAAAATCAGATGTGTTTTTTCTGTTATTTCAATTTTGGGTGAGCTAAAAGGTGAGAGTGTAATTTTCCATTAGACAGTTTGATCCGTCCCAATTTCTTTTTTGTGCGTAAAACATCTAATCTGGTATGATTTCAATGTCTCTAAAATGTAAGTCCGAAAGGTAGGAGTAAGAAAATTTGCATTGTTTTTTGAGAGCTAATAATTGATAGATCCGCCGGACTAGATTCAAAATCTGACTTTTTTAAAATTATTTCAAAAATTTATTCATCAACTGATGCAAAGTTCAATTATTGAATTGCTAGAAAAGCAGTAAAAAAAATATAGAATTTTTGTATTTTATTTCAGAGACTTAATAAATAGGGGATCCGCCGAGTTAGACTGAATTAAAAATTGAACATAACAAAAAAGTGAAAACGTAAATCAACCTCAAATTTTGAGTAAAGTATCCAGTGGCGCAAATTTATAGTTTTCGATAAGCGTGACAAATTTTACTTGAGTCATTTGTGATTAATATGTGTATCATACTTTTTCGTCCTGAAAGCGCCAAGTTTCGGTTAATTAAAACTCAAATTAGATCTTCCAACAAGAGGATTAATCCTTGACAGCCTGTATAACAAATAATTCATAAAACACATCAATGAGTATAGTGCGGTTCAAAGAGCAGATGTGTTTTACATTTTGCCACTCTAATTTTTGGGTGAGCTAAAAAGCAAAAACAAAATTTTCTATTGGACAGTTTAATCTGTCCCAATTTTTCTTTCGTGTGTAAAACATTTAATCCGGTATGATTTCAATGTCTCTAAAATGTAAGTCCGAAAGGAACAAACGAGAAAATTTGCATTGTTTTTTGAGAGCTTATAATTGGTGGATGAGCAAGATTAGACTCAAAATCTGGCTTTTTTGAAATTATTTCAAAAATTTATTTATCAACTGATGCAAAGATTAATTATTGGACTGCTAGTGAAGCGGTAAAATAAAATATAGAAAAATTGTCTTTTATTTCAATAACTTAATAAATGGTGGATGCGCCGGGTTATACTAAATTAAAAATTGAACATAACAGAAAAGCGAAAGTGCAAACGAACCTCAAATTTTGAGTAAAGTATCCGATGGCGCAAATTTATAGTTTTCAATAAGCGTGACAAATTTTACTTGAGTCAATTTTGCTTAATATGTGTATCATACTTTTTTGTCCTGAAAGCGCCAAGTTTCGGTTAATTAAAACTCAACTTAAGTCTTACAAGGATTAAGTCTAGACAGCCTATATAACGCAATAGTCCTAAGACACATCAATGGGCATATTATGGTTCAAAAAGCAGATGTGTTTTTTCTGTTATTTCAATTTTGGGTGAGCTAAAAAGTGAGTGTAATTTTCCATTAGACAGTTCAATCCGTCCCAATTTCCTTTTTATGCGTAAAACATTTAATCCAGTATGATTTTAATGTATCTAAATTGTAAGTCAAGTTGGCAGGTATAAGAAAATTTGCATTGTTTTTTGAGAGCTTATAATTGGTGGATGAGCAAGATTAGACTCAAAATCTGGCTTTTTTTGATTTTTTTTCAAAAATTTATTTTTCAACTGATGCAAAGTTCAATTATTAGATTGCTTGTAAAGCAGTAAAAAAAATATAGAATTTTTGTCTTTTATTTCAGAGACTTAATAAATGGTGGATGCGCCGGGTTAGACTAAATTAAAAATTGAACATAACAGAAAAGTGAAAATGCAAAGGAACCTCAAATTTTGAGTAAAGCATCCGATCGCGCAAATTCATAATTTTCGATAAGCGTGACAAATTTTATTTGAGTCAATTGTGATAAACATGTGTATCAAACTTTTTCGTCCTGAAAGCGCCAAGTTTCGGTTAATTAAAACTCAAATTAGATCTTCCAACAAGAGGTTTAATCCTTGACAGCCTGTAAAACACATAATTCATAAAACATATCAATGAGTATAGTGCGGTTCAAAGAGCAGATGTGGTTTATATTTTGTTATTTTAAATTTTGGTTGAGCTAAAAATGTGAAAGTGTAATTTTCCATTAGACAGTTCAATCCGTCCCAATTTCCTTTTTATGCGTAAAACATTTAATCCTGTATGATTTTAATATATCTAAATTGTAAGTCAAGTTGGAAGGTGTAAGAAAATTTGCATTTTTTTTTTGGGATTCTAATGAATGGTGGATGCGCCACATCAGACTTAAAATCTGTTTTTTTTTATTTTTTTTCAAAAATTCATTTTTCAACTGATGCAAAGTTTAATTATTAGATTGCTTGTAAAGCAGTAAGAAAAATATAGAATTTTTGTCTTTTATTTCAAAGGCTTAATAAATGGTGGATGCGCCGGGTTAGACTAAATTAAAAATTGAACAAAACAAAAAAGTGAAAATGCAAACGAACCTCAAATTTTGAGTAAAGTATCCGATAGCGCAAATTCATAATTTTCGATAAGCGTGACAAATTTTACTTGAGTCAATTGTGATAAATATGTGTATCATACTTTTTCGTCCTGAAAGCGCCAAGTTTCGGTTAATTAAAACTCAAATTAGATCTCCCAACAAAAGGATTAAGTCTAGACAGCCTTTATAACGCAATAGTCGAAAGACACATTAATGGGCATATTATAGTTCAAAAATCAGATGTGTTTTTTCTGTTATTTCAATTTTGGGTGAGCTTAAAGGTGAGAGTGTAATTTTCCATTAGACAGTTTGATCCGTCCCAATTTCTTTTTTGTGCGTAAAACATCTAATCTGGTATGATTTCAATGTCTCTAAAATGTAAGTCCGAAAGGTAGGAGTAAGAAAATTTGCATTGTTTTTTTGAGAGCTAATAATTGATAGATCCGCCGGACTAGATTCAAAATCTGACTTTTTTAAAATTATTTCAAAAATTTATTCATCAACTAATGCAAAGTTCAATTATTGAATTGCTAGAAAAGCAGTAAAAAAAATATAGAATATTTGTATTTTATTTCAGAGACTTAATAAATAGGAGATGCGCCGAGTTAGACTGAATTAAAAATTGAACATAACAAAAAAGTGAAAACGTAAATCAACCTCAAATTTTAAGTAAAGTATCTAATGGCGCAAATTTATAGTTTTCGATAAGCGTGACAAATTTTACTTGAGTCAATTGTGATAAACATGTGTATCAAACTTTTTCGTCCTGAAAGCGCCACGTTTCGGTTAATTAAAACTCAAATTAGATCTTCCAACAAGAGGATTAATCCTTGACAGCTTGTATAACACATAATTCATAAAACACATCAATGAGTATAGTGCGGTTCAAAGAGCAGATGTGTTTTACATTTTGCTACTCTAATTTTTGGGTGAGCTAAAAAGCAAAAACGTAATTTTCTATTGGACAGTTTAATCTGTCCCAATTTTCCTTTCGTGTGTAAAACATCTAATCCGGTATGATTTCAATGTCTCTAAAATGTAAGTCCGCAAGGAACAAACGAGAAAATTTGCATTGTTTTTTGAGAGCCAATAATTGGTGGATGCGCAAGATTAGACTCAAAATCTGGCTTTTTTGAAATTATTTCAAAAATTTATTTATCAATTGATGCAAAGATTAATTATTGGATTGCTAGTGAAGCGGTAAAATAAAATATAGAAAAATTGTCTTTTATTTCGGAGACTTAATAAATGGTGGATGCGCCGGGTTAGACTAAATTAAAAATTGAACATAACAGAAAAGCGAAAATGCAAACGAACCTCAAATTTTGAGTAAAGTATCCGATAGCGCAAATTTATAGTTTTCAATAAGCGTGACAAATTTTACTTGAGTCAATTTTGATTAATATGTGTATCATACTTTTTCGTCCTGAAAGCGCCAAGTTTCGGTTAATTAAAACTCAACTCAAGTCTTCCAACAAAAGGATTAAGTCTAGACAGCCTTTATAACGCAATAGTCATAAGACACATTAATGGGCATATTATGGTTCAAAAAGCAGATGTGTTTTTTCTGTTATTTCAATTTTGGGTGAGCTAAAAAGTGAGAGTGTAATTTTCCAATAGACAGTTCAATCCGTCCCAATTTCCTTTTTATGCGTGAAACATTCAATCCAGTATGATTTTAATGCATCTAAAATGTAAGTCAAGTTGGCAGGTGTAAGAAAATTTGCATTGTTTTTTGGGATTCTAATGAATGGTGGATGCGCCACATCAGACTTAAAATCTGGTTTTTTTGATTTTTTTTTTCAAAAATTTATTTTTCAACTGATGCAAAGTTCAATTATTGGATTGATAGTAAAGCAGTAAAAAAAAATATAGAATTTTTGTCTTTTATTTCAGAAACTCAATAAATGGTGGATGCGCCGGGTTAGACTAATTTAAAAATTGAACATAACAGAAAAGCGAAAATGCAAACGAACCTCAAACTTTGAGTGAAGCATCCGATGGCGCAAATTCATAATTTTCGATGAGCGTGAAAAATTTTACTTGAGTCAATTGTGATAAATATGTGTATCATACTTTTTCGTCCTGAAAGCGCCAAGATTCGGTCAATTAAAACTCAACTTAAGTCTTCCAACAAAAGGATTAAGTCTAGACAGCCTGTATAATGCAAGAGTCATAAGACACATCAATGCGTATATTATGGTTCAAAAAGCAGATGTGTTTTATTTTCTGTTATTTTAATTTTTGGTTAAGCAAAAATGTGAAAGTGTAATTTTACATTAGACAGTTTAATCCGTCCCAATTTCCTTTTTGTGCGTAAAACATCTAATCCGGTATGATTTTAATGTATCTAAAATGTAAGTCAGGTAGGCAGGTATAAGAAAATTTGGATGTAACTTGACTCCAGCAAACAGATGCTATCTAGTAAGATTGCGTATTAAACTTGAATCGTCTCTCGTCGTTCTCGAAGTTAATTTCGAAAACTTCCATAATTAACTGCAAAGTGCTCTCCTCTGTTTCTATACTCATCGTAATACAGGACGTCAAAATAAATACGCTTTTAATAAACAAAGAGTGAATTTAACTGTATATACGTTTATTTTGTTACGCTTTGTTAAACTTTTTCGGTATATTGTAGTGAGAGAGATTCCGGAAAAAAGAAGGCAAGTGGATGGTTCCGTCGTTTTACTCAAACATGGCGTAAACATTTCCGGCGGCTAACCGAGAACTTTTGACACTTAGCAGACGACGAAGGTTCCAACTACTTGTCAAAGCAAAATCTAGAGTTTGAAGCTAATTATACAAAGTTGATGATAAATGATGACAACAATAAATGAAAGCTTTTAGCCGCGTCTAGAGATTTTTTTTTTTTTGGAAGAATCTCAAGCACAAAAATAAGATGATAGTTTGTCGTGTTGAACGTTAATACACACACATCCGTGTGATGAATTCCGGACGTTAGTATCACATGATCCAGCCCACATGTCGACTTGTATATTTACTCGTCGGCAATGTCGTGACCGGAATCGGCGCTACTAAGACGACTCGCTCTTCTTTTTCCAGTTTTCCGGAAATTGTAAGCTACTCACGTTCCGTTACGAAACACGTTCGCGGAATTTGCAACGCAAATTGTCACATCGAGAATACTTTTTATTGCTAATGATGATATTCGACGCCAGCAAACCTTACAAACTTAATCAACATCAAAAAATCTGTAAATATTTTTTTTTTTGAGTTTATTAAGCAAGATGCCGCAATGTCTGCTTTCAGATGTATTTAATTTAAAGTTGTCAGTCGTTTATTGAATTAGAGTTAATATCAGTTCTTTGTGCCAAAAATTACAAGAGAGAACAATAGCTGCACTTCGATCCAATGACGAATAATAGAGTTCATGCTGACAATGGTTCCAATCGACGCAGGTACATAACGGATGAAGTGTCATCTTATGTATGAGATGAAAACAAAAGGTCCAATCGATCCGGATTGTGGATGAGAAACAATAGTCGATGCATTTATAACTGGCAAAGACATTAAGAATCGTTCGTTATCTTTCCAACAATTGCACCATCAAGAAAAATCGCTTTTGTTTGAAAATTAAAAGCAAAAGTTTCATGAAAACTCCAAGATCTCATTAATTTTAAAAGTTTGCTGCGGCCAACGAGTAAACAAGATTCTTGATTTCTTTAATTAAATTGGAACGATTGGCTATTAATTAGTGCTTTCATCTTTGTATTTTTATACCAATAAAAAAACTTCGCTTAGACTCTTGATTATATCTAGACTCTTATTAACAGAAAACAATTTTTTCTAAAAAAAAAACTTAAAAGTTTTTTGTGTAACTGAGATAATAAAGTTATAAAAAATTCCAAAATAACTTTCAAATGTCAAGTTTGAATTTTTTCCATTGATTAAACGCGTCCATAATTCGCACTTAAAGTCTTCTATGTTCCATAAACACTCGACTGCTTGTTCAATTTCCCGACTTGGCCCATTCAAAATCAATAAAGCGATGTAAAAATCGCCTCTCACTCAACTCCAGACTCATTGAATAAACATTACTTTACACACCGACAAAGTTTCACCAAACTGTTTTCCATGTAATGGACTGGGATTCCATTCTCTTTTAATTAACATGGCCGTGGTTCAAAAAGGACCCGAGATTTACTTATGCAACCTTATAATATTAATCAATTTTTAAAACGTGAATTGACTTTTCAGAATAAATCGAAACCCATCAGGATAGTTATTCCCTTTACTTTTTAATGGTACTTGAAAAGGTAAAATCAAGCCTATAGACTTAAAATATGTTAATGGCTTTAAATTAGTCAGCTTCTATTGAAAAGTCGCAACAATTGTTCACCGACTGTGTAACAATCCACCCTCTTTGCCACCAAAAACAATTACTCTTTGCCGCGTTCCCTACGGAGGAATTTTAACAGCGACTCAACTCCCACTCTAGATGCCAAAATGCGTCCGGAATTCATCCTCCGGTTCATTATAACGCTATATTTCACGCCGTTGTAACGTCAATGAATGTTTTATTCCAGGAAGTTATATTATTATGAAAGAGAATTTACTCGATTGGATTAATAAATAAATGAGCAAACTGAAAACTTGTAGATTTTTTTTAACTTTACCAAGATGAATGTTTTAAACTCATCTTTGCGGATGTTTGCTCTGGACGATGGAGTTTCCGAGGTCTTGAAAGGAAACGTAGTTAAAAGCAGAAACTCTTGAATTAATAAAATAGTTGAATAAATATGAATAAATCTAAAACGAAGCACGACTTTTAATTACGACTCTGTGCTATGTTTTATTTATTTGCTGTATGAAGAGTTTTTTGTGCAGGTTTAAAAGATGGATTTCTTTTGAAATTACTTTGTAAATTCAAAGATAATATTTTTATACAATATAAACAGTGTTTTATTCTTTTGATTGCAATATACTAATTCTTTATTTTTATTAAATAAGTTCAAGACAGAGAGAAGGGGAATTTTCTCGTTTGTCTTCCAGTTCAACAGAAATTTTCCAATTTCGTTACTTCAATAAATAATAAAAAAAAAAATGTAATTTGGAGATTTTTCATGTAATTCAATTCATCTGTTAATTTCCAAGTTTGAAAATCAAGCGCAAACTATTATATTTTTCATTTTTATTTCGAGCATAAACACATTAGCGGTTTTGTTGGTTTAGAAATTTTTTCCTCGTTTCTATCGATCTCCCCCGATAAAAGTAATATCGTTTGGAGTGAAAACATCTGATATGGTTGGTGAATTTCGCTTTCGCTTTCTTCTATTATTATACATTTTTCATTAGTGTATTTTCTTTATTTCAAAGTAACTCCCATAGCGATTTCAAGCTTTTGATGAAGCATTGAAAAATGTAAAAAAAAGAGAGAAGAAAACCCCATCAACTTATCATCCGGTCTATGAATTAAACAGATCAGTCATGTGTCTAAAAAAGAAAGGTATTTCTCACCCTCCAATGTTATTTAAAAAAGAGGTGGAGTGCCGATAACGAAGGCGGATAAGGATCGTTCGTTGTATTTAATGGGAGCATTTTTCTTCATTTTGAATGTATTTATTTCACTTCTTTCATGATCCAGACGTAATTAAATGTAGATATGAAAGACGAAATTTATGACCTCTCGTAATCGGAAGCTTTCATTCAACGCGCTTCTGAAGTAGACTCTGTTTAATGATGTGGTACTTATCGTGACGGCAAAAATAATAATTACACATTTTATTCGTTCGAGTTTTTGTGAGCAGTCAAAGGCTGCGTCTTTTTAAATTTGGTCGAGGAAACAACAAGAAATAACGCAAAACAAATACTAAATGAGACTTTCATCTTATTGATGTGCTTCTAGACTTTCATAAAAAAACATTGATAATTTTGATCAACTGTTGAAAGACATGCAACTATCCTAACTTTTGATCACTGTGTATATTATTATAGCAGAAGCAATTTAGCTCAGGTAATTCAGTGAATATAATCAGAAAATCCCACGAACAGATAATAAAAGAAGTCTAGATTACCACATTCTTATATTGCTTTGACATGATCATTTCACTTTATTCCCTCGTAAGCAGCTGTTCGCCACATCATTGATTTTTCCTGCGACAAAAAATATTCACTGGGCAAAAAAATTCAAATATTTTCTAATTGACGATGGAACCATTAAAACTTAGCGTAGTTGTGTAATTAGGTTGGGAAACAATGGAGAGAGGCTAAGTGGCTCAGCAGTTGGCATTTCACGTACCACATAATGGCCTGTATCTCTCTAAGGTTGCACTTGGATGCTGTCATTTATGTACTGGACTTACACTTCGTTAGAATTGTCTCAGGTAATTTATAAATATAATTAGCTAAATGAAATCTCAACTTAAACACGTTTACGCTTTCCGAAACTCAAACTTTATACAGAATGTGCCATTAGTATCGACAGAGATTACAGCGTTGTAAATGAATTTGGAAAAAAGGTAAATAAGTAGATTTGTTTAAGAATTCAAAAATTTTTGATAATATTTATTGTTTTTCTTATAAGATAGATCTCTGTTTCTGTTCGAAGAAGGATTGTTTCTAGATTGTATTTTCCATACAAAAAAAAATTGAATTAAAAATCATGACAATTTGTTAATAAATGAAAAAAATACGAAACAATAATTAAAAGAAAGAATATTCAATATCGACTTAAAAATATCATTGTTATTGCACAAAAGGAATTCTTAACAATTACAAGATCTAGAAAATCCAAAGCACTGAAGACAGTAAGAATCCTTGAAATTTAAAAAAATTAGAATTCAGAGAATTCAACATTTTCAAAAAAAATCTTGCTAAATTGCAAACAAGTAAAAATTTTTTAAATTCAAAAAATGTTAGAATCTGAAGAATATAGACAAGTTTAGAGTTTTCTAAAAAATTAGAGAAAATCAAATAAATATGAAAATTCAGGAAATTTGGGGAACTTAAAGATTTCTCTAGAGATTGAACTAAAAAATCTGAAAAATGTAAAGATTAACAAAAATATAGAGAATTTTCAAAATTATAATGTGAAAATTTCTGAAAAGCAAAACAATCTAAAAAAATTCAAATCTTAAAAATAATCTGATAAATCTGAAGGAGTTTAAAAATCTGAATTTTTAAAATAATTTCAAGAATTAAAAACATTCAAAATTTGAATATCTGTGAACAAAAAATTTGGAAGAATTCAAAATTAGAGGGTTTCTAGAGCAATGTCAAAAGAAATTTACAAAATGTAGAGTTCACAATTACAGCATTGTGGATCAACTCAAAAAAAAAAAAGTAAATAGCAAATGTGAATTTGTTTTCCAAGTTCTATATCTTAAAAATATATTCACATTATTTCCATTTCCGATTTGACCGGAAGTCTAAGCAATTTTATTTCTTCAACAAAACATTTTATTCATTTTTACAATCTGAAATATGCTTAAAATTAGTTTTTCAATCGTTTTGTTTTGTCTTAACTTAGCATTAGTTGTTTAATTTATTGACTTTTTGTCCAAAAAAATTTTATATGTAACTCTTCAGAAAAAAGCGTACAGCTGATCATTGTGTTATAATAAAGACATAAAATTTGGTATGCAGTTAGCAGAAACAACTTTCTACACTATTCTGTGAAGAAAATTTAACAACGTCAGAAAAAAACTATAATTTTTTTGTGAAATTTAGAAAATTCATACAAATCACAAAATTTAGAAAATCTAAGTAATTTGAAAAAATCTAAAGAATTTGAGGACTCTTAGAAATTAAAAAATTTGAACTCTGAGAATTTAACAGTTTCAGAAAATTTATAAATAACATTAATAATAATAATCAATAAATTTTGATAATTCAAAGATTTTAGAGTTTGAGGAATCTCGACAGTTAATTTGAGAAATTCCAAAAATCTTAGAAATCTTAGGAATTTGAAAAATATAAACTATCTGGTATATCGAAATTGAATAAAGAACTCAAAAGACTAAAAAATTCGTAGAAACTATAAAATCTAAGAAATGAAAGGAATATACAAAATATGGAGAGTTTTCAAAAGCCCAGTGTATCTGGAAAATTCAGTAAATCTGTCAAGTTGAAAAAAATTCTAGAAATCTTAAGTATGTGAACAAAAATTCCGAATGACTAGGAAATTGAAAATAATGTACAAGTTTACAATTAGTGTAAAACTTTACAATTAGGTTAATTCAAAAAATTTCGGTAAAGTAGAAAATGTTGAAAATTTGAAAATTCTGAAAAATTTCCATCATTTAAAAAATCTAGAAAATATAAAGAAAATAATTTAATAAATTAAAATTTGATAAATTCAAAAGATCTGGAGAGAAAGAAGATTTCAGAATTCAGGAAACTCGTTCAAAAATTTTTGATAATATTTATTGTTTTTCTCTTAAGATACATCTCTATTACTACTCAAAGAAGAATTGTTCCGATACAAAAAAAATTGAATTAAAAATCATGAAAATTGGTCAATAAATAAAAAAAAATAGAAAACAAAAAAATAAAATTCAATGAGTCTTCAAAATCGGTCAATAAACATCATTGTTATTGCACAAAAAGTAAAATTGCGTGAAAATTCAGAATTAATAAATCTAAGGAATTCATTAAAATTACAAGATCTAGAAAATCCAAAGCACTGAAGACACCAAGAAACCTTAACATTTGCAAAAATTATAATTCAGAGAGTTTAACATTTTCAAAAAAAAAATCTTGCATATTTGTACACAAGTGAAAATTTTGATAATTCAAAAAATCTTAGAATCAGAAGTTTAGAATTTTCCAAAATTTTTGAAAAACTAAAAAGTTAAAAAAACAAATAAATAAGAAAATTCAAAAAATCTGGGGAACATAAAGAACTCAATAGACTCTGGAGAATTAACTAAAATATTAGAAACTTGAAAAATCTAAAAATGAAAAAATTAACAAAAATATAGAGAATCTTTAAAATTCTAGTATATCTGAGAATTTCAGAACAGCGAAAGAATCTGAAAAATTCCAAATCTCAAAATTATTCAAAACTTATAGATTCGCAAAAAGTTTTAGATTTCTAAAGGAGTTTAAAAATCTGAATATTCTTAAAGTAATTTCAAGAATTAAAAAATATAGAAATTCCAAAAAATCACATATTTAGAATTAGTCTAAAAATCTATAAAAATTTTATCAATCAGGAGTCCAAAACATTTTGGAAAATAATTTTGGGAAAATTCAAAGATTCTGGAAAATCTCAACATCTTAGAAAAACCAGAAAACATTTGAATAATTTAAAACTTTACAAATTTAGAGAATCCAAAATGTAATAAGATTCCAAAATGTAGAGGATTCTAATAGGTATCTAAAGATTCTAAAAGTAACAAAATGTTTAGAGTCATTAGAGAAAATCTATGAAAAAAAAAATCTTAGAAAGTCAAAAAAAGTTTGAAAGTCTTAGAAAGTTTAGAGTTATTTCAAAATATTTAGAAATCATCAACATTCCAGAAAATCTAGAAACATGAAGATTTCAAAAAAATTGGGAATCTTTGAATAAACTTAGTAAATCCAAAAAATTAGATCAAATAAATAGAGAATTACCAAAATTTCAAATCATCTGAAAAATTCGTATAAACTAAACAATCTAAGAAATGTATAGATTATCAAAAATATAGAGTCCTCAAAAGAATAGTGTATATAGAAATTTCAGTAAATCTGTCAAGTTGAAATAATTTTAGAGATCTTAGAAATATTCAAAACTTGAAGTATCTGAAAACAAAAAATTTGATGGAATCTAAAAATTAGAGGATTCTTAGAGTAGTGTCAAAAATTTCAAAACACTAGGAAATTTACAAAATTTAGAAAAAATTTAGAAAATCTAAAGAATTTAAGGACTTTTGAAAAATAAAATATGTGAACTCTGGGAATCTAACTGTTTTAGCAAATTTATAAATAACATTGATAATAATGATAATAATCCGGAGTTTGAGGAATCTTCACAATTAATTCAAAAAATTCCAAAAATCTGAAAAATCTGAAAAATCGAAAAAAGCAAGAAATTTCAAAAATATAAATTATATGGAGTATCGAGAATGAATTGAGAACACAAAAGACTCTGAAAAATTAATCGAAACTGAAGAATGTAAGAAATGTAAAAATTATCAAAATAATGGAAAGTCTAAAAAAGTATAGTGTCTAGAAAATTCAGTAAATATGACAAGTTGAAATAGTTCTCGAAATTTTAAAAATATTCAAAACTTCAAGTATCTGAGAGGAAATAATTTGATGGAATTTAAAAATTAGAGAATTCTTAGAGTAATGACAAAAACTCCAAAAAATTTCATATGCAACTCTTCAGAAAAAAGCATACAGCTGGTGATTGTGTTATAATAACGAAATAAAATTTGGTATGCACTTAGCTAAAACAACTTTCTACACTTTTCTACAAAAAAAAATTTAGAAAAAGCAATGATTTTTCTTATTTTACTATCGACAAATTTCAAACACTTAAAATTGGTTTTTTTCTTATTGAACGTCCCATATTCAAACGCAGTTGTTTTTGCTATTTAAATTGCTTCTTTTTGATGTAGCATAAGACCTACTTGTTGTTTTAGTTTTCAAAATATTTAAATTTTTTTAAAAAAGTAGTCAATTTCATTTGGATTTTTTTATAGAATTATTGTTTCTATGACTACTTTCCTCGTGACAGACAGATTGACAATAAAGTTAACAAGTGGACAAGTAGTCATAGAAATAATTAAAAAAAATCAGGCAGTTGAATAATTATTCAAAAGCACAGCAAAAAATCAGAAGAATAATGTATAGTTTATGATATATCAAAAAAAAAAAACAAAATCAACTGCGTAATAAAATGTAGAGCATTCCATTTGAAAAAATATATTTTCAATGTTTGAAATATGTAGAAATTGACACAAAAAACAAAATAATTTTCGAGATATTTTCCAATATTTTCCAAAGGATATTATGGATTGTTGCTCTAGCTTTGTGCGCTCAAAATTCCGTTTTATTCTAGAAGGAAATACAAAAGATAATTTTTTTTAGAATAGTTTTGAATAGTTTTAGTTTTGAATAGACTTTCGGTTAAACCGAAAATATAATAAATTCAAAAATATTTAAAAAAAATAGAGTATAAAATTTTCTTATAAAGCCATAATATATCGTCTCGACACTAACGAAACCCTGTACAAACCTGTCCGTAATTTGCAAAGCTTAAAAAACTTACTATTTTAGGATAAAATTTTTGTTGCAAACTAATCAATACTGATAGTTTCTAAAATCTAAAGTCTATTGTCTGCATTTTCCGGAAATATCAATCATCTCTGGAAACTGTGAATGAATTAAAGCGCTTTCTATCAAGTCCATTTATAACAGGTTATACCCGCCGTAAAGTCACATTACTATCTACTTTACCAAAAACTGCCATTTGATAATTGCGTCGTCGACGTCAAAATCCACTTCTTGTATTATAAATGACTATAAAATTGATTGATCGTTTTGATTATTTTTTGAATACTTTGAGGTCAAATATGGAATCACTTCTCTTTAAAATATAATTATCTAATGGCTAAGTTCTCCCATCTGTCTAGTCATAGTGTTGCACTTGACTTCCACTCCGGAAGTTTGTTCCATCTTCTAAGTCGCTTTAAACTGTCTGAACTACATTAGAAATTAATGGAATTTATGCAGAACTGTCGCTTTCAACTTTTAGTTGTTTAGATATTAATATTTATAGTAGGATAGGTGTTGCATCTATCCATTTAAACTACTATATTAATAAATTTCGAATGATATTCAATTTTACGCTTTACGAATTGTCGTTTTCGTTTTAAATAAAGGTCTGTGGAAATTTTAATTAACTCGGTTTAAAGTATGCACGAATTACGAATAATTTTGAATGGGAGGAGTTTTAGGATGCATTCGATGTGGTTGTTAAAGAATTCCACGAATTGATTATTCTTATGGGAAATTGACAATTGATTTTGAAATAATCTTTCCTGAGATGGAAATGTGCATTTGATGGAGGCAACTGAAATTTGAAAAGACGGAAATTTGCAGTTCTTATTCGATCAGGTAATTAACCGGAAAATTACCGTGCAGTCAGATTCTGCATTTTGGAAGTTTTAAACTCGAAAATGTTCTAAGTCAGAGCGCTCTTTATTATGATATTAGATTTAGGAGTGAAAGCGAGGAGGATACAATTAGTTAATACAGGTGATGACATTTTAATCCTTGCAAGAACAAAAGAGAAGCTAGAAGGCGTATAGGAGATTGAATAAAGCAGAAAAAGAGATTGTATTTCAGATCATCAAAAGAAAACACAATTGAAGATTCAAACTACAACAGTAAAGAAATTAGACTTTGAAAAAGTGATAACTGTCAATCCAAAAGTGAATATTCAAAAGAATTATACGGATGGGAATGACAATAATGATTAAGAGAACAAAACAACAAAACATTTTATTCATTTTTACAATCTGAAATATGCTTAAAATTAGTTTTTCAATCGTTTTGTTTTGTTTTAACTGAGCATTAGTTGTTTGATTTATTGACTTTTTGTCCAAAAAAATTTCATATGCAACTTTTCAGAAAAAAGCGTACAGCTGGTCATTGTGTTATAATAAAGACATAAAATTTGGTATGCACTTAGCAGAAACAACTTTCTACACAATTCTGTGAAGAAAATTTAGCAACGTCAGAAAAAAACTATAATTTTTTTGTGAAATTTAGAAAATTCATACAAATCACAAAATTTAGAAAATCTAAGTAATTTGAAAAAATCTAAAGAATTTGAAGACTCTTAGAAATTAAAAAATTTGAACTCTGCGAATTTAACAGTTTCAGAAAATTTATAAATAACATTAATAATAATAATCAATAAATTTTGATAATTCAAAGATTTTAGAGTTTGAGGAATCTCAACAATTAATTTGAAAAATTCCAAAAATCTTTTTGGTAAAAAAAAGGAATTTAAAAAATATAAACTATCTGGTATATCGAAATTGAATAAAGAACTCAAAAGACTAAAAAATTCGTAGAAACTATAAAATCTAAGAAATGAAAGGAATATACAAAATATGGAGAGTTTTCAAAAGCCCAGTGTATCTGGAAAATTCAGTAAATCTGTCAAGTTGAAAAAAATTCTAGAAATCTTAAGTATGTGAACAAAATTTCCGAATGACTAGGAAATTGAAAATAATGTACAAGTTCACAATTAGTGTAAAACTTTACAATTAGGTTAATTCAAAAATTTTCGGTAAAGTAGAAAATGTTGAAAATTTGAAAATTCTGAAAAATTTCCATCATTTAAAAAATCTAGAGAATATAAAGAAAATAATTTAATAAATTAAAATTTGATAAATTCAAAAGATCTGGAGAGAAAGAAGATTTCAGAATTCAGGAAACTCGTTCAAAAATTTTTGATAATATTTATTGTTTTTCTTATAAGATAGATCTCTATTTCTGTTCGAAGAAGGATTGTTTCTAGATTGTATTTTCCATACAAATGAAAAATTGAATTAAAAAGCATCGCAAATTGTTAATAAATGAAAAAAATACGAAACAATAATTAAAAGATAATGAATATTGAAAGAAAGAGTATTAAAAATCGACTTAAAAATGTCATTGTTATTGCACAAAACGAATTCTTAACAATTACAAGATCTAGAAAATCCAAAGCACTGAAGACACTAAGAATCCTTGAAATTTAAAAAAATTAGAATTTAGAGAATTTAACATTTTCAAAAAAAATTTTGCTAAATTGCAAACAAGTGAAAATTTTTATAATTCAAAAAATGTTAGAATCTGAAGAATATGAACAAGTTTACAGTTATCTAAAATTATTGAAAATCCAAAAAATTACAGAAAATCAAATAAATATGAAAATTCTGAAATCTGGTCAACTTAGAGATCTCTCTAGAGATTGAACTAAAAAATCTGAAAAATGTAAAAATTAACAAAAATATAGAGAATTTTCAAAATTATAATGTGAAAATTTCTGAAAAGCAAAACAATCTAAAAAAATTTAAATTTTAAAAATAATCTAATAAATCTGAAGGAGTTTAAAAATCTGAATTTTTAAAATAATTCCAAGAATTGAAAATATTAAAAATTTGAATATCTGTGAACAAAAAATTTGAAGGAATTTAAAATTAGAGGATTTTTAGAGAAATGTCAAAAGAAATTTACAAAATGTAGAGTTCACAATTATAGCATTGTGGATGAACTCAAAAAAAATGTAATTAGCAAATGCGAATTTGTTTTCCAGGTTCCATATTTTAAAAATATATTCATATTATTTCCACTTCCGATTTGAACGGAAGTCTAAGCAATTTTATTTCTTCAACAAAACATTTTATTCATTTTTACAATCTGAAATATGCTTAAAATTAGTTTTTCAATCGTTTTGTTTTGTTTTAACTGAGCATTAGTTGTTTGATTTATTGACTTTTTGTCCAAAAAAATTTCATATGCAACTTTTCAGAAAAAAGCGTACAGCTGGTCATTGTGTTATAATAAAGACATAAAATTTGGTATGCACTTAGCAGAAACAACTTTCTACACTATTCTGTGAAGAAAATTCAGCAACGTCAGAAAAAAACTATAATTTTTCTGTGAAATTTAGAAAATTTATACAAATCACAAAATTTAGAAAATCTAAGTAATTTGAAAAAATTTAAAGAATTTGAGAACTTTTAGAAATTAAAAAATTTGAACTCTGAGAATTTAACAGTTTCAAAAAATTTATAAATAACATTAATAGTAATAATTTGAAAATTCGAAAATTCTGAAAAATTTCCATCATCTAAAAAATCTAGAGAATATAAAAAAATTAATTTAATAAATTAAAATTTGATAAATTCAAAAGATCTGGAGAGAAAGAAGATTTCAGAATGCAGGAAACTCGTTAAAAAATTTTTGATAATATTTTGAGGAGGATACAATTAGTTAATACAGGTGATGACATTTTAATCCTTGCAAGAACAAAAGAGAAGCTAGAAGGCGTATAGAAGATTGAATAAAGCAGAAAAAGAGATTGTATTTCAGATAATCAAAAGAAAACACAATTGAAAATTCAAACTACAACAGTAAAGAAATTAGACTTTAAAAAAGTGATAACTGTCAATCCAAAAGTGAATATCCAAAAGAATTATACGGATGGGAATGACAATAATGATTAAGAGGACAAAGATGTAGCAAAAAAGTGTTTGACAATTCGAATAAAAATAATATCTTTCTAAACATCTCAGTAGTTAACACCCAAAGTAAAGTCAGATTTATAAAAAACATTTGGAATTTTATAAATTTTACAAAATTTAGTTGATCAAAATTATTATGGTTCTCACATTTTATAGTCTTGTTATCCACCTGCTTTATTTCGAAATTTGCAACACGAAAAACATCAGCTCCTAATTTTGTTATTTGAAATTGAAATATTTTTTCATCTAAAAGCGAAAATCTCATTTTAATTACTTGTGAAATAAAATATATAAAAAAAACTAAAAAAAAATTACTTTTAGTTCCCGAAAAACTTTGAAACTTATTAATGACAATCTCAAGTAGCTTTTTATCTTTCTTTAATTATAAACCTGATTTCAGCTGTCTTGTAAAATGTTCCATTTGTTCGTCTTTGTCTGATGAAAAACGCAGTTATTTTTGATGAATTATTGGAAAAAGACTTTTTACAGTTCGGTTTAAAAATTGCAAATAAGCAAAATAGATACATAAAACAGTTTCATTCTATCTTTTTTTAAAACTTTGGAAATATTATAAAACAATAGTTTAAGATTATAATTTTTCAAACTTGACAAATTGATTTATGAAACCATTTATTTTCACTTTTAAAGTTGAAATAAATATCCCTTAAAACTTTGCTAAGAATATGAGTTGTTTGTTTAAAAACAAAAAATTAATTTACAAATAAAATAGGAATTATATTGGAAAATTTTGAGATTTTTTTTTTTCTAGAAAAAAAAAATTGAAACTGTTATTTAATTAAAATTAAAAACGAACTAGATAGAATGATAATACAAAGTTAGAATAGCTTAAAATTCAAATCATAATAATGTTTTATTTTATATCTGCAAATAGCCTAATTGGAAAATATTTCAAAAATGGTGGATGCGCCGGGATAAATACATTTACAATTATGTTAATTAGTGTTTTAAAAATACACATACATAAAATAGCTGTCTTTATAGGTAATAAGTAAATGTTTTTTATTTGCTTGATACTTAAATTGAAGACAAAAACGCAACCAAATTGTCATTCACAAACTTTGAAATTTTTTCTAAAAAACGTCGTGGAATTGAAGCTTTTTTAATTAAAATTAAAAATAATCAGATTAAAATATTTTAATAAAAACTGTAGATTGCTTAAAAATTGGATGATAATAATTGTTTGTTTTTTTAGATTTCTCCTAGTAGTCTTATTAACCGAAAAAACTAAAATGTTAAAAATAGTGGATTTGTCGGCTAAAATCCTCCTAAAAATATTTTCAATTTTTTCAATATTCAGAATGAAGACGAAAATGCAACGAAACTTGTTATTTCCATTAATAACTTAACTACTTTTCTAGACAGCTGAAAAAAGTTAATTCCAACAACAGATCTGTCTGAGTAAAACACTCTTACAGCCTACTGTGCAAAATTTAAATTCTTTCATCTTAAAGTTTTCAATTACTTGTGAAAAAGAATTTATGAAAAATCCCAAAATTTTTATCTTATTTCTAGAAAAATTTCATAGCTTCTAAATGACAATTTCAAGTGAATTTTCTGTTTTTTTTTTAATATAATTTCAGCTATTTTAAGTAAATGTTACATTTTTGTATTTGTCTGATGAAAAATGCAGTTTTTCTCGATGGATTATCCACACTTCATTTTTAAAATTGCACAAAAGCAGAATAATTTAATTTAATTTTTTCTTAAAACTTGGAAAATATTAAACAATAATTTAATTGTCAAACTTTAACAAACTAATTCATCAAAATAATTATTTCCACAGTTAAAGTTGAATATAAATTGTTTGTTGAAAAAAATTAATTTATAGAAAAATTGAAATTATATTTAAAAATTTTGAGACCTTTTTAGAGACAGTCGTTTGAATGAGACTTTTCTCAATTAAAATTAAAAATAAACTATATAGAAAGATACCAATTCAAAATAAAGACTCTTAAAATTTCAAATCATAATTATTGTCTGATTTTTTAGATTTCCGCAGTTAGCCTGATTAGGGAAAATATCAAATTGTAAAAATGGTGGATGCGCCAAGTAGTTTTGTTAATTGGTGTTTCAAAAGTACTCAAAATAGTCAAAATTGCAGTTTTTACACGTAATTTTTGAATATTGTTTTTCATTTTCTTAATGTCACTTTCGATGGATAATTGAAAAAATTATTTACTTCTTTCCATACTTCATTCTTAAAACTGCACAAAAACAGAATAATTGCATCAAACATTCTCATTTTATTGTTCCTCAAAACTTGGGAAACATTAAACAATAATTTGAGTTTTTGATTTTTCAAACTTGACAACAAACTGATTCTTCTTTAAAAATTCATAAAAATAATCATTTTCACATTTGAACTTGAATTAAACATTCTTCAAAACTCAGCTTAGAATATAAGATGTTTGTCTGAAAGAAAAAATTATGAAAAAAATGAGAATTGTATTTGAAAACTTTGAGATTTTTTTATAAAGAGTCGTTCGAGTGAGACTTGCTCAATTAAAATTAAAAATAAACTAGATAAAAAGATACTAATTTAAAATAAAGACGCTTGAAATTTCAAATCAGAATAATTGTCTGATTTTTTATGCGCCAAAATAGTCAAAATAGCAGTTTTTACACGTAATTTTTGAATTTTTTTTTTATTTTCTTAATTCAAGTGAGCTTTGAAAATATTCAGATGGGAATATTTGATACAAAATGTGGACACCTAAATAATCGAATCATAATAGATGTTAATTTTTTTAGATTTTTCCAACGTCGGAAAAAAAGCTAACAATGGTGGATGCGCCAAGCCATGTAAATTTATTACTCTGTTAATCAATCTTTTAACAATCTTCTAAAAACATTTTTAATTTTCTTAATACTCAGAATGGAGACGAAAATGCAACCAAACTTCTTATTTTTATAAATAACTTAATTATTCTTCTAGACAGCTGCAAAAAAAATTTCAACAACAGATCTGTCTGAGTCGAAGACTCTTGAAGCCTATTGTAGACAGTATTCACAAAAAAGAATTAAGACGGAAACTAGTGTTTCTATGAAGCCAACCCGGTTCTCTACTGAAACCCTCAAACTTCTCTGGGTTCAATGCATCAGCAACCCAGTTTTGTAGTTGCGGAAATCCCTTAAAAGTTGAGCAGACAAGTTCTTTTGACTTATATCTTTTCTCGAAAATTTCAATACCTCTACAATTTATTTATGTATTCAAATTAGCAAACTAACTGTTTAGATTATAGACAATTTTGGATTCTGGATTTTCTGCAAAATACAAATTTTCTGGATTGTATCCAAGTATTGTTGAATTCAGAATAACAGTTGAAAAAATCTTTTTGATGACAAAATTGCAAACTGCAGTTTCAATGTTTTTGTAAATTTCAAATGACAATTTTTTTATTTTCAATTCAGCATTCAAAAGCATTTTTTGTTAAATATTTCAGAATTCAAAGTGCATTTGCAATATAACCAAAGCTATGTTTGCTCTCAAACCACATTAAAGATTCAACTCAATAGGATTTACCACTCAAATTCTGTTAAGCTGCATTCCATTAATTACATCAATATTGGAAAATGTACTTTGTGTCGGATAGATCACACTTACATTTAAAAGAAAAAACCATTTGTATTTTGTTTTAAAAAATTAATAATTCTATGAACCTAAATTTTCCTATTTTTATCTTTATTAAATTAGTGCAAAAACCTTAGCTTGCATGTAAAAGCTCCACAACATGCTAAGTCAATTACAATATATATGGACTGCATGTACTTAAATAAATAACTCTGACATAATTCGAGTTAAGCGTGTGGTTTATATGGTCAAGATACGACAAATTCATGTACATACAAATTTATAGGTTACTAGAAGTTGTATACAGAAAGCTTTCAGCACTTAAAATTGTTTGTAAAATCTTTGAAGTGCAAATTTGTCACTATCTCAAACAAAAACTATTTTAGTTTGGAAAAGCAGCAGCTCTAAATTTATTCATGTGTGTGATCAATGAAAATTTAATAAACTCGACAATCACTTAACCATCTCCACTCCGTTAGCCTTTTAATTAAGACATTAATTCTCAATTTCGTCGCAAATTCGAGTATGTCTCCAAATTGAATTAATTTTTGCTTTCGTTTCTTAATTCAATGTTTATTCTCATTTTAGACATTTTGCCGTCAACGTCTGCAAAACTGCCATCTCTATACTATTTCCGTTGAACACATTAATCATCTTCTTGAAGGGTTATTTTGTACGTGTTTTAAATAAGCGTGCGACGATTGTATTAATATCCTTCTCTCGTCCTTTTTGCCTTTTACGTACAAAGTTAATTTAATACATGATAGCAACTACAAAAGAAACCACGACTGGACGAATTCTTTTAAAAGGAACTGGATAATAGTTGAATGAAATTTTATTCCATTAGATGTTTGTAATTACAAGATTTGGGGATTAAGATGGGTGAGGGAAATCGGGTTTGAGAAAGCATACCTATGCTAATAACTTAATATAAAAGCTTGTTTATGGTTGGGACGTTTATGGAGCTGGATTCAGAGAGGATTCGAACGTTTACAGGGACAAACCATCAATTTATTACTAACGGTTTCGAGCTTGGAATAAAACGAAGACATTTTTATTATTCTTTACTTTGTTTTTGGCAATTTTGAGAATATTGTTTTTCTCATAGATCGACTCGTATTTTTGCTTAAAGAACAGTTGTTACTTGATGGTACCAGTTGATAAATAAATAAATTACGAAACAAAAAGCCAATTAGTCATTGTTATTGCACAAAAAGTGAGTTGTAAGAAAAGTGAAATTTATGAAATCTAAGGGATTTATAAAACTCCAAACAACTGAAGACACCGAAAGGTCTTGAAAGTTCTAGTAATTCTTGAGAATTTAAGAAATTGAGAAAATTGCAAAATTTGACAGTTTTGAAAAATTTAGAAGATATGAAAAATCTAGCAAATCTATGAAAGACAGAAAATTTAAATAATTTGAAGATTTTAAGTAACCTTAAAAATCTGAAGAATTAGGAAAAAAAAACAAAAAATTTGGGAAATATAAATGATCTAAAATATTTAGGAAACAAAAAGAATTCAAAAAACTGAAAATTTTGAAAAATTCAAAAAATCTACGAAAAGTTAGGATTATGAAAAATGAAGAGTCTTCAAAATCTTAGTGTTTCTAGAAAATTCAGAAAATCCGTTAAATTAAAATAATTTTAGAAATCTTAATAATATTCAAAACTCGAACTATTTGAATTTAAAATTCTTAGAGTAATGCCAAAAATCTCAAAAGATTAATAAATTCAAAAAATTTACAAATTCACAACTAATCTAAACTTCCATAAAAATGTTATCAGTTCAAAAATTTTTCTTCTGCTTAAAGAAGCGTTGTTTCTAGAAAGAATTTTCGTTACAAAAAAAGAAATTGGATTTAAAAAATTATCACAATTGGTCAATAAATAACATTGTTATTGCACAATAAGTAAAATTGCGGAAAAATTCAAAATTATGAATTTTAAAAAATTTACAAAAATCACAAAATTTAGAGAATCCAAAGAAGTTGAAACGCTGAGAAATCGTGAAAACTCTAAAAAATTCAGAAAATTTACGAAATTTGAAGATATCTAGGAAATTTAGATACTTTAATAATAATAATTAATAAATTTTGATAATTTAAAGATTTTAGAATTTGAGGAATTGCGACAATTAATCTGAAGAATTGGGAAAAACTAAAAAATTAAAAAAATATCAATTATTTGGACTTAAAAGACTCATAGAAACTTGAGAATCTGGAAATGTAAAGATTATCAAAAATATGGAGAATATTCTAAAACATAGTGAATCTAGAAAATTCAATTGAAAAAAACTCTAGGAATCGTAAAAATTTTCAAAATCAAAAGGCTTAGAAATTAAAAAAAAAATTCACAATTAGTCTAAAAATCTCTAAAGTTTTACATTCAGAAGAATTCAAAAAAAATTTCAGTAAAGTGGAAAATGTTGAGATTTTGAAAGTTTAAAAAAAATTCAAATATTCTGAAAATTTATCATTTTAGAAAATCTAGGAAATATGAAAAATTTAAGAAATCTAAAACAATTAAAAGCTTTAGAACATTTAAATAAATCAAATATTGACAAATTCAAAGAATTTGGAGAGTAACAAGATTTTCAGAATTGAGAGGAGATGTAGACAGATTTGTATTTCTGCTCGAAGAAGAATTGTTTTTGAACGAAAAAAAAATTGAAATGAAAAAATTATTGCAATTGGTCAACAAATACAAAAATTAGGAGACAAAAATCATTTAATAAATTATATTGTTATTGCACAAAAAGCATAATTGTAGGAAAAGTCAAAATTATAGATCTGAGAAATTCATAAAAATTATAAAATTTGGAAAATTCAAAGTACTGAAGACATTGAGAAGCCTTTAAAAATTAAAATTCAGAGTGTAGAATCGACTCGAAAAATCTAAAATATGTGGAAATTAACAAAAATAAAAAAAAACTTCAAAATTATGGTTTATTCGAAAATTTCAGAAAAGCAAAAAATTCTAAAAAATTCCAAAAATTGAAAATATCTAGAACTTATGGATTCGCAAAAAGGAGTTTAAAAATATGAGTATTCTTGAAGTAATTCCAAGAACCAAAAGGATATTCAATAAATTATCAAGACTGGCAGCAGACCAAAACATTTTGGAAAATAATTTCTAGAAAATCCAAAGATTCTGGAAAATCTCTACATTTTAGAAAATTCAGAAAGCTTTTGAAGCACTTAAAAATTCACAAATGCAAAGAATCTAGAAAGTAACAAGATCTCAAGATTTAGAGCACTCTAAAAAGTAGCCAAAAATTCTAAAAATACAAGAAGTTTAAAGTCTTTAGAGAAAATCTCTAGAAATTAAAAAAATCTGGAAAAGTAGAAAAAAGTCTGAAAATGTATAAAAATGTAGAGAATTCAAGTCATTTCAAAGTATCTTGAAATCATCAACAATCCAGAAAATCTATATTTATAGATATGAAGATTTAAAAAAAATTATGAAACTTTGAATAAACTTCTAAAGATTAACAATAATATAGAGAATCTTCATAGTTATAGTGTATCTGAAAATTTCAGAAAAGCAAATAAATCTGAAAAATTCCAAATTTTAAAATTATTTAAAACTAAGAGATTCGCAAAAATCTAAAAAACCTGAGTATCCTCAAAGTAATTTCAAGAATCATAAAGTATAGTAATGTAAAAAATTCACATATTCACAATTAGTATAAAAGTCTATAAAAATTTTATCAATCAGGAGACCAAAATAATTTCAAGAAAATTCAAAGATTTTAAAAAGTCTTAACATTTTAGAAAATCTAGAAAATATATGAATAAATTAAAACCTCACAAATCTATAGAATCTAGAAAGTATCAAGATTTCTAAATTTAGAGCCTTCTAAAAGGTATCCAAATATTCTAAAAATAACTAAAAATTTAGAGTCTTTTGAGAAAATCGATAAAAATCAATAAAAAAATTTAGATAAGTTTGAAAATGTATAAAAATGTATCATCAACAATCCAGAAAATCTAGAAACATGAAGATTTAAAAAAAATGATAAAACTCTGAATAAACTTAGTAAATCAAAAAAATTAGATCAAGTAAATAGAGAATTACCAAAATTCTGCACCATCTGAAAAATCTAAAAAGTCAATAGAATTGAAGAATTGAAGGAAACAAATAAGTAAGAAAATTTGAAAATCTAGGAAACAAAAAAAACTCGAGAAATCTAAAGAATCTATTTAATGTTAAGATTAAAAAAAATATAAAGAATTTTCAAAATCATAAATTATCTGAAAAATTTAGAAAATCAAAAGGAATTCAAAAATCAGAGGATCCTGAAAGTAATTCCAAGAATCAAAAAGTTTAAGAAATTGAAAAAATGTACATATGAAAGTCCAAACCATTTCGAAAATGAATTTTGAAAAAATTCAAAGATTTTGGAAAATCTCAGCATTTTGAAAAATCTAAGAAATATAAACAATTCAATCAATCTAGAAAAACTCAAATGTTTGAAGCATTTGAATAAATTGAAACTTCACAAATCCAAACAATTCAATAAGTAGCAAGATTTTCAAAATTTAAAAGAAGGAATGTAAAGAAACTAATAAATAAAATTAGAGATTCTTTGAGGAAAATCAAAAGAATCACAAAACAAATCTGAAAATGTCAAAAAAAGTTTGAAAGTTTATAAAAATGTAGAGAATTGAAGGCAATTCAAAGCATCTCAGAAACATGAAGATTTTAAAAAATCTATGAAATTTTGAATAATCTTATTGCATCCTAAAAATTTGATTTAGTAAATAGAGAATTACTAAAATTTTAAACCATTTAAAAACCTAAAATTCAATAAAATCTAAAAAAATCAAATTTAGAGAATACTTGGAAAAAACAATAATTAAGGAATTGACTCATTTATAGATAAAACTCACTTATTCAACATATCTGTGATCTGTGTTTTAATTTCAATAAATTTTGTGAGTAAAAACCTGATTTTTCCAATTATTAGAATATTGATTAACTGTAAAAACAATTTTGAACAAAACACCAATCAAATGCAAACAAAACAAATCAATAAAACCAACAAAAACAGATCGATAACTACATATTCAATAAAAAAAAAACAACAAATTTCTTTCCTGAAAATTGTTATTTCCATCGTTATCTTTTAATTATTAACTCTCTGTAAGCTTCGTAATATCTTGAAATGTTGAGAATTGAATATAAAATGTTTATTGTTGGTAACAAAGTTTAAAACCGTAGTCAAAGTCTGCAACAACTGATGTAAAGAAATTGGTCAATTTTGTTGGAATCATTAGAAAGTTTGAAACTGTTGTACAAACAGTAAAACCAAATTGTAAATCAAACATTTACTTTATGGACAAGCTTTTTAGTTAATTTAGAAAAACAACAAATAAGTATCTTAACCAATAATTTGGGTAATTTTCTTCAACCTTTATCTCCTATTTACCTTCATTTATGTATTTTGAATTTTTTGTTTAGAGAGATAATTAATTAATGTCAGTATAACGTGTGACAGAACTGTTTATATAACCTGTTTCGTTTGTTCAACAATCCCAACCCCGACATTTTAATTGAAGCTGGCATTTTTTGTTTATCTTTTCATTGGAGAGATTTACGGACCGTTTCACATTACATTCCCAATCGAATTTCACAAATCACGCCTATCAACTTACGAATAAACAAACCGAGAATTGAATTTATTCACAATCAACAAGTAATCGAAAAATATGTAAAAATAAAATTGTCTTGATATTATCTTAGCGATTTATAACGATAGACGCAGCTATAAAAACGAGAAAAATCCACGATGACTGCACAAAATCTGCTGCCTCTTTGTCCCGACAACGCTTAATCGTGCCGCAGATAAAAAAGCAATGCATTTATATGGAGACATTTAAAGGAAAGATGGATGCGTTTGCTTCTTTATCGATTATAAAAAAATTCTTGCTTTGCATTACTAAACTAACAGCAGATATATTTAACCGATGTCCTTTCATCATGAGCTTTCAGCAATCCAAAAGCTCTTTGATTACGGAAGGGTTTGTAGTAAGAACCGTTTGAAGAAGGAAGATACTCGTTAGACCCTTGACCGGAATTTCGAAGTGGTTTGGTCACTATAAATAAACATTCTGACCATCTGGTTCTTGAAATTTCAACGTCTCATTTGGTTTAATGGATAAAGCGGAAGACATTTTTAAAAACGTTGTAATTATTAGAGGAAAAAATTCCGATTTAACCTCATTATAAGAATGCAGACTGTTTTCTGCTGACGAATTTTTCTCCCCTCAAGCGCAGGTTTATCAATAGAAGGTTCTCTTATAATGAAATATCCAAGAATGCGAACAATACCAAGAAAGTAATAGAGGTAGAAATGGGATTTTAGGGGTGCTTTAACCCCTTGGATGGTTTCAGGTCAACAGTGCTTCAGTAATCGATACAATTACTAACACGAAAAGTGGTTAAAATCACAACTTTTTTTTGTTGAAAGAGATTATTGCTGCCCTTGACACTATTACCCTCCTGCATGTATAATGCTTCTCTGCATTATAAATAATTTCGTGTTGGTAAGCAGCAGAAAGGGGCAGGCGCAACTTGAGCCTAGTCATATATCGTCGAATGGAAGCAGTTTATAACAGAGGCTGACAGTGGCCGGATGAGGGCATTGTTTCTGTCATAGGTATTATAGTTAAGGGAAAGGATAATCAAATCGTTTTAAATGATTGACAAATTTGGTTGAAATTAAATTAAGGGTGAATTTTATATACGAGGGACTCTCATCGATCTTAAAGCGTTAGTCTGAAACTGACATTTGCAGGTGAGGAAAGGTGGCGCTACGACAGATGGCTGCTCTTAATTGATAACAGCACAAGTGGTGGTAGAGTTATACAACGTAACCATAAATCCTGACTTGGGGTTGCTTTTTAATTATTTTTTTTTGTTGATGACAAAGACTAAGCATATTCTGAATATCCAATGTGCATTTTTCAAAGATGAAAAAGGTGCTTTGACACAAAAGAATTACGTATTTATGAAGGCGTAGCTTTTAAGTGTAAACGAGAAGAATCAATAAAGCTCGAGAATTCAAGTGGAAAATCAAATCAAAATAAGCTTTTTCATAAATTTAGTTTTGCGTTTCATGTACATTTTTCCAAAGGAACTGTTGGAAATTTTTTTGAATAGGAAACTGACGCCTTTTCGAAGTCTCGAATAATGCAAAAATTCAAACTTTCTCGGAAGAAATTCCAACGTGAAAGGTGTTAACAGTGTGTTCTGATTTTGCAATCACAGAAATCTGTTAACTTTAAATAAAACACTTTGCATAATACTGCATTTTTGAACGTTTTTTCATTATTTACTAAAGAAAAGAAATTTGAGAAAATCTAGAAAATTTCAGAAATTTTGAAGAATAAAAAAATAAGTACTCTGAAAATCCAACAGTTTCGAAAAGACCTTGCAAATTTATAAATAACATTAATAAAAATTATTAATAAACGCTATAATCCAAATTAATTAAATCAAAATAAATTCTTGAAATTTTAAAATCTCAAAAATTGGGGAAAAAAAAAATTAAAAATTCAAACTATTAAGAATATCTAGAATAATTATCAAAAATATGGAGTCCTTAAAAGCATAATGTATCTAGAAAATTCAGTAAATTTCTCGAGTTGAATAAGACTTTGGAAATTTCAAAAATATCCATAACTTGAAGTATCTGAGAACAAAAATTTTGTAGGAATTCAAAAATGTGAGGATTCTTAGAGAAATGTCAAAAATTTTAAAAGCTAGAATATTTAGAAAATGTACAAGTACTCAATAAGTCTAAAAATCTATAAAAAATTTACAATCCGGAGAATTCAAAATTTTTTGGTAAAGTAGAAAATTTCAAAATTTAGAGGACTCTTATAGCAATGCAAATATTTTTGGATGACATAGATTTCCATTTCTGCTCAAAGAAGGGTTGTTTCTAGATAATATTTTTGTTGCAAAAAAAAGGTTGGATTAAAAAAATTATTGCAATAAATGAAAAAATTATGAGACAAAAAAATAAAGGTCAATGAATAGAAAAATAACAATGTAATTGCACAAATTGTAAAATTGCGGAAAAATTCAAAATTATGAAATCTAAAAAATTCAAGAAAATTACAAGATTTAGGAAATCCAAAGCAACGAAAACACCAAGGGGTCTTGAAATTGGAAGAAATGAGAATTCAGAGAATTTAACATTTTTAAAAAACATCTTGCAAATTTGTATACAATTAAAAATTTTGATAATTCAAAGATTCTTAGAATCTGAAAAATCATAGACAATTTGAGAAACTCCAAAATTTTTAAAAATCTATAAAATTGAGAAAAATCAAATAAATAAAAAAATCAGAGAAACGCAAAGAACTCCAGTAACTAGAGAATTAACTAAAAAATTAAAAACTTGAAAAATCTGGAAAATCTAAAGATTAACAATAATATAGAGAATCTTCATAGTTATAGTGTATCTGAAAATTTCAGAAAAGCAAATAAATCTGAAAAATTCCAAATTTTAAAATTATTTAAAACTAAGAGATTCGCAAAAATCTAAAAAACCTGAGTATCCTCAAAGTAATTCCAAGAATCATAAAGTATAGTAATGTAAAAAATCCACATATTCACAGTTAGTATAAAAGTCTATAAAAATTTTATCAACCAGGAGACCAAAATAATTTCGAGAAAATTCAAAGATTTAAAAAAGTCTTAACATTTTAGAAAATCTAGAAAATATATGAATAAATTAAAACCTCACAAATCTAAAGAATCTAGAAAGTATCAAGATTTCTAAATTTAGAGCCTTCTAAAAGGTATCCAAATATTCTAAAAATAACTAAAAATTTAGAGTTTTTGGAGAAAATCGATAAACATCAATAAAAAAATTTAGATAAGTTTGAAAATGTATAAAAATGTATCATCAACAATCCAGAAAAT
This sequence comes from Latheticus oryzae, assembly GCA_030157265.1. Lineage (NCBI taxonomy): Eukaryota > Metazoa > Arthropoda > Insecta > Coleoptera > Tenebrionidae > Latheticus > Latheticus oryzae. Next base: position 15,921,426 of record CM058050.1, read on the forward strand.
CTAGAAACATGAAGATTTAAAAAAAATGATAAAACTCTGAATAAACTTAGTAAATCAAAAAAATTAGATCGAGTAAATAGAGAATTACCAAAATTTTGCACCGTCTGAAAAATCTAAAAAGTCAATAGAATTGAAGAATTGAAGGAAACAAATAAGTAAGAAAATTTGAAAATCTAGGAAACAAAAAAAAACTCGAGAAATTTAAAGAATCTATTCAATGTTAAGATTTAAAAAATATAAAGAACCTTTACAATCATAAATTATCTAAAAAATTTAGAAAATCAAAAGGAATTCAAAAATCAGAGGATCCTGAAAGTAATTTGAGAAATCAAAAAGTTGAAGAAATTAAAAAAATGTACATATGAATGTCCAAAACATTTTGAAAATGAATTTCGTGAAAAATCAAAGATTCTGGAAAATTTCACATTTTAGGAAATCTAAGAAATATAAACAATTCGAACGATCTAGAAAAACTCAAGTGTTTGAAGCATTTGAATAAATTAAAACTTCACAAATCCAAAGAATATACAAAAGAGCAGGATTTTTAAAATTTAGAAGACTTTTATAGGAATCTAAAAATCTAAAAAATACAAAAAAATAGAGAGTATTTAAGGAAAATCTAAAGCAATCACAAAATAACTCTGAAGAAGTCAAAAAAAGTTTGAAAGTTTATAAAAATGTAGAGAATTCAAGACAATTCAAAGTACCTAGAAAACATTAACATTCCAGAAAATCTAAGGACATGAAAATTTTAAAAAATCTAGAAAATTGTTAACAGACTTAACAAATCTAAAAAATTCGATTGAGTAATTAAAACAGCTTCAAAATTTCAATCTATTTGAGAAATCATTTTTTTTTTGTTTTATTGTCAAGATATGAGTTTAAAAACTCAAAATAATTAACTTTTTTTAAAAAAAATATATATATTTATTTGCAGCAAAATTATATTCCAAAAAAGGTATCAAGATTGTTCTGTATCTGATAATGTCTTTCAAAAATTCCAAAAAACTATCGACGATTCTATAAAACAAAAATCGTCGAATCTAAAGGGAGAAACGTTATTTCACATTTTTGCAACTGTTCCTTATATGAGCTCAAAGACAAAAAAATGTTTGTCAAGAAGTCTGATGAGCTTCGTTAGAAGAAACAGCAGCAGAAGAATTCTGTTTTTGTTTTAGTTTGAAAAAACATGTTGATGATTTGGAATGGAAACACTTCGTTTTTCCGATAAACTGAACTGAAGAGCAACTTGAGATTCTTCCCTCCAGTGTGGAAGCATTCATTGGAATCGCGACTGTCAATGTCTGAAGCTAAAATATTTGTTTTTTTTTTATGAAAGATTAATTCATGAATCAAACTGCAGTCTAAAATAATAAAAATTGTTTTAAATTCTTTCCGTCGAATTCCACCATTAAGCTCTGTATACACATTACTATCCATATAAATATTTTTTTTTAAATATTTCACATTTCTACAAAAACATCATTTCCGTCGGAATATTTTTTGTTTCATTCAACATCATGTATGTCTCTATTTTTTTAAACTTCCATCATAACCGTTCTCATTTTTCATCTCCGAATTTTCGTCATTCCATATTTAAATTTATACATTTAAGTCAGAAAAAATAAAAATCATGCAATATCATAAGAATAAATCTTTGTAAAACTTATAAATCATCCATAAGATATACTCAAAATTTGGATGGTTTCTCTTTTATAATTTTAAACAGATCAGCTGCAGGCATTTTCTGCAACTAACATCCAACTGCTGAATCATTGAGTTACTGTTAATTAAAGTGAACATTTTGCTTAATATAACGAGTATAAAGCTTCTGTATTAAATTATTTCCAGTTGAAAAATTATTGAAAGATGGATTTCTTCAAGCAAAGTGCATTTAAGTACATTTAAACTGAAGATGCAACCAAATTACAGACATTACATTTTAGTAACTACATCAATTTACAAAGTAGTAATGAGCTTTGCGCTTTGTTATATTTAATGTGTCTAAACAACGATGTTATCTGGAAAAGTCTAGGAAATATAAAATAATAGCAAATGGAATTATTTTTGAACGAACGAACAAAACAAAAAAGAAAATACTTAACAAAATCTTAACGTAATAACGTTCTAACTACATCAGTGTTTTTGAGCGTTTCATATTGAATTATTTTCCTAAAATTCCAAATACTTTGATACCAAAACTATTATTATTGATCAGTTTTTTGTTAAGGTGCTCGTCTCTTTTACATTTATCTTCATAAAAGTTTTAGGAGGTTCGGATAATCCGATTTTGTTTCTATGTTGTTAATTTAGATGTTGTAACAAAAAGCGACACTTTTACGGATCCGAGCTATAAAAAAAGCTATAAGGTACACCATTCATTTTTTAAGTGAGATACTAACAGCTCTAAATAGTTCTGATTCGATTAAGAATGTTTTATATATTTTTCTGAAATTGTGTTTAGTTTTATATGATTTTAAAAGTATATTCCATTTTCACGCAGTTTGTGGCTTCCCTCTGTCTATTGTTGTTTCAAAAATACATGAGTCAATAATTCGAAAGCACAAAAGGTGAAGTCAGTTTTTGCGTTTTATTTCTTTGAAAATCTATATAAATCCAATATTTACGTGAAACCGTATACTGTTTTCTTTCAATAAGAAATTTAAGTTGGGAACTTTTGGATTTATATTATGCTGTCTCCGACTTCTTGTTGCAAGTAATTAACATTCTCCAATCCCATTTAAATGTGGTATAAATTTCGAGTGAGTGCTTTAGCAAATTAGGTCTACAGCGTTGTTAAGATAAGTGGTAAACGTGTCTTTCCATCACTCGTCTATATCTAATTCATCATTTTAAAATTTGAAATGGGTTCGTAAATGGAAACACCCACCACAAACAATGTTAAAATTGGATGAGATAGGTCAAAGGATAGCTCGTGTAAATTTTTCATTTTATTCCGTTTTGTAAAATTTTACTTAATTTATAAATTCCCTAGCGTTGGATAGACAAGAGCATCGATCCGGTTCGATGGCTTCATTCGGTTAATTCGGTCCACCCCCGCTTGTCACGCGACCTCCGGATCATCCTGGCAAGTTGGGAAACGAAGAGTGACGCGTCTAAACAAGTCTGCGCGAAAAATTCCATCTAAAGCATAATTCCAACTGACACGAAACACCGCTACTGAATACATTTGCTTTTATATGAAGAAAACCTAACCGAGAATAATTTGGTTTGGTTAGAGCGCGCGGGTTAGGTTATCCAATTACGTTATTTCCATTGAAAGAGAAAAGCAGACAATTGTTCACTTCTAGTATTATTAAAAAAACTTGACAGGATTTAAAGTACTTGAGGAAAATAAAAAGAAAAAAATCGGTACGTGATGGATAAAAGAGTATTCAATACAATACAACTTTGTAACTGTAACTCTAGAAGTTTGGTAAAGTTGAGAAAGATTCCAGCTTTGAAATAGAATAATGGTTTGGTAAAAAACACACAAACGTAGAAAAAATAATTTAAGTTTAAGCGATGAAAAAAAAAGGATTTTTACCAACTCCCACGGGTCATCCTAACGATATTTATCAAAGGATAAGAGAACGAAATAAAGGAAAAGTTTAAAGAATTACAACCGGAAACAAACTACACTAAGAAACTTCCGATGTCACCCTTTCAAAAATTATCGCAAAAAGTGGATCAATCCAACATACCAAATAAAATTTTCAACTTTTAATTGCTTCTACAAATCATTTCCCTAAAGCCTCAAATATTTTTAATATTCTTGAGAAGTTTCCCAATTACTCAGTTAAAAATTAAATAATTATACTTCCAGCTTTTTTATAATTTGTTTAATTTTTTCCCTAAACTTTATGAATATTTAATTGTGTGTAATTCAAAAACCGATAAAAGCACGAAAGCGTCCAATTGAGGTCAAAGCGATTACTTTTTAACGAGAAAGTAAATACCTCAAGTCGTAATCGTCAAAATTTTATCCACAATGAAATAAAAGCAAAATCGGATAATACAATAAAAGTAACGTTATAAATCGAAGATAAAAGAAAGGATGTTTATTAATTCGATAAAACTTGCAGATTGATACTAGAAGATGGAAAAGCCTTAGGGCGGGTTAATACTTGGCAAATGCGACCGCAATCAGTGGAAATAATTTGAGTGACAGTGCAAAAGCGTGAAGACAACAACAGAAAAAAATTTGTCCGCACCTACAGGAAATTATATTCGAGTCACAAAGATTTGAGTGACGGTTCTATTTCTTTTATAAAAAAAAAAAATAAGCAACGGATGACATTTTAATAAGTGATGTTAGACTAAAAGGATGGTTTTATCTTAGAGTGAAACTTATATCAAAAGTTAGGTTGGCAAAATGGAAATGTCACTATAAATTACGTTGTTTGTCGGTGTTTGGAACTGAGGGCGACTCTGATAGAGAGAAATTCGAATATTTACAGAACGAATAAATAACGAAAATTATAGCTGAGCTTTGGGAAGCTCTAAACCCTGCAATTATTTTTATAGAAACTTTTAGATAAAATCTTGAAGCCGAATTTGCAAAAGCTCTTATCTTGTTGTTTGATGTTCCAATTAAAGCTCGATATTTATTATAGACTCTAGAATCTTCAAATTTCGTTTGTAATTAAACAGACTAGACTAATTATAATGTTGACAAACTTTCAACGCTTTGAACATTGATTCAAATTTGCATTCATTCGACAACTGACAAAAAACTGTCGATGATTAAGAATTCAACAATATTGTCTATATTCTCAAAAAAACTGCAAATTTTAGTTTTCTAACTTTTTCTTCTCGTGCAATGTTCAACTTTTCAAAATATGATGAAAGAAAAATAGTTACAAGCGGAAGCGGAAACCTTACAAACTCTTTTACTAGAATTTACTCGATTTAAATGAGATTCGTGCTTGAACTTCGTCCAAAGTTTGGAGAATTAAACAAAACTAGAATCAATGCGGTTGTAATTATATTAATTAATCTCACCTGAACTAGCGACACATAAAAACCATACAAGAAAAATCCTCACGGCCATTATTTGCATAATAAACTGAACTACAAATTTGGTTCCATCACTTTCAACACTCACATTGTCCACTGGACACCAAAGTTTCAAATAAGATTTTTTTTTTTTTCAAGATGAAAAAATTTTGAGCGGTTTTGTTGATTTTTTTCCAAAAATTGTCTTTTACATTTTACCGGAAAATTTGAATCGTAAGCGCGGTCAGTAGCGGAAGAGCACAAGAGACATTGTCAAGCGCGTAAGCAATCCTGGAGTAGTGCGGGAATCCTGCAAACTGATTACCACGCCACCCTGCTAGAGACGGAGACCCTCTGAAACTGTGTAGCACAGGCGCGCCACTCTCAATCTATAACATGCTGCTTCGTGAACATCTCCCAAAGAAATGTTCAAGTTCTCATTTGTACGTGCCATTTTATTATTTATCGCTGTATCAAACAAAGAATTAAAAGTCACATGGCACTTTTTTTTTCAACACAGGATGTTTTGTTTTCATTCCGTCCGAGTCACGTACAATTAACTTTGCTGTAATATTTAATGGAGCATTACAATAAACCCGTTCTAATTGTCGAAATAACACATAAAAACTTTAATGCTTCGTGTTTATTACATCAGTGTTGTCCCCTGTCGACACATGATAAAAATCATCCTCTGAAAAAATTATTAAAGCTTTGCTAATTCATTGTTCATTGTAACAACCACCTAAACATTAATCAGATCAAATTAAATTAGTTACGATTTTCGCACGCATTGCTTTAATTAATTACTCCAACCGCTCATATTATATACAAATAATTTCAGTCTGCTGCTTGATAAAAAAAAACTGAAGCCTTATGTTTGGTGTGTATGTAAATCATTGCAAGTAATCGAAAAGCCATTTGGTTTTATGGACTATAGCGGTTTTTGGAGAAGCAGGATTGTTTATGTATTTGTAACGAGCCATTTATTTAGAAAATATGGTTTTTTCTTGCAATATATGTGAGGGATTTTGATAAGTTTAGAGTGAATGTGAAAGCTTGAAAAAATGATAAATGTTTTCAAATTTTATAGTAAAAGCTTATAATTTGGAAAGTACAAGAAGTTAAAGCACTATTTAATATTTTAAAGGATAGTGGTTGCGTTTTATCTGTTGCTAGTAAAATTTTATTGCTTCAAGAAGCTAAAAGCTCACGTAGTAAAATCACAAACCTCATAAATCACAAGTGGCATTGGCTAGAAAATTTTCTAAAGTAGGGTAATATTATAGTTAACTTATTTTCAGATAGAATCCTATGTGGAAGATGTAATGAAACTTATTACCAAATTGAATCATTTAAGAATATTATTACTTCACAGCGTAAAGCGTTATAGTAGTTTATTATAATACTAGTCTTGAAATGACCATAATATTAAGATAAAACTTACAATAAATTAATTCATTTAGAATTTTCTATTTTTTAAGTATTTTTAATTATTTTATTTATAAGCCATTTGAAATTTTTAATACAAAAATTCGAAAATAAAGCGACTAAAATTTGAAAATTCGTTGAGTTGTTTTTTCAAACAAGTAAAAGTCAAAAAAAATAAAATGATAAAATGTCTTAAATTTCATCAAATTGGGCTTAAACTTTACAAATTTGGTTCTTTTTAATATTGAAATTTCAAAATTGGTAGAAAACGACGCTTAAATCTAAGTGAACAAATTTTTTGGCAAAATTTTAGTCGGGACAATTTTCAACGTTTTTGGTGTAACTTTGTCATTTATCATAATAATAAAGTGAATCTTACTTTAGTTTATTTCTCTTAACGTTTTTCACTCATAAGCAGTTTGGCTGAAATCGGCCACTAAATGCAATTTTGTATCAGGAAAATAAAGATAAAGAAGGTGATTTTAAAAGCTTCTAGTGTCCTTATTCCAAGAGTCAAAAAGATGGAACTTCAGAAATATTACAAAATGAATGCAATTTGATCAATCTGATAGAATAAAATTTTCAAATGTCCAAAAAAATCATCAAATCGGGCTTAAACCTAACAAATTTGTTTTGTATTTTATTATAAAAATTTCAATATAGATAAAAGAATGACTAAATATAAGGAAACAAATTCTTAAATTTTTGTGTCCAAATTTTGATAATTTCAGTCAGGACGATTTTCAAAATTTTCGTCTATAGCTATAGTATATAGTTTTTTGTCATAATAATGATATAAATTTTACATTAGTTTATTCATCTTGTTGTATTTTATTTTTTAAATATTTTTAATTTTATAATATTTGACTAATTTGGCTAAAATCGGTTGCCAATTGTAACTTTTAATCCGAAAAATATTTAGCATGTTAATAAAGCTTTAAGAAATATACAAAATGAATGCAGTTTGATTGATCTATTCCATTTTGGAACTGAGATGCCAAATATTTTTTCCAACAAGGAAAAGTACGATTAAATAAAATTTGCGATTGTTTAAAAGTTTTTCAAATTAGGCTTCAATCTAACAAATTTTTTTTCGATATGAAAATTTTAAAACTGATCAGAAAATGTTTAAATTTGACGAAAATACCTTCTTAATTTTTTTATCAAAATTTTGATACTTTTAGTTAGGACAATTGTCAACATTTTTAATTGTAGCTCTGTCATTTCTTATAATAATAAGGTAAATCTTACACTAGTTTATTTCTCTTAATGATTTTAATTTTTTCGGTATTTTTAATTCTATCATTTATAAGTAATTTGGTTGAAATCGGTCGCCAAATGCAACTTTGCTTCAGAATTATTAAAAATAAAGAGGCTGAATTTGAAAGCTTGTAGTGTCGTTATCCTTAGAGCCAGAAAGATGTAATTTGACATGTTACTAAACCTTCAGGAAAACTTCAAAATAAATACACTTTAATTGATCTATTCCACTTAAAAACTGAGATCTTTAATTTTATTTTCTAGAAATAAAAATCTGATGAAAGAAAATTTTCAAATGACCAAAAAATCATCAAATCGGGCTTAAACCTAATAAATTTGTTTATTGTTTTGATATGAAAATTTCAAAATTGATTAAAAAAAGCTTAAATTTAAACGAAACAAATTTTTAAAAATTTTGACCAAGTTTTGATGATTTTAATCAAGACGATTTTCAAACATTTTTAACTGTGGCTCTATTATTTATCAAAATAATGAATTAGTCTAATCCTATTCGTGTATATTTTCAATATTATTATTGCTACAGATAAGTAATTCAGCTACAATCGGTTGCCAATTGCAACTTTTAATTCGAAAAATCAAAAATCTAGACGATAAATTTGAAAGCTCATAGAGTCGTTTTTTTTGAGCCAAAAAGATGAGATTTAGCATGTTGATAAAGCTTTATGAAACATACAAAATGAATAGAGTTTGATTGATCTATTTCATTTAGAAACTGAGATGTCTAATATTTTTCAAAACAGCTAAAATCTGAAAAAATAAAATTTCCGAATGTTTAAAAATTTTCTAAAACGGGCTTCAATCTAACAAATGTGTTATTTTTAGATATAAAAATTTCAAAATTGATTAGAAAATTTTTAAACTCGAAGAAGCTAACTTTTTAAATTTTTTGTCAAAATTTTGATACTTTCAGTAAGGACGATTTTCAACATTTTAAGTGTAGCTCTGTTATTTATTATAATAATGAGGTAAATTTTACGTTATTTTTCTTGACGTTTCCTATTTTTTAAATATTCTCAATTTTATTACTTATAACAAATTTGGCTGGAATCGGTTGCTAATTGCAATTTTCAATCCAAAATATTAAAAATTAAGAGACTAAATTCGAAAGCTTATAGCTTTGTTATTTTTAGAGCCAGGAAGATGAGACTTAGCATGTTAATAAAACCCTAAAAAAACTACAAAATCAATGTATTTGATTAATATATTTTATTCAGAAACTTAGATAATGTTTAATATTTTATCTACAAGGAAAAAATCCGATAAAATAAAGTTTTCGATTGTTTAAAAATTTATTAAATCGGGCGTCATTCTAACAAATGTGTTATTTTGTTATACAAAAATTTCAAAATTGATCAGAAAATATTTAAATTTGAAGAAGCTGACTTCTTAAATTTCTTGTCAAAATTTTGATACTTTCAGTCATGACAATTTTCAACATTTTTACTTGTAGCTCTGTCATTTTTTATAATAATGAGGTGGATCCCACTTCAATTTGTCCCTCTTGACGTCTTTTATTTTTTAAATATTTCAAATTTGTATCAATCATAAGCAATTGGGCTGAAATCGGCCTTCAAATGTAACTTTGAATCAGAGAAATCAAAAATAGAGCGGCTGATTTTGAAGCCTCGTAGCGTCGTTACTGTCAAAGCCAGAAAGATGGAATTTGACGTGTTATCAGAATTTCAGAAAAGCTACAAAATGATTGCAATTTGATTGATCTATTGTATTTAGAAACTGAAATGTCTGATTTCTTTCCAAAAGTGAAAATCAGATAAATGTTCGAAAATTTATTAAATTGGGCTTAAACCTAACAAATTTGTTTTTTATTTGATATGAAAAATTCAAAGCTGATATAAAAGGTTCCTAAATCTAAGCAAACAAACTTTTAAATATTTTAGTCATAGCGATTTTCAGCATTTTAACTGTAGCTCTGTTATTTATTATAATAATGAGGTAAATCTTACGTTATTTTTCTTGACGTTTCCTATTTTTTAAATATTCTCAATTTTATTACTTATAACAAATTTGGCTGGAATCGGTTGCTATTTGCAGTTTTCAATCCAAAAAATTAAAAATTAAGAGACTAAATTCGAAAGCTCATAGCGTTGTTATTTTTAGAGCTAGGAAGATGAGACTCAGCATGTTAATAAAACCCTAAAACAGCTACAAAATCAATGTATTTAATTATTATATTCTATTCAGAAACTTAGATATTGTTTAATATTTTATCTACAAGGAAAATCTGATAAAATAAACTTTTCGATTGTTTAAAATTTTATTAAATCGGCCGTCAATCTAACAAATGTGTTATTTTGTTATACAAAAATTTCAAAATTGATCAGAAAATATTTCAATTTGAAGAAGCTGACTTTTCAAATTTCTTGTCAAACTTTTGATATTTTTAGTCAGGATAATTTTCAACATTTTTACTTGTAGCTCTGTCATTTCTTATAATAAGGAGGTTGATCTCACTTCAATTTGTCTATCTTGACGTCTTTTATCTTTTAGATATTTCAAATTTGTATAAATCATAAGCAATTGGGCTGAAATCGACCTTCAAATGTAATTTTGAATCAGAGAAATCAAAAATAGAGAGCCTGAGTTTGAAGCCTCGTAGCGTCGTTACTGTCAAAGCCAGAAAGATGGAATTTGACGTGTTATCAGAATTTCAGAAAAGCTACAAAATGATTGCAATTTGATTGATCTATTGTATTTAGAAACTGAAATGTCTGATTTCTTTCCAAAAGTGAAAATCAGATAAATGTTCGAAAATTTATTAAATTGGGCTTAAACCTAACAAATTTGTTTTTTATTTGATATGAAAAATTCAAAGCTGATATAAAAGGTTCCTAAATCTAAGCAAACAAACTTTTAAATATTTTAGTCATGGCGATTTTCAACATTTTAACTGTAGCTCTGTTATTTATTATAATAATGAGGTAAATCTTACGTTATTTTTCTTGACGTTTCCTATTTTTTAAATATTCTCAATTTTATTACTTATAAGAAATTTGGCTGGAATCGGTTGCTATTTGCAGTTTTCAATCAAAAAATATGAAAATTAAGAGACTAAATTCGAAAGCTCATAGCTCTGTTATTTTTAGAGCCAGGAGGATGAGACTTAGCATGTTAATAAAACCCTAAAAAAGCTACAAAATCAATGTATTTGATTAATATATTTTATTCAGAAACTTAGATAATGTTTAATATTTTATCTACAAGGAAAAAATCCGATAAAATAAAGTTTTCGATTGTTTAAAAATTTATTAAATCGAGCGTCATTCTAACAAATGTGTTATTTTGTTATACAAAAATTTCAAAATTGATCAGAAAATATTTAAATTTGAAGAAGCTGACTTCTTAAATTTCTTGTCAAAATTTTGATACTTTCAGTCATGACAATTTTCAACATTTTTACTTGTAGCTCTGTCATTTTTTATAATAATGAGGTGGATCCCACTTCAATTTGTCCCTCTTGACGTCTTTTATTTTTTAAATATTTCAAATTTGTATCAATCATAAGCAATGGGGCTGAAATCGGCCGTCAAATGTAACTTTGAATCAGAGAAATCAAAAATAGAGCGGCTGATTTTGAAGCCTCGTAGCGTCGTTACTGTCAAAGCCAGAAAGATGGAATTTGACGTGTTATCAGAATTTCAGAAAAGCTACAAAATGATTGCAATTTGATTGATCTATTGTATTTAGAAACTGAAATGTCTGATTTCTTTCCAAAAGTGAAAATCAGATAAATGTTCGAAAATTTATTAAATTGGGCTTAAACCTAACAAATTTGTTTTTTATTTGATATGAAAAATTCAAAGCTGATATAAAAGGTTCCTAAATCTAAGCAAACAAACTTTTAAATATTTTAGTCATAGCGATTTTCAGCATTTTAACTGTAGCTCTGTTATTTATTATAATAATGAGGTAAATCTTACGTTATTTTTCTTGACGTTTCCTATTTTTTAAATATTCTCAATTTTATTACTTATAACAAATTTGGCTGGAATCGGTTGCTATTTGCAGTTTTCAATCCAAAAAATTAAAAATTAAGAGACTAAATTCGAAAGCTCATAGCGTTGTTATTTTTAGAGCTAGGAAGATGAGACTCAGCATGTTAATAAAACCCTAAAACAGCTACAAAATCAATGTATTTAATTATTATATTCTATTCAGAAACTTAGATATTGTTTAATATTTTATCTACAAGGAAAATCTGATAAAATAAACTTTTCGATTGTTTAAAATTTTATTAAATCGGCCGTCAATCTAACAAATGTGTTATTTTGTTATACAAAAATTTCAAAATTGATCAGAAAATATTTCAATTTGAAGAAGCTGACTTTTCAAATTTCTTGTCAAACTTTTGATATTTTTAGTCAGGATAATTTTCAACATTTTTACTTGTAGCTCTGTCATTTCTTATAATAAGGAGGTTGATCTCACTTCAATTTGTCTATCTTGACGTCTTTTATCTTTTAGATATTTCAAATTTGTATAAATCATAAGCAATTGGGCTGAAATCGACCTTCAAATGTAATTTTGAATCAGAGAAATCAAAAATAGAGAGCCTGAGTTTGAAGCCTCGTAGCGTCGTTACTGTCAAAGCCAGAAAGATGGAATTTGACGTGTTATCAGAATTTCAGAAAAGCTACAAAATGATTGCAATTTGATTGATCTATTGTATTTAGAAACTGAAATGTCTGATTTCTTTCCAAAAGTGAAAATCAGATAAATGTTCGAAAATTTATTAAATTGGGCTTAAACCTAACAAATTTGTTTTTTATTTGATATGAAAAATTCAAAGCTGATATAAAAGGTTCCTAAATCTAAGCAAACAAACTTTTAAATATTTTAGTCATGGCGATTTTCAACATTTTAACTGTAGCTCTGTTATTTATTATAATAATGAGGTAAATCTTACGTTATTTTTCTTGACGTTTCCTATTTTTTAAATATTCTCAATTTTATTACTTATAAGAAATTTGGCTGGAATCGGTTGCTATTTGCAGTTTTCAATCAAAAAATATGAAAATTAAGAGACTAAATTCGAAAGCTCATAGCTCTGTTATTTTTAGAGCCAGGAGGATGAGACTTAGCATGTTAATAAAACCCTAAAAAAGCTACAAAATCAATGTATTTGATTAATATATTTTATTCAGAAACTTAGATAATGTTTAATATTTTATCTACAAGGAAAAAATCCGATAAAATAAAGTTTTCGATTGTTTAAAAATTTATTAAATCGAGCGTCATTCTAACAAATGTGTTATTTTGTTATACAAAAATTTCAAAATTGATCAGAAAATATTTAAATTTGAAGAAGCTGACTTCTTAAATTTCTTGTCAAAATTTTGATACTTTCAGTCATGACAATTTTCAACATTTTTACTTGTAGCTCTGTCATTTTTTATAATAATGAGGTGGATCCCACTTCAATTTGTCCCTCTTGACGTCTTTTATTTTTTAAATATTTCAAATTTGTATCAATCATAAGCAATGGGGCTGAAATCGGCCGTCAAATGTAACTTTGAATCAGAGAAATCAAAAATAGAGCGGCTGATTTTGAAGCCTCGTAGCGTCGTTACTGTCAAAGCCAGAAAGATGGAATTTGACGTGTTATCAGAACTTTAGAAAAGCTACAAAATGATTGCAATTTGATTGATCTATTGTATTTAGAAACTGAAATGTCTGATTTCTTTCCAAAAGTGAAAATCAGATAAATGTTCAAAAATTTATTAAATTGGGCTTAAACCTAACAAATTTGTTTTTTATTTGATATGAAAAATTCAAAGCTGATATAAAAGGTTCCTAAATCTAAGCAAACAAACTTTTAAATATTTTAGTCATGGCGATTTTCAACATTTTAACTGTAGCTCTGTTATTTATTATAATAATGAGGTAAATCTTACGTTATTTTTCTTGACGTTTCCTATTTTTTAAATATTCTCAATTTTATTACTTATAAGAAATTTGGCTGGAATCGGTTGCTGTTTGCAGTTTTCAATCCAAAAAATTAAAAATTAAGAGACTAAATTCGAAAGCTCATAGCGTTGTTATTTTTAGAGCTAGGAAGATGAGACTCAGCATGTTAATAAAACCCTAAAACAGCTACAAAATCAATGTATTTAATTATTATATTCTATTCAGAAACTTAGATATTGTTTAATATTTTATCTACAAGGAAAAATCTGATAAAATAAACTTTTCGATTGTTTAAAATTTTATTAAATCGGCCGTCAATCTAACAAATGTGTTATTTTGTTATACAAAAATTTCAAAATTGATCGGAAAATATTTGAATTCGAAGAAGCTGATTTCTCAAATTTCTTGTCAAAATTTTGATTTTTTTAGTCAGGATAATTTTCGACATTTTTACTTGTAGCTCTGTCATTTCTTATAATAAGGAGGTTGATCTCACTTCAATTTGTCTCTCTTGACGTCTTTTATCTTTTAGATATTTCAAATTTGTATCAATCATAAGCAATTGGGCTGAAATCGGCCATCAAATGTAACTTTGAATCAGAGAAATCAAAAATAGAGAGGCTGAGTTTGAAGCCTCGTAGCGTCGTTACTTTCAAAGCCAGAAAAATGAAATTTGACGTGTTATTAGAGCTTCAGAAAAGCTACAAAATGATTGCAATTTGATTGATCTATTGTATTTATCAAATCTGACTTCAGTCTGACAAATTTGTTCCTTTTTGATTAGAAACTAAGATAGAAATTTGAATCTTCCCAAAAATCAAAAAGTTTTCAATTGTTCTGAAAACTATCAAATCTGGCCTAAAATTCAATTAATTTTTTTTTCTAGTATAGGATTAAACAATTGAATAAAAAATAGTCATTTTGATAAAAAAAAATTGAAAGGTTTCGGGTAAATTTCAAGATTTTTTTTTAAGACAGATTCAACATTTTTGATTTTATCGTCGTAGTTTTTTATGATAATGAGATTGAATTAACACTAATGTTTAATAAAGCTCTAAAAAATTAAAAAATTTTGAAAGAGAAATTTTTTCAAAAAAATAACCCGGCGCATCCACCATTTTTCACAATGCTAAAAATCATAAGATTTTGCTTTGTAGTGAATTTTTTTGGCTTTGAACCTCAACAAAGTTGCATTTCCCATGCCTTCCATAAACTAGTTAGAAGACATTTAAACACAAACTCCAGATAAGCCCAGCAACGAGCTTAATAGGCTTTCCATCTTTTACGGCTTAGACATCCCCAATGGTGTACATTAAAATAGTATCCCGTTCATTCTCAAACTTTTAATATTCCCAAAGAAACTAACACTTCTACATTTTATAAAAACCTTCTTTTCGATTTGAATTCAAACAAATGATTGGAAGTACTTTTAAGTAACGATTTCTATCAATAAAATGTTCATCAGTTCGTCGTCATTCCAGACGAACAACATTAAGTTCGTTAAGCCATTTAATGGGCAATAAATTTAAATGACTTTTTCTCATGTTAACGAGAAATCATAGAAGCCAAATGAATACAAATTCAGAACTGCCAAGTTTATTCGAGATGACAACAACAGAATATTAAGATGGAAGAGAGAATGAGAAGAGGGACTACACTACTTTGCTTTTTAATATTCCAAGTTTCAAATTCGCAAAAATCTAGTTGAAGTTATATTCTGCTGTCAATGTTAAGATCTGAATTTCTATAATGTTAATAATACAGCGTGTCATCTAGCTATTGAAGAGCCGCTTTAATTATCTAAAGAGTGGTTAGGAGGGTATGTTTGCTTTGAAACCAGCAGATGTATCTTCTAAGTACAATCAAGTTTAGTAAACTAATGAGGGTGACGTAATTTGATGGTAAACGTTCCATTCGGGCTAAGATGATGAAAATTAATCACACTAATGTCAATAATGTATAGAAATTTAGATCGTTTTTTCTAAGAACCTCTAAAAGTTTTATTAACTTTACTGAAAGTATGTTAGACGATTATCGATGAAATAATAGGGAATGCGTGTAACTGACAAAATTCAACAATAAAACGATTGATTTTCTCGTCATCAATAATAATTTAATACGTATAATGCTGATAATAATACGGTTTGTTATTGGTTTCGATGGACGACAATAACCACAAAGTGTTATTACACTAGAAAATAAAAACTGAATTTCTTCAGGAAATAAATTATTTATTTAATAAAAAAAGTATTTAACTGAAACCAACAACCGTGTAATTTATAATACAAAGATCAATATATTCAGTTGTTTATTTAATATAATGTTGTGTTTATTAAGTATTTCAGCTTTATTTATATTGTCTGCGTTTACTTTTCAAGAAATTTTAATTAAATCAAAGGATTCTATCAAATACAAAAAAATTTGCATTGTTCTTGAATTAATTTCACATATGTTATTCTTCATCTCTTGTAATACTTCTCAATCCTCAGCAAAAATGTTTCAAGTACGAATATTAAATTCAAAATAAACTGACAGCTGTAAATTATATTTTACAAGTGTGAAGAAGACGGCGACAATGTACAAATTCCAAATTATTCGCGTCATTGCAAAAACATAATGAATTTTTTTCAAGATGTATTTTTTCTCAAAACTAAAATTTAATAAACCATGAAACGAGTAATTTATCCGACATTGCTTCCGTAAATTTGTTATGGAGTCGTCCAATTTGTGCTAGATCAAGATCGTAAGATCGATGCTCAGATTTGCGTTTCGAAAAAGTGAGGGTTTGTGGTGGTTGTGGCAGCGCCGCCACAGCCTTTGCGGCTTGTTTATAGCTTTCGACACACATATTGGACTGACGGATCAAAGAGTGTGTGGATGTGGTTTACCGATAGGTAAATATATACAACAAACACAGAAATTTTGATAATAAACACTATAGAATTTGCATAGTCATCTCGATCTACCCTTGTTTTACATAGTATTATGAATATATCTATACATTTTCCTAAGGGAAAACAGCCGTTCCCATTTCAGTAAAAGAAACCGCACACTGTTACACTGATATGTGGCACTTTTACCAACAAACTTGTTTACATTTGCGCCTTGTGTGCGCTAATTCCACGAAAGGGATTATTTGCTCAATGCCTCGACGAACTGGGATTTACTCGGATATATTCACTTCTATTAACAAAAAGCTATTTTTCACAATTTATTTTTATATCTTAACAATTTCGCGCTTGACCGCTTTCAAGTTTTTCGGAAGATTATGCCATAAATCAGCATTTGAATCGATTGGAAATTTTTGATATCTCTGTGAAAAACAGGATGTAAATTATGTGAATAATTTTTATTTTAATTAATAATTGTTGTGGTAAAACAAGAACTGTGATGTTGAGGATTGTTGTATTTTAACTCTAACTGCGACATTGGCTTCTGCACATAACCATTTGCAATGTGGTTAGCATAGCACAATGCTCTTCTTATTAACATGAAATTGCTGCTTTTGCTTTGAATAAGCATGCTGAAATCTGAAATAATATATCGTGCAATTTGCATTCATCATTTGTAATTTTCAGCTAAACAGATTGTTAATAGAAAAGATAGAATTTTTAGTTTGGCTATCACAGAGGATAATTGATAGAGTTTTGTGGTTGAAGATAATATTGATCAGTAGTGGGGATGTTCACAATGTAGTTGCAATAACAGTCCATCAATGTAAAGCAAATATGCAGTTAGAGGCGATAATGATTTCAAAGAGATTATTTGACGTTTTGGTTTTACTAATAGGTCAGATTTCAAAAAGTACAAATCTGAGGGAAAATTCAAAGTTTTGGGTAAAGTTTGCGCGAGTGTCTTCGTGTTAACTTAGCTTCTGTAATTAGTTCAGCTATTACGTGTCGTGTTTGCACAAATCCACACTACACTATAGTCTAAATCTAATTGTATTTTGTTTAACCGTAATTTCAAATTTTTTGCGCTAGTCGGAGTTAAAAAAAATTGAAATATTTTTATCTAAAATTTAATTTTTGGCTCTGAAAGTAACGGAAATATACATTTTCAATCAATCTCTATGATTTATTTTTAATAATTGTTATCTTAAATTTTAAAGTAGATAGAGCAATGAGATGTTTTTCAAAACTCTACCAATCTACTGAATCTTATCTTCCTACCTCTAAAAATAACGTCGCTATGAGCATCCAAGTTTAGGCATCTAATTTTGAATTTATGTGAAATTTATTTTTATACTGTGAACTTATAATGAAAAAAGTTAAAAAAAAAACTGACAAAATATACTAAAATTTTGTAGAAGAAACTGGAAATTTATTATCAGATTTTGATATTTCTTATTGAATTTTGTGGATTTCATACTATATAGTTGGATTTAAGCCATAGTTTTCAGGACAATTAACATTTTGCATTTATCTGATATTCATTTTTTGGGCTAATTTTATTTATTCTCTCAGTTCATTATCAAGATGAAGCAATAAAATTCTACTTGTTTCATAGCTTTTTAAAAGCTCTATCAAATTACTAAATCTTATCCTTTTGACTCTAAGAATGACGACGCTACGAATTTTAGAACTTTTATTTTATTTCTAAATTTTCAGTTTCAAAGTTGCGCTTGGCGACCGATTCCAGCCAAATGGCTAATAAGAAGAAAAATAAAAATTTGAAAAAATAAAAGACACTGAGTGAAATAATCTAATGTAAAATTTATCTCAATACTATGAAAAATAATGGAGTTAAAATCAAAAATGTTGAAAATCATCCTGACAAAAAGTACTAAAATTTTGTCAAAAAACTTTGGAAATTTATTATTAGATTTTGACATTTCCTATTAAATTTTGTAGTTCCTATACTATATAGTTGGGTTCAAGCCATAGTTTTCAGGACAATTAGAATTTTGCATTTATCTGATATTTATTATTTGGGCGAATTTTATTTATTATCTCACTTTATTATCAAGATAAAGCAATAAAATTCTACTTGTTTCATAGTTTTTTAAAAGCTCTATCAAAGTATTAAATTTTATTCTTTTGACTCTAAGAATGACGACGCTACGAACTTTAGAACTTTTATTTTATTTCGAAATTTTCAGTTTCAAAGTTGCGTTTGGCGACCGATTCCAGCCAAATGGCTAATAAGAGAAAAAATAAAAAAATTTTGAAAAATAAAAGACACTGAGTGAAATAATCTAATGTAGAATTTATCTCAATACTATGAAAAATAATAGACTTATAATCAAAAATGTTGAAAATCATCCTGACAAAAAGTACTAAAATTTTGTAGTTCCCATACTATATAGTTGGGTTCAAGCCATAGTTTTCAGGACAATCAAAATTTTGCATTTATCTAATATTTATTTTTTGGGCAAATTTTATTTATTCTCTCAGTTTATTATCAAGATGAAGCAATAAAATCCTACTTGTTTCATAGCTTTTTAAAAGCCCTTTATTCTTTTGACTCTAAGAATGACGACGCTACGAATTTTAGAACTTTTATTTTATTTCTAAATTTTCAGTTTCAAAGTTGCGTTTGACGACCGATTCCAGCCAAATGGCTAATAAGAGACAAAATAAAAAAAGTTTGAAAAATAAAAGGCACTAAGTGAAATAATCTAATGTAAACTTTATCTCAATACTATGAAAAATAATGGACTTAAAATCAAAAATGTTGAAAATCATCCTGACAAAAAGTACTAAAATTTTGTCAAAAAACTTTGGAAATTTATTATTAGATTTTGACATTTCCTGTTGAATTTTGTAGTTCCTATACTACATAGTTGGGTTCAAGCCATAGTTTTCAGGACAATCAAAATTTTGCATTTATCTTAAAGTTGCGTTTGGCGACCGATTCCTTCCAAATGGCTAATAAGAGAAAAAATGAAAAAAATTGAAAAATGAATAACACTGAGTAAAATAATCTAATGTAAAATTTATCTCAATACTATGAAAAATAATGGACTTATAATCAAAAATGTTGAAAATGATCCTGACAAAAAGTACTAAAATTTTGTTGAAAAACTTTAAAAATTTATTATTAGATTTTGACATTTCCTGTTAAATTTTGTAGTTCCCATACTATATAGTTGGATTTAAGCCATAGTTTTCAGGACAATTAAAATTTTGCATTTTTCTGATATTTATATTTTGGGCGAATTTTATTTATTATCTCAGTTTATTATCAAGATAAAGCAATAAAATTCTTCTTGTTTCATATTTTTTTAAAAACTCTATCAAATTACTAAATCTTATCCTTTTGTCTCTAAGAATGACGACGCTACAAACTTTAGAACTTTTTTTTTATTTCTAAATTTTCAGTTTCAAAGTTGCGTTTGGCGACCGATTCCAGCCAAATGGCTAAAAAAAAAATAAAAAAAATTTGAAAAATAAAAGACACTGAGTGAAATAATCTAATGTAAAATTTATCTCAATACTATGAAAAATAATGGACTTATAATCAAAAATGTTGAAAATCCTCCTGACAAAATGTACTAAAATTTTGCAAACAAATTTAGAATTTTTTTCCGGTTTTAGCATTTTTAATTTATTCTTATATTTTTATATCAAAAAATACAAATTAGTTTAAGGCTAATTTGATAGTTATTTGAAGATTTAATTGGTAGATTTTTTTAATTTTCACTTTTTTTATTATCTCAGCTTCTAGTCAAGACAAAGCAACAAGAGTGCACTCATTCTACAAATTTATCAAAACTTTATCAAATCGTCAAATATCATTTTCTTCGCTTCAAAAATAACGACGCTACAAGTGCCCAAATTCTAGCTTTTCTATTTTTAACGTTGCGTTTGTTGGCTGATTTCAGCCAAATGGCTAAGAAGTGACAAAATTAAAAATACCTGAAAATGGTCCTGAGCAAATTAAAGTTGACTAAAAATATTAGATTTCATTATTTTCTATTTAATTTCGAAATTTTCATATCGAATTGACCAAATTGTAAAAATTTCAATCTGAAATGCTTAACACATAACAAATTTAATATTTTTTTTTAAGTGAAAAATAGTGGATGCGCCAATATTATTTCTTAAACTTTTCCGATTATCATAAAAATCTCCCAAACACGCTACCAAAAAACACGTCGATTGAATTGAATTTAATCTAAAGATTATACCCTCCAAGGGTATTTTTTTAATAAAGGTTAAACGGACCATTAGCGCGAATGCCTTTAGTTTTTTCTATCTTCACTTTTTTTAATAACGCTTTTTATACCATATTATAAACCGCAATTTGTCTGAGTAAACTGAACGCATACATTTCCACGGTTGTGGTAGAATTGTAAGCGAATTTGTGTGTTGCTTTCACGGATAATATGTGCGAAGGGAAAATCCAACACGGTAAAAACATTACGAAAAAGACGAAGTTAAAATTTTGGATAGGAAATTGCCGATTGAATATCCAAAATCGAGTGTATTATTATTTGTCGTGATTCGTGATGTATCACTATCAGTAAGCGACAGAGCGTGCTTATTGAGCTACACATGTATCCAAATGGTTGCATGTAGTACAATATAATAGGGTTCAAATGCCATCAATCATACCTCTGTTACAGTTGGCCAATTTATAAAAAACCGCAACAATAACGACAATGCCAAGTTTCTAATTAAAAAGACAAAGGCGTTGTTCATTTGAATTTTTTCGTTGGATTTCAATAGACGCAAACTAGCGAAAATTAATGTTATTAATTTGAATAAAGTTGAATCGATGTAAATGAACACGTGTCGATTGAATAACACAAATACACAGATTTGCAATTAAAGTACATTGACTATAGTTGCACTGTATTTTCAGTTTCAATTTTCTTAATTTTATACATTGAGTAAAAAATTGTTTACATTTAAAATAATGTTCTAACAAACAATTTGGAAATTGAACTGCGGTTCAATTTCGATGCGATTTAATACAAATCCATTACATGAAATTGCCATTAGGTGATTTCTTTTATTGATCTTTTTACATGTAATATAAATAAGTGATTCAAATTTTTATGTTTTGTATTTTAATTGATGACAGAGGATATAGCAGTTTGCTTAAATTCTCAGTGGAATGTGTTTGAGAACTGGTTCAGATCACGTTCCATCCCGCCTCCAACAAACTTGTGTGTTATCGTAAAGAGTCCCAACAAGCATCTGCATGTCTGCGCCTAATCAACTTACAACCAAACTTGTAACTCAACATTAGGAATCCATTTGTTAGTAAAAATGAAAGTCATCATTTCAAATTTGAATTTGATGTAAATGTAAAAACATTGATTAATCGACATATGTGTCTCTTCAATCCGATATTTCTTCGTTAACAGTTTGATGCGAATGCTGTGCCGATACGTACCTACAATGATCATAAATATCTCACAATAAGTCCGTATTACATCGTAGAGGTGATGTAGAGGTCCCCTAGCCCGACTCGGCGCTCTGTCCGCACCGGATAACAAATAACACGACTTGTGTTATTGGAAAACTTCACGCCACAATTTAGAGTTGCTGAATTTTCTATTTTATAACGTTATTTACTGGCTCTCTTGCTACCGCTAACACTTTTTGGGACCGTACAAGAATCGACTCTTACAACTTGAAAAATAAAACTAAAACTAGTGTTTCGAGAATAATCATTTACGATTTATTTTGAATAGTTTGCACGAACTTACTCGACGTTATTGCCTTCGATTATCACTGTTGCTGTTTGTAAGTAAATATCCAAGACAATGAACTAATTTTAGGTTATTACAAATTTTTTATTGCATTTTATGCGAATGTAAAATTTTATTTTTTTTTTACAATTTTAATGCCTGCATCAACTGTAGCGTGAAATAACTGAATTAATAACAATTTTAATATTTGATTATGCGCTATAATTCAAAAGTTGATGTTTTGCAAAAACGTAATACAAATTGATCAATTATAAAAACGCAAATATGCAGTTAGTTTAAATTATTGAAAAAATTAATAAGAAATCAAGACAAACAGAACTATTTTTTGATTTCTGTTATCGAATTTTCATTTATCCAGTTAGAGACATAAAAAATGTTCCTGAAAAAGATCTGGAGAAATTATGTAGAGAATCTAAAATTCACGGAAAATTCAAGAGTTCTGAAGAAATTAAAAATTTAAAAATCTGTGATTATTTGAAAACATTTTGGAGAATCTAAAATAAATTCAAGAGGTTGAAAAGATGACAAAAATTTGGAAAAACAATTAAGATTTTGGAGATTTTGAAGCATTAGAATTTAAGGTGTCTGATTAACTCAAATATTCCATAGGCTAGATGTAATTTGAAAAACTTGAGGAAACTAAGAGTGTTAAAAACCGAAAGCTTCTGAAAAAGACCAAAATATCTGAAAAGTTTGAGGGATCTAAAAAAATCAAAAAAATTTAATCAACTTGAGAAGCGATGAAGAATCAAAAAATCTCAATAGAATAAAATAATTGAAAATATCTCAAAAGTGTACCTCAAGTATAAAAAAACAATAAATTCGAAGAATAACGTAAAATCACAAATTCTCAAAAAATCAAAGAATTTCTAAGAAAATTAAAAATTTCATAGAATCAAAAAGAGACGTAGAACTTCGAAGGATCAAAGAAATTTGAAAATTTGAAAATTTTTTCTAAAATGAAACTTAAAAATCTTAATGATTCAAGAAATTTAATAGAATTAAAAAATCTCAACAAAGTCAAAAGATTCTTAGGCTCAAGATCTAAAAAGTACAAAGTATCTGAAAAGATCAAAGAATTTGGAAGAATCTCAGAAAATCCAATAAATCCAAAATTCCTCAGAAAATCTTAAAAGAAATAAGAATCTAAAAAGTCAAAGAATTTTGGAGAAAATTAAAAATTTCATAGAATCAAAAAGAGACGTAGAACTTCGAAGGATCAAAGAAATTTGAAAATTTGAAAATTTTTTCTAAAATGAAACTTAAAAATCTTAATGATTTAAGAAATTTAATAGAATTAAAAAATCTCAACAAAGTCAAAAGATCCAGAAATCTCAGACTCAAGATCTCAAAAGTACAAAGTATCTGAAAAGATCAAAGAATTTGAAAGAATCTCAGAAAATCCAATAAATCCAAAATTTCTCAAAAAATCTTAAAAGAAATAAGAATCTTAAAAAATCAAAGAATTTTGGAGGAAATTAAAAATTTCATAGAATCAAAAAGAGACGTAGAACTTCGAAGGATCAAAGAAATTTAAAAATTTGAAAATTTTTTCTAAAATGAAACTTAAAAATCTTAATGATTCAAGAAATTTAATAGAATTAAAAAATCTCAACAAAGTCAAAAGATCCAGAAATCTTAGGCTCAAGATCTCAAAAGTACAAAGTATCTGAAAAGATCAAAGAATTTGGAAGAATCTCAGAAAATCTAATAAATCCAAAATTTCTCAGAAAATCTTAAAAGAAATAAGAATCTTAAAAAGTCAAAGAATTTTGGAGAAAATTAAAAATTTCATAGAATCAAAAAGAGACGTAGAACTTCGAAGGATCAAAGAAATTTGAAAATTTGAAAATTTTTTCTAAAATGAAACTTAAAAATCTTAATGATTCAAGAAATTTAATAGAATTAAAAAATCTCAACAAAGTCAAAAGATCCAGAAATCTTAGGCTCAAGATCTCAAAAGTACAAAGTATCTGAAAAGATCAAAGAATTTGGAAGAATCTCAGAAAATCCAATAAATCCAAAATTTCTCAGAAAATCTTAAAAGAAATAAGAATCTTAAAAAGTCAAAGAATTTTGGAGAAAATTAAAAAATTCTACAAAATCAAAAAATCGCAAAAACCTCAAAGTATCAAGGAAATTTGAAGATTTAAAAAATTTTTAAAGAGTCAAAAATTAAATAAGAATTTAAAAAAATTTCATAAAATCAAAAAGTCACAGGAAATGAGAGAATCGTGAAAAATTGAAAGATCTAATAATTCAAAGAACCTCAAGAAATTGAAAGAACAAAAAGAACTTCGAAAATTATGAAGAAATTCAAAAATCTTAAAAAAAATTCAAGATATCTCAAAGATACAATCTATTTCAAAAAATCAAAGAAAAGTTGAAAATTTTCTTAGAATTGCAAAATACCTTTCAAAGAATCGAAGAATATAAAAGAATTTCAAAAAATTTTATTTAATCAGACACTCACAAAATGATAAGGGAATCTCGAAATATTAAAAATCTTAATGAATCAAAGAACCTCAAAAAGCAGAAAAGAACCGCAATGAAACAAAAAATCTAAGGATCTTGAGAAACTAAAAAATCTAAATGGATTGAAAGATCATCCAGGATTTCTAAAAAAATCTCAAAAGACTAAAAAGTTTTGAAAAACCTAACGTAAAACCAGAAATTCTCAGAAAATTCTAAAGAATATAAAAATCTCAAAAAATCTTATACAATAAAAAAATTGCAAAGAAGCAAAAGAAGATTCAAAAAGTTGTTGAAAAGTTAAAAAAATAAAAATCAAAAAATTTTATTAAATCAAAAATGAAGGAATCTCGAAAAATTGGAAATCTTAATAAATCAAATAATCTTAAAAAATTATAGAAATTTAAAGAACAAAAAAATCTCAAACGATAAAAAATAATCTAAAAATGTTAAGAATAAAAAAATTCTAAAGATTTTAAAAAACCAAAAAGTTCCAAAATTTTGTTTGTGAAAAGCTTTGCAGAAGAAATCTAAAAGTATTTGGAAGACAAAACTTTTGAATAATTTTAGTGTTTTAAGAATTTAAAAAAACTGGGAATTCGAATAATTTGAAGACATTAGAACAGTTCAAAAATACGAATAAAAAAAATCCTAAGTGCGTTCGGTATCGAAAATATTAAAAAATTTGAAGAATCTATAATAATAAAAAAATTAAAATAGATAAACAAATAATCTGAAAAAATTGCAATTTTTGAGAAATGTGGAAAAATCATTTTCATCGAGGATTTGAAAACTTTCATTCAAAATTAATGATTCTTGTACAATTTTAAAGTCATAATTTTCTAGCAATCACAATAAAAAATTTGTAACTTATTGCCGACTACATTTTTACTTTTGCAACAACAATTCTACAGAAAATGCGATTCCACAAGTTGAACTCTTTCCCTATTTCCCCGACACAATATCCACTCAAATCCAAAGAAATATTTGAGATTTTTCGATTTTCCGCAATGCTGTTTCACGCTTTAGACAAAAAGCAATGATCTACAGATGACATTTATATTGTTTTTATAGACCAATATTGGCGCTAAAATCCATCTTTTGAAATATTTATTACAAGTCTTCAATTGTATCGAACTTTTTCAATCCATTGTTTTAGAATTCAACAACAGTATCGGTTATTATTATTTTTTTATTTTTAATGTTAAAATTCAAGATTGTAATGTGTAGTTTCTTTACTTTTGAAATACAATGCGAAACATGATATCGAGTCTTTTATTCTACAATTTAAACGCGCTTTCGAAAAACTTTCAACTCTCTTGTCGGTTGTGATAGCTTTACATCCTTTAACACCGGAAGCTTTTTCATTTACCAAGTGATACATTTGTTGAATATCAAAACTATAAAAATAATGCAATTTTTTTAACTGTGAAAATGGTGGATGCGCCGGTTTTTATATTATTAGAAATCCATTAATATTCATCGATGTTGACGATTTTAGTGTCAATTTTCAAGAAGCTTTAAAACATTACAAAAACAAGGTTATAAAAGCTAATGCAAGCTCTCATTACAGTTATAATCACGAGCCAACAAATATGAAAGCGCTGACTTATCAGACCTCGACTCTAAAAAAGTCTTTTTCTCTTTACATAATGACGAAGTTGCAGTGTGGTGAATTTGTGGTTTATTTTATGATGCACGTAGCCCGCTTCAGGCTTTCAAGCTTTTTTTGTCAGGAAGTAATTTGACGGGAAGCGACTCTGGCATTTTTTCATATGATGAAACTATGTCCTTATAAGGAGATATAAAAGACGCTTGGAGAAAAGCAAATGTGTGTGTGTGTGTATATATCTGCATTGCGATTTCCGGCTCTTGAAATTTTCACAAACTTGACAATAATACGTTAATTATAGGGAATTTACAGCCACATAAAGAATTTTCTTTTACTGGGAGAAAAGTTAGTACATGGCGCTAAAGAAATTCATTATGTGGCAAGTCAGGTAATTTAATTTATATTTTTCATATCTCTGGTAATGGAGAATACAGCTTTCTGTTTATTATGTTTTATACTGTAACGTACAAGAAATTTTCAACACAGAATGAAAAAAAGAATAAATTGTTTGAGAAAATTCTATATAAAATATTTCAAGCTTTTAATGTAAAATGTTTTGGGAAAATTTGTGGTTATTAGTATTAAACTCAACAGAATTTTATTATTCTTACAGATTGCTGTATGCTATCGTAATAGAAAAATTTTCCAATAATTTGTTTCGACAGCGAGAAGCTGTCCGCCATCCCAGTTCCGTAACTTGTAATTTCCTGGGAGACTCCGTGATTGCTCGCTTGATAGACCCATCACGGAATCGATACGGACGACATCTGTTATCAGATCTCAGACGTCGTGATATCATTGTATACGGAACCGATAAATTCACCAACCTGTCCCAATGCTATGGGACAAATCAAACTTTGATAAAAAAGACAAATCGGTATTTGGAAAGAATATTAACAACACTTACTTTATTTTTAACTGTAAAATATCAAACGAATCTTACATTAAATTATTCGTCTTACTGTTCTTCATTCATAAGCTACTTTTTACTTTGCCAGTTATAAGTCTTTTAGACAAAATTTTATAACAGAATCTGAGTTTAGAAAGCGTTAGCGTTATTGTTTATGAGACACGGCAAATAAAATCTATCACATTAATGAAGCTCCAAAAAAATGCAAATTATTTTTGTCTTATATAGAAACTGACACAGCTCCTCAAATTCCTCAACAAGTAAACATCAGCAAAATTCTAAATATTGCTCAGATCGAACTTAATTGTAATTACATGAAATTTTTTTCATATCGTCAATTCAAAAACTAACAAAAATTGACAAAATTTCAACGTTTTTTTTATTGTGGCATTGTTATTTTTTGAAGCCTGAAAATAAATATGACATCAAATTATTTTTTGCCTTGTCTTTAATTGTTGGCAGGTTTTTAGTTCCGTAATTTATGAGCCATTTAACTGAAATCGTGAGCCAAAGGCAGCTTCAAAAAAAAAAATTTAGTTATAAAGTGTCTGACATTAAAGAAGGCGCAACGTCATCGTTTTTGTATCGACGCAGATGAAATTAAACACATTCATAAAGCTCAAAAACGTTTTTGAAACAGTGCCGAAATTATTGCTATAGTCTTATAGTAATTAAAGAATATCTTCATTATTTTTGTAAGAATAAAAATCAGCAAAATTTGACATTTTGACTGTCTAAAAAGTCATCAAAACCGGCTGGTTTAAAGATAATTTGATATAAAAAATAGGAAAGTGCTGAAATAAAAAAATATAATTTATTATTATAAATAAATGAATGGAAACAGGGGAAAAATTGATGCAGCATAAATGGTGGATGCGCCGGGCTAATTCTAATTTTCTAATTACTTTACAAATTTGATATAAATCTTACATTAGTTTATTCGTATTAGCGTTTTTTTTATCATTAGCAATTTTTAGTTTTGTAACTTATGAATCCGAAATCGGCATTTAAACGGAACACTAAAATCAAAATTTTATTGTAGTCTTACTTTTGAAAGCGCTTAGAGTTATTGTTTCTAAGACACGGCAAATGAAATCTATCGCATTAATAAAGGTTCAAAAAAAAATTCAGGAAAATGCAGATCACTTTTCTATCCTATCTAGAAACCGACACAGAACCTCAAATTTCTCAACAAGTAAACAGCAAAATTCTAAATATTGGTCAAATCGGACTCAATTGTAATTACATGAAATTTTTTTCATATCGTCAATTCAAAAACTAACAAAAATTGACAAAATTTAAAAAATGCATTACTTTTGATCAGAACGATTTTCAACGTTTTTTTTATTGTGGCATTGTTATTTTTTGAAGCCTGAAAATAAATATGACATCAAATTATTTTTTGCCTTGTCTTTAATTGTTGGCAGGTTTTTAGTTCCGTAATTTATGAGCCATTTAACTGAAATCGTGGGCCAAAGGCAGCTTCAAAAAAAAAAATTTAGTTATAAAGTGTCTGACATTAAAGAAGGCGCAACGTCATCGTTTTTGTATCGACGCAGATGAAATTAAACACATTCATAAAGCTCAAAAACGTTTTTGAAACAGTGCCGAAATTATTGCTATAGTCTTATAGTAATTAAAGAATATCTTCATTATTTTTGTAAGAATAAAAATCAGCAAAATTTGACATTTTGACTGTCTGAAAAATCATCAAAACCGGCTGATTCAAAAATAATTTTATATAAAAAATAGGAAAGTGCCAAAATAAGGAAATATAATTTATCATTATAAATAAATAAATGGAAACATGCAAAAACTGAATCAACATAAATGGTGGATGCGCCGGGGTAATTCTAATTTTCAAATTACTTTACAAATTTGATATAAATCTTACATTAATTCATTTTTCTTGGCGTATTTTTAATTTTTAGCAACTTTTAGTTTTGTAAATTATGAGTCTGAAATCGACATCTAAACGCAATTACTCTACCATTAAAATCAAGAATTCAGAAATTTAGAGTTTATTTTTGGAAACCCACAACATTATTGTTTCTACATCAAAATTAGAATTTGGCACATTGATAGAATTTCGAAAAACCTCCAAAATGATGTTAAAATTATTTCCTTATGTCGATTAGAAAATGAGAAAAAAAATTTAGAAAAAACAAAAACTAATAAAATTTAAAGATTTGATTGATGAGCTAAAACCTGACTAATTTTTACATTTTTGTAATGGATAATTGAGCAACACTTAAAAAAAACTGAGAAAAATCAATTAAAATACTTTGGCATAATTTTAATACTTTTGGTCAGGAAACTTCTTGACATTTCCAAATGTAGCTAAAATCAAAAAATCTCAACAAGTCAAAAGATCAAAAAATGTTAAAGATTCAAAATGTTTCAAAGAATCTCAAAGATGTATTTTAAGTATCCAAAAGATCAAAAAATTCGAAAGAATCAAGTAAAACCAGATATTATCAAAAAATCTTGAAGAATATATGAATCTCAAAAAATCAAAGGATTTCAAAAAAGTTTAAAAAATCTCAGAATCAAAAAATCGAAGGAAATTTTTTTAAAGAGTCACAGAATATGAAAAAATTTGAAAAAATTTTATCAAATCATGATTCGCAAAAAATATGAGAATCTTAAAAAATCAAAAATCTTTTTAAATCAAAGAACCTCAAAAAATTCAAGAAACTAATTTAATTGAAAAATTTCACAAAATTATAAAGTTAAAAAATCGACATTTTAGATGTCTCAAAGAATCTTAAAGGTACGATGTATCCCAAAATAACCAAAAATTTAGAAGAATCATATAAAACCAAAAATTCTCAAAAAATCTCAATAAATATAAGAGTTTTGAAGCATTCAGAAAATATAAATAATTCCCAAAAAAATCTGAGGCATCTGAAAAATCTAAAAAAATTAGATAATCGAATCTAATGTTTCTTTCTTTAATTACTTCTTCTCAAAAATAAACGTAAAATTTGTGTTTTCGTTTAAAAAAATTTGCAGTTGAAGATTCAGAAAATCCAAAAATATTTGGAAGTCAAAACACTTGGAAATTTTTTAGTGTCTGAAGAATTTATAAAATCTGGGAATTTGAGTAATCTGAAGATATCGAAATTGTTCAAAATACAAAGACATTTAAAAAATCTGAAAAATGACAGAAACCGGGCAAGTGAATTCCAAAATTCCAAAAGTTAAGAACTAAAAAATCTGACATTGAATTGGATGAATTTGTGTGTTCAATAAATAAAATCTTTAAAATAGTTTGGGAATCATTGTTGTATTTCATTATTTTATGCTTTCTTGTTTGATTTAGACAGTTCTGAAATTTTTCCACATTTTTTCAGCAAGAAATCGTCAGAAAGTAAACCGAAAAGACGGAAGCACATAATTATATTAAAGAACAGCATCAGCAATTGTTTGCTCTTACTAAATATAATGTAAATTCTTTCAACCTTTTTTAGTTTTTGAAATTTAAAGTATAACAATATTAAGAGACAGATAAAAATGCAAAAATTGGAAACGCGAAAATGGTGGATGCGCCGGGCAAAATAAATCTATTGTTAATTTCAAATTTATTCAGTTGTTTAAATAAATATATTATGATGTAGAATTGTTCAAAGTAAGTTTTTTTATTTTTGAAAAAATAAAACAATCACATTTTTTTATTAGAAACATGGATGAAATATATAATTCACATCTTTCAAAAAATTAAAAAATTGCATCGTTTAAAATGTTTATTTTTTGTCAAGTCAGATATGAAAAAAATACTGCTGAAAATTCTAAGAAAAATTGCCAAACTTCCTATCAAAATTTTGATAAAGACAATCTCAGACATTTTTATTCGGAGCTCGGCTATTTTCCTCGACTCTAAAACAAACACAATTCCAAAATCAAAAATCTAAAACAATGAGTCTGACATTCGGAAGCAGGCAGCGTACTGAAATGAGTTTCACATTGAATTATTCCTTTCGGCATTTTCAAATTTTCAGGAATTTTTAGTTCTACAGTTATAACTCATTTGACAGAAACCGGAGCCAAGTGCAATTCCAAAAAACAGAAAGTCTGAATAAATTTACAATTGTACAGCATTTTATCCTTCCTTTTTTGATTTAGACAGTTCGGAAATAAACAAAAAATTTCCTTCACATTTTTTCAGCAGAAAACACTCGTTTTTCCACACGGAAGTATATAATTATATTAGAGAACAGCGTCTGCAGATTACACAATTTGTCCATTGACGTCTCTAGTCTAGATTTATTTTTAGCGTTTCGTTTTCTTTGCGAGATTTTTATGGCTGAGATCGTATCGAAAAGCATTGAATCTAATACCAAGACTATTTGTCTGTCCTGCAAGTTGAGACTTGGGATTTTCACATTGTTTACAAAAAAACTGATTATCTATCTATAATTTTGTCTATAATAAATTATTGTTTGAATAGTTTGTAGCTAGTTGATTGGAAATAAAAACAAATAAATCAGACAATTGTTTTATTCATTCCGTTATTACCAAATATAAACATTGGTAATAGTGCAGAACAAATTATTATTGAGAGGTTTTAATGTGAGATTGTAAAATATGGATTTTGCATTAGAAATAAAATAAATCAAAATATACCTGAAATAGCTATAATTATCTTTTTTAAGTTCATATTTTTGCAGATGAACATCCAAAGAGGGTATTCATTCATGTTTAAAAGAAAAGTTTGCTCTCTTATTGAGAACTTTTGCTTTAATAAAAAGCTGTTTAAATTTTTTCGAGCAATATTTCATTCAAACCACTTATCTGAGTGAAAATTAGAATAAAGTTAACAGTCAACTAAAAATGTTTATTTTTTATACAGAATGTTATCAAAATCTATTTTCATCTCTTCTCAATAAATGTTGGTGGAATTTGATATTCGTTGGAATATTCTCAAAGAAACACTTCTCTTATTTCAATTTATTCATGTAACAGTATTTGTAATGTTACATGTCTTTTGGAAACAATGATTTTCGAATTCTGTGAAATATTTATTTTGTATTTGATATACACTTTTCCCAGCGTTTCAGTTACACAGTTATTGATTTTGTCTCACGGATATTTTCACAGGTGTTATTAAGGCAAGAGCTGCCTTTCTAAAATTACACCAATTCACGTTTAGATTATCCTTTCAATTTGTTTTTTTCCATTAGAATAAAAACAATTTTTTTCGATTGCAAATATATACCTTTGTTTGGTTGGTCATAAATGGCTTTCTCATTGTTGCTGTGGGCGAAGTAATTTAGTTTATCTGCCACGAATTAAGGGAAGTATTAAGTTTCACCAACTACTAATCTATGAAAAGAGGCATTTGTGTATCCTCCTCTAACGTTAGGATGTTACTTACTCGCTACTCTACAAATTCCGCAATATATTGCAATTGTGTTAAGTACATTGAAGACAAAGCCGGAACCTCTGACTGCTCTTAGCAGCTTGCTTTAACAATCAAAACTTAGCATTCTGTTACACAAAAAGATTGGTGAAGCACAATGTAAAAGGAAGATTGAGTAATTTACACAAAAAAATAATTACTAGAAGAAATGAACGATATTTTAAGAGATGACAGGAGCATAATTTTAGTGTTATTAAAATTTGTGCTAGATGGAGGAGATAATTTACTTTTGTTTGCTTTTCTTAAAGTCAACTAAGTTAAGGTACACTGTCTAAGATGTAGTTTGATAGTTTGCGAAGCGACAATTTCACATTATCAATGGATGGACGAAAACAACAAAATTGCAAAACGTAAAAATGGTGGGTGCGCCGGGGCAAATAAATAATTAATTTTAATTTAAATTAAACTTAAAAAAAAATTGTAACCTAATTACCAAGAATTTAAGAAAAAACATAAACTAACAAAATTTTTATAATTTTGAGATCATGCTTCCAAATTATTCGTCTGAAAGTACTTTTGTATTAATTTCAGCTGTGGGAAATTTGGCTCGATTCGACAGCAACTTCGAAAATAGAAACTGACATTCAATATCAACGTGTTGATAGAGCTTTAAACAAAGCTTCAAAAAATTTCTTGGAGTTTTAGTGTATCGTGATTGTAATTGGAAATAATAGCTCAACTTTTTCGTTGAATTAAGTTTTGTAAATATTTTTTGATTAAAATATAGCACCAAATTTTGATTTATTCTATAGCTTTTTTAAAACTTAGTAAATTAAACATTATTGGTCTATCTTCAAAATTCACGATGTTATGCAATATCAAAATTTAGTCTCTTTATTTTCAAAATTTCGGGTTTAAAACTGGCTTTGGAGGCGGATTGTGAATGAATGGCTAATAGTGAACCAAAATAAACTAACAAAAAAGGAGGTATAATTTGAAGGCAATTGATATTTAAAGAAATAAGCTACGATTAAAAAAGTCGGAAATTATGTTGACCAAAAGTATCAAAATTTCTCACTAAATTTGGTTTTTTATGTTTATTTTCCATTTTGACACAACAAATAATGTAGATTAAATTTCATTGGAGACCGAATTGAGTTTATCAATATTTCAAAATTGGTTGACTTTTTTGATACAATTTTTGTCAATAGTTTAGCTTCTAGAGTGAAGGATTTTTTTTAATAATAATAGATCATTAATCTAACAGAATTACAGGATCATAATGAATATGAAGGTTTGTTCTACGAAGAGAAGATTCTAACTCAAATTCATCTAGGAGCTGATTATAAGGATAATGCCTAGGAGGCCAACGACCATGTTTAAATTATACGTGACTGTGACATTTTTCCTAGTAAAGGACATTATTTTACATTTATCTATATTAATCGTCAACTATTTTCAATGCATCAAGAGGTTAACAATTTTAGAACATTTTTTAAATTTTTACAGTCATCAACACTGTTAATAACTCTTGCCAACTCTGACTGAAAGCCATTGATTATTGATGAAAATAATGGTATGAGTTTATCATTAAAACTATATTCGCTTAACTTGTGTAACAAAATATTATGGTTTACTTTATCGAAAGCTTTAGATAAATCAGTATAGACAACGTCTACCTAAGATCGACAATCAAGAGATGAAGAGACAAAATGAACCAGGCACATAACCATGTTGATTTTCACTTATCGTGTTTCCAGTATGACTGTATATGTAAGAACATAAGATGCTCTCAAACAACTTTGCAAATTTGCGCAAAAGACCAATAGGACGATAATTAGTTACTTGACACTTACTGCCAGACTTTAAAATGGGACAGATTTTAGAAAATTTCCATTGACTAGGGAAATGACTTGTATGTAAAATTAAGTTGTAGATATGACAAAGCAGTGTTAAAAACACAGAAATACAGTCCTTTACAAGAAAAGCTCGAATTCCGTTAACCCCCATTGTGAAGTTGGATTTTAATTTTTTTACCGAATTAGTAATATCTTTTTCTGAGATGATAAAAATATATAAAGTTTGTATATTGGATTTATTAGTGCTTTTAGGAATAATCTGAGTATCATAGTCTTTCTTATCAAAGTTTGTACGAACAATGGAATTATCAAAAATGTTTGAATCACCAAGTCTTTGACATAAGTCGATTTAAAATAGTCTGCAAAGACATTAGCAATATCACAAGAAGATTCTAGACCAGTCGTATTATAAATTATATTTCTAGGTATTCTAGGAGATCTTTTTTTGAAGATGATAAAGGATTTGAGTTTATTTTGTAGCCTTTTTACGGCTCTGTCAGTATGCTAAATATTTGTTTAGAAATCTGTTTAGAAATAACAACATTATGAATTTTTAGAAATTTAGATTGTAGCCAAATGGCTGATGGTAATCTTAATTTGAAAAAAAAAAAACATGAAAACGAATGACATCAAGATATAATCTACGATTGAAAAAGCCGAAAATCATGTAAACCAAAAGTATCAAAATTTTGTAAAAAAATTGGCGGAAATTAATTTTTTATTTGTAATTTTCTGTTTTTAATGTTTATTTTCTAATTTTGGACATCAATAAAATTTGAATAATTTTCATTGGAGATTAAGTAATACAGTTTTAGTTCATCCAAATTTCAAAAATTTTACTTCGTTGGAGCAATTTTTGCCAATATTTTAGTTTCTGGTTTATATAATGTAGAGAACTTGCATTAATTTTGTAATTCTTTTAAGGCTCTATCAGCATGCTAAATTTTATTCGTTTATCATCAGAAATGAAAACGTTATAAATTTTTGAAATCTAGTTTCTCTATTTTCAAAACTTTGGTTTCAGATTTGGGTTTGGCGACGGATTGTGGCCTAATGGCCAATGGTAATCTTAATTACAAAATAAACAAAAACGAATAACATCGAGTTATAATCTAGTGAGAACTTCAGTTTAATATTCGAAAAAATAACGGAGCTACGATTGAAAAAGCCGAAAATCATGTAAACCAAAAGTATCAAAATTTTGTAAAAAAATTGACGGAAATTATATTTTTATTTGTAATTTTCTGTTTTTAATGTTTATTTTCTAATTTTGGACATCAATAAAATTTGATTAATTTTCATTGGAGATTAAGTGATACAGTTTTAGTTCATCGAAATTTCAAAAATTTTACTTTGTAGAAGCAATTTTTGCCAATATTTTAGTTTTTGGTTTATATAATGTAGAGAACTTGCATTAATTTTGTAGTTCTTTCAAGGCTCTATCAGCATGCTAAATTTTATTCGTTTATCATCAGAAATGAAAACGTTATGAATTTTTGAAATCTAATTTCTCTATTTTCAAAACTTCGGTTTCAGATTTGGGTTTGGCGACGGATTGTGGCCTAATGGCCGATGGTAATCCTAATTGAAAAAAACATACTAAAACGAATGATATCGATATATAATCTAGTGAAAACATCAGTTTAATATTCGAAAAAATAACAGAGCTATGATTGGAAAAGCCGGAAATCATGTAAACCAAAAGTATCAAAATTTTGTGAAAAATTGGCGAAAATTATTTTTTTGTAATTTTCTGTTTTCAATGTTTAATTTTCAATTTTGAACATCAAAAAATTTGGATTAACTTTCATTGAAGGCTAATTGATGAATTTTTAGTTCATCGAAATTTCAAAAATTTTACTTTGTAGAAGCAATTTTTGCCAATATTTTAGTTTCTGGTTTATATAATGTAGAGAACTTGCATTAATTTTATAGTTCTTTTAAGGCTCTATTAGCATGCTAAATTTTATTCGTTTATCATCAGAAATGAAAACGTTATGAATTTTTGAAATCTAATTTTTCTATTTTCAAAACTTCGGTTTCAGATTTGGGTTTGGCGACGGATTGTGGCCTAATGGCCGATGGTAATCCTAATTGAAAAAAACATGCCAAAACGAATGATATCGAGATATAATCTAGTGAAAACATCAGTTTAATATTCGAAAAAATAACGGAGCTACGTTGAAAAAGTCGAAAATCATGATGACCTAAAGTATCAAAATTTTGTAAAAAAAATTGCCAAAATTGTTTTTTGTAATATTGGTTTTTAAGGTTTATTTTTTAATTTTGCACATCAAAAATTTAGATTAATTTCGATTTTAGACCAATTTGATGCATTTTTGCTTCATCGAAATTTTATAATTTGTTTTTTTTTTTTAAATTTTTGAACAATTTTTGCCAATATTATAGTTTCTAGTTGATATAAAGTAAAAACCCGAGTTCTCCTTATGGCTTTTTTAAGGTTCTATCAGTATGCTAAATTTTATTCGTTTATCTTCAGAAATAAAAACGTTATGAATTTTTAAAATCTAGTTTCTCTATTTTTAAAATTTCGGTTTCATTGGGTTTGGAGTCGGATTGTGGCCAAATAGTTGATGGTAATCCAAATTAAGACAAACACACAAAAACAAATGACATCGAAATATAATCTATTAAAAACTTCAGCTAAATATTCGAAAAAATAACGGAGTTGCAATCAAAATATTCAAAAATTGTCCTGACTAAAAGCACTGTAATTTTGTCAGAAATCTGTGAAAAAGTGTTTTCTTAATTTTAAAAAACTCAAATGAATTTGATTGGGATACATTTTGAGTTTATCAAAATTTTTAAATTAGTTATTTTATTTTTTGATTAGATTTTTAGCTCAAAAATTTCAATTCAGAACTCTAATACTTGTTCTATTAGAGTTACCTGAGTCTAGGCTTTAGTTTGATAAAAATATGTGATGAATGCGCCGAGCAAAACAGAATTCAATTAAAAATTCTAAAAACAACAATTTTATTCCAAACAATTGTTGAAAATAAATTTTGCTACATTTTGTTTTGTTTGAAAAGCAAAATCCAACAATCAGTTTATAAACTGTCAATTTTTGATTTGGGAAAAGTTGGATAATTTCTGTTTTCCTAATTACAGAATCGAATGTTTCCAGTCAGTTTTAGTTTAAAAAAAAAAAAAATTAAAATTGCAAAATGTAACGCAGACTAATGAGTAAAAAAATCCAAGGCGTTAGCAGAAAATAATGAATAATTTATATTCCACATGCAAAAGAAAAATACCATTTTTTGTTGCTATAATTTCACACATATTTAACCCATGTAATCCATTTTTGCTTTAAATGATACAATTTGTTTAATATTTCTTTATGACTCTTTAGATAACGTTTTCTCTTATTATAATCAAAGCTCAGTTTCCATTCGGCCGTGGTCAGAATATCAAGCAGTTCTTTGACGTTTGACATGCATTTAACTGTTAGACAACACGCTATGCCATTTTCATTCGTAATTAGTTTTTGATGTGATATGAAAGGAATTTAATTGGCTCTGTTTCATCTACATTTGATCCCTTAACAGTGACGTTTTTTGTTATTCCAATATTTAATCGAATTTTCGTGCTGTTCGCATTTTTTTTATTTTTTACACTGAACAAAAACAATGTGTGTCTGTGTGTGCTGCAGGCTATTACAGTAACATGGGCAGAAGGCCAAAAAGGGGAAAAATGAGATGGTAATCTGATTATGACCGAGGGCGCTAGAAAAATCCAAAAAAGTTGCGCGTCCGATTAAATCGAATAATTCACTGATGGTACGGTTTAACTGATCGAATAAAAGTTTTTTTTTATTTTTCAGAGAGGATGTGACAAAAGTTAAATAATAGAGTGAGAGTTTTGTGTCATGGAGTTTAAGTATGTCACATTCTAGACAAACTTCGATATTTTATATAAACTTCGTAAGAGATAAGATCGTAAAATGTAACCTCACGTGAAATATGTCACTTGCAACGGAAAATCTTCTTTATAAACATGGAGAGAAAAATCTTGTTGCGTTTTAATACTAACAGGCAATTTTTAATAAAAACATTATTTTTTTTTTAAAGCGGACAAAGCTGAATTCTGATATTCGCATTTATTTAAGTTATTTTTCAAACAAGAAATTCAATTTTGAATATTTTTTATTTTGTTATTCATAAGCCAATTGACTGAAATCGGCCGTTAAATGCAAATTTGAAAACTTATAACGACTTTATTTTTAGAGCCAGAAAAGTAGAATTTAGAAAATCGATACAGTTTTGAAAAAGCCTTCAAATAATAGCTCAATTTTTTTGAAAATTATTGAAATTTTTGGATATCTTAAAAAAAGTCAAATTGAGCTTAAACCTAATTATTTTTTATGAGAAAGTTTCAAAATTGAATAGAAAATGTTTGAATCTGAAAAGAAAAATTTACAAAATTTTTGTGAAAATTTTGATATCTATGATCCAGGCAATTTTCAATATTTTTAATAAAATAAAATCCTGAAGTAAAGAAGCTGAAATTTTAAAACTCATAGCATTGCCATTTTAAGAGCTAAAAAGATGAGATTTGACATTTTGATAAAACATTTAGAAAATTATAGAATAAGTAAAATTTCATTGCTTCATGTTAATCAGAATCTAAGATAAAAAACTCCAATTTACTAAAAAAAATTGAAATTTTCGATAACTTGTCAATTAAACTGTTATGTTGGGGTTAAATTATTCAATCGATTTTTGCTTTTACAACGTGTAAAAATTAGAAATTCATCATTTATTTATCACCGCAATGACTCAAACGTTTTCATTAAAAGAAAAACCAGAAAAATTGATGTTTTCCCAAGTCCAAAAAACTATCGAATTGGTTTTAGACTTAATTTATTTGTAGAATCTTTAAATTAAGACATTTAAAGTGAACAAAAAACGGCAAAACCCCTTCAAAAAAATTTAAAATTTCAATATTTTTGGTCAGAATGATTTTCAATATTTTTAAAGTAAGCTCCGTGGTTTCTAGTATTAATATAAATTTTACATTAATCAATGTCTCTCAGTGTTTTCTAATTTCTACGTAATTCCAATTTTGTTACTTTTAAGCTGGTTGTCTAACGCAACATTAACACCAAAAATTCTGAAATGAAGAAATTGAAATTTGAGAACTCGTAGCATTGTCTTTTCCAGAGACTGGAAGTTGAGATTCGGCACTTTAATAAAACTTTTAAAAATTTACAAAATCAGTAAAATTTTATTGGTCTATGTCAATCAGAAGCTGAGATAATAACTCGTATTTATTTCAAAAAAAAATAAAAATAAAAAAAAATTTAAACTTTTGAAAAACTAATAAATGAACTGTCATTTTGAAGTTGAAATTACTCAATCGCTTTTATGTAATACTTTTTTATCTATCAATCAGTTAGAATTTCAATATTTGTTTATCACCACAATCACTCAAATGTTTTCAAAAAAAGATAAAAGCCAGAGAAATTGATGTTTTTCAAAGACCAAAAAATCATCAAATTGGTTTTAATCAAAATTTAGTTGTAGAATTTCTATATTTACACAATCAAAGTAAACGAAAAATGCCAAAATCCTCAAAAAAAATCAAAATTCTAATAATTTTGGTCTCGACATTGTTCAATATTTTCAATCTAAACAGCGTCATTTCTTACAATATTAATATGAATTTTACATTAATTTATATCTCAGTGTTTTCCAGCTTTTACGTATTTCTAATTTTGTCACTTTTAAGCTGGTTGTCTAACGCAACATTAACACCAAAAATTCTGAAATAAAGAAGCTGAAATTTGAAAACTCATAGCATTGTCATTTTGAGAGCTAGGAAGATGAGATTTGACACTTTGATAAAACATTTAGAAAATTATAGAATAAGTAAAATTTCATTGCTCCATGTTAATCAGAATCTAAGATAAAAAACTCCAATTTACTAAAAAAAATTGAAATTTTCGATAACTTGTCAATTAAACTGTTATTTTGGGGTTAAATTATTCAACGTGTAAAAATTAGAAATTCATCATTTATTTATCACCGCAATGACTCAAACGTTTTCATTAAAAGAAAAACCAGAAAAATTGATGTTTTCCCAAGTCCAAAAAACTATCGAATTGGTTTTAGACTTAATTTATTTGTAGAATCTTTAAATTAAGACATCTAAAGTGAACAAAAAACGGCAAAACCCCTTCAAAAAAATTTAAAATTTCAATATTTTTGGTCAGAATGATTTTCAATATTTTTAAAGTAAGCTCCGTGGTTTCTAGTATTAATATAAATTTTACATTAATCAATGTCTCTCAGTGTTTTCTAATTTCTACGTAATTCCAATTTTGTCACTTTTAAGCTGGTTGTCTAACGCAACATTAACACCAAAAATTCTGAAATGAAGAAATTGAAATTTGAGAACTCGTAGCATTGTCTTTTCCAGAGACTGGAAGTTGAGATTCGGCACTTTAATAAAACTTTTAAAAACTTACAAAATCAGTAAAATTTTATTGGTCTATGTCAATCAGAAGCTGAGATAATAACTCCTATTTATTTCAAAAAAAAATAAAAATAAAAAAAAATTAAAACTTTTGAAAAACTAAAAAATGAACTGTCATTTTGAAGTTGAAATTACTCAATCGTCTTTATAACATGTAATACTTTTTTATCTATCAATCAGTTAGAATTTCAATATTTGTTTATCACCACAATTTCTCAAATGTTTTCAAAAAAAGATAAAAGCCAGAAAAATTGATGTTTTTCAAAGTCCAAAAAATCATCAAATTGGTTTTAATCAAATTTTGGTTGTACAATTTTTACATTTACACAATCAAAGTAAATGAAAAATGCCAAAATCCTCAAAAAAATCAAAATTTTTTTGTCAAAATTTCAATAATTTTTGTCTGCACGTTGTTCAATATTTTTAATCTAAACTGAGTCATTTCTCATAATATTAATATGAATTTTACATTAATTTATATCTCAGTGTTTTCCAGTTTTTACGTATTTCTAATTTTGTCACTTTTAAGCTGGTTGTCTAACGCAACATTAACACCAAAAATTCTGAAATGAAGAAATTGAAATTTGAGAACTCGTAGCATTGTCTTTTCCAGAGACTGGAAGTTGAGATTCGGCACTTTAATAAAACTTTTAAAAA
The DNA here is from genome assembly GCA_030157265.1 of Latheticus oryzae. NCBI lineage: Eukaryota > Metazoa > Arthropoda > Insecta > Coleoptera > Tenebrionidae > Latheticus > Latheticus oryzae. The sequence continues at coordinate 15,963,093 of CM058050.1, forward strand.
CTTACAAAATCAGTGAAATTTTATTGGTCTATGTCAATCAGAAGCTGAGATAATAACTCCTATTTATTTCAAAAAAAAATAAAAATAAAAAAAAATTAAAACTTTTGAAAAACTAAAAAATGAACTGTCATTTTGAAGTTGAAATTACTCAATCGCTTTTATAACATGTAATACTTTTTTATCTATCAATCAGTTAGAATTTCAATATTTGTTTATCACCACAATTTCTCAAATGTTTTCAAAAAAAGATAAAAGCCAGAAAAATTGATGTTTTTCAAAGTCCAAAAAATCATCAAATTGGTTTTAATCAAATTTTGGTTGTACAATTTTTACATTTACACAATCAAAGTAAATGAAAAATGCCAAAATTCTCAAAAAAATCAAAATTTTTTTGTCAAAATTCTAATAATTTTAGTCTTGACGTTGTTCAATATTTTCAATCTAAACAGCGTCATTTCTGACAATATTAATATGAATTTTACATTAATTTATATCTCAGTGTTTTCCAGTTTTTACGTATTTCTAATTTTGTCACTTTTAAGCTGGTTGTCTAAAATCGGCCGTCGAACGCAACTTTAAGATCAAAAATTCTGAAATAAAGAAGCTGAAATTTTAAAACTCATTGCATTGTCATTCTAAGAGCTAAGAAGATGAGATTTGACATTTTGATAAAACATTTAGAAAATTATAGAATAAGTAAAATTTCATTGCTCCATGTTAATCAGAATCTGAGATAAAAAACTCCAATTTACTAAAAAAAAATTGAAATTTTCGATAACTTGTCAATTAAACTGTTATTTTGGAGTTAAATTATTCAATCGATTTTTGCTTTTACAACGTGTAAAAATTAGAAATTCATCATTTATTTATCACCGCAATGACTCAAACGTTTTCATTAAAAGAAAAACCAGAAAAATTGATGTTTTCCTAAGTCCAAAAAACTATCGAATTGGATTTAAACTTAATTTTTTGTACAATCTTAAAATTAACACATCTAAAGTGAACAAAAAACGACAAAATCCCTTCAAAAAAATTTAAAATTTCAATATTTTTGGTCAGAATGATTTTCAATATTTTTAAAGTAAGCTCCGTGGTTTCTAGTATTAATATAAATTTTACATTAATCAATGTCTCTCAGTGTTTTCTAATTTCTACGTAATTCCAATTTTGTCACTTTTAAGCTGGTTGTCTAACGCAACATTAACACCAAAAATTCTGAAATGAAGAAATTGAAATTTGAGAACTCGTAGCATTGTCTTTTCCAGAGACTGGAAGTTGAGATTCGGCACTTTAATAAAACTTTTAAAAACTTACAAAATCAGTAAAATTTTATTGGTCTATGTCAATCAGAAGCTGAGATAATAACTCCTATTTATTTCAAAAAAAAATAAAAATAAAAAAAAATTAAAACTTTTGAAAAACTAAAAAATGAACTGTCATTTTGAAGTTGAAATTACTCAATCGTTTTTATAACATGTAATACTTTTTTATCTATCAATCAGTTAGAATTTCAATATTTGTTTATCACCACAATTTCTCAAATGTTTCCAAAAAAAGATAAAAGCCAGAAAAATTGATGTTTTTCAAAGTCCAAAAAATCATCAAATTGGTTTTAATCAAATTTTGGTTGTACAATTTTTACATTTACACAATCAAAGTAAATGAAAAATGCCAAAATTCTCAAAAAAATCAAAATTTTTTTGTCAAAATTCTAATAATTTTAGTCTTGACGTTGTTCAATATTTTCAATCTAAACAGCGTCATTTCTGACAATATTAATATGAATTTTACATTAATTTATATCTCAGTGTTTTCCAGTTTTTGCGTATTTCTAATTTTGTCACTTTTAAGCTGGTTGTCTAAAATCGGCCGTCGAACGCAACTTTAAAACCAAAAATTCTGAAATAAAGAAGCTGAAATTTTAAAACTCATTGCATTGTCATTCTAAGAGCTAAGAAGATGAGATTTGACATTTTGATAAAACATTTAGAAAATTATAGAATAAGTAAAATTTCATTGCTCCATGTTAATCAGAATCTGAGATAAAAAACTCCAATTTACTAAAAAAAAATTGAAATTTTCGATAACTTGTCAATTAAACTGTTATTTTGGAGTTAAATTATTCAATCGATTTTTGCTTTTACAACGTGTAAAAATTAGAAATTCATCATTTATTTATCACCGCAATGACTCAAACGTTTTCATTAAAAGAAAAACCAGAAAAATTGATGTTTTCCTAAGTCCAAAAAACTATCGAATTGGATTTAAACTTAATTTTTTGTACAATCTTAAAATTAACACATCTAAAGTGAACAAAAAACGACAAAATCCCTTCAAAAAAACTTAAAATTTCAATATTTTTGGTCAGAATGATTTTCAATATTTTTAAAGTAAGCTCCGTGGTTTCTAGTATTAATATAAATTTTACATTAATCAATGTCTCTCATTGTTTTCTAATTTCTACGTAATTCCAATTTTGTCACTTTTAAGCTGGTTGTCTAACGCAACATTAACACCAAAAATTCTGAAATGAAGAAATTGAAATTTGAGAACTCGTAGCATTGTCTTTTCCAGAGACTGGAAGTTGAGATTCGGCACTTTAATAAAACTTTTAAAAACTTACAAAATCAGTGAAATTTTATTGGTCTATGTCAATCAGAAGCTGCGATAATAACTCCTATTTATTTCAAAAAAAAATAAAAATAAATAAAAATTAAAACTTTTGAAAAACTAAAAAATGAACTGTCATTTTGAAGTTGAAATTACTCAATCGCTTTTATAACATGTAATACTTTTTTATCTATCAATCAGTTAGAATTTCAATATTTGTTTATCACCACAATTTCTCAAATGTTTTCAAAAAAAGATAAAAGCCAGAAAAATTGATGTTTTTCAAAGTCCAAAAAATCATCAAATTGGTTTTAATCAAATTTTGGTTGTACAATTTTTACATTTACACAATCAAAGTAAATGAAAAATGCCAAAATTCTCAAAAAAATCAAAATTTTTTTGTCAAAATTCTAATAATTTTAGTCTTGACGTTGTTCAATATTTTCAATCTAAACAGCGTCATTTCTGACAATATTAATATGAATTTTACATTAATTTATATCTCAGTGTTTTCCAGTTTTTACGTATTTCTAATTTTGTCACTTTTAAGCTGGTTGTCTAAAATCGGCCGTCGAACGCAACTTTAAGATCAAAAATTCTGAAATAAAGAAGCTGAAATTTTAAAACTCATTGCATTGTCATTCTAAGAGCTAAGAAAAAGAGATTTGACATTTTGATAAAACATTTAGAAAATTATAGAATAAGTAAAATTTCATTGCTCCATGTTAATCAGAATCTGAGATAAAAAACTCCGATTTACTGAAAAAAAATTGAAATTTTCGATAACTTGTCAATTAAACTGTTATTTTGGGGTTAAATTATTCAACGTGTAAAAATTAGAAATTCATCACTTATTTATCACCGCAATGACTCAAACGTTTTCATTAAAATAAAAACCAGAAAAATTGATGTTTTCCTAAGTCCAAAAAACTATCAAATTGGTTTTAAACTTATTTTTTTGTACAATCTTTAAATTAACACATCTAAAGTGAACAAAAAACGACAAAATCTCTTCAAAAAAATTTAAAATTTCAATATTTTTGGTCAGAAAGATTTTCAATATTTTTAAAGTAAGCTCCGTGGTTTCTAGTATTAATATAAATTTTACATTAATCAATGTCTCTCATTGTTTTCTAATTTCTACGTAATTCCAATTTTGTCACTTTTAAGCTGGTTGTCTAACGCAACATTAACACCAAAAATTCTGAAATGAAGAAATTGAAATTTGAGAACTCGTAGCATTGTCTTTTCCAGAGACTGGAAGTTGAGATTCGGCACTTTAATAAAACTTTTAAAAACTTACAAAATCAGTAAAATTTTATTGGTCTATGTCAATCAGAAGCTGCGATAATAACTCCTATTTATTTCAAAAAAAAAATAAAAATAAAAAAAAATTAAAACTTTTGAAAAACTAAAAAATGAACTGTCATTTTGAAGTTGAAATTACTCAATCGCTTTTATAACATGTAATATTTTTTTATCTATCAATCAGTTAGAATTTCAATATTTGTTTATCATCACAATTTCTCAAATGTTTTCAAAAAAAGATAAAAGCCAGAAAAATTGATGTTTTTCAAAGTCCAAAAAATCATCAAATTGGTTTCAATCAAAATTTAGTTGTAGAATTTCTATATTTACACAATCAAAGTAAACGAAAAATGCCAAAATCCTCAAAAAAATCAAATTTTTTTTGTCAAAATTCTAATAATTTTGGTCTCGACGTTGTTCAATATTTTCAATCTAAACAGCGTCATTTCTCATGATATTAATATGAATTTTACATTAGTTTATATCTCAGTGTTTTCCAGCTTTTACGTATTTCTAATTTTGTCACTTTTAAGCTGGTTGTCTAACGCAACATTAACACCAAAAATTCTGAAATAAAGAAGCTGAAATTTTAAAACTCATTGCATTGTCATTCTAAGAGCTAAGAAGATGAGATTTGACATTTTGATAAAACATTTAGAAAATTATAGAATAAGTAAAATTTCATTGCTCCATGTTAATCAGAATCTGACATAAAAAACTCCAATTTACTAAAAAAAAATTGAAATTTTTGATAACTTGTCAATTAAACTGTTATTTTGGGGTTAAATTATTCAATAGATTTTTGCTTTTACAACGTGTAAAAATTAGAAATTCATCATTTATTTATCACCGCAATGACTCAAACGTTTTCAATAAAAGAAAAACCAGAAAAATTGATGTTTTCCTAAGTCCAAAAAACTATCGAATTGGATTTAAACTTAATTTTTTGTACAATCTTAAAATTAACACATCTAAAGTGAACAAAAAACGACAAAATCTCTTCAAAAAAATTTAAATTTTCAATATTTTTGGTCAGAAAGATTTTCAATATTTTTGAAGTAAGTTCCGTGGTTTCTAGTATTAATATAAATTTTACATTAATCAATGTCTCTCAGTGTTTTCTAATTTCTACGTAATTCCAATTTTGTCACTTTTAAGCTGGTTGTCTAACGCAACATTAACACCAAAAATTCTGAAATGAAGAAATTGAAATTTGAGAACTCGTAGCATTGTCTTTTCCAGAGACTGGAAGTTGAGATTCGGCACTTTAATAAAACTTTTAAAAACTTACAAAATCAGTGAAATTTTATTGGTCTATGTCAATCAGAAGCTGAGATAATAACTTCTATTTATTTCAAAAAAAAAAAATAAATAAAAATTAAAACTTTTGAAAAACTAAAAAATGAACTGTCATTTTGAAGTTGAAATTACTCAATCGCTTTTATAACATGTAATACTTTTTTATCTATCAATCAGTTAGAATTTCAATATTTGTTTATCACCACAATCACTTAAATGTTTTCAAAAAAAGATAAAAGCCAGAAAAATTGATGTTTTTCAAAGTCCAAAAAATCATCAAATTGGTTTCAATCAAAATTTAGTTGTAGAATTTCTATATTTACACAATCAAAGTAAACGAAAAATGCCAAAATCCTCAAAAAAATCAAATTTTTTTTGTCAAAATTCTAATAATTTTGGTCTGGACGTTGTTCAATATTTTCAATCTAAACAGCGTCATTTCTTACAATATTAATATGAATTTTACATTAATTTATATCTCAGTGTTTTCCAGTTTTTGCGTATTTCTAATTTTGTCACTTTTAAGCTGGTTGTCTAAAATCGGCCGTCGAACGCAACTTTAAGATCAAAAATTCTGAAATAAAGAAGCTGAAATTTTAAAACTCATTGCATTGTCATTCTAAGAGCTAAGAAGATGAGATTTGACATTTTGATAAAACATTTAGAAAATTATAGAATAAGTAAAATTTCATTGCTCCATGTTAATCAGAATCTGACATAAAAAACTCCAATTTACTAAAAAAATTGAAATTTTCGATAACTTGTCAATTGAAGTGTTATTTTGGGGTTAAATTATTCAACGTGTAAAAATTAGAAATTCATCACTTATTTATCACCGCAATGACTCAAACGTTTTCATTAAAATAAAAACCAGAAAAATTGATGTTTTCCTAAGTCCAAAAAACTATCGAATTGGTTTTAAACTTATTTTTTTGTACAATCTTAAAATTAACACATCTAAAGTGAACAAAAAACGACAAAATCTCTTCAAAAAAATTTAAAATTTCAATATTTTTGGTCAGAAAGATTTTCAATATTTTTAAATTAAGCTCCGTGGTTTCTAGTATTAATATAAATTTTACATTAATCAATGTCTTTCAGTGTTTTCTAATTTCTACGTAATTCCAATTTTGTCACTTTTAAGCTGGTTGTCTAACGCAACATTAACACCAAAAATTCTGAAATGAAGAAATTGAAATTTGAGAACTCGTAGCATTGTCTTTTCCAGAGACTGGAAGTTGAGATTCGGCACTTTAATAAAACTTTTAAAAACTTACAAAATCAGTAAAATTTTATTGGTCTATGTCAATCAGAAGCTGAGATAATAACTCCTATTTATTTCAAAAAAAAATAAAAATAAAAAAAAATTAAAACTTTTGAAAAACTAAAAAATGAACTGTCATTTTGAAGTTGAAATTACTCAATCGTTTTTATAACATGTAATACTTTTTTATCTATCAATCAGTTAGAATTTCAATATTTGTTTATCACCACAATTTCTCAAATGTTTTCAAAAAAAGATAAAAGCCAGAAAAATTGATGTTTTTCAAAGTCCAAAAAATCATCAAATTGGTTTTAATCAAATTTTGGTTGTACAATTTTTACATTTACACAATCAAAGTAAATGAAAAATGCCAAAATTCTCAAAAAAATCAAAATTTTTTTGTCAAAATTCTAATAATTTTAGTCTTGACGTTGTTCAATATTTTCAATCTAAACAGCGTCATTTCTGACAATATTAATATGAATTTTACATTAATTTATATCTCAGTGTTTTCCAGTTTTTACGTATTTCTAATTTTGTCACTTTTAAGCTGGTTGTCTAACGCAACATTAACACCAAAAATTCTGAAATAAAGAAGCTGAAGAGCTAGGAAGATGAGATTTGACACTTTGATAAAACATTTAGAAAATTATAGAATAAGTAAAATTTCATTGCTCCATGTTAATCAGAATCTGACAAAAAAAAACTCCAATTTACTAAAAAAAAATTGAAATTTTCGATAACTTGTCAATTTATTTATCACCGCAATGACTCAAACGTTTTCAAAAAAAGACAAACTAGAAAAATTGATGTTTTGCTAAGTCCAAAAAACTATCAAATTGGTTTTAAACTTAATTTATTTGTACAATTTTCATATTAACACATCCAAAGTGAAGAAAAAATGCCAAAATCCTCTCAAAAAAATAAAATATTTTTTGGCAAAATTTCTACGTAATTCTAATTTTGTCACTTTTAAGCTAGTTGTCTAAAACGGCTGCCAAATGCAACTTTGAAACCAAAAATTCCAAAATAAAGAAGTTGAAACTTGAAAGCTTGTAGCATTGTTATTTTTAGAGCCAGGAAAATGAGATTCGGCACTTTGATAAAACTTTTAGAAAGTTACAAAATACAAAAAATTGTATTGCTCTATGACAATGAGAAAATGAGATAATGATTACAATTTATTACAAAAACAAATAAATAAAGAAATTGAAAGCTTTGAAAAACTAAAAAATGTACATTTCACTTTTGTCAAGTTGAAATTATTTATCGCTACAACGCTAAATTAGAAATTTATCATTTATTTATCACCGCAATAACTCAAAAGTTTTCAAAAAAATAAAAACCAGTAAATTTGTTAATTTCCAAAGTTTAAAAAAAATCATTAAATTAGTTTTAATCTAAACTTATTTGAACAATTTTCATATTAACTCATTCAAAATGAATCAAAAATACCCAAATCCCTCAAAAAACATTCAAAATTTTTGTGCAAAATTTTAATATTTTTCGTCAGAACCAGGTTCAATATTTTTTATTGTAGCTCCATTAATTCTTACATTATAGAGATAATTTTTATATTAAATTAATCCCTTTCGGTGTCTTTTATTTTTTGTGTTTCTTCATATAGCTCAAATCTGCTGCCAAACGCAACTTTAGAACCGAAAATTCAGAAACAGTCAAATGTCCGTAACATAATTTTTTTAGTGCTAAAAAAATTAAATTTAGCAAATTGATAGAGCTTTAAAAAAATTATACGTTTAATGAAATTTTATTGTTATTTTCGGCGATATAAAAACGAGAAAAGTATTAAAATGTCCAAAAACCATCTACTTAGCAAAACAACCAACTTTACCCAAAAATCAACTCTTTCGGAATTGAAATTTAATATAATTTCAACTCAAAATTACTATTCTATAAATTCTGTCAGTCATCTTACTTTCAAGCAAAAACTGGACGCAAAAAGTTTTTTGTGGTAAATACAGTACGGTTGATTAGTTATAAGATTACTGACCTGACAGTCGTAATAGCTGCTTGAAATATCTACCATTCGTTTCGATGCAGATCTGTAACCTCCTTGGTAAAAAATCCTGAGTTCGAGCTGGTATTTCTGGATTTTCTCTAATAGTTTTGGCCACTCCGATTAGTTACAATCACACAGATTCAAAACAGAGACCTAGCAGGTCACAGCACAGGACCAAAACGATTTTTAACCAAAATTACAATCTAGTCAATTTCTTATGCTTCTTGTAGAGAGAATACCACATATTATTATTGTCTCGTCGCATAGGCAAAAGATTACTAATGTATTTTAACTTTAACTAAAGTTATTAACGGATTACTGCACGAAAATTAATTCGTTAACACGGGCAAAGCCGATCACAGACTGATATCAAATCAAATGAAGATAATTTTTTGCGCGCAAAGTTTCACTTTGTTTTTTCGACACAAAAAACAATACATATAACAAATGTTGAACAATAAATCCGATTTTGCAAGAATGTTCTAAGAAAATAATTTTTAAAATATCGATGTTTTTTTCTAGGATATTTCCATAACAGTCTGTATTATAGGAGTGATTTTTGTATTAAGTTTTATATTAAAGCAGCCAAACGTAACTTTGAAACCTAAAATAAGCTAAAATTTTTATTATCATTATTTTCAGAACCAAAAAGATGAGATTTTTTTCATCCATCAATCAGTTTGAAATTTATTATTTATTTATCTCAGCTTTTATCAGTCGAAATAACCATTGATAACTCCAAAGAACCGGATCGAAGTTAAATGTCAACTTCATGCCATCGTTGCACACTCGAACACAATCAATAAAAGTCCGAAACGACATTTGTTCGTTGTTGAAAAGTGCCTGATCCCACGTCATCTCACCAAATCGAGTTCTATATTGACAAAACAAAAATAAGGCTCAACTTAGAATATACACCTTATATTATATAGAGTTAGATAGATACAAACCCTTAACTCCCTAGGGCACCTTTCACTTATCTTCTTAGCGAAACCGCTGAAACTGCCTTTCCGACGCCCACATATACGTATAAACGCAAACAATTATTAAGGCGCTTCTACGTCTGGCGCGTGTAAATAATTTAATGGATTCGGAAAAGATGTCAAGTGGGTGGACAAATTGAATGAAACAAACATAAAAACAAGAGTCTTTCAATTATTGTACTGATTTTAATATAATCTTTATATTTTCGAAAAACAAAGCGTTATTTTCTCTAAATTGGCTGTAACAAATGATAAAATCTTTCAGAGGAAGCTCCACTAGTTTGTGTAAACTTTTTGACTCCATTAGCTATTTTCCCGTCTCAAGCTGTTTTCTATCGAACAAATCAAGTGCAAATGAATGAATCAACAATAGATCATTTGCACGGTTGCTTTCAAAGATCGATTTCTCCAAGATTTCACCTTTTTCGAATTTGTTCATCATTTTCAATTCACACAACGTGCGTTTATTCGGTTCATTTAATATCAAATAAAACAAATTGTCTATCGATTAATGTGTGTAAACAAGAAAGGAAGAACTGATTTCGCAGTTTGTTAATATGGCGGAAATGTTAATGGTCAGAGGGAACTGAAAAAGAATGAATGTTAACTCGATAAATCTCCATCGAGAGTGGCATTTAGCGGTGCGATTTTAAGCGGAAGCTGTCTTAAAAAAATTACATATTAAAACTGAAAAATTCGTTTTGTGTGAGTATAAAAGATATGCTTAAATAAATTATCTGTATAAAGTATCTTCAGAAGACAAAAATTCAAGACAAATTTAATATCTAAGAAATTCAAAAAATATGGAGATTTCAAAAATCAGACCATTCTTGAAGAGACAATTTTGATAATTTGAGGGATTTAGCATTTTGACAAATTTAGAGAATTTAAGAAATTTTAATAATTTCAAGAACCTAGAGGATTTAGAAAAAAAGAAAATCTGAGCAATTTAGAAAAACTGTGATATTTAAATATTTTAAAACCTAAAAATTCAATCAAGTTTCTAAGAAATTTGGACAGCTTAAAAAACCTAAATATTGTAACAAAAATAAGTAAGAAATATTCAAAATTACAAAGTATCTAGAAAATTTAGGAAAATAAAATTTTCTAAATCTATGAACTTTGAAGAGAACTTAAAACCTGAGGTCACTTTAAAAGCCAAAAATTGTAGAAGCATTAGAAAATTAGAGAATTGTTGAATCTAAAATGTAGAAAATCTACAGAATTCTGAAAATCCAAAGAATTTACTAACTTACTAAGAAAATTTCAAGAATTCAAAAAATTTTAAATTTTAGGATTTTCAAAAATTTTAGAAAATATAAACAAATGAAATTCAAAAAATCTAAGAAATATCGAGCATTTAACAAATTAAAAAATCAGAAGATTTTTGGAGAAACCTAAAAAATCTAAAAGTCTATGAACAAAAAAACATTTTAATAATTCTAAGGATTTAAGATTTTACAAATTTAAACAATGCAAAGAATCTTAAAGATTCAAAAAAATAGAAAAAATTGAAAACCTAAACAATCTAGCTGAATTGTAAAATATAAAAAAAATTCAAAAATATAAAAAATGTGAGAAATCTAGAGACTCTAAAGATATTCAAAATCATGAAGTATCTAGAATATTCAGAAAATCAAACTTTGAAAAATCCAAGGAATTTGAGTATTCAAAACCTATGGTATCCTTAAAAGCCAAGAATTCTAAAAGAATTTAGAGAATTTTTTAACTTGTAGTCTAAACAAGTCTAAACAATCTAAAGAGACCAAAAAATATAAAAAAATCTACGTTCTCAAAATTTAAGTACAAATTTATGAAAATCTGATGGATCAGAAAAGCTTAAACAAGTTTTGAAAATAGAGAAATAGAGAAAATCTAAGAAATTAAAAAAAAATCAAAAATTCAAAAAATATAAAAATTCAATAAATTTAGAAAAGTTAAACTATTTGAAAAATTTATTAAAAGATAGGAAATCTAAAAGATGTAAGAAATTCAGAAAACTGACGATTTTTGAAGAAATCCAAAGAATCTAAGAAGACTGTGAACAAGAGAAAATTTTGATAATTTGAAAGAACTAACATTTTGTTAAATTGAGAGAATTTGAGAAATTTTAATGATTTTAAGAATTTAAAGGAATTAGGAAAATAGAAATTCTGAACAATCTAGAAAAACTGTGATGTATAAATATTTTAAGAGAATCTAAAATTTTAAACAAGATCCTTAAAAAATTTGAAGAGCTTAAAAAACCTAAATATTGTAAAAAAAATAAATATTCAAAATTACAAAGTATCTAGAAAATTTAGGATAATAAAATTTGACAAATCCATAGACTTGTCACCTGAGGTATCTTTAGAAGCCAAAAATTGTAGAAGAATTAGAAAATTAGAGAATTTTTGAATCTAAAATCTAAAAAATCTACAAAGTTTTGAAGATCCAAAGAATCTACTAAATAACTTACTAAGATAATTTTAAAAATCCAAAAAATGTAGAAACTCTTGGATTTTCAAAAAAATTAAAAAAATTTAGAAAATCTAAACAAATGAAATAAAGAAATCTAGAAATATAGAGCATTCGAAAAAATTATAAAAACAATAAATCTAAGAGATCTAAAAAATTTGAATGCAATAAACGAATACAAAATCGAACAATTCTTAAAGAAGTCAAAAAAATCTAGTTTTTTAATGCACCAAAAAATATTTTGATAATTTAAAAAATTCGAAATTTTAACAAATTTAAAGAATGTGAAGAATTTTAAGAATCTAAAGGACTTAAGAAAATAGAGAAGATTGAAAATCTAAACAATTTAACAGAATTGTGAAATGTAAATACTTCAAGAGAAGAGAATCTAAAAAATTCAATTAAGTATTTGAAAAATTAAAAAATATAAATAATGTGAGAAACCTAGAATATTTAGAAAATCCAAATTTAGAAAAACCACTGTATTTGAGTCTTTAAAAACAAAAATTTCAATATAATTTAAACCATTCAAAAATCAAAAACAGTAAAATGTCAAAATATTCCACAAAAGTGTTCGAAAATTCAAACAATATAAAGAAACAATTAAGACATGTTTTGGAAAAATCTCAAAATTCAAAAGTCTCTACAAAAATCTTTAGAGATCAAAGAAATGAAGAAAATTACTGAAAAGTATAGAATATGTAAACCAAAACAATCTAGATGAATTGTAAAATATAAATACTTCAAGAGAATATAAAAAATTCAATTAAGTCACTAGAAAATTCAAAAAATTTTAAAATCGAAAAAATGTGAGAAATCTAAAGACTAAAAATATTCAAAATCATGAAATATCTGGAATATTTAGAAAATCAAATTTTGAAAAATTCAAAAAATTTGAGTATCTAAAACCTATGAAATCTTTAGAAATCAAGAATTCTAAAAGAATTTAGAGGATATTTCAACCTAAAATCTCAACAATCTAAAGAGCCAAAAAAATACAAAAAATCCACGTCCTCAAAATTTGAGTACAAATTTATGAAAATCTGATGGATCAGAAAATATAAAAATTCAATAAATTTAGAAAAGTTAAATTATTTGAAAAATTTATTGAAAGATAGGAAATCTAAAAGATGTAAGAAACAACAAATTGTGTATCGATTAATTTGTGTAAACAAGAAAGGAAGAACTGATTTCGCAGTTTGTTAATATGGCGGAAATGTTAATGGTCAGAGGGAACTAAAAAAGAATGAATGTTAACTCGATAAATCTCCATCGAGAGTGGCATTTAGCCGTGCTATTTTAAGCGTAAGCTGTCTTAAAAAAATTACATATTAAAACTGAAAAATTCGTTTTGTGTGAGTATAAAAGATATGCTTAAATAAATTATCTGAGAAAGAAGTTACGAGATTTGAGCAATTCAGTCCCTGAAAAATGATATTTAAGAACAATCTCTCAAAATAAATGATTAAACAAGAAACATCGTTTGAAGTTGATTTCATTTCAGCCGTTATTTAATTTTTTGTTTCAATAAAATGAACGATACAAAAGGTTATTTTATCATAACGCAGTTTACTTTCATCGCGTTTTTACCAAACACAGATAGAATAAAAACGCGAATTTTATTTTAGATGTTTGATGCCAAATTACTTCCTTGCGTTCCATCCAACTATAATAACGCAAACAAATACCAAAGGTTAACAGTAAAACTGTTACAAATTATTAATAAAAATAGAACATATAAATTTCTAAGATGCATACATTTCATTAAACTACTGAAAGCTATAGTTGGAAAAATTATTATAACCACGAAAAAATCGTTATGGTCGATTTCAACTGAAATACAACAACGGAGATTTTTCATTCTAAGTTTTTGCTATTAAAAGTAGATGCTTTTTCAGACGCGACCATGCAAGGAGAAAAATCAGCCAGTTTTATCGTCAGAAAAAAAAAGAATCAATATTTGAACAAAAATTGTAACAACGAAGGATTAATTGATTTGCTTTTTCTTGAAATTTTCAGTTTTTTTTAATTTTCAACTTTGATCGTCATTATATTTTATTGAATGTGTTCTAGTAAAAAAATAACACCAGTTTTATTGCGAGTAAAGCACAGAAATTTTGTTTATAGTTTCATATTTGAAAAGTTCAGAATAAAGCTCATTTCTAGTTCAAAGTCCAGAGGAAACTACTGAAATTGCATTAAAATATCAAAAGCTTTTGGAATAAAAAGAGCTTTGTACAATGCTGGATATGTTTGTTTTATTATTCATTTTACGATTTGTACTAAAATTTATAAAAAAAAAATTAATTCCTGCTAAAGAAACTCAAAGTAAAATCTGCATTTCTAAGAAAAATTCAAAAGTGTAAAATATCCAATGAGACTTAATATTTTATTTAAACAAAAAACAGCTTAAATTAATTCACTCACCAATAAAAAAACATGAAGCATTCTAATTAAAGTTAAACTTGACCTCATTTTCTCTTTGAGTTTATTTACAAAATTGGGTTTAAAGTAACAAAATAACACTTGACTTTTTGTGATAAAATTATGCAAAATGGAAAGAATGTATGCAGAAGTGTCATTGGCATGATTCGAATTATGCAGGAAAGGATTACTTAACCCTAATGAGAATTTAGCTCAGAATGCGTGAACACACCCCTGATAGGGGCGTAAACAAGCCACGCACAAACGTGTGTTTGTTAAACATCAAAGCTCGCTTTCGTCTCCTCAGTCGGTTGCTTTCGAAACTGCTACAATGGCCTCTGGACCGTAACACAGCAAGTTCCGGAAGAGCTCCTTATCAATCATTCGAAAGACGTCGCTTTTTCCCACGCTCTAACCACCGTTAATTACAACAGACTAACACACACGGAGGCTAAGGGTTGCGATTTTGCCTTAATTGCGTCAAAATTTTCCTTTGATCAAATATTCCCATCATCAACATTTAACCCAAACTCTAACAACGTTTAAACCGATACAATCTCGATAAGTTTTAATAGTTGGAACTGAAGAGCGTGCAATTGTTGAAACGGTCAGTTCTACTTAAAGAGACTGCCCGGGTTTGAAATGTGCAAATTTCATATTTGGAACTTTGATGGAATTTAATAAATGGGAGGTTAGCTACAAGTAACTATATGTTGTTAAAGTTGTTGTTGTAAACACCTGCTGAATTTAAAAATAAACTTTGCAGAATTTTAACAAGTTTGGAACTTTCAATCGAATGGAAACTTTTGAATATTCCAACTCTGACAGAAATAATTAAAACTGAAAGATGTTTTTTAGAAAGTGGACTTCCATTCTGGTTTTTAACAAATTAAAAAAAAAAACACACAAAAATTTGGCGAACGAATTTAAGCGAATGAAATGAAAATGAAAATACCTCTATTTTGGAGCGTTTTATTTTACTGTAGCTCTATCAAAACCTAAGATAATGTTTCAGAGATTTTGTTGAATTTGTTGAAAACTATCCATATTTGATGCATTTACTCGAGAGAATGCAAGAAATCAAATTGACCAATTAGTGTGCTCTTAATGACTCCACACAAGAGATCGAAAAATGTCAGATTGTAATTAAAAAGTTGATTTTCTTCAGCTCCATTTTCCAATAAAGCTTTGTCGTGAGTCCATTAAAAATATGCTGACGTTCAAAAAAGCATTAATGGTATAGTAAGACAGTTATGAATGACCACCTAGAGTCTGCACAGTTTTCTGATAAGCCAGTCTTGACATCCATCAACTTTTATCTTCAAAACGATTAAGTTGATTATTTTTGTAGCAGGTGCTTTGAATTTAAGATAACGAAAGACGATAGTAGAGACAGCTCTTAATGTGAATAAGTAAATAGCAATTGTATAGAACACAGGTAGCTTGCAACAGATGTTACCTACATTCGAGAGATGCAACTCCGATGTATTGCAAATTTGCATATTCTAGTAATTAGATCTGTGAGTTTTGCACTCAAATTGAAATTCCTCAGAGATGGTTTAATTGCATACAATTGTTAGTTCTATTTTTATGAAAAATAATTTATGATTGTTTGATTTGGTTTTATTCGGAGCTTTGTTGGTAAAGAAATGCTAACTTGACACGAAATGGGAAAGTAACCTCATGTGTTTGTATAGGTTGAAAACACGGGAATTGGGAATCTACAGGTGGAAAATCAATATTCTCTACAAAAGAAAAACTTGCAAAGATACTTTTTATGGATTTCTATTTTGTTGGAAATTTTTAGAAGCAGTCATATACAGTGGCGGCTTTCCAAATGAAGAGTGAGTCTCTTTCTGTATTTTTATATAGACAGAAGTTGATATCTAAAGGAACTATAAAATTGAATCAAGAAAAACAAATTTAAAAAGAATGAAGTGAAATTTTTTTTAATTTTCGAGAATCTGAAGAATCTATGGAATTTTAGCAATATGAGAAATTAAAATGATTTCAAGAAGATATTGAATTCAATTGATTAAAAAGAAAAATATTAATATTTCAAAAATATCTTGAAAATTCAATTAAGTCAATAGATAATAATAATGAAAAAAAAAATATTCAGCCATACATTATCTAGAAAATTTAGAAAATCCAAGGAATCTGAAAAACCTAAAGTATCTTTAGAAGACAAAAATTCAAGACAAATTTAATATCTAAGAAATTCAAAGAATATGGAGATTTTAAAAATCAGATCATTCTTGAAAAGAAAATTTTGATAATTTGAGGGATTTAGCATTTTGACAAATTTAGAGAATTTAAGAAATTTCAATAATTTCAAGAACCTAGAGGATTTACAAAAACAAAAAATCTGAACAATTTAGAAAAACTGTGATATCTAAATATTTCAAAATCTAAAAATTCAATCAAGTTTCTAAAAAATTTGAGGAGCTTAAAAAACCTAAATATTGTAACAAAAATAAATAAGAAATATTCAAAATTACAAAGCATCTAGAAAATTAAGGAAAAGAAAATTTTCTAAATCTATGGACTTTGAAGAGAACTTAAAACCTGTGGTCACTTTAGAAGCCAAAAATTGTAGAAGCATTAGAAAATTAGAGAATTGTTGAATCTAAAATGTAAAAAAATTTCAAGAAGTCAAAAAATGTAGAAATTTTAGGATTTCTAAATATTTTAGAAAATATAGACAATTAAAATTCAAAAAATCTAAGAAATATCGAGCATTTAACAAATAAAAAATCACACGATTTTTGGAGAAACCTAAAGTCTATGAACAAAAAAATATTTTAATAATTCTAAGAATTTAAGATTTTAACAAACTTAAACAATGCAAAGAATCTTAAAGATTCAAAAAAATAGAAAAAATTGAAAACCTAAACAATCTAGCTGAATTGTAAAATATAAAAAAAATTCAAAAATATAAAAAATGTGAGAAATCTAAAGACTCTAAAGATATTCAAAATCATGAAGTATCTAGAATATTCAGAAAATCAAACTTTGAAAAATCCAAGGAATTTGAGTATTCAAAACCTATGGTATCCTCAAGAGCCAAGAATTCTAAAAGAATTTAGAGAATTTTTTAACTTGTAGTTTAAACAAGTCTAAACAATCTAAAGAGACCAATTAATATAAAATAATCCACGTCCTTAAAATTTGAGTACAGAGCTTAAATAAATTTTGAGAATAAAAAAATTGAGAAAATCTAAGAAATTCAAAAAAATCGAAAATTCAAAAAATATAAAAATTCAATAAATTGAGAACAGTTAAATTATTTGAAAAATTTATTAAAAGATAGGAAATCTAAAAGATGTAAGAAATTCAAAAAACGGACGGTTTTTGAAGAAATCCAAAAAATCTAAGAAAACTGTGAACAAGAGAAAATTTTGATAATTTGAAAGAACTAACATTTTGTTAAATTGAGAGAATTTGAGAAATTTTAATGATTTTAAGAATTTAAAGGAATTAGAAAAATAGAAATTCTGGACAATCTAGAAAAACTGTGATGTATAAATATTTTAAGAAAATCTAAAATTTTAAATAAGATCCTTAAAAAATTTGAAGAGCTTAAAAAACCTAAATATTGTAAAAAAAATAAATATTCAAAATTACAAAGTATCTAGAAAATTTAGGAAAATAAAATTTGACAAATCCATAGACTTGTCACCTGAGGTATCTTTAGAAGCCAAAAATTGTAGAAGAATTAGAAAATTAGAGAATTTTTGAATCTAAAATCTAAAAAATCTACAAAGTTTTGAAGATCCAAAGAATCTACTAAATAACTTACTAAGATAATTTTAAAAATCCAAAAAATGTAGAAACTCTTGGATTTTCAAAAAAATTAAAAAAATTTAGAAAATCTAAACAAATGAAATAAAGAAATCCAGAAATATAGAGCATTCGAAAAAATTATAAAAACAATAAATCTAAGAGATCTAAAAAATTTGAATGCAATAAACGAATACAAAATCAAACAATTCTTAAAGAAGTCAAAAAAATCTAGTTTTTTAATGCACCAGAAAAAATTTTGATAATTTAAAAAATTCAAAATTTTAACAAATTTAAAGAATGTGAAGAATTTTAAGAATCTAAAGGACTTAAGAAAATAGAGAAGATTGAAAATCTAAACAATTTTACAGAATTGTGAAATGTAAATACTTCAAGAGAAGAGAATCTAAAAAATTCAATTAAGTCTTTGAAGTATTTAAAAAATTAAAAAATGTAAATAATGTGAGAAACCTAGAATATTTAGAAAATCCAAATTTAGAAAAACCACTGTATTTGAGTCTGTAAAAACAAAAATTTCAATATAATTTAAACCATTCAAAAATCAAAAACAGTAAAATGTCAAAATATTCCACAAAAGTGTTTGAAAATTCAAACATGACATGTTTTGGAAAAATCTCAAAATTTAAAAGTCTCTACAAAAATCTTTAGAAAATGTAAAGCAAAAAAATTTAGAAAACAAAAATTTTAATAAAAATCGTCAACAGTTTGGTAAATCAAAAATTTAAAAATTTTTCCAAATCCAAGAATTCAAAAAGTTGGCATTTCTTGAAGAGATTTATAGAATCCAAACAACCTACAATCAGAGTAAAAAAATGTAAAAATGTTTTTTTTTGCATTGAAATTCAAACGCCGCTACTGATGATGAAACTTGATGATTTTTGAAACAATTGTCGAATGGCCATCTAGTGGACAATTACGAATATAACGCACAAGTAGCAGCATTAGTCCGACATCACCGGAGGACCTCCCTTTGACTTACCGGAAGCCGTCCCGAAGCTTTCAGCGGTCTTCCGGATCTGTCCTCCATCTCACTCTCTTTCGTCTCTCGTCTCCAGATATCCAAGTTCCGGGAAATCCGGCTAAATCCGTGCTCGATTGTACTAAAACGGTGTCGTCATTAGGAGCGGTGAGATAGTGGGCCGACACCGATAAGACACATCTATTTATTGATTGTTCTATCTTTATAAACAACTAACAAAAAAATGCAAATTAAAAGCTTCTATTTGACGAAAATCCTCTAGACTATAATGTAAGTCATTCAGCACAAATGCAACTCTTTTACGAGTTTCATCTCGGATGATATTCCTTCAATTGCAGCCGACGTTACGGTTTATCCAACTATTTGCGAAATTACTTCATTCAGTGCAAAATATAAATCATTGATATTTGAAACTTTCACTTAATTACAATAGCACATTTCTTCAGTAATCTTCACTAAGTTTCTCTTAGAAATTCAAATGACTTGAGCATTGTTTTCTAATGTTCTAACAGGAAAATAAAATTACAATTTCGAGAATTCCTAACACATACTTTGCAAATATCTCATATTCATCATAAATTTTCTATCTAATCTAAATCAAAAATAAATTGCATTAAGATAGCAAGAAATGGCGCCACATGCTATTTCGATTTGAAAGTTGCTATTTAATGACTGCGTTAGATGTAAGCTGAATTTGAATTTTCTAATTATAATTTTTTTAGTGACAGAAATGAAATGGATTTTTGTTATCTGAGATAGAAACGTCTGGAACGAAGATATTTTTCTTAAATATTACACAAAATATAAATTTACTTTAATAAAAACATTGAGAGAAAGAGAATTCTAGACGTTTCAAGAATTTGTCTTTGTCGATGTAGCTGATGTATCATCTGTGGCTGCTGAGTTTTATAAAAGACTACACCATGTGTTTGCACACTTGCTATATCTATATTTGTATCTGCCAATACTAAAGGTTTTGCCGACTTGTTGTATATTGATAGCCAGTTGGTGATACGACCAGATAATCTATATAAAAAAAAGAGAAATATTCCCAACTTTTGTGAACCTCGAAACTCTCATAAAACTGATAATCAGTTGATAACATTTTCTTAGCCAAAAGTTCTCTGTTGTTTGTTTGAGATTATAACAGAATACGATAAGAGAGTTGTGTTATTTTCTTGTACGCATTGTTCATCATTGTTATTGTAAGAGCTGCTGCTTTTAACTTGTCGTTATTTTATCACCTTATAAACCAAACACGTCTGTAAAATGTGCAAAATATCCCGATATATAAGTCAACATTCCAATCCAGTTATTTCGTATATTGCGTGGATATGAGCCCATATAAAATTCAATTTCTGTTATGTCAATATTTCGCAACGACGGCGCGGGGCTCTATCTTATTCTTTGTTTTTTGCTCGACAGGCAGCTTTCGTCCGGAGAAAAAGAAGCATGTATCATATCCGAGGATCTACTCTGTATTGGCCTACAAAGTAATTTCGTTTGCCTTTGTTGCTGCTTCTTATACAACACAATTTTAACAGAAACTACATTTGAAGAATTCACATAATAATAATTTTTTTTTTTTTTTTAATTAAAGAATAGTTTAAAGAGTTGGTTTAGCTCTGCGTATGCAAAATTTCATTTTATTGTTAAAAAAATAGAAAAAATATAAAGGTATGAATCTCTAGAGACTAAAAAACTTGAGAATTCAAGAAGGTTGAAGCATCTGAAGATTAAACAAATCTTTAAAGTTCGAGTAATTTAGAAAAAAAAACATAAAACTGTTTATTTTTTATTTCAAATGTCAGCTGTCTTACAGCAACAATCCATTGTAGGGTACAGACCAAACAAATCCAAAATCTTCACAATTGAAGAAATGGAAATGTTTTTGAATACTACTTCTCACTTGTAGAAATAAATACTTTTTCAAAATTTTACCAAAAAAATGTAGGATGTCATGGTAGCTTCAGACGTTTGAGTGCGACTCTACTGGCAGACTCTGGAGCAGATTTAACAGTTGTAAAGGACACTGTGGGTGGCGTTCAAATAGTGTTGTGGAAAAATACACAATAGGTTCTCTCAATAATAAAATTGGAATTTCGAAACAATTCATGGACGAATTGTCGACAGACTTTAACACTAAATCGGTCTTGGATTCGGCAGCTCTGGGTAATCATCAAGACTAATTCATCGTGGATATAACCTAAATTTTAGTAATTTGAATAATTGTAACTTTTATATTACTTACTAACTGAGAAAATTTCAAAAATCCAAAAAATGTAGAAATTAGGATCTTCAAAAAAATTCAAAATTTTGGAAAATCTAAACAATTCAAATTTAAGAAATCTAGGAAGCATTTGATAAAATTATAAAAACATGATAAATCTAAAATATTTAAAAATTTGAAGACTATGAACAAATAAAAAATCGGACGATTCTAATGTAATCCTAAGAGTCTAGAAAGTCTATGAACAAGAAAATATTTTAATAATTTGAAGGATTCAAGATTTTAACAAATTCAGAGAAGCTAAGGAATTTTTAAGAATTTGAAGGATTTAAAAAAATAGAAAATCTGAACTATCTAGAAGAATTGTTAAATATAACTATTTCAAGAGAAGAAATTCAATTAAGTCTTTAAAGAATTTGAAGAACGTAAAAGGTATGAGAAATCCAAAGACTCTAAATAATATTCAAAATCATAAAGTATCTAGAAAATTCAGAAAATCAAAATTTAAAAAATTACAAAATTTAAATTATTTAAAAAATTTATAAAATTATGAGAAACATAAAAAATGTAAGAATTTCAAAAAACAAGCGATTTTTGGAGAAATGTTAAAAACCTAAGAAGTCTATAAACAAGAGAAAATTTTGATAATTTGAAAGACCTAGCATTTTGACAAATTAAGAGAATTTGAAAAATTTCAATGATTTCAAGAATTTTGAGGACTTAGAAAAATAGAAATTTCAAACAATCTAGAAAAACTGTAATGCATAAAGATTTTTAGAAAATCTAAAGATTCAATCAAGTTTCTAAAAAATTTTAAGAACTTAAAAAATCTAAATATCGTCAGAAAATGAGTGAAAAATATTCAAAATTATGAAGTATCTAGAAAATTTAGAAGAATAAAAGTTTATAAATCCATAGGCTTTGAAGAGAACTTAAAACCTGAGGTACATTTAGAAGTCAAAAATTCTAGTAGAATTCGGAAATTAGAGAATTTTTGGATCTAAAATTTAAAAATTTTCAAGAAATCTAGAGAATCTTTTTACAAACTTACTAAGAAAATTTCAAAAATCCAAAAGAATAGAAACTTCAAAAAAATTATGAAATTCAAAAAAATCTAAACAATCGAAATTCAGGAAATCTAGGAAATACAGAGCATTTGAGAAAATGATAAATCTAAAAGATCTAAAAAATTCGAATACTATAAACAAATATAAAATCAGGCAATTCTTGAAGAAATCTTAAGAATCTAGAATGTCTATATACAAAGAAATATTTTAATAATTTGAAAAATTCAAGATTTTAACAAATTTAGAGAATGTGAAGAATTTTAGAAATCTAAAAGATTTAAGTAAAAAGAAAATCTGAACAATCTAGAAGAATTGTGAAATATAAATAATTCAAGAGAGTCTAAAAAATTCAATTTAAAAAACGTAAAGAGTATGAGAGATCCAAAGACTCTGAATAATATTCAAAATCATAAAGTATCTGAAAAATTCGGAAAATCAATATTAGAAAAATCCAAGGAATTTGAGTATCTAAAACCTATGGTATCTTTAGAAGCAAAGAATTCTAGAAAAATTTGAAATGTGGAGACTGTAATACTTGAGTTTTCAAGAAAGTTGAAGCATCTGAAGAATAATAAAATCTTAGAAGTTCGAGTAATTTAGAAAAGAAACAAAAGAAACAAAAGTATCTGCAGAATATACAGAGTTTTAAAAAAAGTAGAAATATAAAAATGATAAATATTATACATCAAGTGGATTAAGCATACGTTTATTCACAAAAAATCTGTTTATTTTTTATTTCAAATGTCAGCTGTCTTACAGCAACAATCCATTGTAGGGTACAGACCAAACAAATCCAAAATCTTCACAATTGAAGAAATGGAAATGTTTTTGAATAGTAATTCTGACTTGTAGAAATAAATCCTTTTTCAAAATTTTATCAAAAAATTGTAGGATGTCATGGTAGCTTCAGACGTTTGAGTGCGACTCTACTGGCAGACTCTGGGGCAGATTTAACAGTTGTAAAGGACACTGTGGGTGGCGTTCAAATAGTGTTGTGGAGGAATACACAAAAGGTTCTCTCAATAATAAAATTGGAATTTCGAAACAATTCATGGACGAATTGTCGACAGACTTTAACACTAAATCGGTCTTGGATTCGGCAGCTCTGGGTAATCATCAAGACTAATTCATCGTGGATATAACCTAAATTTTAGTAATTTGAATAATTGTAACTTTTATATTACTTACTAACTGAGAAAATTTCAAAAATCCAAAAAATGTAGAAATTAGGATCTTCAAAAAAATTCAAAATTTTGGAAAATCTAAACAATTCAAATTTAAGAAATCTAGGAAGCATTTGATAAAATTATAAAAACATGATAAATCTAAAATATTTAAAAATTTGAAGACTATGAACAAATAAAAAATCGGACGATTCTAATGTAATCCTAAGAGTCTAGAAAGTCTATGAACAAGAAAATATTTTAATAATTTGAAGGATTCAAGATTTTAACAAATTCAGAGAAGCTAAGGAATTTTTAAGAATTTGAAGGATTTAAAAAAATAGAAAATCTGAACTATCTAGAAGAATTGTTAAATATAACTATTTCAAGAGAAGAAATTCAATTAAGTCTTTAAAGAATTTGAAGAACGTAAAAGGTATGAGAAATCCAAAGACTCTAAATAATATTCAAAATCATAAAGTATCTAGAAAATTCAGAAAATCAAAATTTAAAAAATTACAAAATTTAAATTATTTAAAAAATTTATAAAATTATGAGAAACATAAAAAATGTAAGAATTTCAAAAAACAAGCGATTTTTGGAGAAATGTTAAAAACCTAAGAAGTCTATAAACAAGTGAATTCTGATAATTTGAAAGACCTAGCTTTTTGACAAATTAAGAGAATTTGAAAAATTTCAATGATTTCAAGAATTTTGAAGACTTAGAAAAATAGAAATTTCAAACAATCTAGAAAAACTGTAATGCATAAAGATTTTTAGAAAATCTAAAGATTCAATCAAGTTTCTAAAAAATTTTAAGGACTTAAAAAATCTAAATATCGTCAGAAAATGAGTGAAAAATATTCAAAATTATGAAGTATCTAGAAAATTTAGGAGAATAAAAGTTTATAAATCCATAGGCTTTGAAGAGAACTTAAAACCTGAGGTACATTTAGAAGTCAAAAATTCTAGTAGAATTCGGAAATTAGAGAATTTTTGGATCTAAAATTTAAAAATTTTCAAGAAATCTAGAGAATCTTTTTACAAACTTACTAAGAAAATTTCAAAAATCCAAAAGAATAGAAACTTCAAAAAAATTCTGAAATTCAAAAAAATCTAAACAATCGAAATTCAGGAAATCTAGGAAATACAGAGCATTTGAGAAAATGATAAATCTAAAAGATCTAAAAAATTCGAATACTATAAACAAATATAAAATCAGGCAATTCTTGAAGAAATCTTAAGAATCTAGAATGTCTATATACAAGGAAATATTTTAATAATTTGAAAAATTCAAGATTTTAACAAATTTAGAGCATGTGAAGAATTTTAGAAATCTAAAAGATTTAAGTAAAAAGAAAATCTGAACAATCTAGAAGAATTGTGAAATATAAATAATTCAAGAGAGTCTAAAAAATTCAATTTAAAAAACGTAAAGAGTATGAAAAATCTAAAGACTCTAAATAATATTCAAAATCATAAAGTATCTGAAAAATTTGGAAAATCAATATTTGAAAAATCCAAGGAATTTGAGTATCTAAAACCTATGGTATCTTTAGAAGCTAAGAATTCTAGAAAAAATTGAAATTTAGAGAATTTTCAAACCTCTAATTCTAACAAGCTAAGAAGACCAAAAAGTTCAAATAAATTCTAATAAATCAAAAATACTTACACAAATTTTGAAAATATAGAAAATCTATAAATTTTAAAAAATTCTGGAAAGTATAATCAATTCAAAAAATATAAAAATTCAATAAAATTTAAATTATTAAAAAAATTATAAAAACCTAAGAACCTAAGAAGTCTATAAACATTAGAAAATTTGGATAATTTGAAAGACCTAACATTTTGACAAATTTAGAGAATTTAAAAAATTTCAATGATTCCAAGAATTTAGAGGATTTAGAAAAATAAAAAATCTAAACAATCTAGAAAAACTGTAATATAAAAATGTCTCAGGAGAATCTAAATAACATAAATATCATGAAAAAATGAATTAAAAATATTCAAAATTATAAAGTATCTAGAAAATTCAGGAAAATAAAATTTGGTAAATCCACGAACTCTGACGAATACTTGAAACTTGAGGTATTTTTGGAAGACAAGGATTCTAGAAGAATTTGATTCTCTCAATAATAAAATTGAAATTTTGGAAAAAATCATGAACTAGTCGTCGATAATCTTTAAGAAAAAACCTGCCTTGGATTCGACAGCATGCTCCTCTGAGTCGAAATTGCTGTCTAACATAGAAATCAATCATCGTGGATATGACCTAAATTTTAGTAATTTGAATAATTGTATTACACACAACAGAGACAAAGAATAATTGATTGTAAATATTCTTAATAAAAATAATAAAAAATTTTCTTTTCTACTCTAGTGAGTTTATAATCTCAGTTTATATTGTCAAAATTGAATAAAAACACAAAACTGTTGAATTCTTTAGAATATTTGGAAATTTTAAAAAATCCAAATAAGAATCTAGCAAATCTGAAAAAACAGAAAAATAAAAAAAAGAGAAAACATCTAATTTATTTATTTGAATAATTTAAGAAATCTACAGAAGCCTTAAAGAGTATAACAAATCCAAGAATCCTAGAAATCTGATTAGAAATTAACAAATTTGAAAGTTTATATATTTTAACAATTATAAAAAAATCTAGAAAACATAAATTTGAAATATTTTCATGTTATAAAAGTATAAAATTCGTTTTAATTTGCTGAAAATGTTGAATCTAAATCAACAACTGTTTGAAAAAGTTTCATAATCCAAAAAATTTCAATTATCTAAATGTGAGAAAATCTTATGAAGTAGGAAAGTCAAAAAAGACTGAGAAATTCAGGAAAAAATTGAAAATTTTAAAAAAATTAGGAAAAAATTCAAAGAAGTTAAAAGAGTGTTAATATAATTTAAAAGAATCTCAAAGAATTTGAAATGTATGAAAAATATAAAGAATCCAGAAAATCTATACAAACCAAAAAACTAAGCAAAATTTAAGAATAGAAATGATATAAAAAAATATCTAAAATGTAAATTATCCAAAAACATTAACTATGCAAAGAATTTAGGAAGAATAAGAATAAAATTCAAAAAAATTTAATAATCCAAAAAATCCAAAAAAAAAAGTTTTAAAATCGAAAATATAAAGAATCTAAATATAAAAAATCTCAATAATACAAAGTTTGAAAAAAACAAAGAATCCAATTTCTTAAAAAAAAATCCAACTAATTCAGAAATATAAATAATTTGAAGAATCTCTAAAATCAAAACAATCTAAAAAAAATTATTTACTCTAAACATAAAACACAATTACACTATTTTACTGCATTTGCCTAAACTCCTATTATTTGCACTATCCGTAAAAGTTTTTTCTACACTTTTGGACACTCTGTATATCTAAACGCACATCTTTTATGAATCAGATTATTTAAAGTTTTCAGCGTTTGAATCTCTTAGATTGCTCATATTTTTGAGACGTTTTAGACATTTTAAATTTCTCAGTTTATTAATTTATATTCCCAAAAGTTTTGAATATTGAAATATCCAAAATTGTTTGAAGATACAAAACTTTTGATTTTTTGTATTTTTTATGTTCTTCAAATCTTTAGATTTCTTAGATTTCACAATTCGTTTCAATATAATCAGCAAAAACATTTCAATTAAGACAAAAAAAGCTTAAATTGACTTTTTAGCAAAAACTGTTTATTGAAGTGAAGCAAGAGAATCTTTTAGTTGAATTTTACACCGATCTTTAGGACAGTATCATTAGATATCTGAAGTTTTCATCGACAAAAAATTTTTGAGTGCATTTGAGGTGTGGAATGAGTGGTCTAAGCTCTTAGAATTTCCAAATCTTGATGATTATTCAATCTTTAATGTAATAATGACAAGTTTTTACAGATATTTATTTTTTTGTTGTAATTTTTCTCGGCGCATCTATCATGTGTGTCATTGAAAATCTTACTTTTTCATAGAGGAATTGCAAAATTTTATTTTTTTCAATTGCAAGTATATAAATTATGTGAGTAAATAGTCAAAAACATAATTTTTAAGCACAATATCTTATAATCTACCTACATTTGAACGGTTTTGTCCAATTTTTTTTAGAAAAATTTCATCCACATATTGAAGTACTAGTTTTGAATTATTACAACTTTCAAAACATTATAATCTTTTGTTATTTAACGGAAGTTGTCATTCTTAAACATAGTATTAAAATTGGTAAAAATCAGTCAACGAAGAAAAAAATTATATCAGAAATAATTTACAAAAAATTTAACTTCGAGATTATTTATCTCGGTTAAAATCGAAATTTTGGAAAAATGATGTACTATTATTTTTGTAGTTAGGAACACTCCCTTAAATATTTTTCTACACTTTTGAACACTCTGTATATCCAGTTTTTCAGTTTTTAATATTCTTCAAATGTTTAGATTTCTTGGGACCTTTTAGATTTCTTAGATTTCACAATTCGGTTCAATATAATCAACAAACAATTCTCAATAAAAATTTCGAAAAAAAATTTAAAATGACTTGTTAGCAAAAACCTTCTAGTAAGATTTTACACCGATCTTCTAGACAGTGCCACTGGATATCTGAAATAATTATCGCCAAAAAATTTTGAGTCAATTTGAGGTGTAGAGGTGGTCTGAGTTCTTAGAGTGTCCAAATCTTGATGATTTTTTGCACATTTGTAAAGCTTGTCACTCGTAAAAACTATAACAAATTAAGAAAAAAAATATTCTTCAATGAAAATAATGTAATAATGACAGGTTTTTACATAAATTTGGAATAAAAGTTGTAATTTGTCTCAGCGCATCCACCATTTGTACCATTGAAAATTTTACTTTCTCATAGAGCAGTTGTAATATTTTATCTTTTTCAATTGCAAATATAAAAATTGTGTTAATAATTAATGAAACACATAATTTTCAAGCACAATATCTTATAATGCATCTACACTTGGACGGTTTTATCCAATTTTTTTAGAAAAATTGTATTCACATATTGAACTACTGGTATTGAAATATTACAACTTCGAAAGAGTTGTGATTTTTTTGTACCTTCTCACTCTTAGATAGTCTACCGAAATTTATAAAAATCAGTCAACGGAGAGAAGAGTTATAACAAAAAAAATTTACAAAATCTTCAACTTTAAAATTATGTATTTCGGTTAATATCAAGATTTCGAAAACTTGCGCATTACAAAGTTTGAAAAAAACAAAGAATCCAATTTCTTAAAAAACAATCCAACCAATTCAGAAATATAAATAATTTGAAGAATCTCTAAAATCAAAAGAATTTAAAAAAATTATTTACTCTAAACATGAAACACAATTACACTATTTTACTGCATTTGCCTAAACTCCTATTATTTGCACTATCCGTATTTACTCAAACTAGCCTGCAGCTCTCATTTCCGTGAAATTACATCGTATTTCAGTGCTTGTAAATCGAAAGTAAGTTCGACTTGAGGTAAGTAAGCCGCCCCCTCAGGTGACGCCAACATAACGATAGCAGCGTGTAATTTCACCAGCAAGACGAAACCTCCTCTAACGAGTATCATAAAATTTCGTTTTATTTAACAAAACCCAATGTCTTATTAATCCAAAACTTCATCGATATAACAAAAGTGTTGAAATGTTAGCTCGTTTGGTAAGCAAAGACCTTATTGGACTCGATCTCATTTTGTGGAACTTATTTATGTGTCAGCACCTCTCAGTATCCGAACTTATTAATCCGGAAAGCCGACGGAATAGAGAGCAGCTACATCCATTATTTTATTTAAGAGGATATAGCTACAAAGGATTCTACTAATCGTAAATCCTAATTCGATTTGATTAATAATAGCTCTCATTTTATTTATCCACTCCAAAATCGAAATTTCTGAAAATTGGTATAAAAAAAAGACAGTTAGTTAAAGTTTGTTTAGGAGTGGATAAAAGGCTCAAAGCGTGATCTTGAAACTAAAGCAACGTTATAAAAACTTAAGTGAAAACTCGTGACTTGAGTCTATCATTTTTTTTTTTTCTATATCAAATAAAGAAACATTTTTGGAAATATATTCAGACAGTAAATCTCGTGTGAATTTGTCGCTTCGGTTTAAACTCGAAGCAAAGACATTAATATCAATTTAAGCTCGAGAATACAACGGAAATTCGCTACATATAGCAAATTAGGCGTTCAGTGCAGATACTTGTCACATGGTTTAAATTTCGATTAATATCATTCAAAAAAAGATTTATTTTGATTTAAATCAAATAAAATTTGCACGTTGTTTTAAACATCAAATCGCCAAGAAAGAGAATACTAAGATGAATCTCGAAATTTGGATGGCAAATTCAAGGGAAATATTTATGTTAAGGCACATTACACATGCACATGATTTCCGGAATAAATACAGCATCTAAAAGCGGCTTCCGCTGCTTACAACCCTGCTTTAAAAAAATCTCAATTTTTTGTGAATGTTGATATTATGATTTTGTCAGTTCATAAATTCAATTAAGAGCAAGCTAAATAGACAATGGGATATAACAGAAGCGCATTCCTAATTTAATACTGAGCAGAAGCCCGAAGCCGCATCTATGCAAATGCACTTTATAATATATACACCTGTAGGATGAATATAAATGTAATATATATCAGGAGCGTCTGTAATAGAGTCGTCTTGAAGTAGCAAGTGTATATACGATAGCAAGAAAGCAGCTATTTGGATAGCTACCGTTTAGTATGCATAATATACGTCGTCGGTCTTGCCGCAAATCAAACACGTTCTCGGACGCCGCCGCTTCTACTACCGTTTATATTAAACCTTGGATGTAAGTGGAATTACAACTTGTTATTATCGGCGTAACTTTTAACCATTCAAAAGTCGATTTGGCACTGTTTCATTTGAGATGCATCTCAAGGGATTAGACGGAAACAACGATTAAGATTCTATTAGCAAATCACTCCTTAGTATTAAATGTCAATAGAGGAGAAAAG
The DNA here is from genome assembly GCA_030157265.1 of Latheticus oryzae. Classification (NCBI taxonomy): domain Eukaryota; kingdom Metazoa; phylum Arthropoda; class Insecta; order Coleoptera; family Tenebrionidae; genus Latheticus; species Latheticus oryzae. The sequence continues at coordinate 15,993,686 of CM058050.1, forward strand.
TTGGATTTATCTTACAAAAATCAAACTGAGTGAAATTTTTCAAGCACAATTTACTTTAATGGAAATGGTTTATTTTAGTTATTTTATCTCATCTGCAGCTGTATTAGATATTTTCCTTTAGATAGAAAACGTCTGAACTCATTTCCGTATATAAAATTGCAATTTTTAGCTCGTCAAAAGAAAGCTTAAACAGTGAAAATAATTTTATGAATTTTTATCCGCCTACAGTTTTCATTTAAAATTGAATCTTGTAAAGACTTGTGTCATAAATTGAGCACAAATTCAGTTTGTATTGGTGCGATTTTCAGTAATTTACATAATTTTCAAATGAGCAGTAAAATGTTAAAAATGATTTTATCATCAAGGGAACAAACATTTATATGGTTTGAATGTAATTAATTACCGTTTTGGGGCTAGCGATTAAATAAAATTTTATTCACATACAAATATTGCGATTATGAAGAGAGGATACAGATTCTGACGCTATCTATCGTGCAGAAGCTTAAACTTTAGAAATGTTTGATGTAATGGTAACAAGTTTTAACAGAAATTCACTTTTGAGAATCAAAGTTGTGCGTTATCCCGGCGCATCCACCATTTTTGTATAAAAAAATTTAGTGTTTTTTTTATAGATTAGTTGTAATATGTAACATTTTTAATTGTAGATATAAATGTTGTGATAGTACATAGTTAACAACATAATTTTCAAGCACAATATCTTATAATCTACCTACACTTGAACGGTTTTGTCCAATTTTTTTAGAAAAATTTTATCCACATATTGAACTACTGGTTTTGAATTATTACAACTTTCAAAACTTTATAATCTTTTGTTATTTAACGGAAGTTGTCATTCTTAAACATAGTATTAAAATTGGTAAAAATTGGTCAACGAAGAAAAAAATTATATCAGAAATAATTTACAAAATATTTAACTTCGAGATTATTTATCTCGGTTAATATCGAAATTTTGGAAAAATGATGTACTATTATTTTTGTAGTTAGGAACACTCCCTTAAATATTTTTCTTCACTTTTGGGCATTCTGTATATCCAGTTTTTCAGTTTTTAATATTCTTCAAATGTTTAGATTTCTTGGGACCTTTTAGATTTCTTAGATTTCACAATTCGGTTCAATATAATCAACAAACAATTTTCAATAAAAATTTTGGAAAAAAATTTGAAATGACTTGTTAGCAAATTACCTTTCAGTAAGATTTTACACCGACCTTCTAGACAGTGCCACTGGATATGTGAAATAATTATCGACAAAAAAATTTTGAGTGAATTTGAGATGTGGAGGTGGTCTGAGTTCTTAGAGTGTCCAAATCTTGATGATTTTTTGCACATTGGTAAAGCTTATCACTCGTAAAAACTATAACAGATTTCTTAACGAAAATAATGTAATAATGACAGGTTTGTACATAAATTTAGAATAAAAGTTGTAATTTATCTCAGCGCATCCGCCATTTGTACTATTGAAAATTTTACTTTTTCATAGAGCAGTTGTAATATTTTATTTTTTTAATTTCAAATATAGAAATTGTGTTAATAATTGATGAAACACATTATTGTCAAGCATAATATCTTATAATGCATCTACACTTGGACGGTTTTATCCAATTTTTTTAGAAAAATTGTATTCACATATTGAACTACTGGTTTTGAAATATTACAATTTCCAAAGAGTTATGATTTTTTGTACTTTCTCACTCTTAGATAGTCTACCGAAATTTATAAAAATCAGTCAACGGAGAGAAAAGTTGTAACAAAAAAATTTATAAAAACTTCGACTTTAAAATTATGTATTTCGGTTAATATCGAGATTTCAAAAAAATGCTTCGAAAACTTGCGCTATTATTTTTGTCGGTAGAATCACTCCGTAAAAGTTTTTTCTACACTTTTGGACACTCTGTATATCTAAACGCACATTTTATGTGAATCAGATTATTTAAAGTTTTCAGCGTTTGAATCACTCAGATTGCTCATATTTTTGAGACGTTTTAGACATTTTAAATTTCTAAGTTTATTAATTTATATTCCCAAAAGTTTTGAATTTTCAAAATTGTTTTAAGACACAGATTTTTTTTTATTTGTATCTTTTATATTCTTCAAATGTTTATCCCGGCGCATCCACCATTTGTCTTACCCAAAAAAAATACTTTTTTATGAAGCAGTTGCAAAATTTGACTTTTTTCAATTGCAAATATGAAAATTGTGTAAGTAAACAGTTGAACACACAATTTTCAAGCAAAACCTCGTATAATGTACTTACACTTCCAAACATTTTTAAGCAAAATTTTATTCACATACCTACCAACCTAATGGTTTTCAACCTTTACGTTTTCCAAAACTTTATGATTTTTTGTTCTTTGATAAAGCTTGTGACTGTTACACATAGTATTAAAATTAGTAAAAAACGGTTAACAGAAAAATTTATAGCAAAGAAAATTTACAAAAACTTTAAGATTATGTATTTCAGTTGAAAATTTCGAAAAAATTTCACGAGAATTTGCGCTATTATTTTTGTAGGTAAAATCACTCCGTAAAATATTTTTCTACACTTTTGGACACTCTGTATATCTAAACGCACACTTTAAGTAATATTCTCTAAAAGTCTTTAAATATTCAAAATAGTTTGAAAATATAGATTTTTAAATTTTTTGTATTTTTTATATTCTTTGAATGTTTGGATTTCTTAGATTTCATAATTCCGGTTCGAAACAATCAACAAAAAAAATCTCAATAAAAATTTCGAACAAAAACTGTTGAGTTTATCGAAATGAAGCAAGAGAATCCTCTAGTAATATTTTACACCGATCTCTTAGACTCATTAAATATCTGGAATTTTCATTGACAAGAAATTTTTTAGTGAATTTGGGGCCTGGATCGAGCTTTTATGGTTTCCAAATCTTGATGATTTTTTACACGATGGTTATTGTAACAAATTCAGAAAAAAATTGAATGCCTACTCAAAATAATATATTAGTGACAGGTTTTTACAAAAATTTATTTTTATCAATAAAAGTTGTTATTTATCTCGGCGCATCCACCAAAATTGCAATACATTCCAGAGCGTTTTAGACATCCTATATAATCATTAATAGAAAAGTAAACTAAAAGTGCCGCCATCTACTTAGCAAAAGCTAAATTTCAAAAAAAATCGTAATAGCAATTTTTAGTTTTCACAGGAATTAACTTTTTAATAATTCTGTAATTTGGTCCGGCGCATCCACCATTTCTACAATTGAAATAAAAACCAGAGAAAATTGTGCAACCTAAATTTTCTGTTTTGCAAAAATGGAAGTAGTTTAAGTTTTTATAAATAAATTATTATCGTCTTTGTGTTTAAAAACGGATATTTTCATCGTTTTTAATAAAATTTAGGTCACAGGATGACATGGAATATAACATGGATCATAAATCATACCTTGCTTTAGATTAAATGACAAGCGTAAAATAAATAATTACAAAAGAATATTCTTGAACAAATTTGAACAAAAGGCGAATAATGATCAAATGGAAAGATATGAAAAAATATATTTTGTGGCGAAAACCAAAGTGAAACAAAATGAGAAAAAAAATCAGCAACAAATGCACGTGGCTACACGCGTTGTTGAATATTCATTTATACTTTTTTTAAAAAATTTTGAAGTAACAAATTCAATAAAATTTATGGAATTATTATTATTCCAGCATAAAGCAATTAACCTTTGACATATGAAAAACAAACAACAAATCAATAAAAAAAAGCTAGAAATGCTGGAAACAAAATGAATAAAAAAACACTTTAAATATAAACAAATTATTATTAAGTCATTACATGAATACATCCAATTAATATCAAGCAGTCGAATATTTGCGTAAAAATATATGATATTGATTATCATTTTTATTTAATTCGATGGTGATTTCTAATACTTTTGTTTCTAATTCATCTACTAGATTTGACTATAGAACCATCATAATATAAAAATTTTAAATTGATTATTACTGTAAATCCTCTACAAGACGATTAAATCCATAATCCAATTAGAATAATTTTTCACTGATTTTTCCCAGCTGCCATGTCTGTATAATACTGTGGACTATCATTCGTCGGCGTTTGAATTTTTGTTGAAACTTTAACTGGCGTTTCATAGCCTTGAGTACTGATATCATTTTGATTGTTATCAGGTTCAGTGAGTAGATTTGGATTTTCTTGAAGTTTATCTCTAGAACCGCACTTAATGTACGATTGGGATTTCGACAGATAATTTACAGGATTAGTTTCGGTTTTTTCAGACCGATCTAGAATCACATTTTAAAATTTTTCTTAACACTTCGTCGTTTACCTGAACTGTCTTCAAATGGTGAGCAGAAGTAGCTTCTATTATGTATCGCATTATTAGTTAAATCCAAATAATCAACTTCATCACTTAACATTTTTTCCCATAAAGCTGCAAGTACTTGGAATGTGGGACGTTGTTCCGGATCTATATGCCAACAGCTTTTCATTATATTATAAAGAGTAGGAGAACAATTCTCAGGTCTTTCCATTCGATATCCTTGCTTTAACAAATGGAAGAGATTTTGGACAGCTATTCCTGGATAAGGAGTAGCTCCTAATGTCACCAACTCCCACACTAAAATTCCAAAACTCCACACATCAGATTTATTGGTGTAGATGTGGTCAGAGAGCGATTCCGGCGCCATCCACTTCACCGGAACTACAAAAAATATGATTAATAGCTTTAATTTAAAACTTGGAAAATTACAAAAAATAATTCATAGAAAACTGACACTTATCAATTACCTCGTCCTTTACTTTTTTTAAAATATGCATCGTCTTCGTAAATGTCTCGAGTTAAACCGAAATCTGATATTTTACAAATTTTATCAACAGCAAGAAGGACGTTCCTTGCTGCAAGATCTCGATGAACCAACTAAAAAAAATCAAAATTATTAAAAATAAGCAAATAAATAAAATTACTTTGATTTCACTCAAATAAGCCATTCCTTTGCAAATTTGCCAAGCAAACGAAAGAATTTCTTTAGGTGTAACTTGAGATATGTTAGGTTCGTCGTAATGAATCTCAGCTTCATCAACTGCAGATGTTGGAAATCTGCCACTTTCAGATTTTAGGTGTCGACTTCTTCGCAAATAATTCCTGTTATAAATAATATTGGTAAGTTTTGAAAAATTGATACAAATTGAATTACCTTAACGATCCGTATTCAGCAAACTCTATAATCAAATAAATTGGGCCACCTGGAGCAGTGCAAACCCCTAGAAGACGAATCACATTCGGATGCGAAACTTCTTTGAGCAGTTGATATTCAGAGAGGAGATCATTCAATTCCGATTCTCGGGCATCATCTTTCAGGGTTTTTACCGCGACAGTCGTCTGCCCTGAAAAAAATCATATCAAAATTTTATATTTTTGTGTGTTTTATTACTGTGATTATAACAGATGAAAGCGAAAACAGCAATGATAAAAAAAATAAATATAAGATTAGTTTTATCTAACGTTCTGGCGCTAGCGTGCGTGTAAATATGTTCCACAAACAAAGCTCTAAAGAAATTAGTTACAAAAATAGATTGCGTTTTATTTATTTTTATTTGAAAATAGAAAAAAATATTGCTTATTTCTTAAAAAAAAATCGAAAAAAACAATAAATAATTTTTAATCTTTTTAAATAAAAGCGGAAAATAAATTCAGTTTGCTTAATAAGATTGTAAGAATAAACAAACCTGGTTGTCCAGCGATGTTGAGCGCTTTCGCTCTTAAAACCTTCCCAAACTCTCCTTCACCTAACGTCTGTTCAATAATAAGTTGATTCCTCGGAAATTCCCATTTCGGATCAGGCTGCACATATTCTCACGTTGCAAATTAATTAAAACATATAACAATGGATAAAATTACCGCATACTTGTTGATGATATTCAAGATAGCCGTATCAGCTAAAGACGTGGTCATATCAAAATTTAACGGCATAGGATCAGGCGCATTTCGGTCGATATAATCCGAAAGAGGAGCTGAAAGATCTTGGTTTTCATCTGTAAACTTATTACGAATGGCTTTATGAACACTATCCAATTTCCAACAGATGACGATTAAAGCAACAGCACCGAAGAGGAAAAGCACACCAGCGACGATGCCAAAAACACATGTTGTCCCACATCGAGCTAACTCAAGTCCTAGGATTTTTGTGGTAAAATTTCCAATGTGTCGACTGATATTTGCTTTAGGAATTGTTTCATTAATTATTTTGTCTTCTGAAATTGAAGTTTTTTTCTTTTTCGAAACAGGAGTGAATTGGATTGGGTTGCAATGACAGGAGATTTCATTACAAGTGCAAACGCCGGCACCGCGATAAATACCACGACCTGTCGCATTGTTCTTCTCTGAAGGAACTAACACTTGCTCTAATTTCACAAAAATTAAACTAATTTAAAAATGGTTGATCAAATTTTTACCAGCGCAATCCTGCGGACAGATATAGTAATGAAGCTCTTCAAGAGGATCGCAGATTTCGTCAGGACATGTTTCTATGTCTGGCGTACAAGTTGAGTATAAAGTTGTGCTTTGAGTTGATGGGCTTTTATCACCCCGCCACATACATCTATGCGGGTTTTCCCCGTTTTCTCTAAAACAATAAACTCCAAGCTATTTAGATTTACTGTTGTTAATTAAATCGAAAATACCTTCGTTTTACACTGGTTGCTCCTCCCGTCGCGATGGCACAAGCTTTAGTATTTGAACATTTTGCAGGCGTTGAAAATTTCGAACAGGATTGCCAATCGTGGATATCAATAAAATCAGAACATGTTTCATTCGGTTCATCGACTATATGAACTCTAATTTCATCAAATTTTACAGTTTTGTTATTATCAATCCATGAAATATTCAATCTGGGATATAAAGAGTTGAAAACATTACCAAAGCAGATTTAAATACTCACTTCACGTATTCAGGAGCATTCCTTAAATTTCCGGAATCGTGAACAAAAACAATCCCGCCTTTGTATGTAACATTGAATATATCTCTATGTTTGGAATTAACAGGTTCCAAAGTAAAGTGCTTCGCACCATTTGCATTCTTGAGGTTCGGTTGAGTTAATCTAGCTAAAGGAGCTGCGGATCTAATAAAGCAATTTACATTTATACTTTAGTTAATTATTTAGATAATCACCTGAAAACTTTCACTCGATTGCTTGGATACAAATTAAGAGGTTTTATTTGTTTCGGGTGCATCTCTGGATGAAATCCCGACTCGTTTGGAAAAAGCAAATCGATTGGTAAAATCACCTGGAATTTTTTTTTTTTAATAACGTTCGTTAGTTTGGTCATAAATTAGTTTATGACAAGACATAAACTGCTCTATCAACTAATTTAACTTACGGTGTTGTTTCCATTAAAAAAGGCGGTGTCATTAAGCTGGAGCAAAACTGAATAAGTCCAATTTTCTATCGGCACAGTTTTGGTAAATTTTAATTCTGGAAAAAATTCAGTAATGATGTAATTACAACAACCATTAATTTTCAGTAATATGAAAGCATTTTGGGTGTGTACGATTTTACTAATTGACGAGCTTTTAATATAACTTACTGCAATGTACAGCTGTTTGTTCTTCGCCTAAATGATCATCCTGATATTTTTTACATAGAGCTTCGAGGATTTTCATTGTATCGTTTAAAATCGTCGATTTGTACTTATTTACATTATATGAATCCTTGTCACTAAAAATAAGATTTTTGTTTTCCACTATTTGATCCTGGAAATAAATTAGATTTATTCCAATGGGAAAATACAGATGATTGTGTAAATTCAACTACTATCAAATATATTGTAGCGTTGTTTTGGTTCAGTTTCAGGCGATAAGCTTGAGTTTACGACATTCCACGAACTTTCAAGGTATCGCAAATATCACACAATTTAAACAGATAGATGGGTTAACGCATTGCTGATTTACTAAATAGAATATAAATACCGAGAAATTGAGTTGTAATCTGTCGTGAACGGATCAAAAGCACAATGATTCTGCGATTAAATGAAATGGTTATCGGAGTGGCAATTTTACAAAAAGTTCGTAGATAAAAGGATGAGTTTGTGGAGGAATCGAGGTCGGGGTATGACTCAATAAATAATAATTGTTAAAACATTTGTAGATCAGTGAATAATGGAGAAGAAATAATTTGAGCGTTTAATGAATGCGCTGATTTGATTATGAATTCCAAATGGTATTGATTTCGCCGAATTAGAATTAACTGGTGGATAATTGGACGACAATAAATCCAAAGGATTGCTGAATTTGCAAATATGTGTTTAAAGATAATTAGAAGAGACTGTTGGAAGTGCGAAAGTAGTTTATATCAAAAATTTATCAAAAAAAATGTTAAATTTGAGGGAAATAGAATTGCAAAATATCGATAAAAATAGATCAAAGCGTCAAAATTTTAACAAACAATGTAGATACTTACAAAATCTTGGAAATGAAGCAAATAATTAAGATACTGAAGAGAAAAAAAATTAAAAAGAATTAACAGATAGAATAGAACTGAAAAAGTTTTTTTTTTATTTTTTTTTCTGAATATTGGATGAAAATTTTGAAAAATAAAAAAAAAATTTTAATATTTCGAATGATTAAGGATTTGGGAAAATAATTTTTTCATAAAAACAAGGACAAAAAATAGAGCTAAAAATAGCTTAAAATGTCTGAATTTTAGCAAAAAATTTTGATTAGAAAAACAATATTTGATAGAAAATTTGAAAAATTGAAAAAAAATTAAACATTTCAAATGACTAAGGATTTAAGAAAATAATTTTTCGCTAAAAAGATAGCACAAAAAATATAGGTAAAAATGGCTCAAAGTGCCAAAATTTTAGCAAAAAAACTTTCGATTAGGAAAAACAATATTTTATAGAAATTTTGAAAAAATTAAAAAAAATATTAAACATTTCAAATGACTAAAGATTTGAGAAAATAACACAAAACTAGAGCTAGAAATGGTTTAAAGCGCCTTAATTTCACAAAAAAATTTGATTAGAAAAAACAATATTCTGTAGAAATTTTGAAAAATTAAAAGTAATTTAAATATTTCAAATGACTAAAAATTTAAGAAAATAATTTCTTGCTAAAAAGATAGCACAAAAAATATAGGTAAAAATGGCTCAAAGTGCCAAAATTTTAGCAAAAAAACTTTCGATTAGAAAAAACAATACTTTATAGAAATATTGAAAAATAAAAAAAAAATTGAATATTTCAAATGACTAAGGATTTAAGAAAATAGATTTTTTATAAAAAATAACACAAAACTAGAGCTAGAAATGGCTTAAAGCGCCTTAATTTCACAAAAATATTTGATTAGAAAAAACAATATTCTGTGGAAATTTTGAAAAATTAAAAGTAATTTAAATATTTCAAATGACTAAGGATTTAAGAAAATAATTTTTTTCATAAAAAATAACACAAAACGTAGAGCTAGAAATGGCTTGAAGCGCCTTAATTTCACAAAAATATTTGATTAGAAAAAACAATATTCTGTAGAAATTTTGAAAAATTAAAAGTAATTTAAATATTTCAAATGACTAAAAATTTAAGAAAATAATTTCTTGCTAAAAAGATAGCACAAAAAATATAGGTAAAAATGGCTCAAAGTGCCAAAATTTTAGCAAAAAAACTTTCGATTAGGAAAAACAATATTTTATAGAAATTTTGAAAAAATTAAAAAAAATATTAAACATTTCAAATGACTAAAGATTTGAGAAAATAACACAAAACTAGAGCTAGAAATGGTTTAAAGCGCCTTAATTTCACAAAAAAATTTGATTAGAAAAAACAATATTCTGTAGAAATTTTGAAAAATTAAAAGTAATTTAAATATTTCAAATGACTAAAAATTTAAGAAAATAATTTCTTGCTAAAAAGATAGCACAAAAAATATAGGTAAAAATGGCTCAAAGTGCCAAAATTTTAGCAAAAAAACTTTCGATTAGAAAAAACAATACTTTATAGAAATATTGAAAAATAAAAAAAAAATTGAATATTTCAAATGACTAAGGATTTAAGAAAATAGATTTTTTATAAAAAATAACACAAAACTAGAGCTAGAAATGGCTTAAAGCGCCTTAATTTCACAAAAATATTTGATTAGAAAAAACAATATTCTGTGGAAATTTTGAAAAATTAAAAGTAATTTAAATATTTCAAATGACTAAAAACTTAAGAAAATAATTTCTTGCTAAAAAGATAGCACAAAAAATATAGGTAAAAATGGCTCAAAGTGCCAAAATTTTAGCAAAAAAACTTTCGATTAGAAAAAACAATACTTTATAGAAATATTGAAAAATAAAAAAAAAATTGAATATTTCAAATGACTAAGGATTTAAGAAAATAGATTTTTTATAAAAAATAACACAAAACTAGAGCTAGAAATGGCTTAAAGCGCCTTAATTTCACAAAAATATTTGATTAGAAAAAACAATATTCTGTGGAAATTTTGAAAAATTAAAAGTAATTTAAATATTTCAAATGACTAAAAATTTAAGAAAATAATTTCTTGCTAAAAAGATAGCACAAAAAATATAGGTAAAAATGGCTCAAAGTGCCAAAATTTTAGCAAAAAAACTTTCGATTTGAAAAAACAATACTTTATAGAAATATTGAAAAATAAAAAAAAAATTGAATATTTCAAATGACTAAGGATTTAAGAAAATAGATTTTTTATAAAAAATAACACAAAACTAGAGCTAGAAATGGCTTAAAGCGCCTTAATTTCACAAAAATATTTGATTAGAAAAAACAATATTCTGTGGAAATTTTGAAAAATTAAAAGTAATTTAAATATTTCAAATGACTAAGGATTTAAGAAAATAATTTTTTTCATAAAAAATAACACAAAACTAGAGCTAGAAATGGCTTAAAGCGCCTTAATTTCACAAAAATATTTGATTAGAAAAAACAATATTCTGTGGAAATTTTGAAAAATTAAAAGTAATTTAAATATTTCAAATGACTAAGGATTTAAGAAAATAATTTTTTTCATAAAAAATAACACAAAACTAGAGCTAGAAATGGCTTAAAGCGCCTTAATTTCACAAAAATATTTGATTAGAAAAAACAATATTCTGTGGAAATTTTGAAAAATTAAAAGTAATTTAAATATTTCAAATGACTAAGGATTTAAGAAAATAATTTTTTTCATAAAAAATAACACAAAACTAGAGCTAGAAATGGCTTAAAGCGCCTTAATTTCACAAAAATATTTGAATTAGAAAAAACAATATTCTGTGGAAATTTTGAAAAATTAAAAGTAATTTAAATATTTCAAATGACTAAAAATTTAAGAAAATAATTTCTTGCTAAAAAGATAGCACAAAAAATATAGGTAAAAATGGCTCAAAGTGCCAAAATTTTAGCAAAAAAACTTTCGATTTGAAAAAACAATACTTTATAGAAATATTGAAAAATAAAAAAAAAATTGAATATTTCAAATGACTAAGGATTTAAGAAAATAGATTTTTTATAAAAAATAACACAAAACTAGAGCTAGAAATGGCTTAAAGCGCCTTAATTTCACAAAAATATTTGATTAGAAAAAACAATATTCTGTGGAAATTTTGAAAAATTAAAAGTAATTTAAATATTTCAAATGACTAAGGATTTAAGAAAATAATTTTTTTCATAAAAAATAACACAAAACTAGAGCTAGAAATGGCTTAAAGCGCCTTAATTTCACAAAAATATTTGATTAGAAAAAACAATATTCTGTGGAAATTTTGAAAAATTAAAAGTAATTTAAATATTTCAAATGACTAAAAATTTAAGAAAATAATTTCTTGCTAAAAAGATAGCACAAAAAATATAGGTAAAAATGGCTCAAAGTGCCAAAATTTTAGCAAAAAAACTTTCGATTTGAAAAAACAATACTTTATAGAAATATTGAAAAATAAAAAAAAAATTGAATATTTCAAATGACTAAGGATTTAAGAAAATAGATTTTTTATAAAAAATAACACAAAACTAGAGCTAGAAATGGCTTAAAGCGCCTTAATTTCACAAAAATATTTGATTAGAAAAAACAATATTCTGTGGAAATTTTGAAAAATTAAAAGTAATTTAAATATTTCAAATGACTAAGGATTTAAGAAAATAATTTTTTTCATAAAAAATAACACAAAACTAGAGCTAGAAATGGCTTAAAGCGCCTTAATTTCACAAAAATATTTGATTAGAAAAAACAATATTCTGTGGAAATTTTGAAAAATTAAAAGTAATTTAAATATTTCAAATGACTAAGGATTTAAGAAAATAATTTTTTTCATAAAAAATAACACAAAACTAGAGCTAGAAATGGCTTAAAGCGCCTTAATTTCACAAAAATATTTGATTAGAAAAAACAATATTCTGTGGAAATTTTGAAAAATTAAAAGTAATTTAAATATTTCAAATGACTACGGATTTAAGAAAATAATTTTTTTCATAAAAAATAACACAAAACTAGAGCTAGAAATGGCTTAAAGCGCCTTAATTTCACAAAAATATTTGATTAGAAAAAACAATATTCTGTGGAAATTTTGAAAAATTAAAAGTAATTTAAATATTTCAAATGACTAAAAATTTAAGAAAATAATTTCTTGCTAAAAAGATAGCACAAAAAATATAGGTAAAAATGGCTCAAAGTGCCAAAATTTTAGCAAAAAAACTTTCGATTAGAAAAAACAATACTTTATAGAAATATTGAAAAATAAAAAAAAAATTGAATATTTCAAATGACTAAGGATTTAAGAAAATAGATTTTTTATAAAAAATAACACAAAACTAGAGCTAGAAATGGCTTAAAGCGCCTTAATTTCACAAAAATATTTGATTAGAAAAAACAATATTCTGTGGAAATTTTGAAAAATTAAAAGTAATTTAAATATTTCAAATGACTAAGGATTTAAGAAAATAATTTTTTTCATAAAAAATAACACAAAACGTAGAGCTAGAAATGGCTTGAAGCGCCTTAATTTCACAAAAATATTTGATTAGAAAAAACAATATTCTGTAGAAATTTTGAAAAATTAAAAGTAATTTAAATATTTCAAATGACTAAAAATTTAAGAAAATAATTTCTTGCTAAAAAGATAGCACAAAAAATATAGGTAAAAATGGCTCAAAGTGCCAAAATTTTAGCAAAAAAACTTTCGATTAGAAAAAACAATACTTTATAGAAATATTGAAAAATAAAAAAAAAATTGAATATTTCAAATGACTAAGGATTTAAGAAAATAGATTTTTTATAAAAAATAACACAAAACTAGAGCTAGAAATGACTTAAAGCGCCTTAATTTCACAAAAATATTTGATTAGAAAAAACAATATTCTGTGGAAATTTTGAAAAATTAAAAGTAATTTAAATATTTCAAATGACTAAAAATTTAAGAAAATAATTTCTTGCTAAAAAGATAGCACAAAAAATATAGGTAAAAATGGCTCAAAGTGCCAAAATTTTAGCAAAAAAACTTTCGATTAGAAAAAACAATACTTTATAGAAATATTGAAAAATAAAAAAAAAATTGAATATTTCAAATGACTAAGGATTTAAGAAAATAGATTTTTTATAAAAAATAACACAAAACTAGAGCTAGAAATGGCTTAAAGCGCCTTAATTTCACAAAAATATTTGATTAGAAAAAACAATATTCTGTGGAAATTTTGAAAAATTAAAAGTAATTTAAATATTTCAAATGACTAAGGATTTAAGAAAATAATTTTTTTCATAAAAAATAACACAAAACGTAGAGCTAGAAATGGCTTGAAGCGCCTTAATTTCACAAAAATATTTGATTAGAAAAAACAATATTCTGTGGAAATTTTGAAAAATTAAAAGTAATTTAAATATTTCAAATGACTAAAAATTTAAGAAAATAATTTCTTGCTAAAAAGATAGCACAAAAAATATAGGTAAAAATGGCTCAAAGTGCCAAAATTTTAGCAAAAAAACTTTCGATTAGAAAAAACAATACTTTATAGAAATATTGAAAAATAAAAAAAAAATTGAATATTTCAAATGACTAAGGATTTAAGAAAATAGATTTTTTATAAAAAATAACACAAAACTAGAGCTAGAAATGGCTTAAAGCGCCTTAATTTCACAAAAATATTTGATTAGAAAAAACAATATTCTGTGGAAATTTTGAAAAATTAAAAGTAATTTAAATATTTCAAATGACTAAAAATTTAAGAAAATAATTTCTTGCTAAAAAGATAGCACAAAAAATATAGGTAAAAATGGCTCAAAGTGCCAAAATTTTAGCAAAAAAACTTTCGATTTGAAAAAACAATACTTTATAGAAATATTGAAAAATAAAAAAAAAATTGAATATTTCAAATGACTAAGGATTTAAGAAAATAGATTTTTTATAAAAAATAACACAAAACTAGAGCTAGAAATGGCTTAAAGCGCCTTAATTTCACAAAAATATTTGATTAGAAAAAACAATATTCTGTGGAAATTTTGAAAAATTAAAAGTAATTTAAATATTTCAAATGACTAAGGATTTAAGAAAATAATTTTTTTCATAAAAAATAACACAAAACTAGAGCTAGAAATGGCTTAAAGCGCCTTAATTTCACAAAAATATTTGATTAGAAAAAACAATATTCTGTGGAAATTTTGAAAAATTAAAAGTAATTTAAATATTTCAAATGACTAAGGATTTAAGAAAATAATTTTTTTCATAAAAAATAACACAAAACTAGAGCTAGAAATGGCTTAAAGCGCCTTAATTTCACAAAAATATTTGATTAGAAAAAACAATATTCTGTGGAAATTTTGAAAAATTAAAAGTAATTTAAATATTTCAAATGACTAAGGATTTAAGAAAATAATTTTTTTCATAAAAAATAACACAAAACTAGAGCTAGAAATGGCTTAAAGCGCCTTAATTTCACAAAAATATTTGATTAGAAAAAACAATATTCTGTGGAAATTTTGAAAAATTAAAAGTAATTTAAATATTTCAAATGACTAAAAATTTAAGAAAATAATTTCTTGCTAAAAAGATAGCACAAAAAATATAGGTAAAAATGGCTCAAAGTGCCAAAATTTTAGCAAAAAAACTTTCGATTTGAAAAAACAATACTTTATAGAAATATTGAAAAATAAAAAAAAAATTGAATATTTCAAATGACTAAGGATTTAAGAAAATAGATTTTTTATAAAAAATAACACAAAACTAGAGCTAGAAATGGCTTAAAGCGCCTTAATTTCACAAAAATATTTGATTAGAAAAAACAATATTCTGTGGAAATTTTGAAAAATTAAAAGTAATTTAAATATTTCAAATGACTAAGGATTTAAGAAAATAATTTTTTTCATAAAAAATAACACAAAACTAGAGCTAGAAATGGCTTAAAGCGCCTTAATTTCACAAAAATATTTGATTAGAAAAAACAATATTCTGTGGAAATTTTGAAAAATTAAAAGTAATTTAAATATTTCAAATGACTAAAAATTTAAGAAAATAATTTCTTGCTAAAAAGATAGCACAAAAAATATAGGTAAAAATGGCTCAAAGTGCCAAAATTTTAGCAAAAAAACTTTCGATTTGAAAAAACAATACTTTATAGAAATATTGAAAAATAAAAAAAAAATTGAATATTTCAAATGACTAAGGATTTAAGAAAATAGATTTTTTATAAAAAATAACACAAAACTAGAGCTAGAAATGGCTTAAAGCGCCTTAATTTCACAAAAATATTTGATTAGAAAAAACAATATTCTGTGGAAATTTTGAAAAATTAAAAGTAATTTAAATATTTCAAATGACTAAGGATTTAAGAAAATAATTTTTTTCATAAAAAATAACACAAAACTAGAGCTAGAAATGGCTTAAAGCGCCTTAATTTCACAAAAATATTTGATTAGAAAAAACAATATTCTGTGGAAATTTTGAAAAATTAAAAGTAATTTAAATATTTCAAATGACTAAGGATTTAAGAAAATAATTTTTTTCATAAAAAATAACACAAAACTAGAGCTAGAAATGGCTTAAAGCGCCTTAATTTCACAAAAATATTTGATTAGAAAAAACAATATTCTGTGGAAATTTTGAAAAATTAAAAGTAATTTAAATATTTCAAATGACTAAAAATTTAAGAAAATAATTTCTTGCTAAAAAGATAGCACAAAAAATATAGGTAAAAATGGCTCAAAGTGCCAAAATTTTAGCAAAAAAACTTTCGATTAGAAAAAACAATACTTTATAGAAATATTGAAAAATAAAAAAAAAATTGAATATTTCAAATGACTAAGGATTTAAGAAAATAGATTTTTTATAAAAAATAACACAAAACTAGAGCTAGAAATGGCTTAAAGCGCCTTAATTTCACAAAAATATTTGATTAGAAAAAACAATATTCTGTGGAAATTTTGAAAAATTAAAAGTAATTTAAATATTTCAAATGACTAAGGATTTAAGAAAATAATTTTTTTCATAAAAAATAACACAAAACGTAGAGCTAGAAATGGCTTGAAGCGCCTTAATTTCACAAAAATATTTGATTAGAAAAAACAATATTCTGTAGAAATTTTGAAAAATTAAAAGTAATTTAAATATTTCAAATGACTAAAAATTTAAGAAAATAATTTCTTGCTAAAAAGATAGCACAAAAAATATAGGTAAAAATGGCTCAAAGTGCCAAAATTTTAGCAAAAAAACTTTCGATTAGAAAAAACAATACTTTATAGAAATATTGAAAAATAAAAAAAAAATTGAATATTTCAAATGACTAAGGATTTAAGAAAATAGATTTTTTATAAAAAATAACACAAAACTAGAGCTAGAAATGACTTAAAGCGCCTTAATTTCACAAAAATATTTGATTAGAAAAAACAATATTCTGTGGAAATTTTGAAAAATTAAAAGTAATTTAAATATTTCAAATGACTAAAAATTTAAGAAAATAATTTCTTGCTAAAAAGATAGCACAAAAAATATAGGTAAAAATGGCTCAAAGTGCCAAAATTTTAGCAAAAAAACTTTCGATTAGAAAAAACAATACTTTATAGAAATATTGAAAAATAAAAAAAAAATTGAATATTTCAAATGACTAAGGATTTAAGAAAATAGATTTTTTATAAAAAATAACACAAAACTAGAGCTAGAAATGGCTTAAAGCGCCTTAATTTCACAAAAATATTTGATTAGAAAAAACAATATTCTGTGGAAATTTTGAAAAATTAAAAGTAATTTAAATATTTCAAATGACTAAGGATTTAAGAAAATAATTTTTTTCATAAAAAATAACACAAAACGTAGAGCTAGAAATGGCTTGAAGCGCCTTAATTTCACAAAAATATTTGATTAGAAAAAACAATATTCTGTGGAAATTTTGAAAAATTAAAAGTAATTTAAATATTTCAAATGACTAAAAATTTAAGAAAATAATTTCTTGCTAAAAAGATAGCACAAAAAATATAGGTAAAAATGGCTCAAAGTGCCAAAATTTTAGCAAAAAAACTTTCGATTAGAAAAAACAATACTTTATAGAAATATTGAAAAATAAAAAAAAAATTGAATATTTCAAATGACTAAGGATTTAAGAAAATAGATTTTTTATAAAAAATAACACAAAACTAGAGCTAGAAATGGCTTAAAGCGCCTTAATTTCACAAAAATATTTGATTAGAAAAAACAATATTCTGTGGAAATTTTGAAAAATTAAAAGTAATTTAAATATTTCAAATGACTAAGGATTTAAGAAAATAATTTTTTTCATAAAAAATAACACAAAACGTAGAGCTAGAAATGGCTTAAAGCGCCTTAATTTCACAAAAATATTTGATTAGAAAAAACAATATTCTGTGGAAATTTTGAAAAATTAAAAGTAATTTAAATATTTCAAATGACTAAGGATTTAAGAAAATAATTTTTTTCATAAAAAATAACACAAAACTAGAGCTAGAAATGGCTTAAAGCGCCTTAATTTCACAAAAATATTTGATTAGAAAAAACAATATTCTGTGGAAATTTTGAAAAATTAAAAGTAATTTAAATATTTCAAATGACTAAGGATTTAAGAAAATAATTTTTTTCATAAAAAATAACACAAAACTAGAGCTAGAAATGGCTTAAAGCGCCTTAATTTCACAAAAATATTTGATTAGAAAAAACAATATTCTGTGGAAATTTTGAAAAATTAAAAGTAATTTAAATATTTCAAATGACTAAGGATTTAAGAAAATAATTTTTTTCATAAAAAATAACACAAAACTAGAGCTAGAAATGGCTTAAAGCGCCTTAATTTCACAAAAATATTTGATTAGAAAAAACAATATTCTGTGGAAATTTTGAAAAATTAAAAGTAATTTAAATATTTCAAATGACTAAAAATTTAAGAAAATAATTTCTTGCTAAAAAGATAGCACAAAAAATATAGGTAAAAATGGCTCAAAGTGCCAAAATTTTAGCAAAAAAACTTTCGATTAGAAAAAACAATACTTTATAGAAATATTGAAAAATAAAAAAAAAATTGAATATTTCAAATGACTAAGTATTTAAGAAAATAGATTTTTTATAAAAAATAACACAAAACTAGAGCTAGAAATGGCTTAAAGCGCCTTAATTTCACAAAAATATTTGATTAGAAAAAACAATATTCTGTGGAAATTTTGAAAAATTAAAAGTAATTTAAATATTTCAAATGACTAAGGATTTAAGAAAATAATTTTTTTCATAAAAAATAACACAAAACGTAGAGCTAGAAATGGCTTAAAGCGCCTTAATTTCACAAAAATATTTGATTAGAAAAAACAAAATTCTGTAGAAATTTTGAAAAATTAAAAGTAATTTAAATATTTCAAATGACTAAAAATTTAAGAAAATAATTTTTTTATAAAAAATAACACAAAAATTAGACCTAAAAATGGCTTAAAGCGTCTTAATTTCACAAAAAAAATTGGATTAGAAAAAACAATATTTTGTAGAAATTTTGAAAAATTAAAAAGAATTTAAATAATTCAAATAACTAAATATTTAAGAAAATAATTTTTCAATAAAAAAATTGCCCTACAATACAAAAAATACAGCTACAAATGGCTCAGACTAACTGAATTTTTACAAAACAAATTGGATGAGAAAAAACATTATTTTATAGAAATTTTGAAAAATTAATAAATATAAGTATTTCAAATGACTAAGAATTCAAATAATAATTTTTTCAATAAAAAATAGCACAAAAAAAGAGCTAAAATCGGCTTAAAATACCTAAATTTCAATAAAAGAATTTTGAGTGCAAACAACATTTCAAATGAATTTTGAAAAATCAAAAAAAAAAATTAATATTTTAAATGCTCAAGGATTTTAGAAAATGTTTTTTCATTGAATAAGAAAGTAACAGAAAAAATAGATGCAATATTTTATACAAATTGAAAAAAATAATTTTTCAATAAAAAATAGTATAAAAAATAAAGCTAAAAATAGCTCAAAGTGACTAAATTTCAACAAAAAAATAGATTAGAAAAAATAATTTATAGAAATTTTGAAAAATTAAAAAAAATTGACATATCTATGACTAAGGATTTAAGAAAATAATTTTGCATTAGAAAATGATTCAAAAAATAGAGCTAAAGACGTATTAAAATGTCTAAAAGTGCCTAATTTTAACAAAAAAAATTTTGATTAGAATAAACAATATTTTTTATAAATTTTGAAAAGTCAAAAAAAAATATTTTGTTTAGCTAAGGATTCAAGAAAATGGATTTTCAATAGAAAATAGTACAAAAAGTAAAACTTAAAATCAAAATTGAAAAAAAATTGTAATAGAGCAACAATTAAAAAAGTGAAAGTTTTTCTTTTGAGAGTCTAATAATTTCAGTTAAAAATATAATAAATATTTCTAATAATACTTCAACAAAAAATTGTGAAATTATTATAAAAATGGCTCAAAACATCCAAATTTTAACAAAAATTTTGTATAAAAAAAAACAATATTATATAAGAATTTTGGAAAAACAAAAAATTCTCAAATAGTTCAAATGGTTAAAATTTTACAAAAATAAAATTTAAAAATTTTCTTAAATCTTGACTATTAAAAATAAAGTAATATAAATCAATCTTTTAACAAAAAACAATAAATTGAAAAGAAAGAACAAGAGAAAACACTAAATAACAATTCAACAAACAACAAAATTAAACTTTTAAGTATAGTCATTAAAATTTTAGCCATAAGTTTTATTAAAAATCGAAAAATGAAAATTTCAGTTTTACCTTAAAAATCAAATCTTAATAAAAGAAATATTTCATCTAATATTTTCCAAAACAAATCTAAAATAACAAATGTGCAGTTTACAGAAAATAGAATTTTCCAATCTGATTTGTTCATTAAATCAGTTCAATTATAAATTCCACAAAATTAGAACTAACTAGCAAATCGTCGACTAAAATCAAATTTAATTTAAAATTTCAAAATTCAAAGCTTTGAATTTTCTTTCCTCTATAAAACCATTAAGCTTTCTGCTTATAAATCCAACCCTAAGCAGCTCTATATCCTTTTAACATCTAAATGACTTTTTAAAAAGTTAAGCTAAAGACTTGTTCCTAATTCAGTGATTTATTATTTTGCAGTTTTAAACTGATAATTTCAGCAGTTCATTCAACATAATGTTGAAAGCGTGGGCAGTTATTTTTTGTGAAATTTTGTTAAAATGACACAGATAAATGAGGCAATTATACGAAAAGAATATTCATGTAAAAAGTAATTAAATAATAAAAAGCAGTAATGATTTTTTTAAGCAGAGATCAATAGCAGAGTCAAGAGTATATTTGAGATAAAGGAACAATGATGGAATTCAGTGGAAGACTAAAGAACAATCCTAATTCATCATCTCCTACCTTTAATAAATCCAACTCACCTTGCGTACAAGTCTTGATGGTATATTCATCTTGATAAGATTTTCTTGAGCAATAGGCGGATTATCATCTTCGTCTAAAACTGTAACAACTAAAGTCTTCGTGACATTTCTTATGGAATGTTTTGAGTTTTCAACAGTGCATAACACCTCAAGAGAATACTTAGATTTTTCTTCTCGATCCAACATTTTCGTAGATTGAATCAAATGCACAAACCCATTTGGAACTATCCTAAACTGTTCGTTTTTGCTGAGTAAATTATACTTAATATCACAATTCGCACAGATTTTCGCAAGAAATGGCGAAGCCAATGATCCGATAACACTCCCTTTCGTATTTTCATTAATCCGATATTGAACCGATCTCCAAAAACACAAATCTTCAACGAAAAAATCACAATCAACTCTTTCCAAAGGCTGGAATTCGATATTAAAAAATCCAATGGCTTTATTAATCCCATCTTCAACAGATACATTCGATGTAATTGAATCAAGATCTGTAAGTGACACATTAATCTCTAATTTTTTTGATTTTTTTTTAATAATACTTGATGTAAGATTCTTGAAGGCGACATCTCCAGTTGATGAAATTGTCAAAAACTTACTACTTATAGTATAGTTGAGTGGATGTTCGCTAGAAGCGTGGAAAGTAGCTAAGGGTTGATCGTTTAATGGAATCTTCCCTTTTGAAATGGGGATGGTTACATTGATATCGCTCATTCTGAAATAGACTGCGTCCACTGCAAACGAAAAAGCAAATTGCCATTATAATAAATCGTTTGATAGGGACGAAATTTCGTATTCAGTTTATGCATTAGATGACTTCAAGTTTCGCAGAATCTAGGAATTATTTGCGCTTGTTAAAACGTGATTTATTAACATCGGAAGGTGTAAGATTTGAAGGAGTATTTATTACAGTAGGTGTCAATCAGTTTATAAAAGATGTAACAGACTTATTTTTTTTTACCAAAGATGGTTTATAATTGTGCCAAATTACTTCAAGGATTTAGTGAGCCATTTTTTGCTCACGAAAATGGCAAAGCAGGAGTGCCACTACTATAAATTATGCTTGCATGATGAATATCGATTTGTCGAGGTATTGTCGAAGTTTCACTCTGTTTTCAAGATAATAATTAGACCTTTTACAGTATAGACTAGCTTTTAGCTGAGGCTTAATCTCGTCAATAATAATGTCTTGACGGTTTATGGTCGGTTAAATAAATGTAAAAGACTAAAATTGACCTCAGCTCTTTCTACAAATCATTGTAATAATTAAATACAAATTGTATTCAATTTGAATATCCCTTAAGATTAGTAGCAATTATTAATGAGATTACTATTTGCTGTATGATTGTACTCAAAACTTTATCAATTCGCCAAATATCATTTCTTCAGCTTTACAAATAATAAAGCTATGAATTTTTGAATGTCAGCGTCTATAATTTTATATTTTCGGTTTGAACGCTAGATTTAACGCCCAATTGTGGCAAAACGACTTAAAATAAAACAAACTAAAAACACTAAAAGAATGAACAACTAACAGTGCTAATCTCAGGTTGATATTCAAAAAAAGTCGAAAATCATCCTGATCAGTCATATTAAATATTTACAAAAAAAAAATTGATTTCTTTTCAGATTTGGCTTTTTATCTATATTCTTGAATTCTGCGTATAAAAAGCATTAAAATAAATTATATTAACGGCTGATTTCAAGATTTTTGAAAAGGTAGATTTTTATCTAATTTTTATTTCTTTGAAAAAATGTTCAACAATATCTCAGTTTACAATTGAAATAGAGCTTTGAGCTTGCGCTTATTTTATAGACTTTTCAAAGCTGTATCTGTAAGGCAAATATCATTTGTTCGTCTTTAAGTAAAACAGAGCTATGAATTTTTAAAATTTAGGTTAGCTATTTTTGAATTTTTGCTTTCAGAGTTGCGTTTGGCAACCGATTGCGGCCAAACGGCTTATGCTAGACCAAATTAAAAATATTAAATAAATAAAAAACGTCAAGAAATATAATTTAGTGCAAGCTTCAACTCGAGACCCAAAGAAATAACGGATCTACGATTGACATGTTTGAAAATTGTCCTAACTGAAATTATTGAAATTTTGCCAACAAATTTTGAACAATTTCTGATCTAATTTCAAATTTTTATGTATATTTTTGAATTGTTTATATCAAAAAATTTGAAATAAGTTACACTAGTGGCCGATTTGATGCGTTTTTAGATAACCAAAGTTTTTTGACTTCAAGTTTTTTAAAAAATTATTAGCCGATACCTCAGCTGTTAATAAAGATAAAGCATCAAGCTTCTGCTTATTTTATAGACTTTTTAAAGCTCTATCAGAAAAGCTAAGATCATTGAGTAACACAGAGTTATGATTTTTTAAAATTCAGGTTAGCTATTTTTGAATTTTTGCTTGCAGAGTTGCGTTTGGCAACCGATTGCGGCCAAACGGCTTATGCTAGACCAAATTAAAAATATTAAAAAAATAAAAAACGTCAAGAAGTATAATTTAGTGCAAGCTTCAACTCGAGACCAAAAGAAATAACGGATCTACGATTGACATGTTTGAAAATTGTCCTAACTGAAATTATTGAAATTTTGCCAACAAATTTTGAACAATTTCTGATCTAATTTCAAATTTTTATGTATATTTTTGAGCTGTTTCTATCATAAAATTTGAAATAAGTTACACTAGTGGCCGATTTGATGCGTTTTTAGATAACCAAAGTTTTTTGATTTCAAGTTTTTTAAAAAATTATTAGCCGATACTTCAGCTGTTAATAAAGATAAAGCATTTAGCTTCTGCTTATTTTATAGACTTTTTAAAGCTTTATCAGTAAGGCAAAGATCATTGATTTGTCTTTGAGTAACACAGAGTTATGATTTTTTAAAATTCAGGTTAGCTATTTCTGAATCTTTGCTTTCAGAGTTGCGTTTGGCAACCGATTGCGGCCAAACGGCTTATGCTAGACCAAATTAAAAATATTAAAAAAATAAAAAACGTCAAGAAGTATAATTTAGTGCAAGCTTCAACTCGAGACCAAAAGAAATAACGGATCTACGATTGACATATTTGAAAATTGTCCTAACTGAAATTATTGAAATTTTGCCAAAAAATTTTAAACAATTTCTGATCTAATTTCAAATTTTTATGTATATTTTTGAATTGTTTATATCAAAATATTTCAAAATTCAAAGCTCTATCAGTAAGGCAAAGATCATTGTTTGTCTTTAAGTAAAACAGAGCTATGAATTTTTAAAATTCAGGTTTGCTGTTTTTGAATTTTTCGTTTCAGAGTTGGGTTTGGCGGCCAATTGCAGCCAAATGGCTCACGATAGGCCAGATTAAAAACACTATAAAATTAGAAGATGTCAAGAGGTATAATTCAATGCAAATTTCAGCTCAATATTTGAAGAAATAACAGAGCTACGATCTAAAAATCCAAAAATTGTCCTAACTGCAAGTATTGAAATTTTGTCAAGGATTCTTGGAAAGATCATATTCTAATTTAGCTCTTTTGTGTATATTTTTAAATTTTTTATTTCAACAAACTTGAAGTTAAAGTTAACCTGATTTAATGCGTTTTCAGATAACTTAAGTTTGATGATTTTAAGTTTGTTGAAAAATTAATAGCTGATATCTCAGTGAGGAATAGAGACAAAGCATTTATCTTGAGCTCAGTGCAAATTTCAGCTTAATATTCAACGAAATGAAGGAGCTACAAAGATCAAAAATCCTGAAAATCGTCAGGATCAAAATTAATAAAATTAGAGATATGAAACAAAAATAATTTTTATAAATGCGTGTCATAATTCATTTTTATCCACGCAGACATTGATAAAACATATTAAGTAATTATCATTGCTCACAATCAGACTGCGACGTATTTATGTTCTATTCATAAAATAGCGACACAAGCAGTTTACTACCTTTGAAAGTTTAGTCAATTTGAATAAAACATAAATCAACTGATACAAAATGATAAAACTTTGCTCACTTATTATTTTCTGAAAAAAGCTTTTAAATCACAACTTCACATTCTGTTTTATTGTTCTGAACAAGCGAAAGTAATAAAAATTGAAGTTTTCGACTTTTGAACATTAATCAAAATTTTAGTTAATTAAAGTTAATTGAATTACATTTCACTGAACACATTTTTTTAAGTATTCTATTTAAAGCTTTCTCAGTAATTTTCGTGCTTGAAAGAATGTGATGAATATCTAGAATGGGATGGGCAATATAAAACACCGGAAATCATGTATGTCCTATTTATTGTTACTTAATTCCGTAATGGAATAATTTCAACAAATGTAAACGCTGAAATTCTAGAAAAAAAAATATTTAAAAAATACAGAATTAATTGAATATTTCTTTTATTTTACGCCAATTCCCTTGTGCCTTTTTTATTGCTTGTACACACATCCCAATTACCGTAGTGAGTTTTAATTCACCTCTTCGTATAACAGAAATTTCATTAATTAATTGCACGTGAAAACATCGACTTTCCATAGCAATTAAACTTTATTTTTTGCTTGTGACTTGTGACATTTCTGATGTGTGCATTGAAGGCCACTTTCGCACGCAACACAATCTAAATTGGCATCGAATTTGAAATTACATTCAAGCACTCAAGTGAACAAGAGATTATATCGATTTATTACATCCAAAATAATAGAACCAATAGCAAATTTCAGTTCCAAAGTCTGACTTTTCACGGAATGTTATTCACAATAAATTGCTGATAAGAAATTATGTAAATATTTGTCACAAAAGTATCGTATTAATTATATCTTGCTTATCTCTTCAATTATTAACAAATTATTCCTTAATTATTCGCAGGAGTTAAAAACAAAAGTTTTACGAAAATTCTAGCTAACTCATGTTTTATTCAAGATTGAAAATTTTTAGGTTTTGGTTTATCAATAAGTTGGAAAAATTCAATTAATGCAATGGAGGTTTTTTAATCTGAAAAAAAGTGGAGATATGTTATGATAGAAGGAGCTTTTATCGACGAAAGATCGAAAGGAATTTGGAGAATTTATGGAATAGGTGATGGGCTTGATTTGATAATAGATAATGGAAAGTTGGTTTAAGAGCTTCTGCTCAAACTGCGTAAGTTTGGTTATGTTTTGAATTTGACAAAACTTTGAAATTTGTTAAGCTAGTTGAGAAATTGGATTAAAAATTCAGATTTTGCTGATTCTACTTCAGTTTAATTTTGCTTTATTCTGTAAATCGTCAGAGCATCAGATTGAGATGGTTTCGAAGAGAGTGAGCCCCGAATTCTTATTCTTATACAATAAATCACGTCTCCAAAAAGTAATCATCAGTGACTCATTCTCTCACTGAATCAACATTCTTCCGAACTTCCTGACCTATTCTCTACATCTCCAAATCTCCAGTCAGTCTAATCTTTTCTGCTTATTCCTAAACTTTCTTTCTTCTCAAAATCTACTCTATAATAAATTTCTGTAACCTTGTGAGCATTTTTTTTATTTCCATCAATTCTACAGCTTTTCTAGAAAAATCTCGAAAACAATTTAAAATGAATGAAATAAAAATAGAATATTTCAATTTAGACCAAAAATTTTCAAATGCTTAGTTAATTATTTGCAGCTTATTAGAGATTCTCTGAAATACTGATTTTTTGGATTCTTTATGTCCTCAGAAATTTTAAATTTTCAATTTAATTATAAATTCCTTAAGTTTTTTTAGTTTTTTGAGATTCTCTCGTTCTTTAAAATACTTTGGATTTTTTTAAATTTTTTGTTTCACATTTTTTTTGAAGCTTTGTAATATTTTGATCGTTTGATTGTCTGATTTTTTGAAATTCTGACATTTCCGATTATTTGAAACTATTTATTTTTTTGAGACTGTCTTGCAGATGCTTCGTTTTTTTGAAATTATCTCACTTCTTGATATTTTTTTATAGTCTTTGATTCTTTGTTCCTTGAAACTCTTTGAGATTTTCCGAGACTCTTCAGAAATCTGTAATTAATTGAAAACACTTGATTATATTACGAATTCTGAGATTCTTAATGATTCTTCGAATTCCTAAATCTCTTAGATTGATTCCGTTGATTCATTGATTTCTTCAGACTCTTTGATTCCTTGTGATACTTTGATCCTTTCTTTGAAATTCTCTGACTCATCAAGACTGATTCTTTGAGGAAACTGTTAGATTCTGAGATCTTTAAAAATTTTATCATATTCTGAAATTTTTTATTCAATTTTTTGATACTTTTAATTTTTAATATTCTCCGGATTCTTTTATTTACTCTTTGATAATTTGATATCCTGAGATTTGTTGAGATTCTTCATTTTCCTAAAACTTTCAGATTTTTTGAGATAATTTAATTGTTTGAGCTTCTTAGATTTCTTTATTTTCTTTGATTTTTCAATTGTTTGAATTTTAAATTTTCTAAGACAATTTAATTATAAAGTCCTTAAATTTTTTCAGTTTTTTGGGATTCTCTGGTTTTTTAAAATTCTTTAGATTCCTTTGAATTTTTGAAAATTTTTATGTTTCACATTTCTTTGAATCTTTGTAATACTTTGATCGATTGATTGTTTGATTCCTTGAAGTTCTTTAATTCTGACATTTCCAATTATTTGAAACTGTTAATTTTTTTGAGACTATGACAGTCTTGGAGACGCTTCGTTTTTTTGAAACTATCTAACTTCTTGAAATTATTTTATATTCTTTGATCCTTTGTTTCTTGAAACTCTTTGAGAATTTCCGAGACTCTTCAGAAATCTGTGATTAATTGAAAACACTTGATTATATTACAAATTCTGAGATTCTCAGTGATTCTTCAAATTCCTAAATCTTTTTGATTGATTCCGTTGATTCATTGATTTCTTCAGACTCTTTGATTCTTTGTGATACTTTGATCCTTTCTCTGAAATTCTCTGACTCTTCAAGACTGATTCTTTGAGGAAACTGTTAGATTCTGAGATCTTTCAAAATTTTATTATATTCAGAATTTTTTTATTCAATTCTTTGATACTTTTAATTTTTAATATTCTTTGGATTCTTTTATTTATTCTTTGATAATTTGATATCTTGAGATTTGTTGAGATTCTACATTGTCCTAAAACTTTCAAATTTTTTGAGATAATTTAATTATTTGAGCTACTTAGATTCTTTTATTTTCTTTGATTTTTCAATTGTTTGAATTTTAAATTTTCTAAGACAATTTAATTATAAATTCCTTAAATTTTTTCAGTTTTTTGGGATTCTCTGGTTTTTTAAAATTCTTTAGATTCCTTTGAATTTTTGAAAATTTTTATGTTTCACATTTCTTTGAATCTTTGTAATACTTTAATCGATTGATTGTTTGATTCCTTGAAGTTCTTTAAGTCTGACATTTCCGATTATTTGAAACTGTTAATTTTTTTGAGACTCTGACAGTCTTGGAGACGCTTCGATTTTTGGGAATTATCTGACTTCTTGATATTATTTTATATTTTTTGATCCTTTGTTCTTTGAAACTCTTTGAGATTTTCCGAGACTCTTTAGAAATCTGTGATTAATTGAAAACACTTGATTATATTACGAATTCTGAGATTCTTAATGATTCTTCGAATTCCTAAATCTTTTTGATTGATTTCGTTGATTCATTGATTTCTTCAGACTCTTTGATTCTTTGTGATACTTTGATCCTTTCTCTGAAATTCTCTGACTCTTCAAGACTGATTCTTTGAGGAAACTGTTAGATTCTGAGATCTTTCAAAATTTTATTATATTCAGAATTTTTTTATTCAATTTTTTGATACTTTTAATTTTTAATATTCTTTGGATTCTTTTATTTACTCTTTGATAATTTGATATCCTGAGATTTTTTGAGATTCTTCATTTTCCTAAAACTTTCAGATTTTTTGAGATAATTTAATTATTAGAGCTTTATAGATTCTTTTATTTTCTTTGATTTTTCAATTGTTTGAATTTTAAATTTTCTAAGACAATTTAATTATAAATTCCTTAATTTTTTTCAGTTTATTGGGATTCTCTGGTTTTTTAAAATTCTTTAGATTCCTTTGAATTTTTGAAAATTTTTATGTTTCACATTTCTTTGAATCTTTGTAATACTTTAATCGATTGATTGTTTGATTCCTTGAAGTTCTTTAATTCTGACATTTCCAATTATTTGAAACTGTTAATTTTTTTGAGATTCTGACAGTCTTGGAGACGTTTCGATTTTTGGGAATTATCTGACTTCTTGATATTATTTTATATTTTTTGATCCTTTGTTCTTTGAAACTCTTTGAGATTTTCCGAGACTCTTTAGAAATCTGTAATTAATTGAAAACACTTGATTATATTACAAATTCTGAGATTCTTAGTGATTCTTCAAATTCCTAAATCTTTTTGATTGATTTCGTTGATTCATTGATATCTTCAGACTCTTTGATTCCTTGTGATCCTTTCTTTGAAATTCTCTGACTCATCAAGACTGATTCTTTGAGGAAACTGTTAGATTCTGAGATCTTTAAAAATTTTATCATATTCTGAAATTTTTTATTCAATCTTTTGATACTTTTAATTTTTAATATTCTCCGGATTCTTTTATTTACTCTTTGATAATTTGATATCCTGAGATTTGTTGAGATTCTTCATTTTCCTAAAGCTTTCAGATTTTTTGAGATAATTTAATTATTAGAGCTTTTTAGATTCTTTTATTTTCTTTGATTTTTCAATTGTTTGAATTTTAAATTTTCTAAGACAATTTATTTATAAATTCCTTAAATTTTTTTAATTTTTTGGGATTCTCTGGTTCTTTAAAATTCTTTAGATTCCTTCGAATTTTTGAAAATTTTTATGTTTCACATTTCTTTGAATCTTGGTAATACTTTGATCGATTGATTGTTTGATTTCTTGAAGTTCTTTAATTCTGACATTTCCAATTATTTGAAACTGTTAATTTTTTTGAGATTCTGACAGTCTTGGAGACGTTTCAATTTTTGGGAATTATCTGACTTCTTGATATTATTTTATATTCTTTGATCCTTTGTTCCTTGAAACTCTGAGATTTTCCGATACTCTTTAGAAATCTGTAATTAATTGAAAACACTTGATTATATTACGAATTCTGAGATTCTTAATGATTCTTTGAATTCCTAAATCTCTTTGATTGATTTCGTTGATTCATTGATATCTTCAGACTCTTTGATTCCTTGTGATACTTTGGTCCTTTCTCTGAAATTCTCTGATTCTTCAAGACTGATTCTTTGAGGAAACTGTTAGATTCTGAGATCTTTCAAAATTTTATTATATTCAGAATTTTTTTATTCAATTCTTTGATACTTTTAATTTTTAATATTCTTCGAATTCTTTTATTTACTCTTTGATAATTTGATATCCTGAGATTTGTTAAGATTCTTCATTTTCCTAAAACTTTCAGATTTTTTTGAGTTAATTTAATTATTTGAGCTACTTAGATTCTTTTATTTTCTTTGATTTTTCAATTGTTTGAATTTTAAATTTTCTAAGACAATTTAATTATAAATTCCTTAAATTTATTTAGTTTTTTGGAATTGTCTGGTTCTTCAAAATTCTTTAGATTTCTTTGAATTTTTGAAAATTTTTATGTTTCACATTTCTTTGAATCTTTGTAATACTTTGATCGACTGATTGTTTGATTCCTTGAAGTTCTTTAATTCTGACATTTCCAATTATTTGAAACTGTTAATTTTTTTGAGACACGTCTTGGAGACGCTTCGATTTTTGGGAATTATCTGACTTCTTGATATTATTTTATATTCTTTGATCCTTTGTTCCTTGAAACTCTGAGATTTTCCGAGACTCTTTAGAATTCTGTAATTAATTGAAAACACTTGATTATATTACGAATTCTGAGATTCTTAGTGATTCTTTGAATTCCTAAATCTCTTAGATTGATTCCGTTGATTCATTGATTTCTTCAGACTCTTTGATTCCTTGTGATACTTTGATCCTTTCTCTGAAATTCTCTGATTCTTCAAGACTGATTCTTTGAGGAAACTGTTAGATTCTGAGATCTTTCAAAATTTTATCATATTCTGAAATTTTTTATTCAATTTTTTGATACTTTTAATTTTTAATATTCTCCGGATTCTTTTATTTACTCTTTGATAATTTGATATCCTGAGATTTGTTGAGATTCTTCATTTTCCTAAAGCTTTCAGATTTTTTGAGATAATTTAATTATTAGAGCTTTTTAGATTCTTTTATTTTCTTTGATTTTTCAATTGTTTGAATTTTAAATTTTCTAAGACAATTTAATTATAAATTCCTTAAATTTTTTCAGTTTTTTGGGATTCTCTGGTTTTTTAAAATTCTTTAGATTCCTTTGAATTTTTGAAAATTTTTATGTTTCACATTTCTTTGAATCTTTGTAATACTTTGATCGATTGATTGTTTGATTCCTTGAAGTTCTTTAATTCTGACATTTCCAATTATTTGAAACTGTTAATTTTTTTGAGATTCTGACAGTCTTGGAGACGTTTCGATTTTTGGGAATTATCTGACTTCTTGATATTATTTTATATTTTTTGATCCTTTGTTCTTTGAAACTCTTTGAGATTTTCCGAGACTCTTTAGAAATCTGTGATTAATTGAAAACACTTGATTATATTACGAATTCTGAGATTCTTAGTGATTCTTCGAATTCCTAAATCTCTTAGATTGATTCCGTTGATTCATTGATTTCTTCAGACTATTTGATTCTTTGTGATACTTTGATCCTTTCTCTGAAATTCTCTGACTCTTCAAGACTGATTCTTTGAAGAAACTGTTAGATTCTGAGATCTTTTGAAATTTTATTATATTCTGAATTTTTTTATTCAATTCTTTGATACTTTTAATTTTTAATATTCTTTGAATTCTTTTATTCACTCTTCGATAATTTGATATCCTGAGATTTGTTGAGATTCTTCATTTTATTAAAACTTTTAGATTTTTTGAGATAATGTAATTGTTTGAGCTTTTTAGATTTCTTTATTTTCTTTGATTTTTCAATTGTTTGATATAAATTAATTGATTTTCTGAGATTTTGATATTTTTTACATTCTCTTATTTTTTAAGATTCTGTCGTATTTGTTTGTTTGAAAAAGTTAAAATTTTAAGAAAAATTGTCTCTAAATTGCACTGATTGACAATTTCTACAATAGATTTTTTTCTGTTTAATTGGCACTGATCTGATCAAGATTCTTATGCGCCATGCCTTTAAGCAAGAGAGTTCTCAGAAGAAAATATAAGAAGCGATTTTGCTTAAACCTACAGAGACCTACAATTTTTATTAAATTTGGCTTCAAAAATGACCTCATAGCAGTACTTATTTCCAAACTAACCAAAATTCAAATTTCAAATTAGATTTTTTTGTCAAATGATAGAAATTCAAAAATTTAGACAGTGAAGAGTTATACAGTGTCCACAGATCAAGTTTACGATAAAAAAATATATTATTGATTTTTAGACGGGAAGTCATTTTTTATAAAAGTTTTGCTTGACGAAAAAATTAGTTTCAATAAAAAGTTACCAAAAAATTAAGAAATGGTATAAAACATTCCAAGAATTAAAAATCATTATTTGTTATTCTATTGACTCTACAGCTAATATTGTAACTCTGCTAATTTCTTTTCTGTTTCTCGTGAAAATCCTTTGAAATAGACTAAAGAAAAAAAACTGACCAACTTGAATTTTTGTTAAATGAAGCAAAAAAAAAATGATAATAATTGTAAAAATTCAATTTTCGAAGTTTTCAGTGGAAATAGTACTTCGCTTCTGAAACAATTTTCGAATTCTTTCATTTTCTTGAAAGCAGGTTATCAAATGTACATTTTTTTTGAAGCAATCTTATCTTTCCGACTAGCAAAACTTTTTATAAACAATGACTTTTTATCATAAAATTAAAAATAAAAATCTTTTTCCTATCGTCAACTCTATCCGTGTAGACTCTGTATTTCGAGATTATTCCCACCAAAATATTTTAGTTATTTTCAAAATTTCTATTAAATTTCTATAAAAAAAAATGAGGTGCAAACACAAATATTTTCTGAATTAAAATTTGTCTTAATATAAAAGCTTTTGCAAGAAATTTACTCCAACTTGAAGCACTTCTCTATTGCAGGATCTTATAATGTCTCCCACACTGAAACGCATCATTAAACAACAATCAATTGAATTTTGAAAAGCAACTAAAATAAATAACTTCTATTCAAATCGTATCATTCCATTAGCAAAAGAGAATTATTACTATTTACTCCACAATCAAAATGTAAATGCTCCAATTAAAAAAAAAAGATCTTTCAATTATTCAACTTTGAAAAAAGCAATTTCTTTCGGCTTAAATTCTTAAAGCTTTTAAGCTCCGCAATTTATACTTTATTAATACAAACATCAACATAAGTTACTTTAATGACAATAGTATCTTTTAGTGTTAATTCTCCAGAAAGTTACATTCACGTAAGTCTAAATATTATACAAACTTCTCTCCTTATGTTATTCCATCCGTCTGCTCGGTTTTATTTCTTGTTGTTTATTTAAACCGTGAAGCTCTTAATTTAATAAAAGCGTACAAATGTACTAAGTTAAAAAATAATTATTCAACTAGAGTAGAATTTGTCAGAGTTTAAGCTTAAAATAAACGTGAAATATTAGAATTTGTTAATCAGTTTTTATTTTGTGTGGGGATTATGCTTTTGATAAATATTTTTTCCGGGTTATGAAAAGTCTTTTCAGTGAAACATTGTTGCGATAATACTTTGAAAAATGTAAAATTATTCACTCGGATAGTTTTTTTATAGATTGGTTCGTTACTTTTTGAGCATTAATAATGATTG
Source organism: Latheticus oryzae (assembly GCA_030157265.1). Taxonomy (NCBI): domain Eukaryota; kingdom Metazoa; phylum Arthropoda; class Insecta; order Coleoptera; family Tenebrionidae; genus Latheticus; species Latheticus oryzae. The sequence continues at coordinate 16,027,398 of CM058050.1, forward strand.
AGTTGTGTAATTAATGTCATTAATGATTTATACTCCTGAAAATAAATTAAATCTTATTATTCATTTTATTTCCTGCACGCATATTGAGCATTAAAAGAAATATGCACTCATTTATTGATGAATTAATTAAAAACGTCCATTAATGCATTCCTGCAAAACTCAAGCGATATTTCTCCGTCTTTAAAGAAAGAAAATGATGGATTGTTTATCCGCCCAAACTTTTATTTTCATATTAAACCTTCTTTTGCAATTCTTCACAAACTTTATTTCATATCGTAAAAATACGAATTGGAAAATGTAAATCTGACGATTTGAATATTATTTCCAAAATAGCAAAACTGATTGTTTTCTAAAATCACTTAAAATTTCGTTGGGAATTAATTCCGGAATTGGCAAATTTTTTGTTGTACAAGCAATTGACATGTCTGTATTTTTTTCCCCAACCACACCCCAAGCTTTTACGAGCAAATGCTTAGTGTGTTACCCTAGGACTCGCATCAATTCAAGAATATCTTTAGACGTCCAAACATGATAAATGATTTATAGAGATTGTAAATACAGGTGACCACTTAAAAAATTGTATGCATGTCTATTTGTAATTATACTTAGTGTCGACTTATTTGTGTTTCAAAGTAATCTTGCACTTTTTACTTAACACGCAATAATATAACATGCTGATGAAAAATGTAATAATCTTGAAAAAAAAAAATTTATTTAGAGTTTAACTGGCACGAATCTGCAATAATCTTTGGAACAAACATTAAACTAATTTATGGATTTGAAGCTATTTCGGCGGTTTATGTGCATTGTCTTATTCATTTAGAAGTTTTTTATTAGGGCTGTAAATCAAAAGATTTTTTTTACATAAATTAAATTGGAACTAATAATTAGAAATTATTGTAACTTTCAATTTTCATATTTAAAATTAGAAATTTTGAATAAATTTATAAAGCAAGAGTTGGAAAAAATGAAGCGAAAAATTCACCTTTGGCATAGGAAAACCACTTTATATTGAAACATTTTCTAAAAGAATAAATATTAATCAAAGTAACAGCGACAATGCAGTTTTGATTATAATTTAGATGCTGGAAGTTATTCTAAAATGTGGGAAAGATTAGTTCAAACACATTTTGTATATATAGAGTCGATTAGAATTTTATTTATGGATCTATTTGCAAAATTTTAGGAAGAAATATGTCGCTTTGTACGTTAATTTAATTCAGGTAAGTGTACAGAAACTCTAACAGCATCCATAAAGATAAACGTAGACAAAATATTTATTTTCAATTTGAGTTAAAATTTTATTGTTGGCTGCTTTATATCAAATGCAAAATTCACAGATTCTATTCCTTCCTCTACACGACTGACTTTAGTTTTAGTGCAATGTTAATAGCAGTGTCAGCAATTGAAAGTCAATAAATAAAGAATTAGTAGCTTACTAACTTTGATTTTATTTCTGTGAATATGAGAAGTCACACGTTCTATCTCAGAAAATGAAATTATGTTAATAAATTGGAAAAAAGATTTGCACATTCATCAGAGAGTAACAAGAAATTACCAAAATCCAGAGTTTTTTTTAAATATTCAAATTGAAGAATCGACAAAAACTTAATCTGCATAGAAGAATTTCTACTTTATAGAAAAAATCGAGCCAAACTTATCCGCTTCTTTCAAATCTTAAAAAAATTTTGACTTTGTAACGTCTTCTGATTCAAGCCAGTTTGAATGAAATATTTGAGTAAAATTATCAATTATATACTTTTTGAACAACAAAAAATCAGTTTGAAAAAACTGTACACTGTTTATAGCTCCAACAAAAACATACGATTTTTTTTTAATAAAACCTACAGTCCCTCCAAGTCATAAAATGTCATGTAATTCTTAGAATTAAACTTTTACGCACTGTGAAACCGCTGAAATGAATATGAATATTTCAGTCGAGCAGCTTTTAGAATCTTAGAAAAATTCAACTGATTGGAGTTTCTATACATTGATATTTTTCCTACACAAGAAAGTTTCAATTAAAATGCAAATTAAAAAACTCTAAACGCGCTGATTGTAGATTAGTTTCCTGAAGTAGTAATTTTTCTAAAGTTAATTCCAATCAGATAACTCCTTTTCATCGCTATTTTTCTTTGTAATTTGAAAGCAAAACGTTTGGAGGCTATGAAAATAACTATCATGTTTGGTAGTAAATATGCCCAACCCTTATATCCACTTGCCTGTTGCCTAAACATTTTCACCCACGTCTTAAATTACAACGTCTACAATGAATAGTTTTTTCAAGCATAAATATTTTTTGAAATTTACTGTCTAGAAATCTTAAATTTAAACCCACTGAAATGTAAGTAAGAGTTTGAGAAGTTGATTACAGAATACTATCAATAATTAGAACATGCAAGAAAGTTTGTATTTTTTATAGGTCAGAACGAGAACAATAAATTTTTGTTAAGAGTTGACTTTTCCAACACCTTTTGTTAAGTTTAATCATTTAAACGAAAGCTAATGGAATGGATGTTTCTAATCAATCAAATGAATAAAAGAAGCGAATTTTGCAATTAGCACAGAAATAGTTTAATCCATTTATATTGCAGTAAAGTTGCAAAGGGGATGACTCACGCCGTCTGTCTGTTGGCATTTATTCCTGCATCCCTTATTTGTGCGAATATTTATCTATGATTCAATAAATCCGTCTGGGATGCCCCATTCACTTCAAAACTTTTGTTTTTTCAAATTAAAATATAATAAAAATAGACTTACCACACACAAATAAAATAAAAAAAATCACCATCATTTTTTCCACTCACTTTTCGCGCCAAAACACGTAAATTATTGGCGGTGGTTAGTTTACGTTTGTAAGCACGACGGCGAAATGAGCGTCGCAACGCCGACGTCAAGCCGCCCCCGGTGGTATGCATTTCCGACCCCCACCGCCGATTGCGTGTACGGACCATTCTTATCACCACTAGTATGCTAAATAGTGAAAATACTAAAAAAGAAACATCGACTCATTCCGAAACTTGCTGAAGGTCGCAGACTCAAATTTAACTATTTTGAAATAAATTTTCAATTTCAGATGAAAGGTTGCAAATAATTGGATTTCATAAGATGGAAGAGGGTAGCTGAAAGCTTCCAGGAGTCTTAATTGTGACAAGTTAACATTTTTGAAATTCAAAGAGTACTGATGAATAACTTTTAATTTGGTGTTTTTATGGATTATGGAAAACGTGGATAGACGCTTTAAAAGGCGGTTATCACTTATACCATGCATGATAACAAATAATGTTCTAACAATAGTTGCAGAAAAATCAATACTGTAATACAAAAACAGTGTTCTTTTCAATAAGAATTATAAACAATATAAAAAAATCTGTTAATTATTAATTCAGCTATTTTACTTTTGTGTATTATGTAATCTAGTAGTGTGTTAAAATGTCATTCTTCATCAGTCAGGGACTATAATAAAAAAATTTTAAACAGCGTTTCTATTGCTATTTTAAATTAAAAAAAATGCAGCAATAAATTTAATTAGAATTCAGGATACTGAAACTTTTTTAGTAAATATTGCAATTTCTGATAAGGATAATCTTTGTAAATTTTCGGATTAAAATAAATCAACTCACTTTATTTTCGTACTGTTACTAATTCAACTCTTTTTCTAAAATTGTCACTCTTGCAGAAATACGATACGTCTAATGACGACTCTATTGCCTGAATGCTAGTCACTTAATATTGATCAAACGCTGGACATATCTTGCAAGAATTCAAGAAAATTATAATTATGTGTTGTTCTATTGACTCTCACTTTTCTCTCTCCATCATTTAGAAAATGATTTCCGAACTGACAACCATCAATGTTTTGAAAATTTTGAAACTTGAGATCATTTAACTATCGACACAAATTGCTTCTATAAGTAATGAAAAGGTCCTGAATACAACACACACAATTTCCCAAATCAAATATTGACAGTATGTAAGCAAAGCGAAAGAGAGATAATGCAAGAGAGTGCATTTTACCCTCTATTTCAGAAATTTCCTAACAGTCTGTTAACCCCATCGACACACCCATCATTAGAGTTTATTAATTTGTACAAACAGCTAGCAATGCGAGTAATGCAGTCATTGGTATGCGTATTATGTGACGTGTTAGTACTTTATATATACTAATGTCTTTAGCGACCCATTTTAGAGGACTCGTAATCCTTCTTTATTGTGAAATAGACGACTCACTCGCACACTTTATCTTCCGGGATGCTTTTTATTAACGCTATATCATGGTCCTTGTAAAATTTTTTGCAAAATGAATAATAAAATTCGATTTGCATAAAATTCACATCAGATACGGTCCTCGAGTTTACGTTTAGAAGAAAGGATAAGCGACGAGGCTTTTGACTATCGCGGTTCAATCATAAAGGACGGGATTTAAGATTCTATTTACAATGTTGAACGAGTAGATACGCCGAAAGTCTGAAGAATTCAAGTAATTTTCAAAAATTTAATTCGTGTTTATGCAACCAACATTACACTAAAAGTAATAAAATTGTAACGGTAATTGTATATAGTTTTAAATGTTTCAAACATTTTTTATTATATTTTAGTATTTTTAAAATAAATAAAAATAATAATCATAAATAATTATAAAGCGGAATAAATACAGATAATCTTAAATTAAGTCTATACTAGAGACATCTATTGTGTAACTTTATCATTTTCTGCTTTTTCAATAGTTATAAAGTCTATAGATGGAGCTGCATTGCAATGATTCATAAAGTAGTAAATGATATTTTTTGTTTGAAACTTGACTAGTTTAATATGGAGGGTGTGTGCTGTTGATTATTTTATAAAATTGTATTTATCGTAAAAATAATGAAAATTAAATAGTTATCAGTTATCAAAAATCAACAATTTTATATCAGGTGAGTTATAAAAATTATCGAAATTTACCAAAACACCTGTTACTGATTATCAATAATCTTATCAATTATCTCCAGTAAACAATATTTTACATCCCAATAAATAGCTGAAATACTTCAAAAAATTGTTATTAATTTAACTTAACTTTTGTCTTAAGTCAATGAGTAAGAAATCTGTAAATTGGACAAATTTAATACCTAATTGTTATTTTTAGCATAATTAGTCATCCCAACCCATCTTTACTAATCTCCCGGTTAAAAATAAATTAAATTGTCACCCTTAAAGAAACATACTCTCCCTTTTTAGCCCATGTGGGCGATAAGCGCCTGCGCTAATTATCTCACTCTACTTTCATTTGTTTCGAAAAAACCTGTTTGTAACCATAAACAAGCATTGAAAAGTCGTCGCGACGCCTTCTTTGACTAACTCATATCCAAAAATAGATCCTAAACTGTGTCATAATTCCTAATTAATGATAATTTTATTATTATAGCTTTAAATTTCTTTGAAATCGTTTTATTATATCATCCATTTCCTTTTATGGAATCGAAGACAGTAAAGTCGCGCTTTTAATCGATTTTACTTGATTGGAAAAAAGTTGTCATTCAAGCGCACGATGCTGGCGGTTACTTCAGGTCAAAATCCTCGACGTTTACCCTCTTTAGATAAGAATGGACATCTGGGATGCTTCTAGAAGACAGGAAGTGTGGCGTAATTGAGTAAACAGAGTGTTTAGTGTTGGATATATACCTGGTTGTTATTTAGAGCAATTTTTATTACGGTTTTGTAATGTAAAACTATAAACAAAAACGGAAATTTGCAGGTTTTGAGGTTAGTTACATCTAGAATTGTGGAAATGTCAAATTTTATTCCAAAATATGTAAAATATGATTAAAAAACTTGAAATTTATACCCACTACACAAAATATACCTAAATTTGTAAATTTGGTTTACTATAACGCAAAAATTTTAAATTTCAAATTGAATTTTCAAGTGTCAGATTAGTGCCAACATTACTAAATTAGCAAAATTCCCCAAAAATTTTTGCAAAATTCGAAAAAAATTCAATCTCTGCGCGTATAATACACAATAAATTTCTGGAAAATTCAAGAAAAGCCTTCGATATGAATAAATATAATTTTTTTCTAAATTCTAGCTCCTAAGTTTTTATTATTTTTTTTTTTTTTTTTAATGTCACTTGACGGTTTTACACTAAAATGATCAAATTTTATATACAGAGTGAGCCTAACTAATATTAAAATGCGATTAAGCCATCAATCTACAGGCTGCGACCATCTTTATTGGATACTTGAAAAACAATGCAGCAAAGTTTTTTTTACGGTCACTACTAATGACTTTTTTTTTTGCAGAATGTATCTGGCCGCTGCAGTCCTTTGCGCTTCTTTCGTCCTATCCAAAGCGCAAATCCTTCAACAGTTCACGCAAAATCCTTGCGTTTCAAAAGCAACATGTCACGAATGTATCGCTACACCCACTTGTGCCTGGTGCTACGACACTGTAAAATCATTTATTTTCTAAAAAAAAAAAATTAATAAACGAATTTTAGATAAATGTTAATACAACAAAGCGATGTTTCCAGCCAAGTTATCCAATCCCGCCTTTAGACCAATGCGATCCTTCAAAAATCTACAATCCAGACAACGAAATCAAAATCGTTTCAGATTTAGCTTTATCCAGACGAGAGGAAGGGAGTGAAGGAACTCTTATTTCGGGCTACGAAGCAAGTCAAAGTGAATTTGGAGGTTTTTCGGGGGGTTATAGTGGAAGTGGTCAGAGTGGAGGGGCTTGGGAAGGTGGAGCGAATATTATTCAAGTCAGACCGCAAAGAATCCAATTGAAGTTGCGCGCAAGTAATAATTTTTTTTAAGTGTTAAAATGTTTCTATTTTGGATGGTTTAAGGGCAGACTTATAGTATCAATATGTATTATACACAAGCTGAGGATTATCCCGTCGATTTGTACTATTTGATGGACTTGAGTAAATCTATGGAAGACGATAAACAGAAATTATCAGCGTTAGGCGATCATCTCGCACAAACTATGAAAAACATGACTTCGAAATTCACTTTAGGTTTTGGAAGTTTTGTCGATAAAGTCGTAATGCCTTACGTTAGCACAATTCCGGAAAAGTAAGTCAAATAAAAAATAAAAAACTAGTGACTAAACCAATTCCTTTTTTTTTTGCTTAAGTTTTGATTGTTAATTATTGGCCAGGTTACGACATCCCTGCAGTGGATGTGTCGCTCCCTATGGATTTCGCAATCACATGGCTCTGAACACTAACACCAAATCGTTTTCTGTAAGTCGTAGGCACTTGCACTATTAACTCCCTGATTTTCCTTTATCCATCCATCCAATGACGATTCTTCTTCTTTGCTCTTTATCTAGAGGCATGTCGATGTGAGGCCAAGCAGACGCATGCAAGGGGATCGCAAAACCAAATTTTTATTATTGAAATTTATATTTTGTATTTGACACGCATATCCGAAAAACGAAAAAAAACGCACTTGGAAAACCACTGCGTTTTTCGGATAAGCGTGAAACTTTCTCCGATTGCTGCATGTCGATGTTTAGAACTAGTTTATGGTTATAGCCTGCGTAGTCCGTGTCCAGGATGCGAAGCCCCATACGGTTTCAAGAACGTGATGACCTTATCTAAAGACACATGGCGGTTTTCTGTGAGTGTTGTCGTTAACAAAAGCTTTGCGGTGCAGAAAATATAACAAACTCACATAGATTTTAGAGCGTTTGCACCATAACGATAACTTTCCTAAAGTTCTTCAAAATTAAATCCTAATAGAACTCAAGCTTTTCATTTGATTTTGATAAAAAAAGTGTGATTTTCTTTACATCCACTTACCTGTAATCCTCTAACTTAACTAATCCACCAATTATAAAAAAAAACTCTTGTTGAATAATCATCGTTTTAGCAAATGGTCAAAAGCGCGTCTGTTTCTGGTAATTTAGACGCTCCAGAAGGTGGGTTTGATGCTATAATGCAAGCTGTTGTTTGTCGAGACCAAATCGGTTGGCGGGAAAAAGCCAGAAGACTTTTAGTCTATTCCACCGACGCTGGATTCCATTATGCCGGAGACGGAAAAGTAATTTTTTATTTCTAATTTTCTTTAACTAATTTAAAACAGTTAGGAGGTATAGTCAAGCCCAACGATGGCAGATGTCATCTAGACTCCAGCGGATATTACACAATGTCGTCGCAACAAGACTACCCCAGCATTTCCCAAATCAGCACTTCAGTCAAAAACAACGCAATCAATGTTATTTTCGCTGTCACTAAAGACAAAGTTCAAATCTATGAGCAATTGAGCAAACACATTGAAGGATCATCCTGTGGTCAATTATCAAGCGATTCCTCGAACGTCGTTGATTTAATCAAAGAACAATACGAAGCAATTTCATCAACAGTTGAAATGAAACATAACGCATCAAGTGCTGTTAATATTCGTTTCTTTTCTAAATGTTTAGACAGCAATGGAGCAGAAATTGAGACTAATAAATGCGGAAATATTAAAGTTGGAAGTTTGGTTCATTTCCGAGTCCAATTAGAAGTAGTTGAATGTCCGACGGATCCTAAAGACACTAAACAATTCATTGAGATTTATCCTGTGGGTTTAGACGAAAGTCTTATCATTGATTTAACAATGTTATGTGATTGTCCATGCGAACATGAAGGATTTGAAATTAATTCTCCAAAATGTCACAATCATGGTACTTTTATGTGCGGAATTTGTGATTGTGTGGATCCAGCTTATGGCCCATCTTGCGAATGCAACAAAGATGGAACAACAGCGAATGTATCGACAGCTAATTGTATCAATCCAAAGAACGGATTAGAATGTAGCGGACGCGGAAATTGCATTTGCGGAAAGTGCGATTGCGAACAACGAAACAATCCTGAAGAAGTAATTTGTTGATTTATTTAACTTTTTTATTTATTTATTTTTTTTTTTTGAAGACTATTACAGGCGATCAATGCGAATGCGACAACTTCTCTTGTCTACGTCATAAAGGAAAAATCTGCAGTGGTGAATCGCACGGAACTTGCGTTTGCGGCGTTTGCGAATGTAAAGAAGGATGGATGGGAGAGAATTGCGCTTGTAAAAACGATACTTCGTCGTGTGTTCGACCAGATTCTGAAGATCCAACGCTACTTTGTTCAGGAAATGGCGATTGTGAGTGTGGCGAATGTAAATGTCATAAAGGTGAAAACGGAATTACGACTTACTTCGGACGATTTTGCGAACATTGCACTTCTAAGGTTTGTTTCACTAAATTTTATTATGAAAAGTGAGTATAAAATTTTTATAGAATTGTTCGGATTATTGTAATAAATATAAACAATGTGTTCAATGCCATCAATACAAAACTGGGAATTTAACGGAAGAAGAATGCAGGAAATGTCCGTTTGTGCCAACGTCGGTTCCTACCATTGAAGGTGAGTGTTACAAAGCTTTTACCATTGCTGCACTCATGAAAGCGCAAGCGCCTAAACTCACAAACATAAAAACAACGATTAAAATCATCGACAGTTTTTTCTCATGTGCTTCAGTTACTCTAAAAAAAAAATTATTATTTTATGAAAGTCAATTTTTTTAAGTACTTACGTCGGCACTTTTATCACGCAAAGATTGACTAGATATCCGTTGGAAAATGCGAAAATTAATATGAAGATTATGTAAACGTAATCTTGATTGAAGACTACAGGTAAGTGGGTGCGGGGCTGCGCATTGCAGAGCATTAACATAGGGACGAAGGCTATACGGAGGAAACTTAGGATGAAAATGACAAAGCCATTGCTTGGCTGAAAAAATTAAAGTTACGAAAGAAAAGAATGAAACTTTACCAATTACCTTTTTAATCAATCCAGCCAGCTCTCGCCCAATGTAATCGCAAATAAAATACAACAAAAACGTAACAACCGGCACAAAATACACATCTGAAACCACTCATTTACTATTGAAAAAAATCAAAAATTTCCTACCATTCCATTTATCTCCATTCCCTTTATCAACTGAAACAACCAACGATGTAACTCCAGGATGTATCATAATCGAACATCCCAAAACAATAATCATCGAACTTAAATAAAATTTAAGTTTGTTTAAAACACGCAAAAGCATTTCTTTCGTAACTTTAGGCGGAGTTGCATCTTCGATTTCTTTGTCAACATAATATTGAAAAAATTCAGATTTGTATAAAATTCCTAAAAATCCTATTAATGTTAAAAACACAAAGAACAACCCAATGGAAAAATATGTTAATCCAGTTGTTTTTGAACTAGCGCCTATACTAAGAGAGAAAATTTGTACTAAAGCGGCGAAGATTCCACAAATTGAATGACCCGAAAGAATCGCTCCTAGATAATTGGGGGGAAAACGCGATACCATTGTGAAGAGAGTCACCATAAACATCGTGCAAAATCCTTAAATAAAAAATTAAAAAAAAAATTATCAAAAAATTCATACCTGTTAAAAAAAATCCGATGATAAGAGTGATAATAAAAAATCCAATTTGCCCTAGAAATTTGATTGGATTTCAGATTTATTAAATTGTAAAACTTACAATCATCAGTGTCGATTTGTACGAAAAGACAAGTAACAGCAAACATGAGAAGAGCGCCGCAAAGTCCTGCGATTATTCGCTTAACCATAACTACTTTCCGTCCGATGAATATCGTAAGGACAATAAAAAGGATACTGCTGACGTTGGACACAATCGTATAATCGGAAACGAATTGGGCTTGGAGCTCAGTCCGATTTTCATTTGAATAATTTTCGAAATCAACATCCCGGAATTTATACATCCAATACTAAAAAAAAAAAAAAATAATTCAATTGTTGATAATTAGTCGACTTACATCAGTGGCAGTCGTGAAGAAATTCGCAGGAATCAACGTAGCAGTCCCCAAAAAGTAAAAAAGGATATAAGTCAAATAATATTTATCTTTAACCATTTCGCTGTCTTCAAATACCATACTATCCCCCGCACCTGCAACTACTCCAACAATAAAATATTCATCTTCTCTATTAAATAAAAACCATTGTCTTCGTCTTCACGCGTCATTATTTATTTTGTCTTAAATAATATTAGTAACTGATTCACAGCCATGAAATTCACAAGTCATATCAGTAGAGATAAGATATCAAGATTACTTAATATAATTTTTTTTTCAGTTGATGAGAAAAATGGTGAAGTACTTTGCGCATTCTATGACGAAGATGATTGTCGCTTTAGTTTCGTTTATTATTTTGATGAAGAAAATAAATTGCAAGTTCGTGCTGAAGAAGAACGAGAATGTCCAGCTACGGTTTTCTTATTAGGAATTGTATTAGGAGTCATAGCTGCTGTTGTTCTACTAGGAATGGCTATTTTACTATTATGGAAATTGTTCACTACTGTGCATGATCGGCGAGAGTTTGCTAAGTTCGAAAAAGAAGCGATGATGGCCAGATGGGATACGGTAATTTTTTTTTATTTTTATACCAGATTTTGTATTTTTTTTCTCAGGGTGAGAATCCAATCTACAAGCAAGCAACTTCCACATTTAAAAATCCAACCTATGCAGGGAAGAGTTAGATCTGATTAATTGTAATTGTAAATAGACTAAATTAACTGCCATTGTCATTTATTAGTAGATGTACTTAAAACATCCTTAGATTGTGATTCATAAAATCTGCCTTAAAGTTCTGCCTTTGAAATCTAGATTTTAAGATATTTACTAATAGAAACTATTTTCTAGTATTTTGGGTATATTAACTATAGTTTAATTTATAATCTAATGACGACTGTTAATTATCTCGAGTTTGATTTTGTATAATATATTTGTTTTAACCAAATTAACTATTTTTGTTTTTATAAAGCATTAATTAATTCATTTGCAACAAATGAACATGGAATTAAACAGGAAAACATGACAAATTTTCAAAATATCAAACACTGATTGAAATAAAAACTTGTGGATAGGCAACTAACAATACACTTAAAGTTTAGTCATGATATTCAACTCAAAATTAAAGAAGTTTCGACAATATTGATTTCCAAATAAATAACCAGCGTGGCGTTATTGTGGATTTTTAACTTTGAAATAAAGCCAAAATGAAAATAATCAGAATTGTCGCTTTGAAATCTGCTTTGATTCTTTTTCATGGATTTTCCAACAAAGCACGAAAAAATAAGCATTGAAGTTGCGAAGACTGCTTTTAGTTAATTTTTTTCAATTTTTTTCTGAAAAGAGATTTAAGATTTAACGTTTCTATAAATCTTTCATTCTTCTCTTTTCGAATAAACTGGAAATCAACTTTTTGTTGAAGAAAAACAAAAACTGACTTTTTTTATTATCTGTAATGACAAAGAAATAAATATTAAACTATTTGATGAATTGTGATCTACATATCCAGAAAAACATGACAAATTTCTAAAATACCAAACACTAATTAAAATAAAAACTTGAAGTTAGGCAATTAACAATACATCTAAAATTTGATTATTTAGATTTGAGGCTGCTCAGCAGGAAAATGGGAACTATTCGATCGAAAAAACAGTTTTAGATTTCATTAGCATCGTTAACTACCTGTTGTATGGCTGAGTTGAATCATCAATTAATTTTGATGTGTCTTCAGTGTCAGCATTCATATACATTTTTTTTCTTGAGTATTTTTTTTATTTATTTTATAAAGCATTAATTAACCCATTTGCTACAATTGAACTTGGAATTAAACTGAAAATCATTATTAACATAATGGAAAACATGACAAATCTCCAAAATATTAAACAATAATTTAAGAAGTTAGGCAACCAACACTACATTTAAAGTTTAGTCTTACGATATTCAAATAAAAAATAAAGAAGTTTCGACAATATTGATTGCTAAATCAACGACTAGCGTGGCGTTATTGTGGATTTTTAACCTTAAAATGAAGCCAAAGTGAAAATAATCAGAATTGTCGCTTTGAAATCTGCTTAGTTTCTTTTTCATGGATTTTCCAATAAAGCACAAAAAAATAAGCATTGAGTTGCGAAGACTGCCTTTAGTTAATTTTTTTTTGAAAAGAGATTTGAGATTTAACGTTTCTATAAATCTTTCATTCTTCTCTTTTCGAATAAACTGGAAATCAACTTTTTGTTGAAGAAAAACGAAAACTGACTTTTTTTTATTATCTGTAATGACAAAGAAATAAATATTAAACTATTTGATGAATTGTGATCTACATATCCAGAAAAACATGACAAATTTCTAAAATACCAAACACTAATTAAAATAAAAACTTAAAGTTAGGCAATTAACAATACATCTAAAATTTGATTATTTAGATTTGAGGCTGCTCAGCAGTAAAATGGGAACTATTCGATCGAAAAAACAGTTTTAGATTTCATTAGCATCGTTAACTACCTGTTGTATGGCTGAGTTGAATCATCAATTAATTTTGATGTGTCTTCAGTGTCAGCATTCATATACATTTTTTTCCTTGAGTATTTTTTTTTATTTATTTTATAAAGCATTAATTAACCCATTTGCTACAATTGAACATGGAATTAAACTGAAAATCATTATTGACATAATGGAAAACATGACAAATCTCCAAAATTTTGAACAATAATTTAAGAAGTTAGGCAATCAACACTACACTTAAAGTTTAGTCTTATGATATTCAACTCAAAAATAAAGAAGTTTCGACAATATTGATTGCTAAATCAACGACTAGCGTGGCGTTATTGTGGATTTTTAACCTTAAAATGAAGCCAAAGTGAAAATAATCAGAAGTGTCGCTTTGAAATCTGCTTAGTTTCTTTTTCATGGATTTTCCAATAAAGCACAAAAAAATAAGCATTGAGTTGCAAAGACTGCCTTTAGTTAATTTTTTTTTGAAAAGAGATTTGAGATTTAACGTTTCTATAAATCTTTCATTCTTCTCTTTTCGAATAAACTGGAAATTAACTTTTTGTTGAAGAAAAACGAAAACTGACTTTTTTTATTATCTGTAATGACAAAGAAATAAATATTAAACTATTTGATGAATTGTAAACTACAGGTCCAAAAAACATGACAAATTTCTGAAATACCAAAATAAAAACTTGATGTCAGGCAATCAACAATACACCTAAAATTGATTATTTAGATTTGAGGCTGCTCAGCAGTAATATGGGAACTATTCGATCGAAAAAAGTTTTAGATTTCATTAGCGTTGTTAACTACCTATTTTATAACTGATTTGAATTTTTGACAAAAAATTTTTGATGTGGTTCCAGTGGCTTAACATTTTTTTTCTATGAGTATTTTTTTTTAATTTATAAAGCATTTATTAATCCATTTGCTACAAATGAACAAGGAATCAAGCTAACTATCATTATTATCATAATGGAAAAGACGGCTACAGGCTTTTCTTCTTCATCTGGAATTCTACGGAAAAAATTCTTTGAAAGTTAATTAATAATTTATAAACTTACTGTGCCATTGGTATCGTTGCTAAATTGAACATATAGCCATGACTCAAACTAAAAGCGATTATAATAATCAAATAGATGTAATTTTCATCGAAAATAACAGATAAATGATGACGGGGTTGAGCGTTGCAAAGCATAACCAAAGGAATGAAAACTAAACGCAAGACACTCAACAATAAAATTGCAATGTCATTACTAGGCTGCAAAAATATCAACATTAGTTCCATGAATTGCTAAAAAAGTTATACTTTTTTCAAAAACATTGCTGCTTCTCGACCTACATAATCGCAGCAGCAATAAATCAAAAATGTGATAACAGGTACGAAGTAAACATCTGAAATTATAATTCAAAAAATAATAAAAAACTGTTGTTTTAATAATTACCATCCCATCTGCTTCCTTCGTTTACAGATTTAACTAAAGACGTAACTCCAGGATGGATCATAACCGTAGATCCCACAGTTAAAAATAAAGCTAACATATAAAGCTTTAATTTTCGAAAAATCGACAAAATTTTCTTCTTATTAACATTTAAATGTTTCTCCTCGACTTTTTTATTAAAATGATAAATAAAAAAATGAGATTTTTTTAAATTTACAAGAAATGTTATCAATGTTAAAAAGACAAAAAATAAGCCACTTCCAAAATAAACAATCGCGTTTATCGTTGGACTCTTATCTAGACTCAACGCAAAAATTTGAACTAAAGCTGCAAGAATGCCACAGATTGATTGACCTGATAAATAAACAGCGAAATAATGTGACGGGAATTGGGTGCTTATTTGAGCAATTGTCACAAGAAGAATGCCACTAAAACCTTTACAAAAATTGAATTGAATTATGTATTTTAAGTTGCTAACTACCAGTGAGAAAGCAGCCTAAGACTAAAGTCAAAATCATAAATCCCAGCTGCCCTACAATAGAATTATTCATTTTGTAGTTAATAAATTTAAAACCTACAAGAATCCGTGTTAACTATTACGAATATGCAAGTTAGACCAAAAATAAGGATGGTTCCACACAATCCACTGGTAATTCGTACCATCAGACTGCTTCTTCGTAAGAAGAGTACAGTGAGGACTATAAAAACAGCGTTGTTAGTATGAGCAACGATGGAATAATCAGCGACGAATTCTGCTTGGAGTCTTGTCCTGTTGTTGCTGGAGTACGATTCATTGCTTTCAGTGTTTCTGAATTTGTACATCCAATACTTAAAATAATTGGTTTAAGTTTTTGATAAATGTTAAAATAGTACTTACGTCTGTAGCAGTTGTGAAAAAATTCGATGGAACTAAAGTCACAACACCAAAAGCGTAAAACAGAATATACGATGTGATGCTTTTACTGTCTGCTATTGTTTGAACCATTTTTGTCTATGTTTGAGATATAGCACAGTACATATAGCAATTATTTATATAAAAAAATTCATTAGTCATTACAAACAATAAGTAGTCTGTATTTTTCAAGATAAACTGATTAGTGTGATTACGATATTCAAATAAATGAATCAAAGAATTCTGAACATCTGTTGTATTTAATCTAATGATTCACTTCATTGAATAGAGAAAATGGATTTTTAATATTTGCTTTGATTTACCATTTTTTCAGTTAGATTGAAGCTCAGAGACAGAGAACAGGATGCATCAATAATAGAAATAAATTCAAATTTCAGAAATCAGTTGAAATAAAAAAAGACATTTTAATGTGTTGTAAGATTTTTATTTCAGTCTATTTTTTTTATTATTTATCGAGATTGAAATTAATTTGAGGTTTGTTCTTTTGGGAAATTCATTCAGGAATTTTTTCGGATTTTTAATCTGATTAGAAGATTTGCTCTCATACTCATACTAGAAATAAATAAATTCAAGAATTTCAGAATTAAATTGAATTAAATATGATGCGAGTAGGCAAAGTCCATTATTGGCCTCTAAGGCAAGCGTTTAGATATACAGCCTGTCCCAAAATTCCGGGTATATAGAGAAATAAGTGCAAAAATTTATTAATGTGGTTTGTATCTTACCCATTCAATTTTAATAGAATCCTTTCAGATAGATTTGAAGGAAGCTATTTAGTACTTGATACACGAATTTTTTCAAAGATTTTCTGTGTTTCAGTAAAATGCTAGAGTTAAATGAAATTGTTGAAATATTTAAATTGGTGCCAAATGGTCGGTAATACAGTTATGTCATCATGACAATAATAAGTCAAGTGATTCCATTATTTACTGGACATAAAATTCAAGAGGACGAATAAGGCTTAGTAAAAATGCATCAAGGATCAAACTGATCAGTTAAAGCTAGAGCTGGACTTGGGCACTTTGGCAATATTAATAACTTAAAAACTTTATGATGATTGAACTTAATTTGAAATAATAATAATCATTTGTTTTCACTGAAGGTAGAAGCTGTTGAAGTGGTCCCTATTCAATTTTGGAAAAAATCGTGAAACTTTATTTCCAGCAGCTTTTTCAAATAGCGGTTTAATCTGTTTTAAACTATGAATTATTAAACACTTTGGTATTCTCAAGATTAATCAGTAAATACGTCGCAAAAGCTGAAAAAACTTTTATTTTATGTTAACTTTAGATTTTTATTTTTCACTTTGTTGAATTATAAATGGGAGTACCTATTACAACTTTTAATTCAATACAATAAATAATAATTTGTAAATTCAGGTTGATAAAAACGGAATAAAAACCTTTCTTCCTCATTTTATTGATTTAATACTTAAATGTAGTAAATTACTAAAGCACATTTCTTCAATTATCATCGTTGAATGCAATTTTAACTTTTCAACTTAATCAATTATTGATAAATTTTACATTTTGATGATATTATCTTAATATTTTAGAAAAAAATATCAACTGAAATCCTAGTGCATTTTTCCAGCACTCAATTACACTCAACTTAAATAACTTAAATAGCTTAGACCATAGTGCTTTATATAGCAATTATGTATACAAAACATTGGCTTGATTGAATCATTCGTTTTTCTTAAACTTAGATTGGAAAATGACTAGAACTGTTCTAATCATTTTTAATCGTTTTCTGTAATTTAGAAATATAAAAATATTCTTAGGAATGACTAAATAATATTAATAAATGTTATAGAATATCCGTAAATGTATGGTGGCTAAACATGTCCATAAAACATTTTGTTTTTGTGTTGTGCACAACCGCGAATGGTTCTAAAATAGTTTGCAAATAGTCCAAACACCATTCAGCGTCCATAGATCGCGTTTAAATTGCCCATAGACGGTCATTTGTTGGACGGTCCACAGAACGTTCTTTTCGCTGCACTGGGGACTCTAACAGCCATAGTTCATCCGGTGGACCATAAAATAATCGCCCCAGGACGATTTATGGAAGACCATCGAACAGTGCTTGGGCGCGTAAAGCTCATTATAACGTAACTAGCAATCAGTCTGTGTCTATAACACACGGTCGCGGCTTTGCCGCTCCTCGTAGTATGTCGCCTGCAACATTTTTCCTTGCTAGATTCGCGAACTAAAACATATAAACTTCATTTTTTCT
Source organism: Latheticus oryzae (assembly GCA_030157265.1). Lineage (NCBI taxonomy): Eukaryota > Metazoa > Arthropoda > Insecta > Coleoptera > Tenebrionidae > Latheticus > Latheticus oryzae. The sequence continues at coordinate 16,045,324 of CM058050.1, forward strand.
GTTTTACTTCAATTTTTTCAATCTATAAAAATTTACACAAATATTTCGACATTTTTACACTCATTTCCCCATTAATCCAATTACTCATTTATTTACTCATTCAAAAATAAATCCATTTTAAGAAGAAATAATATACTTTAATAGTTTGAAAAAAATACAGTAAATTATTGATCATTTATAAATATTGAAAAAGCATAACATTAAATAGAAAAAGATTTACATTAATAAATAATCAAAAATGTAAGAAAATATTCGTTTTGTTCTGTATAAATCGTATCTGTATAATTCAATATTTTCGAATAACCTGTACAAAGGATTGAACTAAATGAATACTATACTATAAATCAATTCAACAAAAATTAGTATAATATTCTGTCGAATTTTATTATTTTTGTGCTGATAAATTAAATTACTCAGGTAACAACTGCGTTCAAATCAAAATTATTGATTTAAATTCAAATATAAGAATTATATTCGCTCTTGTAATATCCTAGCGCTGCATTTTCAGCCATTTTATCATTTGAAAATGTCATAATTCATAATGACAAAAAACATAACTATATTACCGACCAGTTGGCGCCAATTTAAATATTTCAGCAATTTCATTTAACTCTAGCATTTTACTGAAACATAGAAAATCTCTGAAAAAATTTGTGTGTCAACTACTAATAGCTTATCTAAAAAGATTTTATTAAAATTGAATAGGTAAGAAAACAATCACGTTAATAATAAATTTTTGCACTCATTTCCCTATGTACCCGGAATCTTGGGACAGGCTGTATATGTGTCGTATAGAGAACATGACGCCGATTTAGTTAATGTTTTGAACGAACAGAAACAAATATTTTTATGAAATAAAAAATACTCGAAGTAGATACTTTTCTTCAGGGGGTGAGAGTATTTTGAACTTGGAAGTAAATTCTGCTTTGCTGATTTATATGATCGAAACTTACAAAAACGATCAGTGAATAATTAGAGCAGTTTTGATCATTTTCCAATCTAAGTTTAAGAAAAACGGAAGACTCAATCAAGCCAATGTTTTGTATACATAATTGTCATATTAAGGACAAGGGTCTAAGCTATTTTTTGTTGGATTTTATATAACAGCTTTGTTGATACACATAAATGGAACGTAAAAAAAGTGCATTTTTCCAGCACTCAATTACACTCAATTTTCTTGAGATCTACTCATTGATTCTCAACTAAAAATAGCTTAGACCATAGTGCTTGATATAGCAATTATGTATACAAAACATTGGCTTGATTGAATCATTCGTTTTTCTTGAACTTAGATTGGAAAATGACTAGAACTGTTCTAATAATTTTTAATCGTTTTCGTAAGTTTCATTCGTTTTTATTGCCAAAGCCAAATCCATATTTCAGTTCAAAATATCCTTACACCCTGAAAAAAAGTATCTACTTTCAAGTATTTTTTATTTCATAAAAATATTTGCTTCTGTTCGTTCAAAACTTTGACTAAATCGACGGCATGTAGAAAATATGACATATATATATCTAAACGCCCGCCTTAAACGTAAAAACACTGAAAAATTTTATTAACAAAATTTATAGATACTAATTCTCTGCATAAACTGAGATTATTTTCAAATATATAGAGTGTCTCATAAATGAGTTCTGCCTCAAATAAATGTTTTTTAAAATAGAACCTCTTATATATTTAGCATTTTCAAAAGTGGTTTGACATTTTGAACCTAACTTTTATTAGACAATTTGTTGTAGTTTTCGAAATAATCAAATTTTTTCGACAAAATTACATTTTTTTTTTTTAATTTTCACACAATTATAAAAATTTGAAAAATTGAATTTGTACAACTTGAAAGTAAAAAGTTTAAATTTTATTGTCATAAAATTTAAAATTCATTAAATGAAATAAAATGAACTTTGACAATTCAACTCACATTTTCTCGACCAATTAACTCATTTTTTCAAAATGGACCAATCATGTTTATATTAAGCGGCAATTTTCACTAGTGGTATTTCCGTTAAAAATTTCGGATAGAAATTTCTACCATTAATCATTGAATTGTCTAACCAAATACGAAACTGAAGGAAATTTTTTTATCGCAGATCGAAAATTTCCGGCAATTTCAGACCCACTCGTGGTATTACTTAAAATTTTCAAACTAAAATTTGAAAGTAAAAATCAATGGTGCATTGTTGCTATAATTGTTACCATAGTAATTACACTAAAATATTGACTAATTGATGGAAAATGTGTTTTTGTCGAAAAAATTTGATTATTCGGATAATAGGTAGATAATAAAAGCTGTACCTATTTAGAATTCACAAAATCTCAAGCTGATTGAAAATGTAAAAAAATCAATTTAAAAAAAACATAAGTGTGTGTCAAAACTCATTTATGTATATTCGAAAATAATTTTAGTTTATGCAGAAAATTAGTATCTGCAAATTGTGTTAATACATTTTTTCAATAGTTTGACATTTAAAAGCCAATAATGGACTTTGCCTACTCGCTGGGACACCCTATAGATTCTTCTGACTTCTACCAAACTTCAAAAATAAAATTTCCTAAAGAGCTTTCACCAAAGCTGTGCTGATAGCTGAGCTCAACGCAAGACTCAATAACATCAGCAATAAAATTATTATCATAGCAAATGGGCGTTCCTTATCGTTAGTTTCTCTACAAAAAAAAAATTATTTATGGATTTAATAAAACTTTGTACTCACAGAGGTGCTTGACAAATACTGAGATTTACTAAATATCCGTTACTAAACGCAAAAACTATTAAAAGTAGAATGTAAATTGTATCGATGTCAATAACCAAAGGCAAATGTGACCGAGGTCGGGCATTACAGAGTAGAATCAATGGAACAAAAACAATTCGAAATGAGCTTAATATCAAAAGGATTATTCCATTTTTGGGCTAAAAAAAAATTTAAAACAAACAGGACAAAAATTAACTCTCAGTAACCTTTTTTATAACTGTCGCTGCTTCTCTTCCGACGTAGTCAAACAAATTATAAAAAAAAAAATTAACAACAGGCCCAAAATACGTATCTGCAAATAATCCATTAAAAAAAAATCTTCAAAAAATATTTATTTTTACCGTTCCAATTGTTACCATTACCCTTATCTACAGACACAACTAAAGAGATAACACCAGGTTGTAACATAACCGTCGTTGCTAAAGCAATCACCATTGATATTAAATAAAACTTAATTTTCCTAACAGCTGATATCACAATCTGTTTAATTTCATTCATCGACTCTTTAGCAAAATCAATTTTTTTCATATCTGGTTTTTTAGCAAAAAAATATGCAAAAAATTCAGATTTTTGTAAAGCTGTTAAGAATCCAATTAATGAAAAAGATATAAAAAACATTCCGATTAGAAAATACACCAAGCCTGTAGTTTCTGGATTTCCTCCTAATCCTAAAGCGAAAATTTGAGCTAAAGCAGCGAAAATTCCACAAATGGCTTGTCCAGAAAAAATAGCTGGAAGGTATTTTGGAGGGAATAAAACAACAGTTTCGTAAAGTGTCACCATGAATCCTCCACAAAACACTAAAAAATAAATATCAATCTAAAAGCAAAATTGGTTCAAAAACCAAACTATTAAGAAAAAATCCGATGATTAATGTTAATGTAAAAAATCCACGCTGCCCTAAAACAAAAACAATAACAAACATTCAAAACTATTTTTTTCTTACAAGAATCGGTGTCAACTCTAACAAAAATGCAAGTTAAGATAAAAAAACAAATAGCGCCGCAAAGACATCCAATTGTTCGTTGCATTTTCGTCACATATTTCCGCACAAATCTGACTGTTATTATAACAAAAACAATGTAAGATACTGTTGAGACTATGTTATAATCAGAGGCGAATTCAGCTTGAAGACTTGTTCGATTTTCACTTTTATAACTTTCGTTACTTCCCACATCTCGAAATTTGTACATCCAATACTAGAAATAATTTTTAAAATTTTCTATGCAAAAAAGAGTACTTACGTCATTAGCTGTCGGGAAAAAATTTGATGGGACTACTGTTACCACACCAAGAGCGTAGAATAATATATAGATTAGCGAATATTTGTCAGAGAATGGTTCAAAATTGTTCGAATTTTCAACAAGATCCATGTTTTTGTAGTTGCTTACATTTTAATGTAATGTAATACAAAAACCAGATTTGTACATTATAATACTTTAAAACAATTGAATAATATTTTTATTGGAATGAAGATATAGATAAGCAGGTGATTTCACAATCAGTTAGATAATACAAAAAATGATAAGCTGATAAGATTAAAATTTATTATCTTTGTAAATAAAATGTTGCAGAAAGAGAAAGCTTTTCGTTGTTTAATTTTTCTTGTATACCGTTAAAGAACTCTCATCAAAGCTGAGCTAACAACAGACCCTAAAGCAAGACTCAGTAACAATAAAAGTACAATTAACATCATTGCAAAAAGTCGCTCCTAATCGTCTGTTTTTTTGAAAAAAAAAAAATTGTTAAAGAGTCATTCCATATGAAATCGTCTGACTGTGATTGTAGATTTTGCTCAATCTTTGTAGGAATGTTCTTTAAGGTCCGTTTCCGCCACTCAAAATTTAAATTTTTTGAAAATATTGTTTTGATACTCTATCTATAATTTTTTCTGTTTAACATATCCACACTGTTGAAACGGCAATTTGAAGAGGAAACATGCTTGTTTCTCTATAAACATTGAAAATTTACTCAGTCACAATCTCTGAATAATAACACGGTGTTGGAAATACAGATAATTTTCTCTTTTTTCGTGATTTTCAACTGACTCCCGTGTCTCGACTGTTAAGTCCAAAGAAATAATATTGGATAGAAAAATATAATATATTCACAGAATCTCTAAATCTTATCTTTAATTTCAAATTTTTGTAACACTTGTTTTGTTATTCCAATGTTTAGAACCTGTGCAGATGAATTTTTAGAATCAAAATTTCTTGCGAGGAGAATAAAATCTATTCTAAAAAGAAGTTATCTCAGTATATAGTACTACGACTCACTGTAATTTAGAAATATAAAAATATTCTTAGGTATGAGTAAATAATATTAATAAATGTTATAGAATATCCGTAAATGTACGATGGCTAAAAGATGTCCATAAAACATTTTGCTTTTGTGTTGTGCACAACCGCGAATGGTTCTAAAATAGTTTGCAAATAGTCCAAACACCATTCAGCGTCCATAGATCGCGTTTAAATTGTCCATAGACGGTCATTTGTTGGACGGTCCACAGAACGTTCTTTTCGCTGCCCTGGGAACAGTAACAGCCATAGTTCATCCGGTGGACCATAAAATAACCGCCCCAGGACGATTTATGGAAGACCATCGAACGGTTGTGTGCTTGGGCGCGTAAAGCTCATTATAAAGTAACTAGCAATCAGTCTGTGTCTATAACACACGGTCGCGGCTTTGCCGCTCCTCGTAGTATGTCGCCTGCGGCGTTTTTCCTTGCTAGATTCGCGAACTAAAACATATAAACTTCATTTTTTCTGTTTTACTTCAATTTTTTCAGTCTATAAAAATTTACACAAATATTTCGACATTTTTACACTCATTTCCCCATTAACCCAATTACTCATTTATTCACTCATTCAAAACTAAATCCATTTTAAGAAGAAATAATATACTTCAATAGTTTGAAAAAAATACAGTAAATTATTGATCATTTATAAATATTGAAAAAGCATAACATTAAATAGAAAAAGATTTACATTAATAAATAATCAAAAATGTAAGAAAATATTCGTTTTGTTCTGTATAAATCGTATCTGTATAATTCGATATTTTCGAATAAACTGTACAAAGGATTGAACTAAATAAATACTATACTATAAATCAATTCAACAGAAATTAGTATAATATTCTGCCGAATTTTATTATTTTTGTGTTGATAAATTAAATTACTCAGGTAACAACTGCGTTCAAATCAAAATTATTGATTTAAATTCAAATATAAGAATTATATTCTCTCTTGTAATATCATAAGAGCATCAATTCTTTCGTGAGAGCAAATTAGTATGTTTTTAGAATAGACGAAAAAATTTTTCAGGATATGAATTAATGCTCGAATGATATTCAGTAAGAAAATCGTAACTACACAAACTTTGAAAAAGAGCAATCCATTTTTGTTCTTTATCTGGCTTACTAAGATCAGTTTGTAACATAACATAGTAAGTGTAGTTTAAACTGTGTAATTCAATGAAATCTGACAATTTTAACAACAAAAAATTTCCAATTATCAATTTCTGTTAAGTTTGTCAAAATTTAAAAAAAAAATGCAAAAATAGTGTTTTGTTGTCATAGTACTAACTCACAAATCTAATTATTCTATTCGTCATTTATGATAGTCGTGCGATTTTCCAATATGTAAATATTTGACACTCAACTATTGGAGACATTGGCGTAAAGAAAATCTAAATAAATATAACAAATTTCTAAGAAAAATTTGAAATCTAGTAATAAAGTATCGTTTCTTTCTATTCCTATCTATTCTGCTGATAAGTGATCAAGTACCATTTTCCATATAGCCACTGCCGCCATTGTTGTTCCCAATTATTCACTCAATTTATATCTTGAGAAATCTGAAGAATATAAGAAATCTAGAGAATCTAAACAATTTAAAAAAAATTAAATAATGCAGAAAATATTAACAAACTAAAAAATATTGAAAACATGAATAATTTGAAGCATCTAAAAAAGTATCTAGATAATTCAGAAAATCAGAGGAATCTGAAAAAATTGTAAAATGTAGAAGGTTCAGGGAATGTGAAAAAATCTTGAAAGAATTTGAAGAATCTTAATCAGAAAAATTTGAAAAATTCAAAAAAAAATTATTAACTTTGAGAAAATTTAAACAGCCCAAAAAATCTAGAGATTATAAAGAATTCATTAAATCTAGAGAATCTTAGAACATTTGAAAACAAATACAAACATCATAGATTTAGTAATAGAGAATCTAAAAGATCTAAACAAGATAAAAGAAAATAATCAAAAACTTAAAATTTTAATTATTTCAAAATAATCTAGAAGATCTGTGAATATGTAACAAAATTTATAACCAAGTTACAACTTTCATAACTCAAAGAATTTGAGAAATCTGAAGAATATAAGACATCTAAAGAATCTAAACAATTTGAAAAAATTAAATAATGCCAAAGTTATCAATCAAGCATGAAGAATTTAAAACAATCTGAAGTATCTAAAAAATTGAAAAATGTGAGAAATATAAAGATTCTAATTTTATAAAATATCTAGATAATTCAGAAAATCTAAGGAATCTAAAAAAATGTAAAATGTAGAAAGTGCAAGTAATGTAAAGAATCCAGAAAGTCTAGACAATAAAGTAATGAAATGAAAGAATTCAAAGAATTTAAATCATCTCAGAAAAGTTTAAAAAATTTGAAGAATTCAAAACACAAAAAATCTATGCACTTTGAGAAAATTTAGAGATTCTGGAAAACTAGGGATTATAAAAGATGCAAGAAATTCAGAAAATCTTAAATATTTGAAAACTTAAAAATCATGGATTCATTAACTAGAGAGTTCTTCAACAAAACTAAAAAATTTAGCAAATTTGAGTAACAAAAAATTTATAGAAATCATAAAAATAAAAAAAAATCTGAAGAGTTCTAGAAAACTAGAAAATGTAAAAAACCTTAAAAAATTTTGAGAATCTACAAAATGAATAATCTAGAAAATCAGAAAACATGAAGGTTCAAGAAATCTAGGCAAACTTGGCAAATCGAAAGAGTTTATGAAATCTGATGAATATCAAGTGAATAAAAATTTTGCAAATTTTTAAAGTGTTTGAAGAAGTCTAGAATTCCAAAAAAATCTCAGAATTTAAAAAGTAGAAAACTTTTTATAAAATTCCCAAAATCCAAAGAATTTAGAATTGCACAGCCAACAAGAGAGGAAATAGCTATTTATATATCAAAAAACCAAAATATAAATATAATTACAAAAAACAACAGTGTGGCAAAACCAAATGCTAGCGCTTTTACTGGACATTCAGATGAAAGAGTACTTTATAATTTTGTTGTCTAATTTTATTAAAAGAAGAAGTGTTAAAACCATTTCTATATACTGAAGGAGTTACTGAAGTCGAGTTCAATTTATTTGAAAAAAAATTGAAATATTATGAAATTTTGTAATCTGGATGTCATACAATAAGTAAATAAAAAAAAATCTATATAGAACTGAAAGATTCAAATTGTTTTCAAAAATATTAATTGGTTAGCATTCCAAGTTCAACTGGAGATTTTCTAAATTGTTGACTATTTTGATAAGAAATTAAAACAAAATTATAGACTGCAATTTTTTTATTATTAACGGAATTTGCAAAATTGATTAATAAGAAAATATAAAAAATACCAAACTCAAAAGTTATAGAGAAATTATCAATCGGAACTCGGAGAGTCTTCATCCTTATCATCAATATCTTTCTCATTTTTTCTTTGTTCAATATTCTCCTTCTTGTTTTTCTCATGTTGATATTTTCGTTGTCTCCTGCCTCATCCTCTTCCTCTCCTATAATTGTGATAAAATGAAAATATAAAAGATTATGACTATGATGACAAAAACTTAAGAAAAACGACAAATTCCTTCATGATTTATTTTTCTTTTATGCAAAGTATTTATTGTCAAAATTTTACACTGAAAATGCTCTTATAGCAACATTTTCAATCATGCATATAAAAATTAGGACAGATCCAATCTGATATTTGGAAAAATCAAAAAATCGAAATACAACATAATGAAAAATTTAGAAGATTTATGAAGAAATCTGGAAAAATTGCAAAGATTCAAAAAATCCAAAACACTGGAAAATTTTAAAAAATGTAACAGAATTTATAGACAATTTACATATTTCATAATTCAAAAAATTTCAGTAATTTAAAGAATATAAGAAATGTAGAGAATCTAAAAAAATGTAAAATGGAGAAAGTGAAGAAAATAAAAGAATCCAGAAAATTTAGAGAATGAAGGAAAGAATTGGAAGAATCTAAACCAAAAAAGTTCAAGAAAATTGAAAAATTCAATAAATATAGAGAATCTGTGCACTTTAAAAAAATTCAGAGATTCTGGAAAACTTAAACAACCCAAAAAAATCTAGAGATTATAGAGGATTTAAAAAATTTAGAAAATCTCAAATGACTGAAAACTAAAAAACTTGACAAATACAAAAATCATAGATTCAATAACTGGAAAATTCTTAAACAAAACTAAAAATCTAGCTAATCTGAGAAATTTAGAGAAATTATATAAAAATCTATATAACTCATAAAAATAAAAAAGAAATGAAAGAGTACTAGAAAACTAGAAAAATGTAAAAAAATTAAGAGAATCTTAATAAAAAATAAACAATCAAGAATATCTGGGAAACTTAAAACTTCCAAGAAATTTAGGAAATTGGCAAATCTGATAAATATCAATTAAATAAAGAATTTTAAAGTTTTTAAAATGTTTGAAGAAATCTAGAAGTTCAAAAAAAAATCACAGAACTCAGACTCTAGAAAACTTTTTATGAAATCTTAAAAGTCCAAAGAATTTAGAATTGCATATCCAAAAAGATAGAAAAGTTGGTATTTTTAAATACCTAATTCTCTAAAATAATAAAAGACTTTGTTTCCGATTGTTAATTTAGAAAAACAAATAACTAATCAAAAGCAATCTCTTTCTCCAAAACAATTGTTTTCTAGATCCAAGTTTCTTCCGTCTTAAAATTCTGAAATTTGAACAATACAAACAGAACTTTGCATAAAGCAAAAAAAAACTGCCAAAAGAACTAATATTTTTTTGATACATAATACATAATTACCTGAAGTTTTATTAATTGAAAAATAAAGAATTTATGAATTTTACTCAAACAAAAAAGCTCTCAAAATGAAATAAAAAATGTGTCTAAACAATAGATTTATTTCCTTTCAACTGGAATCTCTCAACACTTGATCAATCAATTGTTCCATCATTTACTTAAAAGCATCAGATACTTAAAAATTTATCGCAATTTAGAGAAATACGAGTTCAGAAACTTAGAGTAGTCAAACTCAACAAGAATTTGGATAATAAAGTGTCTTAGAAAAAAAAAATATTTATTACTATAATGATATATTGAGATCCAGTCAGAGTATTCTAATCAAAACTTTAGTTAAAAAAGTTGGAAGCAACGTCATAGACAAAATGCTCAACAGAACAACAAACATAGCTAGAGGTCTTTCATCTTCTGAAGGAATACTAAAACTCAGATTTATATAAAAGAACAGTTTAAAATTTCCATTAACTCACGTGTTGATCTGAGTTACATAAATATTAACTAGGAATCCATTGGAAAGAGCAAAAATTATTGTTATAATAATATAATAATAATCTTGATCAAAAACTACTGGTAAATTGTGACGTGGTTGAACGTTACACAGTAAAATCAAAGGAATAAAAACAATACGAATTGTGCTTGCTGTTAAAAGAATTATAGGATTTGTAGGCTACAAAATTAATATTATTACTATCGAATTTACAACTAAAAACTTACTTTTTTCAAATATATTGCAAGTTCTTTACCACAATAATCAGAAGCAGCATGAAGCAAAAATGTAATTGTTGGTACAAAAAAAACATCTGGAATTTAAAAAAAAAGGTTACACTTTTAATACTATTGTATAAAAATGTACCATTCCATTTATTTCCATTATCTGCGTCTATGGATCTAACCAATGACGTTACTCCAGGATGTATCATAATCGTCGGAGTAATAGTCAAAAAAATTCCAATCAAATGAAACTTGACTTTACTTAAAATATTCAAAACTTTCTCTTTAGTCACTTTCAACTCTTTATCTTCAACTTTTTTATTGAAATAATGTTTAAAAAAATCCGATTTTTTCAGAGATATAAGCACTCCTATTAATGTAAATAGAACGAAAAAAATTGCACTTCCAAAATAAATAATTCCTGTGAGTAAAGAATTTTGATTTAAACTCAAAGCTACAATTTGAGCAACAGCTGCTAACATTCCACAAATCGAAGTTCCTGCAATATTAGCAGAGAAATAAAGCGGAGGAAACTTTGATCCTAGTTGAGAAAGAGTCACTGTAAAAATAGCAGAAAAAACTACAATTCTCAATTAATAATAAACCAAAAATTTAAATTAAATTTACATGTCATAACGCATCCTGATGTTAAAGTAAAAATTAAAAATTCAGATTGCCCTGTTAAAGAAAAAATTACCAATTTTCGTTTTAATATTTTTTACTTACATGAATCCGTGTCTACTTTTGCTAAAACGCAAGTTACAAAAAACACTGAAATGATCCCAATAAGACCGATTAGAACTCGCGTTAAAACTTGTATTTTTTTAACAACAGAAAGAGCCAAAATTACGAACAAGAAGTTACTGGCTGTTGTTACAATTGTATAATCTGCTGTGAATTCTGCTTGTAATTCTGTGCGATTTTCTCCTTTGTATGAAGCATTGCTTTCAGTGTCCCGAAATTTGTACATCCAATACTAAATTAATTTAGTTAGATTTTTTCTAAAATGTTAATAACACTTACGTCTGTAGCTGTAGTGAAAAAATTTGGTGGTACGAAAGTTACTATTCCAAATAAATAAAATAGTAAATATGAAACGTGAAATTTGTCTTTTAAAAGTTCTTCTCGTTTTATGTTAGCCATTTTTGATGTTACTTAATTACTAATTAATGTAACAATAGAAGTTGGGATTGTATTTCTATTATATCTAATCAATTTAGAGAGACAAAAGATTTTTTAATTAGTTATAAGTATCGGAATTTTGTTATGTTATCAAAGATTGGTTTCAGCTTGGTATTTTTTCAGAGATTGTAGTCATGCCACTGAGGTTTGCTACGTTATTTGAATATAAGAAGAATAGATCCAATTTAACATTTTAGTTCCATAAAAAAAAGTATTTGGAGTATCTGCAAGATTTGAGACTTTCGAGAAATCCAGAATCCAGAATCTAGAAAACCTGACAGTAAAAGATCGAAAAAATTTAAGTTAAGGTGTCTGAAGAAATTTAGAAAAAAAAACAATTTCAAAGAATCTTAAAGATTCAAAATCTTAATACTTGAAGAGTCTAAAAATCTGTAGGCTTCAAAGTATCCTAAATGCAAAACCAAAAAACTTTAATAAGCTGAAATAACCATAAACATCTTAAAGATTTTGAAACATCTCAAAATTCTGAAAAAATTCAAAACAATTCAAACAAAATCTAAAAACTTGAAGAATTTCTGAAATTCAAAACTATCCGAACAATCGATTTACAATTAGAAAATTTGAAGAATCTCAAAAACTCTTAAAATCTGGACAACCTTATGGAAAATCCAAAATTTGAGTTGGAAGTGTTTGTAGAATCTACAAGATTTTGGACTTTTGAGACAATCTGAAAAATTTAAAAATTCTGAAAATCACAAAAAAAGTAAAATCTGAAGAGAAATCTAAAGAATTCAAAAAATCAAATGAATATGGAGAAACCAAAAAAAAATCTAAGATATCGACAAAATAGATAATTCAAGAAGAAAGAAAATTTCTAAAATCTGTTTCTTCTAAAAATCAATCCAGAATTCAGAAAACCTGACAGTAAAAGATCAAAAAAATTAAAGTTAAGGTGTCTGAAGAAATTTAAAAAAAAAAACAATTTCAAAGAATCTTAAAGATTCAAAATCTCAATACTTGAAGAGTCTAAAAATCTGTAGGCTTCAAAGTATCCTAAATGCAAAACCAAAAAACTTCAATAAGCTGAAATAACCACAAACATCTTAAAGATTTTGAAACATCTCAAAATTCTGAAAAAATTCAAAACAATTCAAACAAAATCTTAAAACTTGAAGAATTTCTGAAATTCAAAACTATCCGAACAATCGATTTACAATTAGAAAATTTGAAGAATCTCAAAAACTCTTAAAATCTGGACAACCTCATGGAAAATCCAAAATTTGAGTTGGAAGTATTTGGAGCATCTACAAGATTTTGGACTTTCGAGACAATCTGAAAAATTTAAAAATTTTGAAAATCACAAAAAAAGTAAAATCTGAAGAGAAATCTAAAGAATTCAAAAAATCAAATGAATATGGAGAAACCAAAAAAAATCTAAGATATCGACAAAATAGATAATTCAAGAAGAAATCTGAAAATTTCTAAAATCTGTTTCTTCTAAAAATCAATCCAGAATTCAGAAAACCTGACAGTAAAATATCGAAAAAATTGAAGTTAAGTGTCTGAAGAAATTTAGAAAAAAAAACAATTTCAAAGAATTTTAAAGATTCAAAATCTCAATACTTGAAGAGTCTAAAAATCTGTAGGCTCCAAAGTATCCTAAATGCAAAACCAAGAAACTTTAATAAGCTGAAATAACCACAAACATCTTAAAGATTTTAAAACATCTCAAAATTCTGAAAAAAATCAAAACAATTCAAACAAAATCTAAAAACTTGAAGAATTTCTGAAATTTAAAACTATCCGAACAATCGATCTAGAATTAGAAGTTTTGAAAAATCTGAAGAATTCTTAAAATCTGAATAACTGATGGAAAATCTAAAATCTGAGTTGGAAATATTTGGAGAATCTATAAGATTTTGGACTTTTAAGACAATCTAAAAAATTTAAAAATTCTGAAAATCACAAAAAGGTAAAATCTGAAGAGAAATCTAAAGAATTTAAAAAATCAAATAAATATGGAGAAACCAAAAAAAATTTAAGATATCGACAAAATAGATAATTCAAGTAGAAATCTGAAAATTTCTAAAATCTGTTTCTTCTAAAAATCAATCCAGAATTCAGAAAACCTGACAGTAAAAGATCGAAAAAATTGAAGTTAAGGTCTCTGAAGAAATTAAAAAAAAAACAATTTCAAAGAATCTTAAAGATTCAAAATCTCAATACTTGAAGAGTCTAAAAATCTGTAGGCTTCAAAGTATCCTAAATGCAAAACCAAAAAACTTTAATAAGCTGAAATAACCACAAACATTCTAAAGATTTTGAAACATCTGAAAATTCTGAAAAAAATACAAAATAATTCAAACAAAATCTAAAAACTTGAAGAATTTCTGAAATTCAAAACTATCCGAACAATCGATCTAGAATTACAAGTTTGGAAAAATCTAAAAAACTTGTAAAATCAAGAGAACCTGATGGAAAACCCAAAATCTGAGTTGGAAATATTTGGAGAATCTACAAGATTTTGGACTTTTGAGACAATCTGAAAAATTTAAAGCACTTAGGTTTTTGCGAGAATTTAGAAAATAATTCGAAAGAATCTAAAAAATCTAAAATCTCAATACTTAGAGAGTCTACAAAATTCAAAAAGTTTAGACTCCAAAAAAGATATTTGAGAGAATTTAGAAAGCATAAATTCTTCCAAAGAATATAAAAAAAAAAAAGTCTAAAAAATTCAAAATTTTAAAATTTTTAGAAACCTAGAAAAATTAGAAACAAAATACCACAATAAGCGAAAATACAAAAAATTTGAAACATTTTTAAAATTCAATATTATCTAAAAGATCTTAGAGTTACAAGTTTCAAAAAATCTAAAGAATTCATAGTATTTAGTGAATCTGATGTACAATTCAAAAAATCTTAAGCAAAATCTGAAAAGTCAATCCAAAAAATTCAGAAAATCTTCAAACTGTAAGAAATTCAGTCATTCTAAAAATTAAAAACATTTGTAAAATGGAACAATGCATTTTCTGTCCTTTTTCTCTTCACCAACAAATCTAAATAAACTAGAAAATCTCAAACATTCAAAGGTTGAAAAAGATTAAAAAGTTCAAAAATAAAAGGAATCTGAAGAACTATAACGCTATAATCTTATGCGCCGATACTAATGGAACACTCTGTATACGTGCAACTGATGTTGATAAATAATTTGATATTGCTGCCTATCAGCAGTAATAATAACAAATTATCTATTGAATGTTTCCAAACAAATGCATTTTTAGGTGAACAAATAATTATCGAACTTAAGAGATTTGATAAAAAATTTAATTACTGTTTCTTGACATATTTCATAATACCGAAAATGTTAATTTCACTGATTTATCTAAAAATTAGCAAGAGAGATCTTTTATTAATGAAAAATTCAAAAGAAAATTTTTCAAAATTAAAGAGTTTTTGAGATGAGATAGAAAATGTTGTCAAACAATAATTTTCCGTTCAATCAAAAATTTCAGTGATATAAATAATTTTTGATAGGCTCAATTATTGTATTGAAAATTGAAACTGAACAATTTTCCATTATAGAAAACTAGCAAATTGGAATTTATTATTTTAATCAAATGAAGTCAGAAAAATTAATTAAAGTCAAAGATCAAAAAATCTGAAAAATCTGAAATTATCAATAAACTTAAATAATTTCAAAGAATGTAAAAGATTCAAAATCTCAATACTTGGAGAGTCTAATAAGTTTTAAAAGTCGATTCTTTTTATTTTAAAAATCTGGAAAATTAGAGAACCAAAAAATTTAAGCTAAAATAACCCCAAGAGTTAGAGCATCGTGCAGAATCTAAAATATCTAAAAAGTCTAAAGAATAAAAAAAAATATACTTAACATCTGAAGAAATCGAATAATTGGTTAAATGTAGAAAATTAAATGAATCTGAGAAATTTGAAAAACCGAAAAATCACACATTATCACACATTAATTGTACATATGTCACTGAAATAAATAAATATTAATCACACTTTTTTTTTCAAAATTTCCAAATTTATTTCTACAAAGTTAAAGAATTTCAGAGATCTGAAGAGTTTTGATTTTGAAAAAATTGTGGCAACAAAAATAATTAATTTTAAAATGAAAGAAGCCTCTGCCCTTCTTCTCTTCAACTTCAAATCAAAAAAATTTAAATAAGTTAGAAAACTCCAAGTGTCAAACTTGTGAAAAAACTAAAAAAGTCCAAATTTCAAGAATCAAAAGAATCTAAACATATTTTCCACATTTTTTTGAAATTCAACAACAACGCGAAAACCTTTTGTGTCAAAACGAATAGAACAGCCTGTATGAAGTTGGCTGATATTGATAAGAAATCTGATAATACTGCTTATCAGCAGTGATAATAACAAAGTTTAGTTTCCATATTTACAGTCTTTAAAACTGATGACCAATTGAAAACACCCACCAATAAAATCTATTATTAAAAGAACAAAAAAAAAACTGTTCTGTCCAATAAAGATACAGTTGTATTCAACACTCACCAGTGGGAAGCATCAACCAATGAAAGAACAAGAGAAGTTTCCAGTTGTCCAATAAAAAATAAAACTGAAATTGTCGGCCCATTGTTGGATTTTTAGTCGCATTTTTATGCGCAGAAAAAATTATCAAAGTTGAGAGATCTTTTATTAATGAAAAATTCAATAGAAAATTTAGTAATTTTCTGATTTATCTAAAGAAATGCGCATTTGATAAAAGAAAAAAAATTCAAAAATAAAGAACTCTCGAAATGAGATAGGAAATGTCAAACAATAATTTTCCATTCAATTAAAAATTTTATTGATATTAATCACCTTTAATAAACTCAATTGTTGTATTAAAAATCAATCAAAATTGAACAATTTCTCATTTTGATTAAAATCTATATCAAATGTGAGAAAACTAAAGAATTGAAATTTATTATTTCAGAGGAGTTTATTTTTTACAAAATCAATTTTATTCACATCCAGATCCACTCAGAGTATTCTTATCAACACTTTGCTTAAAAAAGTGAAAGGTAATGTTATTGTCATAACAGACAACATACCAAAGAACATAGCTACAGGTCGCTCATCTTCTGAAGGAACGCTGGAATCCAAAACTATTAAAACAGCTAAAAATTAAAATTTTTCAACGTGAGTTATGTAAATATTCGTCAAAAATCCATTAGAAAACGCAAAAATTATTATCATAATAATATAATAATAATCTTGATCAAAAACTACAGGTAAATTGTTACGCGGTTGAGCGTTGCATAACAAAATCAAAGGGATAAAAGCTAAACGAAGAATGCTTAAAGTTAAAAGTATCAGCGGATTTGATGGCTGCAAAATTATTATCATTAATTAATATACAATTTTTTAAGAGAAAATACTTTTTTTAAATGAATTGCAAGCTCTCGTCCACAATAATCAAAAATCGAATGAAGCAAAAATGTGATTGTTGGGACGAAAAAAACGTCTAAAATATGGAATAATATATAAATTATAGTTTTGATTTTACTTTAATACCATTCCATTTATTGCCACTGTCTGCATCAACAGACTTAACTAAAGACGTCACTCCAGGATGTACCATACTAGAAGCACTAATAGTCAAAATACATCCAAGTAAATAAAACTTAATCTTCCCAAAAATACTCAAAATTTTCTCTTTAGTTACATCCAGTTCTTCCTTTTCTACTTTTTTATTAAAATAATATTCAAAAAAATCCGATTTTTTCAAAGATACAAGCACTCCTATTAATGTAAAAAAAACAAAAAAAATCCCACTTCCAAAATAAATAATCCCTGTTGTTAAAGAATCCTGATTCAAACTTAAAGCTACAATTTGAGCAATAGCAGCTAAAATTCCACAAATTGCAGAACCTGAAAGATTAGCCGAGAAATAGTGCGGCTGAAATTGCGAACCTAATTGAGAAAGAGTCACTGTAAAAATTGCAGAAAAACCTACAATTTTCAATTAATAATAAATCAAAAATAATAAATTAAATTTACAAGTCATAACGCATCCTGATGTTAAAGTAAAAATTAAAAATTCCAGTTGCCCTGTTGAAGAAAAAATCTAATGACAATCACAACAAAAGATTGAAATATGAAAATGAAGTATTTGATAGCGAGTAAATGATTAACTGATTAAAAGAAGAATTTTACAAAAAATTTATAACATTTGCTAATTTTGTCTTAGTAATTGTATCTTTCTTCCCTTCAGCGATCTATAACAAGACGGTAATTCGATACATTGTCGTCCTCAAATGATTTTTGATGATTTTCAATTTTCAAGCAAGCATCAATAACTTGAATAACAAAAATAAGAAAAGTATTTAGGTAGATATTGAATTGTTTTCAGAACTTTTGCTTGATAGTTAAAGCCTGAAAGATTAATCTTAAGAAAAATTAGAGGATTTGTTCAAGATCTATTTTTCTAGGAAGTTTTCTGTTATAAATTTCTTTTAGAACTTCTTCTTTCAGAAGTTTTCTTCGATTTTTTTAAAACTTTCTCTTCAAAAGTCTGAAAGCTTTTTTTGCTACAATTTCCTTAAGATTGCTTTGACTTTTTCTCAGTATTTTTACTAGTTTTTTATCATCATTTCTTCTAACTTTCTCAAGATTCTCAATAATTTTCTCAACATTTCCTCCTCTAGTTTCTTTTAATGATGATTGTTTTAAGATTTTATTTTTAGTTTTTACATTGATTTTTTATAAAATTCAGTCAGACTTTCCCAAATTTTTTAAGATTTATCCAAGATTTTCCCCGATTTCTTCAAGATTACCTACTTTTCCTGATGATTTTCTGATTTCCTGAAAGCCTTATCATAATTTCTTCTAATTTTCTCAAGATCTCCCGATTTCTTCAAGATTACTAATTAAAGATTTCTTCTAGTTTTTATAATGATTTGTTTAAGATCTAATAATTATTTTCACTGATTTCCTGAAGATTTCTCTTAATTTCTTGAGATTTTGATGAAAATATTTTCCAGATTTCTGCTGGTTTGTTCTAATTCTGTTAATAAAATCATAATTCCATATGATATTTTCAAGAGTCCACTGGACTTTCTGTATATATATAAATTTTACAGTGAAAATATTCTTAATGGAAAAATTTTCGATCATGCATTTATAAATTAGGACAGATCCAATCTGATATTTGGAAAAATCAAAAAATCGAAATACAACAGAATTAAAAAATCAGTAGATTTTTACCAGGCTTTTGCTGAGGTAGACTAGTCATCTATTGGAATCACTGCCGACCCGGAAACAGCATATGGAATTTTCTACAATAAGATGTTTGAATAATAACTAAATACCCTATTTGGTTTACAAGTGAAATAAGTTTTTGTCTGTTGGAAATAAACTTGATATTATTATTATTATTATTAATCTTATTATTATTAGAAATCTGGAAAAATTGCAAAGATTCAAAAATTGCAAAACACTGAAAAATTTGAAAAAGTTCAATAAATCTTAAAAATTTTTCAAAAATAAAAGAAAATAATCAAGAACTTGAAGAGTTTAATAATTTCAAAAAAATCTATGAGATCTAAAAAAATGTAACAAAATTTATAGACAAGTTACATATTTCATAATTCAAAGAATTTGAGTAATTTAAAGAATATAAGAAATCTAGAGAATCTAAAAAAATGTAAAATGTAGAATGTGAAGTAAATGAGAAAATCCAGAAAATCTAGAGAATGAAGGGAAGTATTGAAAGAATTTAAACCAGAAAAGTTTAAGAAATTGAAAAATTCAATAAATATAGAGAATTCTGAAAAACTTAAACAACCCAAGAAAATCTATTATAGAGGATTGAAGAAATTTAGAAAATCTTAAATGATTGAAAACTTAAAAAACTTGACAAATACAAAAATCATAGATTCAATAACTGGAGAATTTTTAAACAAAACTAAAAAATCTAGCAAATCTGAGAAATTATATAAAAATTTATATAAACCATAAAAATAAAAAAAAAATTGAAGGAGTATTGGAAAACTAGAAAAATGTAATAAAACCTTAAAAAATTAAGAGAATCTACAAAAATAAACAATTAAGAAAATCTAGGAAACTTAAAGGTTCCAAGAAATCTGGAAAAACTGGGCAAATCTGATAAATATCAATTAAATAAAGAATTTTAAAATTTTAGAATGTTTGAAGAAATCTAGAAGTTTAAAAAAAATCACAGAACTCAGAATCTAGAAAACTTTTTTATGAAATTTTAAAAATCCAAAGAATTTAGAATTGCACATCCAAAAAGAGAGAAAAGTTGGCATTTTTGAATACCTAATTCTCCAAAATAATAAAAAACTTTGTTTTCGGTTGTTAATTTAAAAAAACAAATAACTAGTCAAAAGCAATCTCTGTCTTCAAAAGAAACGAGTTTTTGTTGTTAGTTGCCCTCATCATCGTTTTCAGGGGGTTAATTAAGCATTTGAATTTGAACAATAAAAACAGAACTTTGTAGAAAGCTAAAAAAAACAGATTCAGATGAAAGCGACTTTATAATTTTGCTGTCTAATTTTATTAAAAGAAGAAGTGTTAAAACCATTTCTATATACTGAAGGAGTTACTGAAGTCGAATTCAATTTATTTAAAAAAAATTGAAATGTTATGAAATTTTAAAATGTCATGGGAATTTTGTAATCTGGATGACATACAATAGATTAATAAAAAAAATCTATATAGAACTGAAAGATTCAAATTGTTTTCAAAAATATTAATTGGTCAGCATTCCAAGTTCAACTGCAGCTTTTCTAAATTGTCGACTATTTTGATAAGAAATTAAAACAAAATTATAGACTGTAATCTTTTTATTATCAACGGAATTTGCAAAATTGATTAATAAGAAAATATAAAAAATACCAAACTCAAAAGTTATAAAGAAATTATCAATCGGATCTCGGAGAGTCTTCATCCTTATCATCAATATCTTTCTCATTTTTCCTTTCTTCAATATTCTCCTCCTTGTTTTTCACATGTTGATATTTTCGTAGTCTCTTGCCTCATCCACTTCCTCTCCTATAAATGTGACAAAATGAAAATATAAAAGATTATGACTATGATGACAAAAACTCAAGAAAAACGACAAAATCCTTGATGATTTATTTTTCTTTTATGCAAAGTGTTTATTGACAAAATTTTACACTGAAAATGCTCTTATAGCAACATTTTCAATCATGCATATAAAAATTAGGACAGATCCAATCTGATATTTGGAAAAATCAAAAAATCGAAATACAACATAATGAAAAATTTAGAAGATTTATGAAGAAATCTGGAAAAATTGCAAAGATTCAAAAAATCCAAAACACTGGAAAATTTTAAAAAATGTAACAGAATTTATAGACAATTTACATATTTCATAATTCAAAAAATTTCAGTAATTTAAAGAATATAAGAAATGTAGAGAATCTAAAAAAATGTAAAATGGAGAAAGTGAAGAAAATAAAAGAATCCAGAAAATTTAGAGAATGAAGGAAAGAATTGGAAGAATCTAAACCAAAAAAGTTCAAGAAAATTGAAAAATTCAATAAATATAGAGAATCTGTGCACTTTAAAAAAATTCAGAGATTCTGGAAAACTTAAACAACCCAAAAAAATCTAGAGATTATAGAGGATTTAAAAAATTTAGAAAATCTCAAATGACTGAAAACTAAAAAACTTGACAAATACAAAAATCATAGATTCAATAACTGGAAAATTCTTAAACAAAACTAAAAATCTAGCTAATCTGAGAAATTTAGAGAAATTATATAAAAATCTATATAACTCATAAAAATAAAAAAGAAATGAAAGAGTACTAGAAAACTAGAAAAATGTAAAAAAATCAAGAAAATCTTAATGAAAAATAAAGAATTCAGAATTGCACATCCAAAAAGAGAGAAAAGTTGGCATTTTTGAATACCTAATTCTCCAAAATAATAAAAAACTTTGTTTTCGGTTGTTAATTTAAAAAAAACAAATAACTAGTCAAAAGCAATCTCTGTCTTCAAAAGAAACGAGTTTTTGTTGTTAGTTGCCCTCATCATCTTTTTCAGGGGGTTAATTAAGCATTTGTCGATACAAACTTTTGCCTTAAAGTAGACTGAAATATCATTTTTCGAAATTTGAACAATAAAAACAGAACTTTGTAGAAAGCTAAAAAAAACAGATTCAGATAAAAGGGACTTTATAATTTTGCTGTCTAATTTTATTAAAAGAAGAAGTGTTAAAAACATTTCTATATACTGAAGGAGTTACTGAAGTCGAATTCAATTTATTTAAAAAAACATTGAAATGTTATGAAATTTTAAAATGTCATGGAAATTTTGTAATCTGAATAAAAAAATCTATATAGGACTGGAAGATTCAAATTGTTTTCAAAAATATTAATTGGTCAGCATTCCAAGTTCAACTGCAGCTTTTCTAAATTGTCGACTATTTTGATAAGAAATTAAAACAAAATTATAGACTGTAATCTTTTTATTATCAACGGAATTTGCAAAATTGATTAATAAGAAAATATAAAAAACACCAAACTCAAAAGTTATAAAGAAATTATCAATCGGAACTCGTAGATGAGTCTTCATCCTTATCATCAATATCTTTCTCATTTTTCCTTTGTTCAATATTCTCCTCCTTGTTTTTCACATTTTGATATTTTCGTTGTCTTCTGTATCGTCCTCTTCCTCTCCTATTATTGTCATTAAAACGTCTAGAATTTCCTTGATAAGGCAAATTATATTGCTGATAACATCCTACTCCTTGATAATACCCATAACCTTGAGGATAATATGGATACTGCCCATTAAATGGCCCAAAATACGGATTCTCATAATTAACAAGACCGTAATATGGCAATTGATTATGAGTATTATGAAATTTGCTTTGTTCAGAGAGATGTTTAAATTCAACTTGGACTTTTACTGTATCTTCTTTTTTATAATTTTTCTTTTGCGTCTGTTGCTCATGGCTCGAATTCAAAGAATTTGAATCACTTTGAACATTAGGAAACTGATGTAACTTCTCTGACTGTTTGTGCTCGAACTTTGTTTGATTCTGAGACGCAAAACTTTTCCGTTGAATTTCTCTTGAACGTTGTACGGCTTGGTTATAACTAGCTTTCTCACTGTACGACGACTGCTTTTGGCCCTATCAACAACAAAATTCAAATATAATTATAAATTCAGCATTTTGAAGTCTTACCATTTTTAGTAACTTCGGTAGACTGCTGTTGAAGCAACTAAGAAATCGCGCAAATCGCACGTCAGTCACGTGACACTTCTTGTAAACATTGACTGTTACAATAAGATCAAATTTCAGTATTCAGATTTCTCAGAAGAAAAAAATTCTATTCAAATAATTTAAATTTCCGGGGAAATCCCCACTTTCTATCTCAGTCGTGCATAATCGGCGCGAGTCGGCAGGCCAGATTGTAAATATTATTTCAGTTCCTCTAATCTCCGTTTAATCGCAAAATTTGTTTAGTTTTCTCGCAGTTGAGTTTTGAGTAATATCGTCTCAAGACATCAAGTAAGTGAATTTTGACTACTAGTACCATTTTTTGCAATTTTGCAAAATTATTGTAAATTTTCCCAAGTCAATTGATACCCAATTCTAATCTTATCTGTAGTTTAGCTTTTGACAATAATCTATCTATTTTTAGTGCAATAATGACTGAGGAAGACATCTTGTCAAAGTTGAAAGACTTAAAAATCGAGAAAAATCAAGACATTAATATTCTCCTTCTGGGTGAAACTGGCGTTGGAAAATCAACTTTCATCAACTCAGTGGCTAATTACTTCCATTTCCGAACTTTCAAAAAAGCTAAAAAAGCAGATCAACTTTTGATTCTAATCCCTACTCGATTTTCTGTAACTGATGAAGATCATCGTCAAGTACCAATTTCGGTTGGTACCACCGATAACAACGAGTATTTGGAAGTAGGAGCAGCTGCTACCCAAAATGTTAAAACTTACGTTTTTCCAATCGGTGGTAAGAATACTCGATTAAGATTCATTGATACACCAGGAATGGGAGATCCTCGAGGTATTGAACAAGACGAAATCAATTGTGAAAATATTTTATTATATTTATCACAATTGAACGAACTTCACGCAATTTGTTTTTTAATGAAACCAACAACTACAAGAATAACTGTTGCTTTTGAATATTGTGTTAAACAGATTCTGTCAAGATTAGAGAAATCAGCAAGTAGAAATATTGTTTTCATTTTTACTAACACAAGAGGATCGAATTATACACCTGGAGATACTTTTTCATGTTTGGAGAAAATTATTTCTGAGATTAAAGCCAAACCTCCACATGTTGAAATTCCTTTAAAAGATAATATTTTTTCGGTGGATAATGAAGCGTTTAGGATTTTGGCAGCTATGAAAAATGGAATGGAGTTTAGTGAAGACATTCAACAGAAGTTTATAGAAAGTTGGAATAAATCTGTAAAGGAGTGTTGGCGGTTAGTATATTGTTGATTTTTTATTTTGTTGTTGATTGTGGTTTTAGATTTATTTCTTATATTATTGGAGATGCATCAAGAGATGCGTTAACACCTCACCAGTTAGTCAACACTATTAGCATTAACAAAGCAAGAACAGTCGTTATACAATTGTCCCAACCTTTAGCTGACATCTCTCAACTTATTGACGATAATATAAGAATTTTGGAGCGCCACAAACTTAATTTAAAAATGGAAAATCAAAGTTTAGACAAATTGAAAAATAAACTTTACATACCGATTATCAATTTAGAAGTAATTCAACTTACTCAACCTGTTACAGTGTGCACCAGCACCAAGTGTGCAGAATTGATAAAAGTAAACAATGAAACACTTTGTATTTTTATCAATGATAATGTTTTAGGTGGAAGAAGTGCAAAAATGGCACTACCGTCAGAGATGCCACGATCCTTGTTATCTAACAAACGTCACTAAAGAAATCGTAGGAGATGTAAATCTACAATACTGCGCTGCTATGAATGGAAGAACTTGTCAAAAATGTACTTGCGATTTTTCAGTTCATATGCATGTCTACTATTTGACGAAAACTGTAAGTGATCGAGTTGAAGACACAGCTGTTAAAAACAGCATCACTAAAAAAGAAGAAGCTCTTCAAGAAAGTAAAAGATTGATTGATCAAATCGACCAAAGGAAAACAGAATTGGAGCAAGAGCGAAGTGTTATCCTGAAAAGCACAGCGCAATTTGCGCATTTTCTACAACATAATGCTATTTCTCCTTTCAATGATGCTTACAAGGCTTATATTGAATATTTAATATCGCGGTAAGAACTAAAATTAAATTTTTAGCAACATTATTTATTTTTTTGTTTTTCAGTGAGAATAGTCTAGGGACTCATGGCGATCGACAAGTCGTTCATAATTTGGAAGAATTATTGCGTCAGTATGATGAAATGAAAGCAGCTTTTGATCAAAGTTTGCTTTTGAATAAGAAACTTGGGCTTAATTATGTTATTCCATCAACTGTTACTCCGCAAAGTATAATGAAAACCATTGAAACTTTGTTTAGTTTGAAACATAATGGGAAGAAAATTAAAGAGATGTTGAAAAAACAGAAACATTCTAGAGATAAAGAATATGATAAAAACTGTGAATATATTCATCCACAATCCAGCAGTCAAAGTGAAAAGAAGAGTAAAAAAGGTGAAAAAACTAAAAGTGGTAAAAATATAGATGATGAAAGAAAAAAAAGTGACAATTGTAAGAAAGGTCAAAATAGAGAGACAGAGCATCGTAAAAATGATGCTTTTGGAAGTGGACAAAATCAAAGACAATGGCGGCAACCGCCACCGCCTTATCATGCTATTAACCACCAACAGAATCAACCAAAAATTAAAAACACAGAAAATGGGCAAAATATTGTTGTTAAAGTTGAATTGAAACAACAACCAAAAAGGCAGAATAATCAGAATCAGGATAGACCATTTGGAAACCAAAATCAATATAAGTATGGAGAGGCGCAAGGTGCTTATTATTATCCTCCACAGCCACCGCAAGGACAATATCCTCCTTCACCGCAGGGATATTATCCTCCGCCGCCGCCAGTCCAATATCTTTCACCACCGCAAGGACAATATCCTCCTCCTCTTATGCCACCACCACCTGGTGGATACTATTATCCTCCGCAGGGATATGGATACGGCGCACCACCACACGGTCATTTCCAAGGTCCACCTCCGCAAGGATATAATTCACAAAAATCTTCCGGTAATCAAAATAAAGGCAAAAGTGGCCGCGGACGTAGCAAATGCAAGTCTAGATATGCCAAAGATAAGAAAAGTGGAAACGGAAAGAATGAACGTTCTTCTGATTCTGATTCTTCCAATTAAATTTTTCAGATTGTTTACTATTATTATGTTTTATTTTCTTAACACTATTGTTTAATTTTTTTAGCAGTTTCTTTAAATTCCAAATAAACTGTTTGAGTTTCTTCGTGTTTGACTAATGGAAATCATTATTTCAAACACATTTAATACCATAAGAACTTTATTAATAAAACTGAATTAAATTGCAACTTCAACCAACAAACCGCTCTTTCTGGGCTTGAATTTAATTTTTAATTTTGCACTTAGTATTTTTAAGGTGTCGTAATGTTGGTTGCATATCTTAAACATTATTTGGAAAATTTCACAATAAATGAAAAAAGTTGGGATCTCCTCCACAGCTTAATGTATTTGTGGTTGCATACCTTATAATGCCATATAATTGATATAACATAACAGAAATAAAATAAAAAATCTAATCTTTTTTCTAACTCGTTGTGTTTTTTATTCATTACTCTTAATAAAATAAAAGTTAGAAAATCAACTCATCTTCTGCTGCTTTTCCAAACTTTATTTACCACTCCAAACGCAGCATAATTCAAAATTTAAATTAAATTAATATTTAGTAGCTCCAAAAATAATAGGAACCCCGCTGTGAAGAATAATTTATTAATTTAGTAATAAAATCCTCTCTAATTTTTTCAGATACTTGTCACCAGTTGTAAACCCAAAGAAAGCATTTCATTAGCGTCATGTTTTTATTTACGAATGGTTATAGAATATTGATTCCTTCCACTCAAAAAAAAAAAACTCCCAACCTTCTTTTCGAATGTCTCATTCATCGAGTCACGAATTTGGAATGCATTCCAAAAAAACTTCAAACAAAACAACAGATATCTAATAGTCAACGTCAGCATCCTAATGAAATTAATTAATTAATATTATAAGTCTCATTTGATTTCTGAAAAGGAAAGAATGCATCGTATACTCAACATTTTATGATAAATTACTCTGTTATTTCTGTTTAAGCCATATGGAGTAGCGGTGTATTTACTGAGCGCTTCTATCTCTTCGGCTGATTTCACAGCAAGAGGTCCGGCCAAACCAAACAGACCACTTTATTTCTTTTTTGGTGTTCTTTGTTTATAGCCTCGCTTAGCAATGATGAGAACGAGTCTCACTGATTCTTTTCTTAATCACTACAATAAAAATCAGTTTTTAATGCTTTTGATTTTGATGAAAATTTGATTGTAATTAATGGAAAAAATGATAAGATGAGAGTAATTATAAACTGACTATAAGAGGAATGGATTGCATTATTACAAAAAAAAAAATCTTTGCAGCATACCAATATACAAGGTATTTTATCTCTGTCTTCAGTCTTGAATATGATGGAGAAGTATGAGCAAAAGGGGCTGGACACTTGATGGTTTAATTAGTCCCAGTGACTTGCCTGAATTGTACCACCTAGACAGAAATGTGCCCGGAGGCGATGTTGATCACTCAACAAAAGGAAGATTCTATTGTATTGTTAGTTTGCAAGTGCGGAAGATAAATATACAGTGTATTATTGTACAACAAACAAAGGAATTTTCACACTGATGGAAAGTGGATAAAAAACACTAAGTCTCAATGAAATGTTATGGCATTAGTATTAAATTTTATAGCAATTGACACTTTTTTAATCAAAACTCATAATTTTTGAGCTGAAATTTGGGTTAAATTATACCTCTAGTCGTTTTTATTTATTTTAGTATTTTTAGTTTGCTCTATCTTAAGTCATTTAGTCACAACCTTAAAAACTCATAGCGTCGTTATTTCTAAAAGTAAGCAATTGATATTTACCATAAGGATTTTTTCAAAAAAATAATAATAATCAAAATCGACCTTACAAAACTCTCTCAAATCGGCCAACATTATAATTTATTAAGAGTTTTTTGATATAGAGAACTTGAGAATAAGCATAAGGAATCGAAAGAAGAATAAAATGTTTCCAAAATTTTTGGCAAAATTTTAACACCTTTGGTGAAAATGATTTTTGTCTTTTTTGGATCGTAGCTCCGTTATTTCTGCGATTATTGAGCTAAAATTTGGGTTAGATTAAACTTCTAGATGTATTTAATTTTTGTAGTATTTTTAGTTTGACCTACCGTAAGCCATTTGGTCACAATCGGCCAACAAATCCAACTCTGAAACCAAAAATTCGAAAACAGCGAACCTGAACTTTAAAAATTCATAGCGTCGTTATTTCTAAAAGTAAGCAATTGATAATTATCATGAAGATAGAGTTTTGAAAAATCTACAAAACCAGCAAAGTCTCAAAGCTCGGTCTCAACTGTGATACTGACAGAAATTTTTTTCAAAATAAAATAATAATAATCAAAATCGGTCTTACAAAAATCCCTCAAATCGGCCACCAATGTAATTCATTTTAAGTTTTCTGATATAGAGAACTTGAGAATAAGCATAAGGAACTGAAGAAAAAATAAAATGTTTCCAAAATTTTTGTCAAAATTTTAACACTTTTGGTGAAAATGATTTTTGTCTTTTATTGATCGTAGCTCCGTTATTTCTGCGATTATTGAGCTAAAATTTGGGTTAGATTATACTTCTAGATGTATTTAATTTTTTTAGTATTTCTAGTTTGACCTACCGTAAGCCATTTGGTCACAATCGGCCAACAAATCCAACTCTGAAACCAAAAATTCGAAAACAGCGAACCTGAACTTTAAAAATTCATAGCGTCGTTATTTCTAAAAGTAAGCAATTTGTAATTATCATGAAGATAGAGTTTTGAAAAATCTACAAAACCAGCAAAGCCTCAAAGCTCGGTCTCAACTGTGATACTGACAGAAATTTTTTTTAAATAAAATAATAATAATCAAAATCGGTCTTACAAAAATCCCTCAAATCGGCCACCAATGTAATTTATTATGAGTTTTCTGATATAGAGAACTTGAGAATAAGCATAAGGAACTGAAGAAAAAATAAAATGTTTCCAAAATTTTTGTCAAAATTTTAACACTTTTGGTGAAAATGATTTTTGTCTTTTATTGATCGTAGCTCCGTTATTTCTGCGATTATTGAGCTAAAATTTGGGTTAGATTATACTTCTAGATGTATTTAATTTTTTTAGTATTTCTAGTTTGACCTACCGTAAGCCATTTGGTCACAATCGGCCAACAAATCCAACTCTGAAACCAAAAATTCGAAAACAGCGAACCTGAACTTTAAAAATTCATAGCGTCGTTATTTCTAAAAGTAAGCAATTTGTAATTATCATGAAGATAGAGTTTTGAAAAATCTACAAAACCAGCAAAGCCTCAAAGCTCGGTCTCAACTGTGATACTGACAGAAATTTTTTTTAAATAAAATAATAATAATCAAAATCGGTCTTACAAAAATCCCTCAAATCGGCCACCAATGTAATTTATTATGAGTTTTCTGATATAGAGAACTTGAGAATAAGCATAAGGAACTGAAGAAAAAATAAAATGTTTCCAAAATTTTTGTCAAAATTTTAACACTTTTGGTGAAAATGATTTCTGTCTTTTATTGATCGTAGCTCCGTTATTTCTGCGATTATTGAGCTAAAATTTGGGTTAAATTATACTTATAGCTGTTTTTAATTTTTTTAACATTTTTAGTTTGGCCTACCTTAAGCCATTGGTTCACAATCGGCCACCAAATCCAAAACTAAAACTAAAAATTTTAGAATAGTCAACCTGAACGTTAAAAATTCATAGCTTCGTTATTCCTAAAAGTAAGCAACTGAAATTTAGAATGAAGATAGAGCTTTGAAAAGTATACAAAATCAGCAAAGGCTCAAATTTTACATGGAAGCAGTAATATTAGCAGAATTTTTTTTTCAAAAAAGTAATAATCAAAATCGAATTTCTAAAAATCCCCAAATCGGCCACCATTATACTTCATTGTGATTTTTTTTTCTATGGAGAAACCAAAAGTAAACATAAAGAACCAAAATAAGAAAAAAAAATCGAAAGTTTTTGATAAAATTTTGATCAGAACGATGTTCGACTTTTTCATCATAACTCCGTTATTTCTGCCAATATCGAGCTGAAATTTACACTAGATTATACCACTCGATGTCTTTCATATTTTTAATATTTTCAGTTACCGCCAAACCCAACATTAGAACAAAAGATTCGAAATTAGCAAACCTGAAATTGAAAATTCACAGCGCCTTTTTTTCTAAAGATAAACAAATGATATTCGGCATTCAGATAGAGTTTTAAAAAGTCCACAAAATAAAAAAATAAATAAATAAACTTTCATGGTCATAACTAGCTCACAATCGCCTATAACTGGACATGCTGTATATGGTATATTGAATAAACAATAAAAAATGGAATAAATAATAATAAAACCACATTTATCAACAATAATAAACAATTATTTGTTATTTATAGCAATTTAATAAATATTACCTTGCTTTGAACACATTTTTTAAATAATTAATCTCAAAAATGCCATTCTTGTGTAACTGCAAATAAAATTTTAATTAACAACAATAAATAAAAACAAAAATTAATTTAAAACTTCTTAATTTAGTTTTAGTAAATAAAAACATTTCCATTGTGGACTGACCTACGGAAATTGTTATCAACAACCGGAAAACCCATACAAATGTGCATTCCTCTTTATGTATTTAAATAGATATTTGATATTTATTTACTTATCATTAGTGTAAATATTATCTATATAAATTTGAATAAAAACCGCGCATATTTAGCTCAGTTCATGTCTTAAATTCTCATTTGAAAAAAAACCTTTCTCTGCGTGATTCCAGCGCATCGTGCCGATAAAGACAATCTGTATTTAGCCTTCAGTCAAGAAAGAGAAAGCATCAAGTCGAAAGCTCACACGCGAACAAAATAAATTTCAGTTTTCAGTTCTTGAGCAGCTGTGTTGGATAGTTGTTCGTTCCGTTTCGAAAAAACGTCGCGCGTATTGCAGTCAACGCGAATTATTACAATTTATTCGAATGTATTTTTTTTTTTTCAATATGTAAAGCATTTATTATTTGTAATTACATAAATAATTAGTTGTTTGATTAGTCTGGCGCCACGGTATGCCTTCTTAAACACTCGTTTGTTTGAAAAGTTTTAAAATAAACAGACGGAAAACGAGGGTCGGAAAGACTATAAACAGTGTTAAAATAAAATTATGTTCGATCGAAATTTAATAACTAATCAAACATTATTAGTGTGGATTCTTAGTTCAATGTCTTCGTTTGCATATTCGATGGAAAGTGAAGAACCAATTAGTGGGAATAAAATACAACAATCATGGGTTCGGTTTTCATCAGGTAATTTATCAATTTTTTTCTTCTTCTACTTCATTATTGTTTATATATTGATTGGTTCGATGAACCGACACCAATTGCTTATTCTCTTCAAACAATTACTCTTGATGCAAAATCTAACGGAGCTTTGTTCAACTTTGTTTTGACAATTTAAGATAAAAATACTTTCGGGAATGAGGAAGCATTATCCATTATTAAAACGGTTTATTATAACTGAACTTTCGCACTTTATTCATGCAATTATTTAGCGGGACAATCAGATTCAATGATTGGCAGTTGCGGCACTTTTGATATGGATTTATTCAAAAGATTGAATGGAAATTACACAACTAAATGAATCAATTTTAGGAAAATATTAACTCACATAGTGACAAATTTTTGTAATTTTAGAAAGTGGACTTGGAATTATTTCGAGTGGATTCTTGACGAGGCAACATTCTTTAACCATGCCAATTAATTAAAAGATTGATTTTATTTATGCTAACAGTCTAATCTAGCAAGGTCTTACTCAAACCGAGACATTCCACATTGCTGCATTTATTTATTTTCGGCGTTTAAGTTGAGTTTTTTTAACTTGAAAAAATCGAGAGTAGATGGCGACAGATTTTATCCAGACTTCTAGAGTGATTATTGAAATTTAACAGAGCTTAAATGAAATTAAAATTTACTTGTTGTCTAGTCGAAAATTTCATCAACTCAGAATAATCCGAGTACAATATTTTAAACACTTTATTATGTTTATTAAATTCTGCAGATCTCAGATTTTCTGTTTAAAAAATAACGTCTTGGCATGAGTTCAAATTTTGCTTCGAAAATCTTTAAAAAAAAATCAGTTTTACTGAATTTATTGGAATGACCTTTGTTCTGTAATTGTAAGCGCATTATCGCGAACTAAAACTTAACAAAACTCCGAATGTGTGAATATTTGATACAATATTGTCATTTTATTTTTATTTATTTTTTATTGTTATCGTATTATATTACGATAGGTTTTTTATTAAAGTATGCTTCTCGACTTTCTATATTCTTTTTACAGTTTTAGATTCGCCTGTTTTGATGGAAATCGGCCGCTAAACGCAAACCTGAACCCAAAAATTCAAAACTGTAGAGTCTGACTTTTGATTTTTGTAGCGTCGTAATTTCGAAAGCTAACCAAATGAGATTTGGCACATTAATAGAGCCTTAAAAAAGCTACAAAATGAGATTAAGGTTATTTCTCTATCTCAACTAGAAGCTAAGATAATAGCTCAGATTTCGGAAACAACTGAAATTTAGCAACATGCGAAATTTCGTTTGGAATTTCAAATCATCGTTATTTTGAAAGACTGCAAATGAAATTTGGTATTGTGTTAAAGAATCAAGAAATCACGAAAATGAACTGAGAACTATTGCTCAACTTTAGTCAAGAACTAAGATAATGGATAAAAAGTTTCAAAAAAATTAAAAGCAGCAAAATTAAAATTTTTAAGTATTTGAAAAACCATCAAACAGGCTAAAGCTTAGTTTATTTCATCTTTTGTTATAGAAAAATAAGAAATAAACAAATTTGCTAAAATTTAGACGAACATTTCTGCAAAACTATTTATCAAAAAATCAAAAATTCTCTACTTTGAGTCTGGGCGATTTTCGACATTTTCGAATGTTTTCTAAAATATAAACATAAATTTATTTCACCCGAAGTTTTTTATTACTTTTAGTTTTCCTTAGTGATAGTCATCTGCCTGAAATCGACCGCCGAATGCAATTTCGAAACCAAAAATTCAAAACTTGAGAGTCTGACTTTTGATTTTTGTAGCGTCGTAATTTCGAAAGCTAACCAAATGAGATTTGGCACATTAATAGAGCCTTAAAAAAGCTTCAAAATGAGATTAAGGTTATTTCTCTATCTCAACTAGAAGCTAAGATAATAACTCAGATTTCGGAAACAACTGAAATTTAGCAACATGCGAAATTTCGTTTGGAATTTCAAATCATCGTTATTTTGAAAGACTGCAAATGAAATTTGGCATTGTGTTAAAGAATCAAGAAATCTCGAAAATGAACTGAGAACTATGGCTCAACTTTAGTCAAGAACTGAGATTATGGATAAAAAGTTTCAAAAAAATTAAAAGCAGCAAAATTAAAATTTTTAAGTATTTGAAAAACCATCAAACAGGCTAAAGCTTAGTTTATTTCAACTTTTGTTATAGAAAAATAAGAAATAAACAAATTTGCTAAAATTTAGACGAACATTTCTGCAAAACTATTTATCAAAAAATCAAAAATTCTCTACTTTGAGTCTGGGCGATTTTCGACATTTTCGAATGTTTTCTAAAATATAAACATAAATTTTACATAAATTTATTTCACCCGAAGTTTTTTATTACTTTTAGTTTTCCTTAGTGATAGTCATCTGCCTGAAATCGACCGCCGAATGCAATTTCGAACCCAAAAATTCAAAACTGTAGAGTCTGCTTTTGATTTTTGTAGCGTCGTAATTTCGAAAGCTAACCAAATGAGATTTGCCACATTAATAGAGCCTTAAAAAAGCTGAAATAACAGTTCATTTTTTTCAAAAAAGTAAAAATCTGAAAATCCTAAATTTTCGAATATTCAAAAAACCATCAAATTGGACGTAAACCCACATAATTTGCACTTTTTTTAAATGAAAATTGAATAAAATATATCAAAATCCAAGAAAAAAAATGTTCTAAGATTTTTTTGTCAAAACTGTAGTACTTTTGGTTAGAACGATATTCAACATTTTTGATTATAGCTCTTTCATTTTTTGTAATATTGCTCGTCTTTTATTTTTTAGTTATTTTTATTATATCACGTTTGAGCTATTCAGCTGGAATTGGCCTCCAAGCCTAACTTTGAAACCGAAAATCGAAAAATCATGAGACTGACATTTAAAAACGCGTAGTGCCGTTATTTGTTGAACTAGGAAGATGAAATTTGGCTTGTTGATAGAGCTTAAAAAAATCTACAAAATTAATATAAGTCATTGCTCTGTCTCAATCGATAACTTTTTTCGAAATTTCGAAATCGATGGAATTTTAAGTAGAAATGCAGTTGATTGGCAAGCATCCATTTAGCATCAGCGATTGTTTACATTTTATTATTCCATAAAAATCTTCATTGCATCAAAATTTCAAACAAGCAATAAAATTCTCTTAGTTATTTGAAAATAGATAGAAGCGACAGTTAAAGAAGTACTTACAATGTAATAACCACTTATAACTCGCAATTATAATTTTTTCCTCAAACTTTTTATTGATCATTAACTACTATTATTTTCCAGTAGTTAAAAAAGGAATGTAAATTTATATTTAATTGTAATTATGTTCCAATTTTGCTTTAACAAGAATGACTAAACATTATTATTTCAAGTAGCAATCTGTCGCCAGACAAAAATATTTAGGCGCCGTTGTTGTTTTCATTGTCTTCGATGCGTCATATTCTACATCTTTCAAATAATAATTAGTTGAAATCGAATATTAAAAAATATTTCCTAAGTCATTCCAGTAATCTTTTTATGAGTTGTTTTTATTTAAACTCGTCGGAGTTAAGTGGCGTAAAATAAGCATTAGTCTGTATAAACAGTCAATGCAATCACTTTATTGCATTTTAATATGTCAGTGTTAATTCACAACAATACTTAAGATAAAATTAATCATCAACTCATGGTCAAAATTTACGATTTTTGGATAATTTTCAACATTTATGCTCTTTTCGTACCATAAATGGCTATAGAGAAACGACGTAAAACCACTTTAAGGTCAAAATAAAATAACAAATTTCATAATTAATAAATAACATTATTGTTAGAATAAACACATCCGTCAGGTTGAATTTTTTTAAGTAGCTTTATTGTATATGCTTGAGGCGTTTAAACATCGATGTTAATTATTCCTGTTGCGGTTTGAAAAAAGTTTATTTTTAAATGACTTGGACAAAAAGTAGAAGCTGAGAGTTCATATAGAAATTAACATGTTCGTGTTACATTACACGCCATTAGGATGTGTTTATTTAACAAGAAAGACCCGAGCTGTTGATGAAATTTTTAAATTAAACATAGTTGGTTAATAGAAGAGTTGATTTACCAGAATTAGTTAGTATGGTTAGCTAATGGGTTAGTTTTTTTGTGATTTACTCCAGAATTATCATCCCTAAAAACCGAGAGATTGATGATTTTCAGCTAAAATTTTAAGTGCTTTCGGGTCACAATTTGAACAGCTGCAACATTGTTAGTAAAGTGGAATTACCAGAGATTCATACTCTGTCTTAGCTCGTTCTGAAGGTCTACTTATATTTGTGTTTTTACAACTATGAAAATCGACAAACATATTCAAAAAAATTCTGCAAATGAAAAGCTCAAGGAATAAAATTTCAATAAACTTATCTAAAATCCACAAACCATTTGGGTGCTATTTACTTTCTTGCTTGTTTAAATATATAATGCCGAAAATTAAACATAATTATATTTTAAGCTTCTATCCGGCCGATTCCAAAAGTGTCCAATTCCCGAAAACCCATTTTAAAAATATTCAGTTATTAAAATACTTTAAGTCAAGTGTAGTAAAGTTGTCGAGGACATGATCCATTTACAGAATTAGCTTGTATAATTTAGTCTGAAGATGAAAGCTCCCGCAAAAAGGGTATTTAAATCAAGTCAAAGTAGATAAATCCACTTAAATAAAGTGCGTTTTGTGTTTCCCGTCATCCACTTTGCGATAAACAAAAATTCTTCAATAAAATCCAAGAATCCAGACCTAATTATAAATGGAGTAACTTCACCGGATACACTTAGATAAAGTCACCGGCACCACTTAGACGTACTTTGTGGTAGACGATTCATTTTTGACTCTGGCGCCACTTGTTCCCTCTCATTTTAACATTCAAGGAAGTTGCAAGTGTGTAAATGAACCGACATGCTATTTTATGGTCGGTTGAACGCTTTTCCATCTACTTTTCGGAATCAAAGTTTTATCATTTTTTTACATGCAAATTGGATACATTTATATGCAATCACGTTCTTTGATTATTGATGAATTTACATTAGCTGTGATTCATCTGATGTTTTAAACATTTATCGAATGTGAAAATATTTTCAATTATTTTAGTCACAGGAAGTGAAGGGAAAACGGGTGACTGTAGAGTTTTTTTATTTAATATTAAAACGAATTAATGAGATTTTGATAATTTACTCTAGCCCCCCCATTGAGACACGACCATCATGGGTAATTTTCATGAAGCTATGACCATTAATCTTACTATGTCTAATGATCATAATTATTTATTTTTGGCTTCAACATCTTCAATTCTCTTTTGCAATTATTCAATTTTTTTTTCAAATATGCGATAAAGTTGATTTATTCTTAAGACAATGTTAATTAATTGTTGTTATTTACTAGTGATATTGATACCCTATGACATTACAATCCTTTGTTCGTCTCAAGTGTCATAATTATGTTGTGACTATAATTTTTGTAAAAAATCTTTAGGAAACTAACTTGTTAATGTGACACCAAGAATCCGGTCAATCTTGTTCCAATGCTAAAATTTAAAAGACTGTAGTCTTGAACTCAATTAGATGTGATTTCTCAACTAGTGATTTTCTGGTTGAGAAAAAAATTCTTTGATTGCACCGTAGCATGCATTCCAATCATTAATTAAAATTTGTTCTTTCAATCAATAAATTGGTATTTGTATTCAATCAACGTTTTTCTTAATTATAATAATTGTCTCATTAAAGCGTTTTTCGGAGCACAGCAATTAATTTTGATTTTCTTATAATAAACCAAAAAAAAAAATCTCAAAGTCACACTCATAAATTATTTGTCTTTATGTCATTATCTACGGTTGTGAGTTCTTTTAAAAAGCTTCCATTATTTGAGTTACCTGTCTAAGTGCTTTACCTTGTCGAAGATAACTGTGGTTTTTGCTTATCTTTAGGTCTCTTGGGTACTCCATCGATGCATACCTTCGATCTGGTTCGTTGTCTGCAGCAGTTGACTTTTTTTGTCTTTTTCTAAATTAGCTTTTACATACTCGAAATAACAAGAGAATTCTCGAAATAAATTGCGAGGTTAATTACTTTTACAATCGATGTTCCCATAGGAAGGGGGCAATAAATCTGGAAGAAAAAAAAGGCAATTCCAAGAATTTTGGGTGAAAGACTGCATGCAAATTTTTTCAGATGACAATTTAGCCTTCTATACAAATTCCAAGAAGTGGTTTTCGAATTCAAAGACAAAATTTTCATATGTTTTTTCTGTTATCTTTTTTTTTTTTTAGTATTTTGAGCAAAGTTTGGAGACGTCCAGCTCCAGTCTTGTTATTTATCAAACTATCAAAGTCAAATTTTTCAACGTGATTAGCTCTTTTAGATGAGTAAGTCAGATGTGAGCCTAAGCCCATAATGGTATAATTTTTTGGTCAAAATTTGACGAAATACCCATAAAATGTTGTTGAAATTATTCATCAGCTTGAAAGTGACTTATTTTTGTCATTGAACATTTGTTAATTAATATTTAAGAAAAAATCCAAATGATTCATTTGACTGAAAAATTAAAAAAAAAATCTCATTTATAACTAACAATGAATAGTTTTGAGCTCTTAGTGTTTAAGACTTTTATGATTTTTTGCACATTGGTAGAAGATATTATAAGTAAAAAGTGTCCCAAATTTGGAAAAAATTGGTTCAAGTTTGAAAAAAATATGAATTTTTGTTTTTGGATATTCAAAAATTAATACTTTCCAAAAGTAACGTCATTTTTTTAAATTTTCATCGAGTAAAAAACATATTTTTTTACTCTGGAGATGAATCAAAATTTAAATTCCGATAAAATGGGCTAGAAAAATATTTTTTTAAGCTGGAGAAATCGAATTTTCCGGTTTTCATGACGTGAATTCAAAGTCGAAAAATCAGGAAAATGTGAGAATTTTTGAAACTTGAAATAATTTCAAAATCATCAAATTTTCAATTATTCACTTTTGCAGTCGCTTTAAATTCTGGTTATAACTACCTGGATTTTTCAGTAATTTATATTTCTTCCAATTCTCAAAACCCAACGCCACTAACAATCTCAATTATGAATATTTTTCATCATCCGTCCAAATGCCCAGTGAAAACTTTGTAGAAGTCCAGCGTTGTTATTTTTCAAACTGACAAAGTCAAATTTGCTGAATCTTATAACTGATTAACTCTTTCAAATGGTACAGCCAGATTTGAATTAGCGCCAAAGCCCATAATGGTATATTTTTTGGCAAGATGTGACGAAATACCCAAATTTTCCTAACAAAATTTTGTAGAAATTATTCATCTTGAAAGCGTCTTATTCTTGTTTATGGATATTTGTAAATAATATTTTTCAAAAGTAACACAACTTTCTATCTTTTTAATCTTCATCGATCGAAAAAACAGATATTTATTTACTCTGAAGATAAATCGAAATCATTTATTAAAATTAACATTGTTTCGGTAATTCTGATAAAAGCATAAGCCGAAAAATGGAATTTTATGGTGGATTCAAAGTTGAAAAATCTTAATCAGACACTCAAGAATTTGAGGATTTTTGAAACCTATCAGCCTAAAGCATACCAAAATTTCGAACTCATATTCCCAATTATTCATTTTCCAGTCGTTTTAGATTCTTCTCTCTCTATAATTGCATTTCCTGAATTCATTCCCGAAATTTTTCACCGACTAGTAATTTATATTTCTTTCAATTCTCAAAACCCAACGCCACTAGCAATCTCAATTATTAATATTTTTCATCATCCGTCCAAATTCCCACCGAAAAAGGAGCAATTTTATTTAACTCACTGTAAAAAAAATCATCTAAAATTACACAACGAATGCACAATAACAATCTAAACGAAAGATACCGGATTATTATTAACTAATTATAATTTCGTTTAATTATGTTTAACGAGTAACCTAAGGGAGACCGGTCCAAACATGCTTTTACGTTCAGGTAAATAATAGCATAGTCAAGATGTTGTACCTTTGTTCAGGTATGCCTGGATGCGAAATTATAGGGGAGCCACCCCCCGTCTCTCTCTCTTAGTTAAAGTAAACACAGAGACCGGCTAAGAAAAAAGAACTTGTCTCGAAATCGAAATTCCTCAAACAATGATCGATTATTGTTAATGAATAGGCAGTGACGCAGCTCATTTGTTAACAACCAAAAGAAATTAACTAATTCTTGCCTCTAAAACTAAAAACGATACGGAGTTTGAATTATTCATTGCCAAATTAAGGAAAAACTTTTTGCAATGTCTAATCGAGTCCACCCCATTTGTACCATCAGCTCCGGCGCCAAACACCCATTACAAACAATCAAGTCTGCTATACTTGCACGCAATCGACGTATAGTTATAATTTAATAAATTGCCTTTTTCCTGTACTCGAAATTTGAAATTTTTTAAATTTTTTCGTTTCAGATTATGTGCGTTGCTTCTGCAATCTTCCGCAATGCGTGAGCACTGGATATATGTGCAAATCCATCGGTGGCGGTTGTTTTTCTAATTTTCTG
The DNA here is from genome assembly GCA_030157265.1 of Latheticus oryzae. Taxonomy (NCBI): domain Eukaryota; kingdom Metazoa; phylum Arthropoda; class Insecta; order Coleoptera; family Tenebrionidae; genus Latheticus; species Latheticus oryzae. Next base: position 16,085,163 of record CM058050.1, read on the forward strand.
GACCAGGTCGGGCATCATTCCAAGGATTATCTCGGTCGACATGGTTGTGTGGAACTTCTCAATGATAAGTAAGTAATTTTGGGCGGTGGAATTATGCAAGAAATATCTCTTTTAACAAATCGATGTCCCAGTTTACGACAGGTTTTCTACACCTGTATATACCAAGCAAAAACACTGAAGAGAATGCCAGACAGTTAACACACCTCTACTCTCTTCAGATATAATCAAAGTTGATTTAAAGCTTCGACAAAAAGTGCGATCGAAAAAAATATTACTTCGTTCTTTTTATAATTAAGTTATAAAATATCAAATTTTAGTTTTAGTCGTCTAAAATGCACATCACGTGTTTTAATTATTTAATTATTCCGACTTTTTGTCAGTCTATCTTGAAAGTCGGCTGACTTCTGAAGATTGCCTGTTGTTAGTTGACCTTATATCTAAATATAACCGTACTTTGCCTTCGATAGAGCAATTTCCTCCAGGAATTTATTCACTGCATCGCACACAAAAAATATTTTTTACAATTTATTATGTCATTAATGCATACTTGTTTCACTTCCTCTTTGCAAAAAAGAAGTTACATTTTGTATATTTCTCTAATTATAAACATCAGACTTACTATAAACTTGTTTTGTAACGGTATTAAGGTATTTCCTGAGTCATTCTTTTAAATAAATTCATAGTTTTTACATACAACCAACTACAGTAATACATATTTAAAACTTTGACGTTAATTTTTTTCTAGAGAAAATCGCGGCCTTTGCGAGAACCAACACCTGAAGAAAAAATCGCTAATGTTTTGTTGTTATCACGACATGTGCAACCATGTAGACAGCCCTCAGACTAAAGATTTAATCAACAAAACTCTTCTTGGGGAATCCCCGGACTTCAATCAGCAGCAGCAACTAATCGACTATACCAACTCCCAAGTGTGGTTTAGAGCCGCCACAATTGCAGTTCCTGTATGTGGCGCTGTCATTCTTTTTGTTTTAATAGCCTTAGCAATAAAGATTCTTCGAAGTGAAAATCAAAATTCCACTAGAGATAAGTTAGGGTAATTTTTAATGTAATGTTGTTTTTCCAAAGTTTTAATTTTTTTTATTTTAGAGTGCAACAAGGCTGTGAGAATATTTCAAGAAACCACCAACAAAAGTGTGTTTATCATCATAATCCCGATTTGCAAAAAGTGCAAGTTCCTTTACTCATCCAAAATGAGATTAACACTCATCATAGTGGCAATAAAAATGAAACTAATGCAAAGTTGGATTTAATGCAAAACGAACATCTTGTGGTTTTAGATATCGAAAAAATGAGTCGTAAATGTTCGAATCCTAACGTAGATTTTGTAAATGAGAAATTGTTTATTAGTTCGATTAATCATTGAAACTGGCGACAACACCAAAGTGCTTATTTTTTGGATAAATCGGCTGTGAGAAATTTTATTTCACGACTGACTCAGCCATTGAAATTTTTTAAATGCATTTCAGTCAATATCGACTGCTCAAAATGTAAATATTTTGTATACTGTATTATATTAGATAAGATTGCTTATTTATTGTATGATTTTAATATCGCTATAAATAAATGTATAAATTTGAAATAAATAATTTATTGATGAAGTTCAAGACATGGATTTAGTAAAAAAACTCATAAGACTAATCAAAAGATCAATCATCAACGGATAAAATTACTAACAAAGAACTTCATAGCTTAAGTTAACACTGGTTAAAAATATACATTTAAATTGAGAATCGAAACTGATGATTTGCTAGAAATATAGTTGAATACAACAAATAAAAAAAATATTCTGAGGGGGTGCGTTTGTAGATTTGAGGTTTAAATAAGATTTAATTCAACTGGTTTTAGAGGAAACTATATTTATAGCAAACTATGACTTCTAAACATATAACCTATGTATCACAATCATCTGTAACTGTATATATGTTACATCAATACAATAACAGTTTATGGTCTACATTAAGAGCTTTAAGAATAAAGTTGCTAAAAGAATTTTGAAGTCTTGTAAATGTTACATACTAATGTATGTTTCTTATTATTCGGAAACAAAAAATAACAGGTGTCCCATTGTAACGGAAACGTCTAGTGAAAACGTCCCACCTGTATCGACAAACCTTTCAAATGAATAAAAATGTAATATAAATATTACAAATTTCAGTCAACAATAAAAACCCTATTTTAAAAATCTATAATAAGGCATTGGATTTGGGATCAAGCTTGATTCAATCAAACTCCTGTCCAAACTGTGAATAATTTAAATTAAAGAACTATTATTACAATTAACTCTTTCCATAATCGAATTAACATAAGCTTCATGTATCTGTCTTGTAAAATTCGAATTAGTTTTCAATAAATGAATAAGCGCTTGCGCTAATTGTTTCTCTGTTAATAAATCTATATTATCTAATTTAGTTTCCGACTTATTTAATTTTTCAGATGCTGTAAACATCATCGGTGTCATTAATTGTGGTTTTTGTGCATTATCTAAAAATTGCGCAAATGGAGAAGTACGATCTGTTGATTCTTCAGCTGCTTGTAATTGTGAAGGTCCTTGTAAGAGAAAAGCTAAAGGGGAAGAACCTTGATACGGTTGATTTGATGGGGATACTCCCATAAAACTCATACGATTTTCAGAGTCTTTGGGGTTGCTTGTACTGGGGAATGAAATTGGAACACTGCGTCTATCTGCGTTCAATTTATGACGCAAAGGAACCTAGAAATGGATGATTTACATTACTAGTAGCTGTATAAATGACAAGTTTATAGTTTATTGGATGTTTTACGAAAGCAAGGTGTGCTGCATAATAACAATAAAATATAAATTATTGTAACAATGTTATAAATGTCATGTAATTAGTATCAATCTAGTGTAATAAATAGTATTGTTCAATTGTATTAATTATTGTTTTCTTACCTGTTCTTGTGGGGTTATAGACCGTTGTTGTTTTTCAATATGTTCGACAGTGTGAGCCGGATTTGACATTAACCTTTGCAGGACATTTTCTCCGTCTCCTCCAGACACCATCGGGATGGGTTTTTGCGTCGATTTGGTGCTGGCTTTAGCAAAAAAGTCCATAACACTTTTCGACGTGCAATCTCTTGGAGTGGAAAACGCAGGCGGTACAGATTCTTGTTTAGTCGGTGTTTTATTAAAATCTTCTTGCGCTTTTGATAATAAACTAAAAATGTCCACTCCATTTTCTTGTTTTTTAGTTTTTTCGTTTGATTTATCTTTGAGACTCTCCATCACTGTTTCAATCAAGTAGGTTATTTGAACACACTCTTCGCGATTAAAAAACCAAATGCCAAATATTTTACTTTTGGAATTTCGATATAAAAGAAAAGGGATTTGCATCTGATAGTCAAAGTCTTTCACAATTGGTTCAATCACATTATTTGTGTTCAGTCTATTCATAACCATAATACTATGAAATGGTTCGCCATTTCGGCTGTAGATAAACAAAGCACCTTCAGTGTCGGTTTTTTCCCATTCGTTGCTCGATGTGTTGAATTTATATAAAGCGACGTGAGTTGCTGTTGCTAAAATTTCTTTCACATATGGATCTACTCTTCGGATAGACGCAACACTCATACGCAATTCGATAGAATCGGCCATGATTCAAAACTGGAAAAACGCGACGGCAATGCAGAGCTCGGTCGGTAACAAGCAGTTATACCTATTTTTCGCTATTTCATAACACAACAAACACCCCCAATGAATAAATTGCACATTAATTATTAATTTTAATATATATTATGCCAAAACACCAAACACTTAACAGCCTGGAATTCCTTTTTAAAAACTCACAATTTTAATTTGATTCTGCAAGCAACTGGCCAGATGGCGTCTCGAAATTCTACAATTGAAAAAACCAAAATAAACGTGAAAATTCAAGTTTCTGTAAAAAATTGCACTGAAAACAATTTATTTTTAAATTATTTACAATATAACTAAATCCAACAAAAATTTTGGATTACATTTAAATTTGCAATTAAACTGACTTGAAGTTAGTCAAAGCTAATAATTCAAATAATGCATTGTTATTTAATTATAATTTATTAATAAATCATTGAAGATTTTATTTTATATTTAAAATTATGATTTTTCTTTTTTAATTTTTCGTTTTAATGTGAGGGTTTTCAAAATTGGGCTATCTTCACACTAGAGACACGTCAAGTTGACAGCTGGCTGCCAATAGAGGTTACCTCCTTATTTTTCGTCCTGGAAAAATGGCGTTAGGCTGGTAGATTTTGAGTTTGAAAATATTTTGATTATAGACCGCGGCGATTGCTTAAATTATTGAAAATGTCTCGATCAATTCGTGCCGAAACTAGGAGTCGTGCCAAAGATGATGTTAAAAAAGTTATGAATGTTATAGATCGAGTTAGGCATTGGTAAGTTCAACTTTACATTTATTAAAATTAGTTACAATTGAAAGAGCTGTTGCGATGGAATTTGTAAGGTTGGTACTCCAGGTAGTTATTTCAAAATTTAATGAAAAAAAAAATGGGAAAAATTCGAAAATTTTAGACTAGTTTGTGGATTTATTAGTGGATGAGGATTAGATATAGTTTTTATTTTCTGAATGCTTGATTTTCGAAAATTACTGGTTTTTGAGTCAGATGAGTTAATTTGTTAAATGTCAAAAATGAAAAAGTGTGGTTAATTACGTCAAATCAAGTGTCAATTTTTTTTTCCTTTTGAATTAAAAAACAAGAAAATTCATTGATATTGATAGAATTTTGTAGACTTGAAACATTTTGCAAAAAAACTGAGTTACAGTTTTGGTAAATTAAAAAAAAAAAAAATTAATTAGGGAGAAGAAATGGGTGACAATAGGTGACACGACTATGAAAATCTACAAATGGGTGCCTATAGCAGAGTCAAAAAAGGGCATGAAGCATCACAAAGAAGCAAATAAAGAAAACTTATCCCGCAAAAGCGCAGTGGATAGTTCCAATTCCAATTCAAATTTTAGTTTAGCCGAGGATTCAAACACTTGTACGTTTTGAATTTTATCCATTTAATTTTGCTAAAATTTAATTTAGGTTTCTCAACTGTGAGTGATTCTCAAGGAGCGACCGATTTTTCGTCTCACATGACATTTTCCGAAGATTCCAATTCCCAAGGAAGTGAAATGGCTGTGAAAAGACTGAAGACAGACTGAAGGATTCATCCAACTGTATTTTCTTCATTTTGTTGCGTTTAATTTTATAGTTTTGCAACTAAACTAAGAAACCAACAGGTAATACTCATTAACATTATTAGATAGAACTGGAGATTATAAAATTCTCCACAAGGTTAACCGTAAATAGCAAAAATCCTTGGATTAGTTGCAAAACATTAATTGCTATATAATTAGCCCTTTATTTTGATTAATCTTCTGTAAAAACCTGGAATAGAATTTAATTTATTTTTAAGCAATTTTTTATGTGTGTAAGTATGCATTTGAAAAATATATAGACAAATGAAAAATTTATTATATTTACTAAACAACTATACATATTATTGACAAGACAATATGGAAGATATACAAACAGACCGTTAAAATATAATACTTGTTTCGCTAAATATTCAATAAATACAGAGTAACATAATCAGTTTCATTCAGAACATCATCTGGACGGTCATCACATTTTTAATATTAGTAATTATTGCAACTAAAATTGGATATGTCAATGTACACATTTGGCTTCACAAAAATTTTTTTGAATCATCTCAAAAAAAAGATGATTCTAAAAACTATAAAATTAATTTTTTCACTCCAAGAATAAATGCAAAAGCGCCTAAATCAACCAACCTAATATAGGTTGATTATCAGCTTCACGCGATTTTTCTTTGGAATTTTCGTGTTACGAAATTTATCACAATTTTCAAACAATAGAACACCCATTGAAAACTCCAGAGAAAAAACACATTGCGGTTAAAAAAGAAAGATGGCAAATTTCCGGGTCACAAATACCCCATAAACCGATGGGTATAATTACTGTAACGATCAAAATTGACAATATCAAATCTCACTTGCCTAAGAAATCTATCTACAAAATAGTGAAAACAGAACTTTAGGCCTCAGACAATCGTGACTAGAGAAAAGAAAAAAAAAGGAAGACTGGCCTACGATTTTTTATCAAACAGCGGCAACTTCGACCTAACTGCACCTTCACACACCACAATCCTTGTACATTTATGTCTTTGCGGTGTTAAATGCGAATTTGAATTCGCCGATCCTGAAGTTCCATGTTTTTCTAACGATCGCCTCAACGCTGCTATTCTCGAACTAAGCTGCAATCCTCCTCTAACTCCACCTGGATGCCTTAAACTCGCTCCTTTTTTCTCGAAATAATCCACCATTGATGAAATATTTTTCGGTTTTAAATCCTGCATCCAATCGGAACTAGTCAGACTTGAAATATCCTCACTACTATCAGTACAAATCGACGACGCTCTTTTATGAATCATTTGCAATTCACTTGGTTCTAATTCATCTAACGATCGTAACGAACTCACTGCTGTTCCACTATCCCATAAACTACTAGGAGATAAACATTCACCAACGCTTGAATAAAACCCCGATTCACAAGAACCGCGTCTCCTTAAGCTCCCATTTCCTGGTTCGGTTGTACCCAAATCAAGAAGATTCGTACTAGAACCTGCTTTAAAAAATGGATCGACGAAAAGTGGCGATCGGGATGTTGTTGTTGCTTTTCGACATGCTGTCGGTGATCCTGGTAAGGATTTTGGCGATTCGGTTGCTTCAACAAATGGTGATGGCAATTCGAAACATGACGAAAAATTGCCAAGGAACTTTTTTACGCCACGAAATTGAGTCAAACTTGCAAAGGGATTGCTTGTACGCGGTTTATAATGTGGATCTTGGCGACACATCGTGAGGGCGTGACGTCGCGCTTTCTCGCTAGGTGTCGCGTGTAGCGTTATAGCCAGCATTGAGACATCTTCAGACAATGATCGCCGATGTACAACTGAAAAATTCAGTTAATATCATTATAAAATGATTAACTTTCTATGATTTTGTAAACCAAAACAATAAATTTTCACTTTCTTCAAAAATATTCCCACTTTCTTTTAATTATTTTAAAATGAAACTTACATTTTCTATGTTGAGGTGCTGATGCTTGAATCGACGATAAAACAGGTAGTTGTTCTTCACTTTTAGCTGCACAATTAGCTAATTTAGCTTGTTCTTTATCAATTGAAATTTGTTGTTCAGCTAATATATCAGCTAAAATATGAATAATTTCGTTGAAAGTTGGACGACTTTTTGGTTCAATAGTACAACATCGAAATGCCAAATTTAAAAATTCAGGTACAACATTCTCTTCTAACATTTCAGTAAATGCTAAATAATCTAAACCAAAATTATCAGTTCTTGGCAATTGATCAGGATCAGCTTCTACACGTGCTATTAATTCGCATAATACTATTCCGTAACTAAAAACATCACTTTGTTGGTCATAATATTGACCTTTCAGGCACTCAGGTGACATCCAATATGGTGAACCAACTGTACATAATTTTGTTTTGCCATCAGGAAAATTACTTGCTAAACCAAAATCGCCAACAACGGCTTGAAGAACACCCATATCCAAACGTTTAATTAGGACATTCTACAATTAAAAAAAAAACACAATTTAATCAAATAACTGTTTTTAATTTATCTTTAAAAACGGTAAAAATTACCGTTTACTTACTTTACTTGTTAAATCCCTGTGAAATACGTCCTTGGAATGAAGGTAACACATACCAGAAGCTATGTCCTTGGCTAATGAAACCCTCGTTATTTGTGGCAAATCGATGTTTCGATTTTGGATTAGTTGTTCTAAAGAACCACCATTTATATATTCAGTAAGTGCATGAAGCTGACCTTCATGGACGCAAACACCCATCAAATTTAAAATATTTGGATGAGATAATTTATTCATTAATTGAACTTCTTTCAACATATTACGACGATTTGAACGTAATAAATTCATTTTTAATACCATCACTTGACCGGTTACGCGATGGGTCACCTGGAAAAAGAAACAATTAACAATCATATAAAAAAAAAATAGTAATGTCCGGTTGCATAAAATCATCTTTCGCAATTTCTTCGCGATGGGTCGATAAGTCTATACCGGGTGTTTAAAAAATAATGAATATTGGTTACAATTATTAAACTATTAATAACAATTAAAATGTTTGACGTAAGCAGAATTTGAACTTTTAATAATTCTAATTTATTCATATAATTGAGTGAATGGTAGAACCTTTGAAAGTACCATTTGTGGTATTTAAAATTTTCAAAAATTTTTTTTAGAAAGAAAGTAAAAGTTTCCTTTAAGCTGTTAATGTAACAATTTATGAAAATATGGAAACGCTTTGATAATAATTTTGTAAAATAATTAAAGTGAAAATTCCCAAAAAAAAAAGTAATAAACCTTGAAGTCTTGGCACGTTTTGAAAATGTGTAAAATATTTGCACTAAGGTATAAAATTATCATTATCAGAGTCCTTGAGAATTATTCTAAAGTAATAAACATATTTAACAATTAAAAATAAAACATAATAGAAGGATATTATGATATTACCATATTATATATTATAATTGCACCAACAATAGTGCGTCAATGAGATAATTTTTTTTTAAACAATCTAATCAAAACAAAAACACGTCATATCCAGGAAAAATGAATATCTAATCTTAAAATCAAACGTTTTGTTAAAAACTAAAGAAACAACTATTGGGAAATAATAACTAAAAAAATAATTGAAGAGAAAGTGATATTTTTTGTATCTATCATCACAAAGATTAATACATCAAGATTAAAATTTCAAGTATGCATTGTAGAATTCTAAAACTTTATCAATTATATTGTCAATATGTTGTAAATTCTTATAATAAATAATTGATAAGATTATAACTAATCGGATGTTACCTTTCTAAAGTGATCGTAAAAATTGTTAAAAATTAATTGCTTTCGGTCAATTAGTCACGAACCGATTTTATTTTGATTTTAAGTAATATCCACGGTCTACATATTGAAGAAATTTTTAGAAACAGAACAAAAAAAACTTTCTCCTTGCTAAAGACGCCCCATCCTACGCACCCTAAAATAGCGAGAATTATGCTGAACGAAATAATAAATGTTTCAGTATTTTCAGGACCTAGCTGACTCATAGTATATTTTTTCACATAATTTTTTCCAACTTCCTGAGTAAATATCAACATTTCTACTGCATTATATTTATTGATTTTTTTTTTTTTTATATAATGATTCACTTCTTGGCACGTTTCCAAATAGTTAAAAAAAAACACCTAAAGTAATTGAATTTAGTCCAAATTCTTCTGGCTTTTAACCAGATATCTAAAAAAATATATTTTGAATTTGAAGTAATGATATTAGAATTGGTGCCAAGTGTTGTGTTTGGCAAAATTGTTTATAAAAAACTTCCAACATGATTATAATTTAAATATTTGCAAAGACATGACGCATTAAGTTCATTGGTCTATAAGTCATTAATATTTTTCATAGGACCTTTTTTTAAATGCAGGATGTGATTCTAAACATAGTTTAGGTTAATCGGAATCGAATTTTCAACTCAATTCATTCACTTTCCAAACGTGATAGACTTTGCAAACTATTAGCCTTGTTTATATACTCTAATCACAAGGTTTAAACTAATTACTAAAGTACATAATTGTAAAGTAGATAATATATCATTATTAATTATTTACAGAAAATTTTAAGTTGGTTAGTGATTCAATAATAAAACGACATATGTTGTTGCATTTCAATTTAAGCCTTGGCATCTTAAAATATAAGACAGAAATGGCGTCATTATGTATCATCAGTTGACGTCAATTTTTCAAATGCAAGAAACTTGCTCGAAAAATTGAAAAAACAAATTTCGATGTTTACACGAATTTAATTTTAGACTGGTGAACGCTTGTTGACGGGATTTTTACAACAAAAATTCAACTCTTTGAGTTTTGGCAATCGGAGTCTTAGGACGAAAAGTATGATTTTTCCTGCATTGCTTTTAACTCGCCTCAAAAATTACACAACATCTAAATATGTTATTGTTTTGTTGAGAATAAAATAATGATATAACTATCTCAGACCTGTAAACAGAAATTTCTGAATCATAGCCAAGAGTTGCATTTCAAATAACAAAAAAAAAATCTAACTTTCCGCCAAACGTTCAAAACATAATAAAATCGCTTTTATAACCCTAGTAAGTTTTTTTATTATTGTCAAGACCGTGACTTTATTTACCGCTAAATTGTTTACAAAGAACAGATGAGAGACGAACGATCTAGATGAATAAATTTTACCGTAAAAATCTCACGTACATGCAATTATTACAGTAAATATTATTTTATATTATTTGAAAGTAACGTTTTCTAATGATATCGGTGTCGTAGAAAATTTTAATTAACTTGTTTATAGTTAGAATTAATCCGATTATTTGTTTTTGAATTTTATATATTATATTTTTTTCTAATAGATAGATCAACCGGGAAGTACGCTTTAAAGCTGTTTTAATATAATTTGTTAACACAGTTGGTTGATTCTTAACGAAGCTATTAACCGAGTTATCAATAATTAATTTCCAATAAACACCAGATTATCGAACAACTGTTCAAGAAAGTGGCTTAAATGTGAAATGAAAAAATTGTCATCATTATTTTTATGAATTTCAACAGATTATTATAGAAAGTGCAATTTAATTATTTATTATATAAGGATAAAATTAATGCAAATATTAGATTGGCAGTTTGTTAATACTTTCTAGGACTTGAATTTAGCAATTTTCGATAAGAGTTATCATAATTGAAGCACCTTGAAATGAAGTGCAAAGGTAAGTAGGTAGGTTACAGTTTTGATCCTGTCTTATATGGAAATCTCGAGGTTAACCCAAACATTCTGACCCAGTTTAAATAAGTACAGAAGTTATGTTATACCTTGAAAACTTCAGAGAAAAATCCCGATCCAATTTTCTCTTTATGGAAGTCATCAAGTCGATGCAAAGAAGCGACAGCGTGTTTCAAAGCTTGACAGGACGAGCCAGTTTTGAGTCTATCACATCGGGTTCGAGGAGGTTCTGATAGTTCATTATTCGGGCAGAAAAGCTTTTCATAATCACTGTCTTTCGGATCGCAAGGGATATCATATATACATGAAATCTGATTGGTGCAGGACTCATTTTTGGTACTTGAATGCATCATATTACAAATTGAAATTTTATGTTATATTAACCAATATCGTACATATTTTTGTACGAATTAGGCTGGACACTCTGAAAGTCTTAAAATAACACATAATTTTCGATTTTTAATTCACTGGAAACTTTTAAACACTTGATATAGTTGGCGATTGACATTTGAAAAACAAATGAATAAAAATCAGTGGAAAACTGTTGGACATTTCTTGATTTAAGAAATAAAACCCGCACTTGTGGATTTCTGCGGGATTTATAATTAAATTTAGATTTTCTATGCACTGCTGTAACTTTATTTAGTTCACTAGTTGAAGGTGTCTCAAACTTTGAGTTTTTCATACACAAACACCGCACTTTTAGGCACTGAAATTGGCTTTAATATTCTGATAAGACCTGAGCTAACAATTTGAAGTTTCACACGTAAATAAAAAGTTTGTAATGACAGTGCAAGCTTTCACCCATCTATGTAATCATCTACTGCTGCCATATTCTAAGAAATCACATTTACAAACTGCGTTGTTTCACTCTTCCTCAGTTAAAAAAACAAAGATGGAAAATTATCACATTAGTGTAACTTATACTCTATAAAAATAATTCGCGCATGCGCTTTATTTTAAGCGCTACTTTCAAAATTCTTCAAAATTTCAATGAACTTTAAACAATCACACCTTTCAATATTACGAAACAATAAATGTTGTGAAGATTTTAAGATAAAATACAAAAACAAACATTTTTGAAAAAAGTGAAATGCTCCCATACAGGAAATGTAATTCACATACTTTCTTTTCTTTCCATTGGTGTACAATTGTTTCCACAATAGAATTAATTACCATAAGGAAAGTAGCAGATTTAAACAATTTAATTAACAAATTAGTGCATATCGTCGATGTTACAAATATTGGGAGATTTTTAAACCCAAATTCTAATCTATTAACTCACAAAAATCGATCAATTTCAAACTAAACAATAAAGATTTGAACCGTAAACTCGTGCGTTACTTTTTTGAAAGCCTTTATATGCTCTTCAACTATTTATTTTCGCAGGAATACCAAGAATTCAAGCTAATTAATATTGCAATTTTTAAACCTAAATTAAAGCAATCAATATTAGCGATTTAACACTAATTTAGTCTTCAAAACACTGAATTAATTTTGCGACTTGGAAAAACTAAAAACTTTATGACAGAAAAAATTTAAAGACCTTTAAAAGTTGATAATTTGAATTCGAAACAAATGGCGCTTTAGCAGCGCTTATCATAATGTTTCCTATTATACCGACATTAAGAAAATCCGATAAATTTTCCTCCAAAAACTAAATTAAAAAAAAAAAAAAACTATTAATTATTATAGTTACACTTCAATAATTTATTCAATTACCATCAGAATTATAAAACGATTTGTTTTAAAATTCCTATTAATACCCACTACATAATAAAACTAATTATTTCTTTAAATATTTAACATATTTGTTTGCGTCAAAACTATCTTCAAGATCATCAACAATTTTCACTTTTTTCTTCGGTTTTCGGGATTCTAATCTCGCTTTTCTTTCCGCTTCACTAAGAGTCCATACATTTAACGGTAACTTAAACACAATTTAAATAAATCATTTAAATAAGTAATTATCATCAATACCTTTATTATTTTTGTAGGTTCGGGGTATTTAATAGTAATTGTTGAACCATCAGGATTTACTAAAACTGTAGGATATGTTCTTTTATAAGTTAACCTATGTGGTCTGGTAATGCTTGCTGAATGACAATCCAGAAAACGGATTTGGGATAAAAAACCAAACCCATTTTTCAACAACATTCTATTTTTCAATGGAAAAATTATTCATAGACAAAAAAATAGGTTAGGAATTTGACAAAGCTGTCATACATTTAAAACTGCCGATAAAACAGAACACTTTCAATACAACGCGCCATTATTTTAAATGTAAATCAAATGAAAAAAAATAAGATGATAGAATTAAAATTAAATTCAGCATATTTTTAATTTTAATAGTTCTCTTTAATAATAATAAAGTAATAATAAGACACTTTTCAATTTATTTTTTTATATAAAATTGCCAAAAAATTTGGTACAATAATAATAATAAATGAACCATAAAATTTGAAAAAACCCCGCAAAAACCGTTCCCTTTATATAAACATTAACCGCGTAAACCGTAAGCGAAAGTTAGTATAATTAATTCCATTATTCAAATATCTCCGTTACAAGATCAAGCAGTAAAAATCTAAGTTTTCTCAACACTACACAATGTCAGAAAAACTAATTTCTTTTTATTTATTCTGTATAAACGTGTGGTAAGAATTTTTTCTAAAAGTAGAACGTAAATTGATTACCATAAATTATAATTTCAGTTTATCTCTCCATTTGTACCAAATCACTCTTCCTGTCGAGCATGCCGAAGGCCCCACTTGGGATAGCCGCAAAAAATCGCTATATTTTGTTGATATCCACGCAGGCAACATTTACAATTATGATTATCCTTCTAAAAAGTTAAATTTTATTCATTTAAACGGCGAAGTTTCGCCTGTTGTTCCTTCTGAAAAAAATCCCAATTTGCTGATAGTCGGACTTAATAGAAGTATAGTTGCTGTTGAATGGGATGGAAAAGACAAATTTTATAAAAGTCGGTTATTAACAACAGTTTCGAATCAATTCCCTACAAGCCGCTTCAATGACGGAAAAGCGGACAAACAAGGTCGCTTGTGGTTTGGTAATTAATCTTAAAATAATCAAAATTTCCATTGTAAATTTTATATTTAGGAACGATGGGATTTGAGGATTCTCAAGGTGTAGCTCCAAACGAAGGCATTTTGTATAAAATTTCTCGAGATGAATTAATCAGTCCGAAAGTAATGCTTGCTCCTGTGAATATAAGCAACGGCCTTGCTTGGAATCACCAAAACAACAAATTTTATTACATAGATACTCCGACTCGGCAAATTAAAGAGTATGATTATGATGATAAAAATGGGGAAATTGCAAATGGTAGTGTCGTTTTTGACCTTAATTTATATCCATCAATCGATGGGTTTCCTGATGGGATGACTATTGATAAAGATGATAATTTATGGATTGCGTTGTATGGTGGAGGAGCTGTTATTAAAGTCGATCCAAGGACGAGTCGCGTTCTTCAAGTTATATCGATTCCTGCTGATGCGGTCACTTCAGTTATGTGGGGCGGCCCCCAACTTGATATTCTCTACATTACTACATCAAGATTCCGATTAACTGCAGAACAAAGATTAAAACAGCCTTTAGCTGGAAGCGTTTTTGCGTTAGTTGGAACGGGGACAAGTGGTAATAAAGTGTTTAACGCGGATGTTATTGACGCTATCTAGTGTTTTATCATCACCCATACTTCATATTTATCTGTAATTAGCAATTTTCAATGAATTTACACTTTACAGTTCTGTGTTAACTGAAACAATGTTATTACTTTTGCTAATTTTTCTAATTCCTGGATTAATAAACGCACTGTAAGTTATAACATTTTAAATGATATTTTCGTTATTTTTTTTTTTAAAGATTGTTGAATAATTATCCTGGAGTTTATCAACTAACTCCAGCTGTTGATCATTCGGAAACTCCAACTTGGGACTCCAGAAACAATATTTTGTATTTTGTGAATATTCACGAAGGGGAAATCTATCGATATGATTACGCAACATCTGATTTGACTTCAATAAAATTAAATGGACAAATCGCTCCAGTTATTCCTGCTAAATCCAACCCAAATTTATTAATAGCAGGGTTGGATAGATCCATTGTTGCTGTCGAATGGGATGGGGTTTCAAACCCAAGTCAAACTAAAATCCTAACAACAGTTTCCAACCAATTCCCGACTAGTCGATTCAATGATGGTAAAGCCGATAATAAAGGTCGATTATGGATTGGAACGATGGGCTTTGAACAACCTAACGGCAGTTTAACCCCTGATCAAGGTGTTTTATATAAGGTAACTCGTGATAATATCCAATCGCCTCAAGTCGAAGTCGCTCCTGTTAATATAAGCAATGGTCTTGCTTTTAATTCCGCCAATAATAAACTTTTTTATATTGACACTCCGACAAGACAAGTTGTTGAATATTCTTATGACGATGCTAAAGGAGAAATTAGTAATAAAAGAGTTGTTTTTGATGTTAGGAATTATAGTAATGTAATTGCTGGTAGTCCGGATGGGATGACTATTGATGAAGATGATAATTTATGGGTGGCTTTATATGGTGGCGGAACGATCGTTAAAGTCAATTCTTCGAATGGGGAGTTGTTGCAAGTTGTACCAATTCCAGCTGAAGATGTGACGTCGGCTATGTGGGGTGGACCCAATTTGGATATTTTGTATGTTACAACGTCGAGATATAGTTTGAGTGAAGAGGAAAAGTTGAGGCAGCCAGCAGCTGGGGCTGTTTTTGCTGTCAAGGGGCTGGGCACAAAAGGACGGCCAGTGTTCGATGTGGATATTATAGACTCCATCTAAAATTGTTGAAAAAATTGAATTGTACTTTAAAATTTGTTAATTATCAATAAAAGCCGCTTCAGATACAATACCTTGTTGACTCTTATCATTTGAAAATACTCATCTTCAAGTGTTTACCAAAAATATTTCTCAGTTTTCAAAGCAATGCCAATCCTGAAAGTCCTAATTTCAGCTACGTTTTTAGCTGTACTAACACGAGGGTATTTTTCAATGTGTCATTTCGCAAAATAATCCATAATTTTAGGGCAAAAGACTTCGGCCCTGCTTTGTACAAAGTAACCGATCCTGTAACCCATGCAGAGTGCCCAACATGGGACCCCAGAACTAATCTCTTATATTACGTCGACGTTCAGCATGGGACAATTTACAGTTATAATTACACCAACGGAGAGCAACAATCGATTACTTTATCGGGATTTGTAGCCCCAGTAGTCCAATCTAAATCAGACCCGGAACTACTTATAATCGGTTTAGACCGCTCAGTCGTCGCTGTGAAATGGTTTAGAGAAAATGGAACTTACCTTAGTAAAACTTTAGCGAACGTTTCGCAAAACCAAACCGACTGTTACATGAATGATGGAAAAGCAGACAAAGAAGGAAGGATTTGGTTTGGTAAAATGATTTCTAACAATTTTATTTAACCTAATTCAAAAATTTAGGAACTATGGACCAAGATGCTGATCTTGTTAACCATTCAAATAAAGGCAAACTGTATAAAATCACCAAAGATAATTTAGCATCACCAGAAGAAATGATATCTCCTGTGAATATTAGCAACGGCATTGCTTGGAATAAAGCAAATGATAAATTTTATTACATCGACTCACCTACCCAGCAAGTCGCTGAATATGATTATGACAATAAAGTTGGATCAATTTCGAATTATCGAATTGCTTTTCATTTGAAAGATCACAATTTAGATGCTAGTCCTGACGGTATGACAATCGATGAAGATGATAATCTATGGATTGCGCTTTTCGGAGGCGGATCAGTGATTAAAGTAAATCCAACAACAGGAGAACTTTTAGATCGTTTTCCAATTCCAGCGGAACAAGTAACTTCCGTAATGTGGGGCGGTTCCGATTTAAACATTCTCTTCATAACAACATCTCGAATTGGTTTAACCGATGCTGAAATAATGAGACAACCTGGAGCAGGAAGTGTTTTTGCTTTAACTAATTTGGGAACTAAAGGTGTGCCTGTTTATCAAGCGGACATAATCGACTCTATTTAAATTAATATTATAATTTAATACAAAAATTGACAGTCTTTTTGTTCAATCACACACTTATTTACAATTCGTCATGATCAGCATCATCATCTTTCACTTCTTCCGTGTCTTCCTCTGGAATGCCATCTTCAGGAATATCTTCTTCTTCTTCAACTTGCTCATCTAATGGTATACCTAACGTCTTCCTCATCATTGCTTCAATAGACTGTGCAAAATCAGCAGTTTCTCTTAACATATATCCAGATCTAAGCGTTGCGGTTCTAAACAGCATTAAAGCCATATCTTTAGCAGTAGGATCAGTCGGATCATCATTCACACGTTTCAATAATTCCCGCATCAGTGGATGTCGTGGATTAATCTCTAAGGTTTTCTTCTGATTCAAATAATACGAACGTTGAGGATCATCTGATTTTTGATGAGCATTTGATACAGCCAAACGCTCCATATTTCCAGTCCATCCGAATAAACTAGCAACAAGAGCACAAGGCGAATCGCTTAATCTTTCCGAAACTGTAGCTTTAGCGATATGATCTTTCAAAGCATCATCACTCAACCATTTTGTTAAAGGCTCAAAAGTAGTTTTCAATTGCTCCAATTGTTCCTTCCCGCCTTCGCTTTCAGTCAAACTGAAACCTTCCTTAGCTACATTTTGAAACTTTTTGCCTTCAAATTCTGGAATAGCAGAAATTGCATATTCATCTACTGCTTCAACTAAATACAAAACTTCATATCCTTTACGTAATAATCGTTCAACGAATGGTGATTTTTGCACTTCTTCTTTAGACGCACCAGCCATATAGAAAATACGATCTTGCTTCGGTTTCATTCGTTTTACATAATCAGCTAAAGAAGTCATTTTATCACTGTTAGATGAATAAAATTGCAATAGTTTAGCTAAACGAGTACGATTGGCTGGATCTTCAATAGTTCCTAGTTTAATATTCGTTGAATATTCTTTCCAGAATTTTTCGTAATCTTCTTCAGGTATTTTCTTTAGCATATCCAACACTTTCCGTACTAATTTCTTCTTTATAACTTTAATAAGTTTATGTTGTTGTAATGTTTCACGGGATACATTCAATGGTAAATCATCCGAATCGACAACACCACGAACAAAACTCAAATACGATGGAATCATATCATTAAATTCATCAGTAATAAACACTCTTCTTACGTATAATTTAATATTATCAGTTTTAGTTCCATATCTATTGAAACTTTCAGATGGTTGTACTTCAGGTACGTATAAAAGCGCTTTAAATGTAACTTCTCCTTCAGCAACAAAATGAACTTTGGTCAATGGCGGTTTTGTATCTTTCGTTAACGATTTATAAAATTCCTCATACTCTTTATCTTCAACATCTGATGGTTTTTTTGTCCAAATCGGCTTACTATCATTAAGCAACTCCCAATCCCATACTGTTTTATCAACTTTTTTAGTTTTTGGTTTTTCATCTTCTTTATCTTCTTCTACAGCTACTTCTTCATCAGTTTCCGGTTTTTCTTTCTCTCCTTCTTCTTCTTCTTCATCAATTGGTTCTTCAATTTGTTCTGTATGACTAGTCCACATATAAATCGGGAAATTGATAAATTGCGAATATTTCTTCACTAAATTACGCACTGTATCATGTTCAAGAAAATCTTTAGCTTCTGGTTTCAATTGTAAACTAACAGTAGTGCCTCGTTTTAATGAATCACCTCGAGGATCTTCAACAATACTAAAACTTGACGAATCCGATTCCCAAATGTATTGTTTATCGTCATTATGTTTCGTTGTGACGATTACTTTATCAGCAACTAAAAATGCTGAATAAAATCCGACTCCAAATTGACCTATCATATCGTTCATTTCTTGAGATGCTGCATCTTGCATTTTACTTAAAAATTCCGCTGTTCCAGACTTCGCTATTGTGCCTAAATTATTAACTAAGTCTTGTTTGGTCATGCCAATGCCTGTATCAGTAATATGAAGCATTCCAGCTTCTTTATCGGCTTTTATACGAATGTTGAGCTCTGCAGTGGCATCCAAAGCGCTTTTATCTGTTAATGACAACATGCGGATTTTATCTAGCGCATCAGAAGCGTTGGAAATCAACTCTCTCAAGAAAATCTGAAAGAATTCGATTAAAAACTATTGTTAATATTATAAAATTCTTACTTCTTTATTTCTGTATAACGAATTGATGATAAGTTTCATCATACGATTTACTTCAGTTTGGAAAGTAAATTTTTCGGCTTTTTCTCTTAATTCTTTAAGCTGCGCTACATTCAAACCATCCAATTTTATAGCTTCTTCTTCTCGTTTAACAACTTCATCATCTGAAATAGAAATATTGATTGTATTGATCAAACATGAGCGAGTCTAATGATAAGAAGTTAGAGCTTCGTCCAAAGAAAAAACCGTTTAAATTGTGTTTTACACCCAAAAATTTAATCGGACGGTCGATGATTCAAACTGGAAGACCTTTAGTTATGCGTAAGTTTATTAAAAAAGTCTTAATGTCTTATTTCTTACAGCTTGTGTTATAACCCCAAAGTTTTATCGCAACGACAAACAGCAATGTCCCGAGGAAGTTTTGAAACAAAAAGTTGAATATTTGAATATTAAAGGACCGAGGGAGAAGTACGAAGATCCGATGACTGAAAATCAAAGATATGGGTGGTACCAGATCCAGTTAACAGATTTGGACAGATCAGATAGACGGCTGTGCTTCGCAAAACAATTGAATCCGATAGTGAAAGAACATTTGATGAATTACGAAAAAATTCGTTTTTGATTGAATTTACCTGTTCTTGACCCTTCTCTGCTTGCTCCTAAATCAAGATCGACTTTTTCCACAGTTCCTTCGCCAATACTCTCATCTGCTTTACAAAATCCTGAAATTTCGGTCAAGTGACTGAAAAACTAAATATTTTGTTACAAACCTATTAAAAATAATAAACTGATTGCTAATATAATTAGCTGCTTCATTTTTCACTTTTTTTAGATTTTTAATTCATTAAAACCGGCACTTTCCTCGTACACTTCACAAATGATGACAAAACCCGGTTCTAGAAGAGTTTACAGTGTGAAACAACCAATCACAATGCACCACGCTAAATGACGTCACCTTACTCACCATTCACAATTACGAGAATCATCACAAGTACAACTGGCTCGTTACGATTGGTTATTGACAGACCGCGAAAATTGAATATTTTATTTAAAAGTAAAATTATAATTACATCATAAATTTATCCTTATTATCAGATAAAATCCTAGCTGATGATTTCGCATCCAAAAACAACGTGCTAACTTCTTCAATATCTGCTTTAGTAATATTATCTCTACCGTTAGTTTTGGCTGTAAGAGATGCTGGAGTTAATAATTGTACTGCGTATCTTAAAGTAGCTCTCGATCCTACATCTCCTAACGCTGATAATGCTTCAGGATCAATCTCCAAACCTTCAGTTGTAGCTCGTAATTTTAAAATTTGTTCTAACTCAGATCTGGAATATGGCAATGTACGGATTATTACTAAACGATCTAATAAATCTAAAGGAATTCCATGAGGGGCGACAATATCATCAGTTCCTCGAATTACGCAACGACCTCTATTAGTCGCAAAGATAACGATAGGTGCAATTGCACTTTCCAATGCTCTGTGCAAATAAGTGAATGTTTCAATATCTAACATATGGATTTCGTCAATAAATAAAACGCCAGGAACTAATTCAGCTATGCCTTGATCTATGTATTTATCAACGACTTTGTTGATTTCACGTCGGAGTTTATCAGTAATTTCGGTCTTCTTTGGTTTGAGGAGTTGACCCATCATTGATAGGACGTCTTGGCCGCCTTGAGGTTTAGCGTTAGCTGCGTCTAAATCATGAAGTGTTACATCCTGAACCACTTCTTTCTTTTTGTGGACTTCGCCTTTTGGCAATGGGACGTATTCTTCGGCTTCTAGGTCGAATTCAGTGGCGTAGCCATCAGATCTGCCTTGGCGCTTAACAGCGCCACTATTTGCCTCAATGTAAATAACATCCCCAACTTCTACTTTCTCCTTCTGTAAAGCTTCGTAAATACTCGGATCTAGTTTCAATTGTTTGCTTCCTTTTGCTGTTTTTAGACCAATTATAACGTGACTTACGGTTTTACCATATCCTGCAACAATAGAAAATTATTCTTTGTTAATAATTCATAAACTATAAACCTCCTGCTGGGTTCTCCGTCTCAACTGGAGTCAATTCAGTAACTTCCCCTTCATAGACTTCCTTTGTCTCTCGAATTCGCAACCCAATCGCACGTCTGAAGTTTTCCATCAATACTTCGGTCTTTTTGATTTCTGAACTGTAAACTTCCGAGCCGACCATGGGACAAAATGGGACTTTATTGCCTAATTCTTGAGCAATTGCTAAAGCAATTGCAGTTTTACCAGTTCCAGGTGGACCGGCAAGTAAAACAGCTCGACCTGCCATTTTTTTACTTCTTATCATATCAACAACAATTCCTGCCGCCTAAATTGTAAAATTAATAGAGAAATGTGAAAAGCAGTAACCTAACCTCTCTGGCTTGTTCTTGCCCAACCAAGCCGGATGCTGATGGTAATGCAAACCCATTTTCGTCTAAACCTAGACCTTTGATATGACTGTGGGCACTTATTCGTTGCGTTTTTACAGTGCTTTTTACTTCTTCAATCTTCATTTTTGTAAAATTACGCTAACCGCACTTTTGTTGTTTGGTCAATTTGATTTTTATTGTTGAGAAGTTGGTATGGCAACGAAGCGAAGCGACGTCCCAGCGGATCGAAAATCATTATAAAAAAAAATTAAACACAAAAAAACGTACGTTTATTTTATAATAAATACGTAAAAGCATTAAATACTTGCAAAAAATTTAAATCTTTATAATTTTTGATTTGTTTTTATTCAATATAAAAATGTTACTAGATTAAATTTAGTAATTTTAGTTTTTTAAGTTTACATTTAAAATAAAAAAATTTCAAAATTCAAAATAATTTCAATTTTTTTATTGTTAATTTATTTTCAAATATAATTACAATATCCTAAGTAAAATACTTGGAAATTTTTTGTTCGAAGTTGAGCGATCCTAGCTTCCGCAGCTTTTTCAGTAAGTCCGGCCGTGTGATTAATAAATTTTTTAAAGAATGTAAAATTAAATGTTCTGGGAAGAATGGTGGTATTGGCATATCTTCCAACGAGTAAACATGGACATTTCCGACCATATCACCTACCATAAGACATCGTCCATTTAGTGAAAATCGACAAACTGTATTAAAAATATTTTTTGACGATTTTTTCATAAATTGCGATTTATACATTTTTCTTTGCATATCCCATACATGTATTTCCGGTCCTCGAATGCTTGCAACAACAGTTGGATGTTGCGAACTCCAATCAACATCTAAAACTGGTAAAATCGATGGTTCGGATGTAACCAAAGGTTCTGAAATACCTTCAACACAAAAATTATCAATTATTATTAATTTGAATATTACCATCGACCCAAAGTCTAGTTCTAAAATCGTCACCGCAAGTATAATATAATTTATTAGCAAATGGCGAAAATCGAATAGTGTGTATAGCCCCATCATGGGCTTTAAACAAATCCATATGTTCATTATAATAGTTTGTTGAGCATCTATGCACAACTCCTTCGCTTGTCCCAACGAAATAAGTATAAGCGTCCATCGGATGCATAGCTAAACATCTCGCTTGATCGCATCCAGTAATAGAAATATTCTTCGCTTCGCACTTTTTTAAATAATCTATTCCTTTCAATTTTCCTTCAGCTGCCGCTGTTGTCATAATTTGTGTTCGTTTCAACGTTTGCGAACTTGTTATTTGATAGCGACAAACTTTGCCATCACCAAAAGCAGCCATTAAGTCTTCTTCTTCGCCTTGCTGAAACCACATTACGCTCCATACTGGCTCGAAAAAAGTCGTATCTTCTCTTATATCCATTATTTCGCGTTTACTAACATCTAATATCTTAAGATCGCCGTTATAAAACCCAACTGCTAATAAATTTGGATTTTTTTTCGAAAAAGCAATACTGGTTACAGGTATTGGGAAATTATATTCGCGTTCTGGTTGTCTAGGGTTTTTGAAATTCCATATCATAACTAATCCTACACTTGTCCGATCGTTGTAAAAATATTTGCCGTAGGCGACAGCGACGATGTCTTCGTTTTGGTGGTTGAAAGTGAGCGCTGTAACACATCTTCCTTCGGTTTTTTCATTAGCGTACGTCCATAACAATTCTAATCGGTAATTGTACTCGATGTCTTCTCTAAAAACATCCGGATCGGATAATCCTTTGAAACGTTTCTGTTGAGCGTTGTAACAATTACTACCAAGGATTCGTTCAATTACTGTTAAAGCGTCTTGAAACGATTTACTTTTGATGATTTTATTTAACTGTTTTTCTTCGATTGATAATCTGTAACTTTCAAGAGAAGCTTCATCGTTTAATTTATGTTCTTCTATATCAAAATCCGCGTTTTCTTCTTCACTCAGCGATATCAACTCATCCTCTTCATCTGTAGAATCTTTACTAACATCCTGATATGTATCATAAACTTCCCAAGCCGAAACATACGTAGAACTATTCTTAAATCTTAATTTATCCGTCTCTGTATCTCTAGTTTTTTTCAAATGTTGCACAGTTTGAATTCCAACACTAATCAATTTTCGATTTTTCCCTTTTCCTTTAGTTAAATAATCATAAGTTTTATTATCCTCTTCAACAGCATTCGCTTCTTCGCTAGATTTCGCAACAGTACAACTTGCCAATTCCAAAAGAAACATCGTTTCAGTTTCGGTAAGAATAAGTTGAATGTTTTCAGGAATTGGAGGTGCTGGTTTTTCATCGTCGATTGATTCTTGATCGAAATATTGATAATCGGAGTATTCGGATTTACTACCAAGACTTACAGCAGGAATTACAATTTCGTCGCCAAAATACGCTGAAGTCACGATACTTCGATGAGTGAAATTAGCCGATTCGGTTTCTTGTTTTTGTAAAAGAATGTTTGTTTGGAGTTTTTGAGAATCGATTCGATTTAAAGATTGTTGTTGTAAGATGCTTGTGTCTTTGATTAAACTATCGAAAACACTAATTTGGCGTTCTCTTCCACCTTCATAAACATAAGGATTCAAAGAAACCGGAGTTACGTCAACTCCTTCGAAAATAACTTGCGCTGGTTTAGGTGTCTGTAGGATAGTTTTTGGTTTTTGGTCTTTTTGTTTTGGTTTTTTGAAAGGAGTAGGGATTGTTGTATCATATGAAACAGAAGACTTATTCACTGATCGAATATTACCTTGAAAAGACATTGTCAAAATGAAACTGACAAGTGACTTTTATTATTTTATTGAATTTTTATAAATTTCTAGCTTTTGTAATTTTGTTGTGAGATTTGTGTTAGTGCGAAGAATATTTTTTATTGATTGGAAAAATAAATTTTTTTGGAAGAAAGCAGGTATAGGAAGATTACTTATAGAAAAAACGTGAACATTGCCATCGATATCTCCAACGAGAAGACATCGACCTGATGGTGTAAATTTACAAAAAGTATTAAGCGAATTCGTCGGTGATTTTGTTTGAGACTGTGGCGAATAAATTTTTCTTTGGAAGTCCCAAACAAAAATATCCATGCCACGAAGACTGACAATGATTGTTGAGTGTGATGGACTCCACTCGAAATCTAAAACGGGATCCATGCGATATCTTGACACAATTAAAGGCTCATCAATACCTAGAATCCATAATTAATTTTTTTATAATTTTAAAATTAATTTACCATGAATCCAAAAACATTTCTGGAAATCGTCACCACAAGTCCCGAAAACTTCCTCAACAAAAGGACTAAACTTAATCCGATGGATCCGACCTTCGTGAGCTTTAAACATACTTTTATGTTGCGTAGAATAATGAATACTACAAATATGAATAATTCCTTCATTAGTTGCTACAAGATAAAACAAAGGATTTGAAGAATTCAGACTCAAACAAACTGTTGATGGATATCTTGACGATGAGACCTGATTTCCTTGGAATAATCGTAAACTGTGCAATCCTTTTAGTTTCCCTTCAATTTTTTCAATACGCATTATTTGCGTGCTTTCCATTTGGGTTTCAGTTAAATGGAATTTACAAATTTTGCCATCACCAAAACAAACTAGAAAGTCATTAGTTTTTTCAAGCCATAATATGTCCAAAGCTGCTTCAAACGATGTGGATTTATCTTCTCCAATTGAAAATAAATCTCGTTTACTGATGTCTATTACAATAACATCGCCGTTGTAAAAACCGACTGTTAGATACGCAGGAGTTTGGTTAGAAAATGCTAAAGAAGTTACAGCAAAACGGAAGTAGTATTCACGTTCTGGTTGTTTTGGATTTTTTATGTTCCATATCATAACAATTCCTGTGTTTTTGCGGTCTATAAAGTAATATTTTCCGTAGCTAACAGCAATTATCTCTTCATTAAAATTGTTAAATGATATTCCAGTAACGCATCTGGATTTTGTGTCTTCATTAGCAAAAGTCCAAAGTAAATCTAATTTATAATCATATTTTATTTCATCTGTTTCTTTATTATTATCCATAATTCCTTTAAACTTCTTCTGTTCTTCATTATAACAATTGTTGGCTAAAAGTCGTTCAATCACCAAAACTGCATCAAAATAATTTTTATTTTCTAAAAGCTTCTCCAACTCTTTTTGATTAGCTGACTTCTTCACATCATTTATTGATATTTCTTCGTTTAATTTATGCTCAATCGATTCTTCAATTTCTTCTTCGTTTAGTAAAAAATCAATTTCGGAATCATCTTCTTCGATTATTTCTTCATCGATTTGAATATTGTAAGTGTCGTACATAACCCAGTTTGAAGCAAATGTGAAATTGTCTTTGCTTTCATAATGGATCGGTTCAGTGTGTCTTGTTTTCAGTAACAAAGGGATTGTTTGGACACTTACTGTGTTAACTTTGCGATTGCGTCCTTTATCACTTGTTAGAAAATCATAGAGTTGGTTATCAGCTTCGACTTTTTCGAGTTCGATGCCTTCACGAGGCACTATACTGCTGGGTAATTCCAAAAGGAAAATGTTATCGGTTTCGTTAAGAATTAAGGTGATGTGTTTGGGGATTTTTCGCATCATTTTTGTGAAGATAGGGGAGGTGTTTGATCGATATACAGACTGACTTTTTCTTTATTTATTGGAAACATTATCAAATACTATAATCAAATTGAGCAATAATCAAAGACCGACTGCTTTAGCCCCAACGGCTGCTAAATTCTCCGACACTTTTCTACCAACTTGTGCAATAGTTTCATTTGGTATCTAAAATAATAATAAATTATAAATCGAAAAAACAAAAATTATCTTACATCAATAACAGCATT
The DNA here is from genome assembly GCA_030157265.1 of Latheticus oryzae. Classification (NCBI taxonomy): domain Eukaryota; kingdom Metazoa; phylum Arthropoda; class Insecta; order Coleoptera; family Tenebrionidae; genus Latheticus; species Latheticus oryzae. The sequence continues at coordinate 16,111,540 of CM058050.1, forward strand.
AATTAAATTGGATATTCCTTCAACTCCTGCAATAACAAAAGTCGCTGCATTTCTTGTTTTTTCTCCATCGTTTCCATATTTCTCATGTTCTTGAATAGTATCAACTACAGGCTTAGGATTATAAAATCCAGCGACGAAATTCTGTAATTTTCCATAAGTTGAATCGATTTTACTAACTCCATATTCATGTTCTAACGCTGCTTTTGTACGTCCTGAATCAGGAAACGGTGGAACGATGTAAATTGACTAAAATGTTTACATTTTTTTCTAATGTTTATAAGTAAAACAACTTACTTTCGATTTTACAGTGTCAGCAATTTTCTTGTGAGTTATTTCTCGAAGATTATTAAAAGGAGCGCGGACGAAAGTTGATGGGATGTGTGGTGTTGATATCACTTGGTAATCGGATGGTAATGAATTTACCATTGTGTAAAGTGTTGATATAAGCAGAAAAATATTCATGATGGGCTGTAATTAATGATAATGTTGAATTCATAGAAAGTTACATAACTGGTTTTCTCTTATTATCATATCAAGATGATCTGTTTTGCTCTTTAAATAAAAAAAAAAAAAATATGGAAAATTTCAATAAAAACCACAAGAGTTCTTGACAGCTAAACAGAGTGAAAGTTAACTTAACATTTAATTCATGACAAAACACACTAATTTATTAATTTTAAAATTAAAAAAAAATTGGTAATTCTTACCAGTTAATTATGTTCTTCAGATTGCCACTTCTGGAGGTAAACCATCAACCATCAAGCAATTATATCTGTTGGTGTTGGCTTTAGCATTAAACGTGTACTACATTTTCTTTAATAAAACGTTTGGGCTGTTAAATACTTTCTCTTTCATTCATTTCGATTCTTCATTTGGAAGTGGGAATAAGACGCTTTGCTAATTAAATATTTAATGGGGTCTGATGATTTCAGAATTTATTATATAATTCAAATAAATTAATTTTCGTAATTTAATTAATAAAAACAAAATTTTCATATTTCAAATTTTTGAATTCTAGGGATATTTTATTTTCAAAACTTACTGTGTGTGGTAAAAATTCAAATCGAGTTTTGTTTCAGATATCGTTTTTTCTGATTTATAATATATTTTTATAGATATTTATTAGAAAAAATGTTTTCAAATTACTTTTAAAAGTAATAATTAAAATTTCAGTTGTTAGAAACTTCGTGTCACCAAACGTCATAATTTTTGACAGTAGAGGTTATGTTTAATCATTTCACGTGCGTTTTTAACCCATAAAATCTATAAATAACTTACTGTTGCCGTAAGTAGCTAAAAATTCATAATTTAGATTCACTCTATTGTTTTTTTTAGGTCAAGATGGGTAAATTCCGTTCGAAACTCAAAGGCCGAACCAAAGGTAAACGTTGGCCTAAAGGCCAAAGCTCTAGTTCAAACCCTGAAACTCACAAACACCGCGACTTAGCAAAATCGCGTTTTTTTCAAGAAAATTTAGGTTTAAGTAATCTAACATCTGATGCTTTACGCAAACATGACGCTATTCAATCATTCAAACCTGATAAACCCGAACCTATTGAAGTAGATGAAGATGTAGAATCGTCACTTGGGACTTATTCTTCTTACAAAACTATGGAATCATTTGCTTCCGACTGGTCAACTTATAGTAACATGTCATTCAATAAATTTTTAAAAATGTTTAGAGCGGATTCTGCTTTACATAAGGAAATGTTAGCTATGCTTGCGGCTATAAGCGAAGTTATTAAAGAGAATGGGGGCACGGAGTCGCCGACGGAGTATTATGGAGCTTTGGTAATAGAATAATTAATATTTATATATATTTAATTATTATTTTAGATAACAACGCTGGAGCGGATTTATAATTCGGATGAAAGAAGCGACGATCAGTTAACAGCGGTTCTATCTTTAATAAATATGGGAATTAAAACAGTTCCTGAAGGGGTTTTACGTCGCACTTTTAGCGATATTTCAGCAAAAATGTTACATATTTTAAAGGATTACGTCGATTTGGATAATAACACAGTTATTAAATCAATTTTTGGTATATTAGCGACGCTTTTACGCAAACAAGAATTGATGATTTGGATGCAAGAATCAACAATTCAAATTTTCGGGACGATTTTAAATCCTTTCTGTTTACACACCAAACCAAAAGTAACAACATAAAATGTTTTTTTTATTCAACTAACATATTTATTTTAGTGGCGTAAAGCAGCCCAACAAGCTGTTAATCTAATTGTAAAATCCGATTATTTCACTAATAGTAATATAGCAGCAGATAAAGTGGCGGAATTTTGTGAAGAAACATTGGATAGCTGTATGGGCAGTGAAGGTGGATGTTTGGTTGTTTCTTCAATCCAATCTGGACAAACTACAATTTTACATACTTTAGGATTAATGAAAGAAACGATTTGTTCGTTCTCTAAGTCGCATATTAAAAAGTGCTGCGAGATTATTTTGAGATTGATGAAATTGAATTATCCGATTGTAACATCGTGCGGTCTTCAAGTGCTTTATGCTTTATTTTCAGCACAGAAAGCAGTAGTACCAACTAAATTAAACGTACAATTGATTACAGCATTGTATGGGTATCAGCCAGCTGTGGGGGATGTACAGGCAACTTTGGCATGGCTAGCTGTGATGCAGCAAGCGCACGTTCATTTAGCGGAGTATGCAAAAATAATTAAAATTAAATTAGATTGCAATTATTGTTTTTAGTATTGATATCCCAATGGCTTGCGCGTCTCTCCCTAAAATTTTTTCAACAATAATTCAGTTGTGGCTTTCGGAAAAATTGGAGATAACAACTGGAGCTACTCATGCGTTAGAAACTTTGTTAAAAGATGCATTAGGACCAGCGTGTGCAACAAAAGACCAAGTCGAGCAGTTTGGCTCGAAATTGAGTAAATGTTTCAATAGTATTGAGTCTGGGCTTGGATATCAATATCATAATGTTTGGCCGCAAGTTTTACATTTGATTGGAGTGATGTTTGAAGTTGCAGGACATAGCTGTAGTCATATGTTTTTGAATTGTTTGAAGAATTTAACAGAATTGAGAGATTCGTACAAGTTTGGGTATAATAGTGAGTTGGAACATGCTGTAGGAGCGGCGATTCGGTCAATGGGGCCGGAAGTTGTTCTTAATGTTATTTCAATCAAGGTTTTGGATTTTAAAATTTATTAATTCAACTTCAATTTAATTGTTTTTTTTTAGAAGGAAAATGGTGATTTAAATTTGGACAGATCATGGATGTTGCCAGTTCTAAAAGAAAATATTAAATCATCAACAATTGAGTATTTCATGAAAGGGATTCTTCCTTTAGCGCTTTATTGTCAACGCCGAGCCAACCAATTAGCTGAATCAAATGATGGAATTGGAGCTCATAGTTGCGAGCTTTTGTATATGCAATTATGGAATTTACTTCCGTGTTTTTGCAACCATCCTACTGATATCAAAGACAGTTTTAAAGTATATTAATTCTAAAATAGTCAAACTCAAATTATGTTTTTTTCTTCTAGAGTATAGCCAAAGTGCTCGGTACTGCGATTTCCGACCGCAAAGAGCTTCGTCTAGCTGTAATGGCTTCATTACGTCGCTTAATATCCTGTGCTAAAGATTCCGAAAACACTGAAGATTTAGCCGAAATCGCGCGTTTCGATAAAAATTATCTCCCGATTTTATTCAATGTTTACACAACTAAACCACTCGGTAGCGATGAGGAAGGCCAAAGATTGGCTGCATTAGACACTATTAAAGTATTCTTAACTATAGCTAAGCCCGAACTTAACCAACAATTATTCACTCATGCGATTGACCGTCTTAACAGTTCATCCGAAGATCCTGAAGATTCATTCATCAAAGAAAGTATTCTCGATTTAATACGAGCTTTAGTCCCTTATCAAAATCTCCAAAATATTGAAATTTTATATGAGCAATGTGTTAAACCTCTTCCTGATATAAAAAACAACAAAGAACAGAAAAAAGCATATCGATTGTTAGAAGAAATTTGTAGTAGTCAATCTCAAAGTTGTAAAGACTTTTTAAAAATGCATCGAAAAGAAGTTCAAGGATTATTAGCAAAGTCGTTAGAAACTGCAGCAGTTTCGAGTAAAGGCGCGAGGTTGAGATGTATGAATTATTTAATAAAAGCGCAACCGCAATTAGATGCTGATAGTAAATTAATCAAGCGGGTAATCCCCGAAGCGGTTTTATCGTGTAAAGATATAAATGAGAAAACAAGGTTTATTGCATATAATGTTTTAAATACAGTCGGAGAGACTCTCCAACAACATAACCAGTTGGATAAATTTATAAATTTGATAGTTAGCGGCTTAGCCGGGAATGTTAATATAATGTCTTGCACAGTTTTAGCGTTAGCTTCGATACTTCATAATTTTTCGTTTAGTCTTGGACAAAATACAATTCAGTGGATTTTGGAAAAAGTTATGGAATTAATGACATCAGCGACGAGGGAAATAGTTGGGGCGTGTTTGAGTTTTATTAAAGTTTATTGCAAGGCTATGCCGAGTCCTATGGTTGCGGCGTCTTTACCATTGATTGTAAGTAAAATTTTTGATAATTTGTTAAATTTAGAATTTTTTTTTTTAGATTAATAGTTTATGTTCAATGACTGATGATTGCAGTCGACATTTTCGCTTGAAAATCCGCGATATTTTAACCAGATTGGTGCGGAAATATGGGTGTGAAACGATATCACCCCATATTCCTGAATCCAATACTGTTATGTACAAAAGATTGAGGAATATTCGGAAATTGAACGCTCGAAAGAAGAAGTTGAAAGATGGCAAAAAAGACGAGGAGAGTGACGAAGAAGAATTTCTGGTCAAAGCAAAACCAAAAAGGTAAATTATTGATAATCATGTTAATTAAAAAATTAATGAATTTTGCAGTGTTGAAGAAATTTTGGCTGATTCCGATTCAGATTTTGATTCTGATTCGGAAGCCAATAAACTTCTTAATAAAAGAAAACAGCCAAGCACTTGGATTGAAGAAGATCCAGAAAGTATAATCGATTTTACAGATCCGACAGTCGTCAGTAAAATCACAGGTATTTATCATTATTTAGTATTAAAATTTTTAATAAAACAAATTAATAGCGACGAAGCCTGGAAGTAGCGCTCCGCTACAACAACAACCAAAGAAAAAAGAAAAAGATCGCGGTTTCAAAACTGCGTCTGATGGACGTCTTATTATAACAGATTCGTCTGATAGTGATTCAGATAGAAATAATAAACTTAATTCGGATGATTCTGATTCTGAGGATGATGATAAAAGTATAGCTGAAACTTTAGTTTTGAGTGATCGAAAACGCAAGCGTGCCGCTAGTGTTAAAAGTGGTTCAAGTTCGATAAGTCAACCACTTGCTAAATACAAAACTGGCGGAATTGGGATACATCGATCTGTTAGTACTTCATCAGTTCGGAGTGGTACGAGTAGTGTTGGAAGTGAATATAGAAGTAAGAAGGCTAGAGGAGATGTTAAAAGAAAAGGTAAACCGGATCCGTATGCATATTTGCCGTTGAGGAGGTCTGCGATTAATAAAAGGTAATGATTTTAGAGGCACAAACTCAACATTTAAGAATAGTGAAGGCAATTTCGACTTTTTCGATTGTCGGATTGAAATTGGCACTTGAAAGTAACTCTCAATGCCTTCTATTTTTCCAGTGATTTTAGTTCAGTCTGCCTTAGGCCGTTTGGTCGCAATTTGTCACCAAACCCAATTCTGAAAGCGAAAATTCGGGAATAGCAAACCTGAAATTTAAAAATTCATAGTGTCGTTATTTCTCAACATAAAGAAATGATATTAGGCATACGGATGAAGCTTTCAAAATTCTACAAAATGAGCGTCAACTCAATGCTCTACCTTAATTAGAATCTGAGACATTGGTAAAAATTGTTAAAAAAGTAAAAATCGGCAAAATCGACCTTCCTAAAATCTCTCAAATCGGGCACTAGTCTAACTCATTTCAAGTTTTCGGATGTGTGGAATTCAAAAATAAACATAAGAAACGGAATTTGGAAAAAAAATTTTTGGTAAATTTTGTCCAAAAATTTAATGGCTTTGGTCACGACGATTTTCGAACTTTTTGATAATAGCTCTGTTATTTCTTTGAAAATTGCACTTAATTATACTTCTCAACGCTTTTGATTTTTCAAATTTTTTATTTGGCCTCCTTTAGGCCGTTTGGTCGCAATCTTTCGCCAAACCCAACTCTGAAA